>JAWWTY010000158.1:31319291-31532487 GCA_035222235.1 Margarornis squamiger
GAAGGTGAAAAAAGGGGGGGGAAGGGGGGTGAAAAGGCCCTGAAGGAGTTTTGCTGGACACCAGGCGTTTATCCAGGATCAAACCACGACAATATTACAAAGATTTGAAAGGTCAGAGCACATAACATTCTCTCCTGAACCTGTAACTGGTAAATTTTGAAATTTTTTTTCAAAGAGAAGGAAAACACATTCAAAAATTGCTGACATTACAGACAGTATTAGAAGCTGACCATTTCCAGTGAGTGTTTTATTGCCCCAGGCAGCCATGCTAGCTGCACTGCTTCTCCCAGTCCTTTACTGGATCTGGGCATCACCCTCAGTTTCTAAGTCCCACTCTTGATAAAGCACAACTTGCTTAACCATAATTATGGGCAGTGCTATAGAAAGCTGATTCAAGAGGAATAAAGCACATGACCATTCCTATTGCTCTTTTTAAAATTCACTGTAACTTCATTAAACTCATATTGCTGACTATTGTAGAGAGTCAAGAATTAAGAAAAGAAACTGATTTCATTGTTGAGAAATGGCTTCCTTTGAGCAAGCAGCTACTTAAACCTCCAGTGACTGCAGGCTCACAGCAGGCCCAGTGCACTTCGACGTGTAGCTATGTTTTAATTTCCTTAAGCCACAGGACGTAAGTCACAGTTCCAGTAGTGTCTGCAGTGAGATATTCTGTGCTGATAAAGATGCAAAGTTTTATATCCCATGGTTCCCAAACATGTGGTTTGCCACAGGGATTTCACACACTGGTGGAGATGCTGCCCCTTTGCTTGCATTGGGTTAATACCTTCAAAGGTTAGCAGGTTGGCATGCTCTTCTTTCTGAGTACCAAGGGTTTCCTGAACACCACTGGCCTCCAAAACCACTCCCTTCTTCTTCCTACCTTGGTAATTTCTTTCCAGTTTCCTCTCCCCAATCTAAGGATGATTCTAGTTGATCAAAATATGATAATGCACTGCTCATTTCAATCTCTTACACACTGAGAGGGGATAAATATTCTTTACAAGCATCCAAATGTGCTCCCCAGTCTCCTTCCCACATCACATGGCTACCTCCACAGCCCCTAAAGAACAGGCTCTACATGCACAGAACCCTTCAGGTAATTTTGCTAAGAAAACTTTAAATCAGACTATGCATCTAGAAATATATTTGAACCTTGCTATTGTAGTTCTTGTAATTATTATTAGTGTTCCAGCTGAACAACCCAGTAACAAGCACAGGATGAGGAAAAGCAAGGAGCTCAACAGCATATTCAGAGCTGATTAAGCAGTCTTTTCAAATTCCTTTGATTTATCTACATCCTACCCTTCCAACAGTTAACAGTTCACTGCCTAGGGAATGAAAATCCTACCAAACTACAGTAAAAAGATCAAAAAGAAATTAAAAGCGTAAAATGAAAAAAAGTAAAAAGAAGCAGCTGTTGAAAACTATTCAAACTCAGAGACAGGTAAATCTGTATTTTGGTGTTTAGAAAGAGACCATGGCTTTACATCCTCTTGAGCTGAGTAACACCACACATCTCTGATTAATACCACAGCCACACTCCACTGTTATTCACAGGAGAAAGAAAATTTCAAAGGGAGGGTATTCAGCAATTTGCAATTAATAACTTAAGTTAGTTCCCTTTCCCCACAAGTACCACTCCAAGCATTGTCTAACACAGCTCCCCTGGGACCTGCTATCACAGAGCCAGTAACCAAAGCAAATACGTGTATTTTTTTCCATTAGATTGCATTGTTTTACCGAAGTATTACCATATTGTGTTCTGGTCAGTAACATTTTCAACCATTCTGTACTAAGCACCTGTTTTACAGAATGTATTTCTATGTTCCATCTACTTCACGACATTTAAGGTGCTTCTGCTGTTGGTTGTATTTTTCACTTTCACTGACAGATTGTTAAACTAAATCTGCCACTTTGTTTCTTAAGAAAAGCACTTGATGCCTTTAAGCTTCTTCAGCTCTTTCACTTTCCTGTATTGATTCCAATTTCCTTTCCTTATGCATTCATCTGACTGGAATGTGAGGAACAATTATTTGATTGGTTTTGTTCATGCCCAGAATAGCAAATACAATTATCTGCAAGGCAGCAATATGTGTTAATTTTGAACTGCATACAGTCTATAAAATAGCACAAACTTAAATATTGCATTGCTTATTTTATGTTACAAAATAAAACTCTCTATTTGTGATGTTTGCTGCAGGGGCTGTGATTTTTACATTATCTATGTTTTATATTTTACAGATGAGATTTTCATGATGCTTCAGCAGCAGATGCTACTGATATATTATAAAGAGGCAGCCAATTTATAAGCCTGCCATTCCTTGTAAACTCACCTGCTTTTCCATCCTGGTTGAACCTGGAGTACTTTGAGTGCTCGAGCAGGGGCAGACACTGCTCGATCGGTGTCCAGACGTATGTCTCAGGACACAGCAAGTCAGAGGGCCTGTACTGACCCTGGAAGGGACAAAAGAAGGGAAAAAACACAAAAAGAGAGCAGTCACACCAGTTGCCCAAGAACACCCTGGCCACAACTTTGCAGATTTTCCAAAGAGCAAGGAATAGTTTTAATCTAATCTACACCAAATGAGCACTCGGTGAAATCACAGGCTTTAGTCATTTCAGCACCACCTCAGGAATACAAACTGAACCTTGGCATTTGACAAAAATGTAAAATTAACATAACACACTTCCACGCTATCCAGGATGGACTTGAGAAGTTTTGGCTTTGCTTACTGAAATTCTGGATTTAAGTTATCCTCTAGAGTTCTGCTGAGCTGGTGCCGACACTAAAAAACTCAGCACCTCCAAAAGCAGCTCATCTCAAGTGTTGGTAATTCTAGCAAATAATGGAGACTAAAAAAAAACCAAAAACCCAAAATCTAATAGAAAAAAACACTTAACAGTAAGCAGGACGCTTTTATCGCATTAGTGATGGAGCATTTTGCTCATTGCTACTTAAATAGTAACACTTGAATTCATGAAGTTTTTCCTGGATTAGCTTACAGGTAATGATTAGTGAAATTCTACCATTTTTTGTTGATTTATTAGAAAGATATTCTTTGCAGACATTCCCAGAAACTAAACAGACATAACTATTTTCCCTTCAGCTACATGGAAAATCACCACCTCAGCAATAATAACCTCTAATCACATCTTCATTTGATTTAAAAGAAGATTATTCAGCAACCTATAACTTAAGTCAAAAATCTTATCTTGGAGCCATTACTCATTCAATCCATTCCCTCTCAACATCCAGAGCCATATGGTGGCAATATCAAATGAAATTTTAAATTGCAAATTCATGACATGTATCAGCTTGAGAAACAGCCATACAGTAAACAGAATGAAAAGTTTAAGGACCTCAATTACAAGTTAAAAGACTGGGTGTTATCAGAAGTCACACTACAGTTGATGCCATTAAAACTTCCCCGTATCAATCACATTACACAGTTAATTATGATTATCATCTTGAGATGAAATTGAGTTCTTATCCAGTATCTACTACAAAATAAAGCAAAGTACCCTCGAACGAAGCTGAGCAATGTTGGGAAGGGACACACATAATTATCCTGGACATAAAGATATTGCTTTAGGGACACCCTTATACAGCAACACCCTATTTTGGAGGATCAGAAGAAACAATTTTTAAGTCTGCAGGGATTCCAAATTCTTTTTATATTCTTACTATTTGACTCTTCATAATATTTACAAAAAATAACATTTTTTAATGTATTTCCCAGCAACTGTAAATTGTTGAATAGAAAATACAGAATTATCTCTGATAAAACCAGTCCTAACTGTTCACATGAAAAAACATAAAAATAAGTTTCATGCTGAACCTTGCCAAATGCCTGATGTTCCTTTCTGAAATGGTCTGTATGACTGATTTTCTCAGGTGAAGCACATTCAGGACTGACTGATGACTACTGCTGTTGGTTTTAGGGTTTTTTTTTAATTAAAGCCAAATTTTTATATTAAATTAAAACAATATTCCTCCAATTCCACACCAAAGTTTAAACCCCAAGGCCTCAGAAAATCCTCCAAAGCCAGAGAATGGAAGTGACATTATTAAATAAACCACTTTGAAATGTTATGCTCTCTAAACAGAAATAATTGAATGGCATGTGAAGGTAGAGCTTAAAGAACACTTTTAGCCACCATTACTAAGATGAAACAATTTAAGGACGTGGGGGAAAAAATATGCCTTTTCAGTCATATTAAGCAACACAGTAACAGGAAAAATTGATTATCCAATCTGCCACTGTAGGCTCAGTATGTATTTTAGGCATCAAAACACCCTACTTAGGAATGAAAAGGGAAGGAAAAGTTCTGAGGTGGCTTCCTTTAGATGTTTTCTTCCCCCAAAATTTAGAACCTTGTTAATAAACTTCCCTGAAGACACAGGAGGCTGTGGGGATGACACACAATGGAATCAGACGCAAAAATGAAAGGAGCCATGGATGCTCTTTGATGTCCTCCTTGCCTAAATGTGTTCCCAAACACACCTGAAGGAGGAAGGACAGTTCTCCTGAAAAGGCATTTTATTTACACTGCTGGTTAAACCCACATCCCCTGACTCATTCCACAGGATGCACCGAGGTCAGTTTCCCAATGAACAGCATTTGCACTGTGTCTGTATTGATAGAATTAAACAGGGAATCCACAGAATTTGTTAAATCAAATGAAATAATGTCTAAGGGCTTTTACCTCCCCACCACCACCCTTTTAATAAGCACTGTTCAAAATATTTAAAACCTCAATATGAAAACAAACCACTGTGAATCCAAGTCATGTTTTTCCCCCTCTCCCCTTGTTCCTGGACTGTGAAAACATCTGAGAACCCAGACCGATACTACCTCACGTCGAGGAGCACCTGCACTTCAAGAAAAGTGTTCAAATTTCATTACTCACTCTAAAATGATTACATCATCTAAAAAAATTGCCTCTAAGCATACTATTTATATTCCTTCTTATTCTTAATATTGCTGATTTGCAGTGTACACCAACATAAATCCAAAATAGAAAGGGGATCTCCCAAAGGGAAGTGCTGCAGAGGGATTTATCATAGTAGAACTTAATCAGATTTGCAAAACTGCTTTTGAAAATAATGTCTCTCTGCTTCAGATTAAATCAGCATTCATTTCAGAAGTCCTTCTGTCCACAGTAAAATTTCACAACTGAAAACATTTTGTTTTCTTTTATCTCGTTATATAAAAGCTCTTGCACAGTAGCACTGTTTAAGCTGTTCAGACCATCTTGGGAATATTAAACTACAAGACTTTCAACAAGAAGTATCACCTTACAGACCATCCCTAAGCACTTGTCTTAGGTTTCAGCTTCTCAAATCCAAAACCACCTGCTGATAAAATGCACTCTGTCAATATACAACAACTGCACATATTTCTGTCTGTCCATCTACATTTTGTCAAGAAATATCTAAGATGTAAAATGTGTTTTTATGAATTGTCTTTGAAAATAAAAAATACATATATTTACCTAAAATTTAGGGGGGGTTGCTGCTGTTAAAAATTTCTATGGACACCCAGAAACACCCTTCATAAGACAGAATATTAACACATTTTGAACCATTATAATATGAGAGCCACTGCAAGTCATACCCGTGTCCACGGTATAGTCAAATATCCCATCTCTGACAACCAAGAGTAGATAATACTCGGTGAAAACTAAAATATCAATATGAACATACAGTGTTACTCTGCCAATCCACGCCTGACCTCCAACAGTTTGCAGTACAGGTCCTTCCAGAACCAGGTAACTTCAGGAATAATGGATTTCGCCATTGCATAATCCTAAACAATTCCTTTGATTTATTTCCATCTGCAAATCATAGCTCATTCCTACCTCTGAGACAGAAATCAATATGGCTAAGAAATTCCTGACTATGTGGTTTCTTCTACCAAGGCAACTCACTGCAACATAAATGTGACTTCTTGTTTAATAAAAAATGCCTCCGAGATGTTTTATTTTCAATAATGTTTGGGGCATTTTTCCTCCTATGTAATATAAAAGAAAGAGCACTTCAAGGTTCTTTCTCTTATACAATTAGACATGCTGCATTTTAATTGGAAGTTTTTGGAAATAAATTTTACAGTGAGGCTGCCCAGCCTAAATTAATACTTCACACCATGATGTTTTTTGTTTTACAGTTTCCAAATTAGAATCGGCCACAACTTCTCTGAACTTTTGTTCCACAGGAAGGGCAAAGGTTTTAATGAGACTTCAGTCTGGAGATTACTTTTTAAATATTTTGTAAAATCTGAGGGATTTGGTAAGCAGTTGAGATGAAAAACACCAGCAGAGTTTGTTTTTCTAGTCTAAGTAAAATTTAAAATGTGAAACTACCAAGAAAGACAATAGTCTCAAAAACGAAGAAGGTCAAGCACCAGTAGCACTGAAAAAACAAAACAGGAGGGTTAAACACACATTTAATTCTTTTATCAGGTACAGTTTACATCTGTATTCTATTTTTTCACAATAAAGGCATTGATCTTTTATTAAAAGTGAATTAAATCTGCCTTCATCTCCATCTCCAGCCAGATGCTTAAGAAGAAGCGTTCTGGCTACATAAACAAAGCAACTCCAAATCATCAAGAGCGACCCATCAGAGCGAGGCAGCACCTCCCATGGAACAGCGTGACAGACCCTGGGCTTATTGAATTCAGCCTTTGCCCTGAAAGACAAGCCTGCTGGAATCCCCCCAGCAAAGGGCTACAGCAGCCCCTTGCTCCCTGAGTTCATGACACAAACAGAGATGGACTTTATGGATCCCCAGGAGAGCCCTTGGCCGTGTTTGCACAGGCGGAGGTCAGCGGTGGGACAAAGAGCTGGACACCTGAATCCAGCACCCTCTGTGCTTCCAAGTGTCCAGCCACTCACATGGGATCCATCTGTGGAAGGCCTAAAAGACTTCAGAAAAACAACAAGAAAACCCCCACCCCAAAATGACCAGTCACACACAGCCACTCCCACCCCATAGTCACTGGTTTAGAAATCTTTTTTAAAGCAATAAAACCCCCTTAAGTAATTGCCAGAAAGCAAGCAGCAATGTGTATCCATTTGGGTTCTTCTATTTTCATCACTTAGTGTACTCTCTGAACAGCTGCTTTCATCTTGTCCTCTTTCTTAGACATTATCTGAAACACTGAACACTTTCTGTCTTGTTTTTGATACTGGGAAACAGCCAACAGGTATCTGAAAAGGATCACGGGCTGTGAGAGAAAAAAATTGCTTTCCATTAATGGAAAAAGGGAACATTTGGGACAGGTTTTATTTTTTTTTTTTTCCTTTCCCCTTTAGTCTCTAACTCTGTCCAGTGTGGGATGCAACAGCCCAGAGTTAAAGATAAGATGCTCTGGGCATCCTCTAACAACAATTCCAAGCATTGCTCTCTCTCCTCCAAGACTTATTGCCAAGGGCTTGTTCCTCCTTCTCATTTATGAAGAACAATAAGTGAGAATTTTCCATTACTTGTTCTAATCAACTAAAGCCACTCTCTACCTGAAGCCACCATATCAAAGCCACTGTCTGGAATACAGCCAGTGATTAGGCTTGCACAAAGGAGGAAAAAAATCTGAGTGTTCAGGAATGACATTGTAAAAACCGTACTTTTATCATCTCCTTGATGACTAGATAGACACATTCATAATACTTCTGAAAAGATAATTTAAAGATAACCTTTGCAGGGGGCAGTTGTCAGTCTTTTATGGTCCTATTCTTTGCATTTTGAGATCTACTCAAGCCAGTGAGTGTCCAGTGTCCAGGAACATTTCTGAACTGGGACACAGGGCATTAAAGACCTGTGCCTGTTCCCACTCCGTACCTCTGAGTAAGAAATCTGCATAGATACACACAGACAAGTTCTAAATTAGTGATTCTTAGATTTCAGTAGCAGTCACAGTTTAGATCAAACTCTCTAGGCTAAATATGCACTGTATATGGTGTTTTACACTGCACAGCCAGAAGCACAAACATTACAAAATGGTCCCTTTGAGACCAATAAGGTGCGTTATTTACCCTCAAACTGCCATTGTAGCCTGGTTTGAGGTTTTGGATGACAGAACAGCAAATTTATGGATTCTCAACTGCCCTAAGTTGGCTGACTGTTTATCCAAAGCTGAAATAATAATATCCAAATGACAGACAAGCATGAAGACAACTCCTGAAAGTGAGAAAGAAAGGGAAATATTACAAGCATGGAGCTATTAAAAAAAAAGGTTACATAAAATTAGGGTCATTGTTTAAGCACCTTTTTTAAGTACTTTTGCATCACCAAACTACTGATGTATCTATTTTGCCCTCTATATTTCCCAAGGTTCTTTTCTCTTTTTATTATTATTTATTTTTGTTTATGTGCTAATCTGTGCTGTACACAATGGTATTTTATGAAAACAGAGCATTGAAACTAAATTTAGCTTTCACTCTTGTTACATAAACCTTGTGTTTGATGTACAAAAATAAGACATGCTGACATGAGATGGTACTTACAGGGAAACTTTACTGGCTGGAATTCCTGGCTGAAATCCCACAGACTGGTACCAAGAGTATCAAAACATTGCACAACTTCAAATATTGCTATTTTATCTCTGTAATTCACTGATATTTAGTACCAGTGATACTAAACTGGCAGAACAGTGACATCAACACAAGACTGAGATTCCAAAGAATGTTTCTAATTCAAGGTGTAATTGTGCACATTTAGAGACTGAGATTCCCTAGGAATTCAAACAGCTGTATGTTCAAAACATTTTACAGGAAAAATAACTCTGTGATTTCAAATAAAACCTCTGAAATCAGCCAGCATTTACTGGAAATTGCCATTAAAAACTCAGTTGAGAACCAGCTAATTAAAGATGGTGCCACCCAGATATTCATCTGAAGGTGGAAGCTTATCCATAGCAAGCTGCTCAAGAATGCTAAAAAAATGAGCACAGTTTGAGAAAACTTGAGTAGAAAACAACAAGAAAGAAGAGATAAGCTTATATATTTAAGGATTATTAGCTTCCCTGAATTTCAGCCAATTTTTCAACAACTTGATATTTAAGTATATTACAGGAAAAAAAATATGCATTGTATTTTTACTGCAAAAAATCAAAGAGCTTGGGGGAATAAAAATTGTATGATTACTGAAATGGAACTTGTTTACTTTGAATCTGCAGCAGAAATTCTTAAGGAGCATTAAAGTTGGAAAGTGAGACCAAAAAAAAGAACTATGACCAAAAGATAAAACCCAAGTAGGGGCCTCCAGAGGAATGCTTCATTAGAGACACACCAACCCTTGTTGACTTAGGTCTATCTCAAAAGGAGTTTATTTTGGCAGCTGTGAGAAGCAAAAGGAGGGAAAAAAAAATAAAAAGAATTGAGTGTTTCAATCATGTGGATCCCATATCTTTCTCTTGAAGGGCTGCCATAAACTGACAATATTTTCTGAGTTCATTAAATTAAATGCATGAAATTAAGTACTGAAGTTTATTTTCTTATATTTAACATAAAGTGAAATAATTACAGGGAAAAATATGCACAAGCTAATAGATCATGATCACCCTTTACCCTTACACACACAAAATTGTCACACTGGTATCAAATAGCTCTAAACATGCATTAATACCCCACTAGCTGGAGTCATATCTAAAAGAACAGCATTCCTCTGTAGCTTACAGACATATTCCACAAGAAAGCTAAATGAATTCCCTGCCAAAGAGGCTCCTACTATGTCATTATCAAAGTAAAAACACTACACACCGTGTTTATTTAATAGAAAAAAAATAGACAAATGTAAAATTAAATCAATGGAATTTAAATGAAAGTAAGCATGGGGATTTTTTCTTTACAACTGCACAGGGAGCAAAAAAATTAAAATTCACCAGATCTAAACCAGCAGCACAAAGGAAATGAGTATGAGAACAAAGTGCATCATTTTTTATATTCATTTGATAAAACCACTGACCATGGTTATGATGTGCCAAACAGTAAACCAATGTAAATGAAATATTTTAATCTTTTGTGATAATTACAAGAAATTATTTTGTGACAGTTCCGAAACCTGCTACTTTGACTCCAGTCTGGTTTGTCCCAGCTTTTAAAGCAACAATTCTAAAGGACAACATGAGGAAAGGAGGTAAATTCTATATATTTCATTTTCAGGTATCCATGACGTTTCCAATTTACTCTTTATCCATGCACAACACACGCATTGCTCTTGCAATTTAATCCAACCGCACACTCTGAGCTTCTGGATAAAACTGTTCAGGACTGAGCACCAAGAGAGCATGCAGAAACCCCTGCTTCTTCCTGCCCATCAATTTCCCCAGATTTTGAACATTTTTGGCCAACTTTGCCTGCATGTCAATCTTCAGAGCTCCCCAGAGCAGCCGCTGTGTCCTGCGGTTACTCCCTAGGCCATTTTCCCCAGTAAGCCCCAGTGCTCACCAGTGTCCAAGCTCTCCCCACCTTTCCTGGGGTCTCTCCAATGACTCTCATCAGGGAGTTTTCCCTGGAGCCCCACACCTTCCCTTCTCCCAGCTCCAAAACTCAACTCTTCATCCCACTCAGAGCTCCTTGTTCTGCCCAGCCTTGTGGAGCAGCTCTCTCCATGACTGCCCAGACCCTTCCCACCTCTGGGAATGCCCTTCCTGCACCAGACTCCCCCAAAGTCCTGCTCCAGCCTCGGACCGGGTTTCAAAAAACCCAGCCAAAACCACACAGAACTTGCCAAAAATCCATCCAGACTAGACTCTGAGGGCAAGAAAATAAGACCTACCCAAGGAAGTCTGGGCTGATGGAAGCCTTATACTGAATAAATAATTTCATATTTCACCTTCATGCCCCAGCTACCAACTCAGCCTGTGGAATATTTCAAGACATAATAAATACCAGACTAATTGACAGGTTTGCAAATTGTGAAACACTGATATTCACAAGCTGAAATATACTCCTAATTAAGAATTCAGATGTGTGATGTTTGCTTTGATTAAGATATAGTAGGTGGGATTTTCAAAAGCATTTATAGGATTTATGCCACTAAATCATGTTGAAAAACGATGTCACTTTAAAATCTGCCACTCCAGCTTTTTTAATTTCTATTTGCTTTTAGATCTCTAAGAGCAAGAAATAATGTCCTGAAATGTATAATTCAAAACAGTACTAGGATTTTTAACTTCAAGGCTTTCTATCAATACATGGTACGCTAGACAAGTTTTTTTAAGTCCAACAATAATAAAATTAGTAAAAGCCAAATAATTTACTTTTAGTCATTCAACTCTGAAATATCCATAGCCCAGTGCTGAAGAAACAACCTCAACAACAGTGGCATATACATGCAGGTGTCACAGTAATTTTAAGAGAGAAGAATAAAATTGTAGGACAGAGGGGAGACAACAGCACAGGAAAGTTTATCAGTAAAAACTTCATTTTGC
Source organism: Margarornis squamiger (assembly GCA_035222235.1). Classification (NCBI taxonomy): domain Eukaryota; kingdom Metazoa; phylum Chordata; class Aves; order Passeriformes; family Furnariidae; genus Margarornis; species Margarornis squamiger. Next base: position 31,330,727 of record JAWWTY010000158.1, read on the forward strand.
AGGATTTTGAATAAACAGTACTGTGAAATGCAAGTTAATGCATCCTTAACACACACAAAGAGATGTTATTCAGACTAGAAATCTGAAGGAGACAATAAGGCAATGATAAATCTCAGTCTTTCAGTGTCTACAATTTATATCGCCAGGACTTAGCAACGCACGTCTGCCAAAAAACCTAAGCCTACTTGTCTCCCTTACATCTGCAGATTAAAAACTGAATAAATAAATAAAAAGGCTTGCATTACCACAGCATTCCAAGCATGTGTTAGAACTTAAACCTTAACAGCAAGCAAAGCAACAGTTATCTGTACAAAAGATCAACGAGTATCTGCACAAGAATTCTGGACCATCAAAACACGTGCGCTTTGAAAGAAGTTTCTTCTGTTGTCCTCAAAAAATGTTTATTTTCATAGTAAGCTTTCATTAATGAAATAAGCATTCTAATTTTAGGTCCGTTTTGTTTGTTAAGTGTTTGTTAAACAAGCCTGCTTTGTTTGCTGGGAGAGGAGAATTTGTAAACAAAGCCCCTTGTGTGCTCTCCGAGGAGTCCGTTCTCAGCAGGAGAACATCCAGCTTCACCTTGGGACCATCTCAGCATGTGGAGCTCACAAACCACAGGGCTGAACCCAGGCCATCACTGATGAGACAGCAGCCTTCACCACAGAAACATGCCAGTCCTAGGAGAGGTGGCATGAGGTCTCCCAAACTGGAGATGTGCAAAAGTGAAGCAGTTTGAAGCCATTCCCTGTGTCCTCTCCCTCCATCCCTTGTCCCCAGTCCCTCTCCAGCTCTCCTGGAGCCCCTTTAGGGACTGGAAAGGGCTCTCAGGTCTTCCTGGAGCCCTCTCCTCTCCAGGTGAACACCCCCAGCTCTCCCAGCCTGGATCCAGAGCAGAGGGGCTCCACAGAAAACATGGCTAGATAGACACGTATTGAATTTTTGTTCAGCTACTTGGCAGGGAATAACAACTACCTGAGAACATAGTACAGTAAAAATAATTGCATCCCTTCAACATGTCCTTTTTGACATTGACTTGTTTTCAAACTCCTTATGTTAATGAATTCTCTCTCCTTAATTATAAACAAAATATTAAACTTATAATACTTGAATTCTTGTCAAGTTCATTTTTATCATAGAACAAAATGGAATTACAGTAGGAAATGCTGTGGCAGTCATTCTGCAAGCAGCTCTGCATTTATTAGCAATGTCAGTACACATGGGCGTGCTCGTGGCTCTGTCCAAGTGCCCAACACTGTTCTCATGGCTGGTCAGAACACATTCACTATTGTGCTTTCATCTGAATTACTGCCATTTAAAGGTATACAAATGTCTGCTTGCATCTTCAGGAAAACAGCCTGTTTAACATTATGTATCCCCAAAGTCTTTGAGCTGAAACATCAACACTTCAGTTTTCTCTTAATGCCAGATGTTTGGAAACTTTTCTTCATAATCACCTTCACATTAAAAACCAAGTTTGAAGGCAAATGGGCTGGAATCACTAACTATACTACATGCTAGATTAAATCCTGATCTTACCAAAACCTCGTAATTTGAGGGTGTATTAAACACACATCCAGATAAAGGATTAGAGGAGAATTAAGATTAGAACTGCACTTATAAAAGTCAAGCACTTTGTTGACATCCTAACAGTTTACAGTCCACACTTTTCAGAGTTAAAATAATTCAAAACTGCCCAGGCAATCACCTTGCTTTGTTTTAAAATCAATAAAGCTTCACCCTACACTCATGTGCACGTTTACCTTGAAACGTGAAAGCAGCTTCATGCACTTCCATGCATTTTCAACACATTTTTAAAATACAGAACAAAGTATTATAAACACCTGTATGCTTTGCATCATATGCCAATAAATATTGACAGAAGTTTAAATGAGTAAAACTTCATTAAGTTTGAATCAAAGTAAGTTTCATCCAGATCTACACATCTAAAGTACAGTGGCCAAAAATGTTTCTGCCTCCTGGTCAGCCTTGGTGGCACCTGAGGCTGTTTCAACATTTTTTGACTTAATACTATTGGCTTGAGGGATATCAGTACCTTTTTTTCTTGGATCATCACTCTAACTTCTTCCCACATCACAAGCAAAGTAGGAAAATGGACTATCGTTTAAAATGTCGTCAGAAGGTGGGGCTGTCAATACAGGCACTTGAGGACTAACAAGTCATCAATGAAATCAAGACATATAAAGAAACTGAACCTTAAAATCCCCCACTGATAAAAAAATCACTTTGTGCTCATAAATCCATTAAACCATCATCAGCAATAACCAGCAAAAACAACATACAGTTCTGAAAAAAAACCAATTTATCTTCTACAGTAAAGTTCCAGTCAGGGCTTACAAACTGGACTCTACTGGAAGCACAGAAGCATTTATGAGAAACACATAAAACACCATTTTGCAATAATTCTGGCTGCACAGGTGCTGTCCTTTGGGTCTTTTCTCAATACGACTCTCAGTTTAGAAGGAATTGTGGTGGAGAAGCCCCCAAAGCCTCTCCCTCCTGGATCCTCCTGCATAGCAGGCTCAGAACTCAGGGAGGGTTCTCTGGCTCACACTTGGCATCACATTTTGTTGAGATCCTTCACTGTCACTCTATGACACAAATGGAGGATGCAGAGAACAGCAAGGTCCCCCCAAAATATGCTATTACATCTCTCCACCTTCCTCCCTTCCCCCTGAATGGAAGATAATTAAAAGCAATTAATAGCAAGCCACACAATGCCAACTGGTAAAGACTAAAATGGAAAGAATGCAAAGAAAAAAAATTAAAAATTCATAAAATACCTCATGGATCAACCGTACCGAACATATTAGCACTAAGCAGTGCTTGAGAACACTAGGCTTAATAGCTTAAATAAATAAATAAAATCAATAGATCAGCAGAACAAAAAGCTCATCTTGTCTTCTGTACATTCATAGAACAACAGCCCATTTTTTTGTTGGGATGAACAGAGAATTTGGGTCCTATGTACTTTTGCTCCACGAACCCATCCTTCTTCAATTAATTGACAATGGAGTCATTTTCAAGCCCTTTTTTTGTCATTCCAGCTCAGTGTTCTTTGTGAAAACATTTTTATTCTGAACAAGAAAAGGGGAGGCAGCAAACAGCATCATATGCTGTTAAAAAAGATGATCTACTCCCTTGAAATTTTTCTAGTAAGAATCCCCAAATTATCCGACACATCTAACACAGCAAATAACTCTGAACGGTTTTGGTCATTCCTTTTAAAGCAGTTCAGTTATTCAGTTGAAAACAACAAAACAAAATAAAGTTTTTGGCAGTGGTTAAGTCTTACAGGGCAAGCAGAAAGCTCGGGGCAGTGTCTGGAAACAGCAAGGGAGGTTTTGTGGGGTTAGCTTTTTTTAAATTTTGCAGTCAGAAGACAACAATTGACCAAGGTCCCAGGCCTCCACCATAAGGTAACCTTAGAAAGCCTTTGGGAACTGATTTTATTAGATTAAGAAAAAGCTTTAAAGAAGCTGTAACAAAACTATTTGGCTCCTCCACTGACCCTCCTGCTTGGGGTCCTGCTCTGAGCAACCTCTCAGAGCTCCGGTGCCCTCAGACAGTCTGTGAAAACACAGCACCACCCGAGAGCCTGCCAGGCTCCACAAACATCCACTACTGTCTCTAGTACCAATTAAAGACAGGACAGATTTGGTTTTAAATTGATTGCATCTGAATAAAGGTGGTGGCTACCACAGGATAACATGAAACAAGCTCCTCCCCCTACTAGGGGTATGCTGGTGCTGTGAAAACATGATTAATTACCATCATCTGCAACCCAGTACTATCACACCCTTCCTCTGGGGGTTTATTCTTCATTTATTACTTTCTTTGAGCTGCCACTTCCAATGTTTACTATAATATTATAAATAATAATTTACTACAATAAGGAAGATAAAACTCATCCCGGAGATCTCCATAAGCACTGTAAGGAACAACCATAAAGCCCTCTATTTTTTTGTCAACTCATTTAATGCAATATTCTCTCTAAAAGAAAGAAAAGTGAAGCTTTTAGCACAGACTTGGCTGAAGCAGAATGGGCAGCACAGAAATTCGAGAGCACATACACATGTGCCTTCATAGTCACGTAGCCACAAACCTTGACGCTAAAAATAACTCAGCCCACATCCCAATTTAGCCCACCCTGAAAACTCTGGAGTTGCACAATTCCCATTTTTCCTCCTTTCCACCCTTTCTCCTTGCCTCCAGAGCTTACCATCTTCTTCAGTACAATGAAGGCAGTAACTCATGTTATATAAACAAGTGTCAGAAGCTGATCTCAGCATCCCAGAGCCTAATTTTAGCCACCATTCTCTAAGACAGAAATACACTTATTAATGAAAACCTTCTACACTGCTTAAAAAAATGACAAAAAGCTTAAAAAATGGGTCTTAAAAGTTAACAAGAATGTAGTTGAACCTGTGCTGCAGAAAAGGGATGAACTGCATAATCTGTGATTCCACTTTTTCCTTCTGGCTCCAAATCACTCACCTCTACTGGATTCTGGGACTCCCATTCCCATCCAAATACTGATGCTGAACTTTTTGCACACTAGACTGTTAGAAACACTGTGTTTAATATCAGGATTGAGGATAAATAATACAACTTTTTTCCCATTAATTTTACTTTTTCTTGGAGACTCAGTACAGTCAGCAGCTAAACAAATTCAGACAAGGAGAACAATCATTCAAAGTAATGAATTGTCATCTAGATTAAATGTAACACTTCAGAGAAAGGTACTGTGATACCTCTGTAAAATTAATGAGGTCTTGGTTAAACCAGGCCTCATTAAAGTATCTCCCATTAAATCTTTCCTGGAAAATTGGAGCAAAAACATCTCCTGCAGATTAACTGGCCTGTCAGCCAGCTCCTACTGTAAAGACCACAAGTGAAATACAGCAGAGCCAGGAAAAGCAGGAGCTCCAGGCTTTCAGACCAAATAAATTCCACTTGACAATATTGCCTAATTGGAGCTAATATCATCAGCAAAATTGCAAAAATAAGAGCAGTTGGATTTGAAGTGAGATGAGAGATCCAATAACCCAAGTGTTGCCACCTTCAATAAATTCGGTGCACAGGTAAAACTAACCAGTGTTTCAGGGACTTCAGCGACACATTTCAAGGGCTGACTTTTCTCTGGGACACAGGAACTTCAATATTTTGCCCCGAAAACTGGCATGGCTGTGAAAAACTTCACACAGGAGCTATGTCAAACACAGTGAAGAGCATCTGCATAAATATGTTTTAACCTTTTGCATCACAACACTGTAGATATCCATGTCTGCATATTCAAATTCACTCACTTTTGGGAATGCCCACAAAGAGACAGTTCCAAAGACAAAATTCAGAAGTAAGAGGTGTCAAGTAGTGTTTGAAGACCATCCAAAATGATTAAATCAATAAGAAATGAAGCTGATGAAGCAGCACCATATTAATTCGCTTGCTTGGCAGAAACCTTAAAAATAAACTTAATTCCATCCATTCTTACACTTACTAGGAAGGACTAATGGATTTATAAATCTATCATTGGAAAACTCTGAAATGGGAATTGTGACCTCATTCCTCAGATGAAGGAGGAAAGCTAAAGACATGTGAACTGTGAGGTATATTATTCCCCTTCAAACCAACCATCTCCAAGAAAACCAAGCAAACCAACCCCACACCCCTTTTGCCTCTGTATTCCACAACTTACAGTTCTCACTTTGATTGCTAATGGTTGCTATGGAGTCCCCAAATGAGCCTTCAAGTAAGATTTAGTGTAAGTCAGCAATAAGCAGTGAATTTATGACTATGCAGAATCATGAATTAGACATGACAAATTTCTACCAGTTACTATCATTCAGAAGACTGTTTGCCTCAGGTTTATTAACATGATCCTGAATAAATCTTTTTAGCAACCCTTTTTGACAGAGACAGGCAAGTTACCTCTGGTAACTCAGAAAACATCCACCAGTACAGACCTGGCCAACAGTTTAACAAACCACTCCTCTTACTATTGGACTTTTATGAAAATGAGGTAAGATTCGAGTTTATTAAAGTCTTAAATTAGCAAAATCACCCACTCCTATTTAATAACATTTTTTTTCTCCAGTATAGAGAAGAAAAGCACCCAAAAAAAGAGTTTGCTCAAGTTGAAGAAATTTGTTCTGTAATCAAAGACCTGTCAAATAAAAAGTAACAGGCATACAGATGAAACTGCAGAAAGGCCATTCCTCACATACAACTTCACTCTGAAAATGACTTTCAGATACAATTCCTTCAATGCTTGAACAACACACACCCCAAAACTTCTGCTTTGGCACACGTTTATTTTCTCAAGGGATAGTGATGAGAAAGAGACTTGTTCACTTCAGCAATAGAACAAACATCTTCTGCCCTGATAAAAATCAACAAATAATAAAATCAGGCATCAATATAAATATTATTTTCACTTCATTTCTGCTACGCTTCAGTCATCTTAAACTTCAAGTAAACAACTGAAAAGAAATCCAAATTTCCAATATTAGAAAAATAAAGCCCCAGGGACATGTTCACTTTTCTCCCAAGGGAGTTCTAAATGACAAAAAAAAAAGAAAAAAGTCCTCATTCAAAATATTTTACCAGGAAAAATAAAGTTAAGCAAAAAGACACATCTGGGATCTGTGTTTGTTTCTAGCAGAAAAGTGGGATTGCAATTGATTTTAACCCTGCAAGTGCTGTGTGAAATTTGGCACAGATTCAACACTTGCACCAAGGACAAACGGTAATAATTTACCAATTACACACAGTGAAAAATAACAGTTTAGGAAAAAAATAAAGAAGTGATTGAGTAATTGCATTCACTGTCTTTGTCAGCTATAAAAACAACATGGAAACCGATATTCTGCTTTAAATAATAACATTTTCAGTGGAAACCCCCATCAACATTCAGTTATGGCAGAAGCATCTCCTTATTTCTGCTTGTTAATGCTCATAATAATGGAGTTTTCACAACCTGTCTACAAATGTCTTAAAGAGAAAAGAAACATAGAAAGTGGCCTCAAACACTTTGTAAGAAGTTATTAAAAGTAAAAAAGAAAAGCATTTAAATATTTATTACTAGCATTACATCAAGATCTAGAGAACTAATAATTTTTCACCCGTGGTATTTTTATTCTGCCCCACAGAAAAATACACGTAGAGAGATAAGGACTCTTTGTACTAGTTACACCTTCAAGGAATATTAAAGCAGCTTGGTTTTCAGAAGCACTTAAAGCAGACACTGAATCAATCATCCAAAATCCCTTGGGGAGTCTTGGTCACTCTTTAAGAGAGTTCTCCAAATCCCTCTGGGTTTTAACGCCTGAACTCCAGTATAATTAAGAGTAGCTTTTCCTTCTCAGACACCAAACCACTAGAAGGACCACAAGGGGTGAGAACAAATCAATGTCCAATTTCAGCTGCTGATGCCCATGGAGAGGATCCTGGCCAGAGTAAGGAAATGGAAGGAAGGATGGAGGGAAACAGTTAAAAGTGATGTTAACAAGACATACACAAATCCAGGGATTGTCCCCCCTGCTTGTGCAATTTATAATTTTCAGGGCTTTATTATTATATGTTGTTGTCTATATTATTCGTTGTTTTCTTTCAACAGTCTTGCCAAAAAAAGCAAAACCACTGCGTTGTCACGACTTTTATTGCTTTCTTACAGTAGATAATGGGTTTGCAATGCAGAGATTTCATTTCTTTATTACCAAATGGTATTGCAAACAACAACCTGGCAGTCTATAACAACTACTGACTCTTCAGGATATTTAGTTGACTATTTATGACTTGGTTATACAAAAAAATAAAAAAAAAATAAAAATTGTTTTGTGCTAATTGGAATGAGGATTCATTCCTATAAACTGGCAAAATAAATCCTGAAAAAGTCATCAGTTCAAGTGCTAAGAGACTTGAGCAGAGCAACTCCAGTCCTCCATCTCATCCCATCTTCCCATTATCAAGCTAAATAATAATACCAGTGAGAAAAGGAGGCTGACAGCTGGCAGCAACTTCAATACATCCTGAATAAACACATCCTGCACGGAGGTATAAAAGCCTCAGCTCCCTCTGCGTGGGCCTGGTGACACATTGAGCAAAGCTGTTTGCTGCTGGGTGGCAGAGCCATAACTGTGTGTGCTCACACCCCCAAAATCAGCCAGGATCACAGTCAGTCATGTCACATTAAACCTCCTTCCCTCACGCATTTCAGCTTGCATAGCAAATCCCAGCTTATTGGAAAGGTTAACTAAATTCCACAGTCAGACATGGGGGGAGAGTCTGGACAAGAGAGGATGAGCCAGACCTCTGTGGATCCTGGGGATGTCCAGGCTACCACTGGATGCATTGGAGTGATGCTGGAATTCCTGAAAGCAGCCAAAGAAATTGGCTCTGAAGTGCCATAAAATTCCAGGGGCACTGCTCACGACCACAGTCAGTCCGAGGTATTTAGTTTAAGAATGATTAATCACAGTTGAATCAGCCTTTTGTTTCTTTTTTTGACATTTCAGAACCCTTTCTAGTATTCCGTCTATCTGAAGTCTGGCCATGACTTGATACCAAAGGAGACTGTTTGAAATAATTCCATTTACTTTGGCCTGCATACAAGTCTGGATAAAGGTTTCAGTCAAAACACCTCTTCACATCACAGAATGGCCTTAAAATGGCACACAGATAACACAGCAAGAGGACATTAAATCTGTTGTGCACTTCAAAGTACACTGAGAGTTATTTACCAGCATCAGTGGAGTGGCTTCAGGCTGGGCAGATTATTGACCAAAACAAGCACTGATACAAGCTCCAACTACAGTGTTTGCATGCAAATATTGACACAGAAAAAACCTCACAAAACCCAGGACTAAGGAAACTCACGTAGAAAACGGCACCAACAAATCCTTCCTAACAAAAGGACTTAAGAGGAGAAAGTGATTTAAGGTCAAGAGAGGCCCAATGGCAAACACAGCAGCAGCAAGTACACTGACTATTTACACCAGAAACACAAACCCCAAACCTATTTAGTGTCACCCACCACAAACCCCAAAATCTGCATGAAAAGACTGCAATGGAAAGAACAGAAAGGATCCCAAAAGTTCAGTAGTGGCTGCAAAATGTGAGCTGTTAACACAGAGGCATGGAGTAAAATTTTGTACTGAAAGATGCAGGATAAAGCAGAATACTAGTAAAGGAAAAAATCCAAGGTCCTCTCAAGCATCTCTCTGATATGGCTGTTTGTTAAAGGTGCTTCTTTTATTTCTGTAATTCTATAAATAAGTTTGTAAACAACTGTCTTTAAGTGAAAATAACAAATACACACACAGGACTTAAACACATGAGAAGCAACTCTTGAGACCAACCTCATCCAAAAGTAAAATACTTTCTTATACTTAAAATTTTATCACACACTCCAAAATACATTAGGAAAAAGACTTTGCATCTTATGACTCCTGGAAAATTTTCCAGGAGACTACTTTCCAACATAAGAACCACCACATCTAACAGAGCCTGAGAAGGTTTACCACAAGGTCGTGAATTTCTTCAGAGAACCATTTTAATGTTGTATTACCCTAACCTACCTCGAAAAAAATGGAACAAAGCCATTGCTTAAGGTTTTCCCTTGGATTTTTCCATATTAACACAGTTAATAGGACTACAGAAATCCTTTTGTCTCAATCTAATGTAGATTTTATTTTACCAGTTCATAAATATTAACCCATACATGGGAACAAATCTGGGAGAAACTGGGAACTAAAAAATAGTCTAATGTCACAATATATTCCCTTCCCCCGTCTTAAAGTAATTTCTCCAGGACTCCACTGTTTTAAAATCCCATTGCAATCAATGCAAAAGCTACTTGGGAACAAAAGGAATGGGAACAATGAGTCAAAAGGGAGCTTTATTTTTAAAATCCTCTAATTATGTCTGATCCGTGGGCTAGATGATACTCTTAACCATTCATCTTCCTGCCAGAACTCTCCAACCCTGCTACTGAGCCACAGGAATCCTGACCTGGGGACCTGCTTCCAGGACACTCAGGCCTCCAATCTTCCACTGGATTAGACACTATTCATGCCCCAAGTTGTATCATTTGGGGAAAGAGAATCCTTCAGATGTAAAGGTCACACACTGACCCCCAATAACACATTCTCTGCCAGTTTAGCCTCTGAACTGCTCAGCTATGGCTAAAAATATTCAGCAGCTGCTGAATATTATACTATAATTTTATACCAAATTAAAAATTAAAATTATACCAATATTACACCAAACACCAGTCAATGATATATATATGATTAGATACTACCAATGCTTTCAAAAACAATGTTTGACTCTACTTTACATTCACAAAAAAGTCATAATCCAGAAAAGATGTCTACAGTTTGCATTGCAGAGGAAGGCTTTAGTGACTGCTCTTGGATATCCACAGCTCCAATCTTGGAGCCATGAGCATTCCAAACCAGAACGTCCAGCTATGCCCTCACGTGCACAACATTAAACACAAGTCATGCACTGTAAGAGGAATACAACAGTTCACTGAACAGATTCCAAATTCATGAGCTAGGCCTTGTAGAGGAGACTGAGTTTTACTCCATGGAAAGGGGAACACTGCCAAGCTCCTTAAATCAACATCCTAAAGTCACTGTTCCTTACACATCCCAATTCATCCCTCTTTAAACAGCAGGAAGAGACTCAGCTGTTTGGTACAAACCAGTAGCCAACCCCAGGCATCCTTGCTGGAAGTTGTCTAGTACTGCCTGGCCATCAAAAATCAAATGCAAGTGTCAGCTTAGGCATTTCCACTGATCCCTGTGCCTAGGAAAATTTTCAAATATTTCCCAAATTCCATGACTTCACTGTAATTAATTTTGTATAATTTGGTGTCTGTATGTGTTCATCTTAAGACACTCCTTGTACAGAGAAGTGACACTGTGCCGAGCCTCCACTTCTAAAACTCCTAGCACTAACTTTGCAAAGAAAATTACAAGCAAAGAATAAAACCCCAGTGGGGTTAGCTTTCCAGCTGCCTTTTTTTTCCCTTCATTTAATTTCCTTACCTGCCATCAGTTTAACAACAGTTGCCTACAGCCCCTCATTCTTTCCATTTTAATACCATTAAGGGAAGGGAGCCTCTAACATCTCTATTAAGCTGTAATAAAGCAAAGCCTCCAACATGTAATGCCTCTAAGTCAACCAGGCATTACTGAAATTACTTAATCTGCAAAGTCAGTACTTGCCCACCCTACTTTAGCACTCCCAATCACTTCACAAGAGCAGTAGCATTATCCAGACACATTTCAGAGCTTAGCTTTAAAATTTGTTTCCGGTGTATTATTTCAGTGAGGGAAAAGAGGAACTATACAGAATTAATGTCAGCTTGATTTTCAATTGCATTAGTTTTGGTTACTTCTAAAACAGATCTACCCGGGAAAAGAAATATAAAATAGAATGGAATCCCCTGCAATTAATTTATTAGGTTATTGCTCACACAGAGCATTGTGTGTGTCTATGTGTGTTCTAATTACATATGTACAGCTTTTCTTCTCCTGCCCATCCCCTGCCCCAGCTTTTTAACCACCTAAGCACATTGACATGTGCAGGTTTATGGAAGACTAAAACGGGTATTCTACTAAACCAGTCACATCAGATAGTCATTAAGTCTAAGCAAGGGAAAAAAAAGAGCTTTTTCGGGGGAAACAAAAAGTAAAATACACCCACTACAATTTAATCCATTTCCATTACTTAAGAATGAAATCTAGAAGCAATGTGGGAACCTTATATTCTTGAAGCAAACATTTTTAAACAGCAGCATAGGCCCAAAAGAACAGACACAACATTATGATAAATAATACCAATATATAGTGGCTTTTGAGGTTAGCAATTACTCTTTGTAATTAAATAGCATGCTGGCTACTTTAATACATTTATTTAATCCGTGTATACAAAGTTCTTTTTAATAAAACACTACAAGCAGCTGAAGCTGAAGTTTCTTAGCTACGGTATCTTTCAGAACTGGGATACTTTTTCCCAGAGTTGGCAAAAGGGGGACACACACAAACATCTTCTAACTAAAGCAGAGGGAGGGATTTGTTATCTTCAGAAGACTGAATCATCTACCTGTGGTGTAGACCATAATAAAACTGAAATGTTTTTCCTTCACAACTATCACTTTAACGAGCCTCACAATTTTTTGGCTATTTGAAAACTAGCTGAAAACACTGGAGATTTTTAGCACACTTTGAGGGGGGAAAAATGAAATGCACCTCTTATTCTATATTTTGTGAGCCTTTTATCTTTCCACATTATTAACAGACATAAATGGTTATGTGTAAATGTTCAGTACTTGAAATTGGATCTTAATAATATTCAAAATCAATGGTGCACTTACAGAGAAAAGGTACCACATTCACAAGATCTAAAAAGCAGAAAAAAGGCACTCTTAGGCACTCAGATCTAAACCAAGCTGAAGCCAACAGGGTTACAAAGGAGCTTTGGTGACATCCTCTGGGTTGTCCTGACCCTCTCCTCTAAAATCTGCTACCTGGCTCAAAGTTGCTGCTCACCAAACTTCTCACTGGTTTCATGGGCAGAGCAAGGGCCCCATCTTCAACCAAAACCAAAAAGAGGAAAAGGCCCAAGTACAGCCAAGACCACGAAGGCACGTTATCACTGCCTCTGGTCACCAGGCAACAGGTCCACAAATATGCAAACCTAAAAAAGGGAGCATTTCAGTCTATTGGAAGAGATACTGTAAACACAAGATAACCAGGTAACCCAATGACAAACTGTTATCTGACAGCCTTGAAAATCCCTCTATCTGAGCTGTTCTTAGCCAACTTGTAATAAATAGCACAAGCAGCTAAATTTAAAAAAAAAAAAAAAAGCCAAGTTAAATAGCAACCAAATTCACATTTAACCATATAAAGTCCACATTAAAATCCAAAATGACAATTACAAAATATTACCTTGCTATGAACACTGTCAAAAGCTTTGAATAACAGCACACTAAGGAAATAAGTAAAAACACACTTTACCTTGTACCTCATTTTGGGGCATGAATGAATGTAGAAACCCATATAATAAAAACAGAGATCAGGAGCTTTTTCATGAAGTTGCCGAGTAAAAGCAATTTCCCTGTGAGAGGAAAGAAAAGACTAATTACATTTGAATATGATTCTTACAGTCATTTTACCTCTTCATATGGAAATACTGAACAGCTACCTGGCTCTTGACCTATTTAGAGGACTTGACTTTCATAAAATAAAAAATGAAGATCAAAACTCCAAATTAATGTTTCAAAACACCCCAAACGTAATAAATTGAAAATTAATACTTAAAAAAACAATCAGGTCACCAAAATGCACAACACTAAGTCAGGCTTAAAAATACTTTCATTTCTGTGCTCTGTCCTGCCAACTGCCTGACTTGCAATTTAAATAAAACTGATTAAGAGCCTCTGTTTATCAGGTTTCTTGTTAATATTCATGTACACCGGAATTCTACAGAAATCTGACCCAGCTATTGCACAGACTGGCTAACATGGCGCAGGAAAATATCAGTGTATTTTTAAAAAATAAACTCCAAGGATAAACCTCTTGTTTGTTCTATCATTTATGCTCCAACAATTTGCATGTAAAAACACCCATCTTTATGCAACAAAAGGTATTTTTCACCATCCCATGCTTGTTGGTATGATTTCCTCATTTATTTTGAAAGAGAAGTGCCAGTGTATTCCAAAATAAGTTTACTTTTTATTTTGCTGGCACAAGGAAAGCAGTGTTTTTACAAAGACTCAGCCAGTGCTTCCTCCACAATGATCATTTTTACAGCATTTTTAACTTTGCAGATCACTTTTGTAACAAACCTGAACTGTAAATGTACTGAATATTTAACATTTCAGTTGCATGTAGCTTGCTGAGGCCATCACAAGTTTGTTATAACTCTGTATTTAATCTGCTCAAAAAGAGGAGACTCTCTAGAAATTGAAGCTACTCCATGTCTGAAAATCCAGGGAAATAAAACAGATTCCAGAAGGGAGATTTAGGTATCACCAAAAAAGCACAAAGATGCACTTCCTATACATAATCTTCGAGCCATAGCATGAAGTTAAACACCTCACTGTTCCACGCAAATTATCCTGGACCTTATTAAACAAACACCTTCCTGCAATTCAAAAGCTGGAATACTAGAGGAGAAAAACATTATCCTTGCATTTCAAAATCTCTTAAAGGCCCTTTCCAATTGGACTACACTACCAGATCTAAACAAACAAAAGGACTCAAGTAAAATAAATAGACCCTAATGCAACGAGGCAAATATTGGGCTGCAGCAGCAAGTTTTACCCTGGGCAACAAGGCTTTGTGCAACCAAATTAGTGCCCATGATAGGAAAGTGAGCTGAGCTACCAGTGCCCTCACAGTCCCGCACCCTCCAGGGACATGCCCTAGGTAAGGACCCTGAACTCAAGTTTGTGCTCTATCCTTCATTTTTCTCTCACTCCAGCAGAGTTTGATTGGGAGGATGCTGTAACATCCTTTCCTTTCTGCCTTCCAGGAGCGTGTGCCATGATCCAGTGCAAGAGAGTCCTCTGGCTCCGTCATTCCACACAGGAGCACCAAGGAGGTGGCACTGCATGGCACAACACATGGCTACCTACAGGCCTTCCACCTGAATCTTCCCTATGGGAAAGGGACCACAGACTTCTTGTAAACCCTTCATTTCTGGTCCATAACAAAAGAGTTAGAATGGCACAAGAGTTAGTGCTTGGCAAGAGGAGTCAGGTAGAGAGAAAAACATATCCATCGCATCAATGCAGAATTCAGACTTAGTATTCCAGTGTCACAAAGCCCAATTACAAAAGAAGTTTAAGTATCTGTCCTCATACTAAAGAGGGATTATGAATACTGTGATTGTCTGCAATTCATGATTTTAGGTAGTGGGGGAAGGTTTAACTTCCTGATTATATGAATAAGAGTCACTCAGTCATTCTGGATTTTTTTCTCCTTTGCCATTTCCAGGTAGCTTCTTCTCCCCTCATGCTTTACTTACATGCCTACATATTTCAAATGATCCTCAAATCCCATCCTTTCTACAACTCAGCAGCAAAAATTCTCAAAGTGGCATGAAGTGGAAGTGACAGCACTGCAAGGCAGTTTAACCTCCTCAGAGTAAAATTGGCAACAGCTTGGAAGGTATCAGATTCCTCTGTGACTTCCTAAATCCTCCCTTACTCAACCTTTTTTTTCCCCTCCCTTTTTGAAAGAAGAACAAAGTTGGCTCCCCCTAAGACTGTTGGGAACTCATTTTTATTGCCTTACATGCTGCAGAATTTACAAGCTGCTTTTTCACAAGTTGAGCCATGCATGCATGGTGCACTGACAAAGCTTTACATTTATTATGTAGGAAATTTAAAGCCATTTTGAGAATTCATAAGCATGGATTATGTCAGTCTATTATTACATAAAGTAACCTGATATGTACAAATAGTAAAAAACAACTCTTAGGAGGACTTAGTGTTTTATGTTGTATGTTCATCTTGCAAGGAAAAAATAGTTTAATTTCACATATCTAGCATATGTAAGAAAATACTTTAAAAATCTAACAGAAAATAGAAAGTCATAGGAGTTCCAATGTTTTTCTATATTTGTGAATTTTGATTAATTCTATAAAATTGCCAGTGCCACTGAAAGGCTCAAAAAATGATACTTTAGACTCTTTTAGATGCAGACCACTGGAGATGATACAGCAGCAGCTTCATTAATTTTCACAATGACTTTGAAGTTGGCCCTGATTTGTGCTGGAACTGGAGCAGATGACACCCAGAGGACCCTCCTGACCTGAAACTCTTCTATGACTCTACAGCTTCTCCTTCATGGAAAGGAACCAGGCAATGAGAGCCAACAGGAAGGCTGATGTCAGAAACTTCACAAGGAACTTGGTGGGGAAAAACTCTTTGACAAGTGCATTTCAACAACTCACATAAAGATTATTCAGAAATCACAAAATTCACACCTCCAGAGAGGACAATTAAAAAGTAGAGATTTTGATTAGGATCTGTTGGTTTCCTAAGAACCTACACAAATTCAGATTAGACTTTTGAGACATTAAATTGCATGTGATTTATTAGTTATCACAAAAGAAGAAGTGATAAGAAGTTTCCTAAAAATAATGTTTGTGCTTTATGTAGGTCCAGTCATGCCATTTACCCACCCTGGTGGGCAACTCTAAAAACAGCTGAGAAGCTCCACCCACAGAGAAGATGCCTCTCAGCAGAATGCCTTGGAGAAAGCAGAAAGCTGGATCTCACCACTCTAGTGCTTCTTTTGCACCTGAAGGAGTGCAGGGCAAATCTCAACAGGCAAAAACACTTGTGTTACAGCTTCTCAAACTCAGACTTGAATATAGACATGTCTGCCATGAAGTTCAAACCCAGTTGCTTCAGGAGAACCTCCCTGGGAACACCACATGTCTGTGACCAGCTTAATTCATGTAAGCAGAGAAGCAAAAAAGGTAAGGAAAAAATTGAGATGCACAAGTATTTCTACTCACTAAGGAAATTTTTTTTCCTTATATTAATAATGGAATCATAAAATTGCTTATGAAAGGAACACAGTAACTTGAAATTTCATATACAAGAGTAGTTCACAGTGAAAAGCATTACCCATTATTCCTATTGTTTTGCAAGACCGTGCTGATAGTTAATTTAAGGCTTTAAAATTCATAGGATTACTCTCTCCATCAGCCTTTCTAAAGACAGAGATAATGAGATTAACATACCTGAAAAATATACTTCGTGCTAGTACAGCAGGAGACTACTAGTTCAAAAGACAAGTTTTTTAGGTACTCTGTTATTTATGACCTCAATGTGAATAAAACTATAAAAGTGATTAATTTCATTTGCTGACTGGGCTAAGAAAAAGGTCAAAGGAAAAATTATTTCTATTCAAACAGAAAAGGGGCTTTTCCTGTTGAAACCAAGCAATACTAAATTATTTTCAGGGGCAATAAAATCTAGGTATTTAGTTTCTGAGTGTTTCCTTAATCTGTAAAAGTATTTAGCTAACTAGAAAGATACATCCCTAGTCGTGGATGACAATTAAAAATTTACTTGAAATGCAACCAACCACAGAGAATTAACAAAAAAACCCCAAACCCACAAACACTTTGCTAGAGATAGTATATGCTTAGACTGCAAATAACAGCCCAAGTTTAGAAACAAGTATCAATTACATCCAACCAGGTAAAGAAAATATCCTCTTACCGTAATGCAGAGTAGACTCCCAAAGACAAGAAAGAAAAGTCTGGATCGTAGTACAGATAGACAGAGGACACACAGTAGGGCAGGATATCAATGACACCAACAGCAATTATCTTCCCATCCAGCCAGTACTGCTGGTGGAAAGATCCATAGCCACACTCTGGTCCATTTGGGGCATGCTCTGCCTAAGCAAAAACAAGAGAGGGATGTAACTGTCTGACAGACTTTCAGCACAAAAACAATTTCAGAAAGGATTTTAACACACAACTAAATACTGTGAGAAATTACTCTGGCCATCCATGTTTAGAAAAAGGAAAAAAAAGGAAGGTGAAAAGCAGGGAAAACAATGTTAGTTCACCAGATTACTTTTGACCTTTGCTCTACTCATGATGGGTAAACCCAACATTTCACACATCCCAAACACCAATCTGAAATAGTCCTTGCCATGGAACATTTACGGTACTGACATGATAAAACAAGGTGATTCATCAAGTTATTAATGCATGATTACATGCAAACAAATTCTGCAGACACCAACCTACTCTCCAACAAGAGACGAAGCCCAAGGGCAGAAAGGTGAATGTCACAGCCCTGTGCCAGCCCTTCCCAAGGCTGACTATGGATACCTGATGCCTCTAACACTTGCTGTCACATCAAGGACCCATCTGTTTCTCTCCTCCATGTCCTCAAGCACTGGAAGCACTTTGGCCACAGAAAATGAGCTTCTCACAGTGGCCATTAAATTTACTTCAGAGGAACATTTTATAAAAAGAAGTGAACAGTTTATTCTTCAGGTAACATTACTCTTCTAAGGCTTACTCTATAACTAATGAAATACCTTTTCTCTAGGAACCTGAAACTGTGTTGCAACAAAATCCCTGAAACTTCTTCTTTGTCAGCCCACATCAGAGCATCTCCTGCAAAAACACTAAGGAACTTGCTATTGTTGTGTGCCGTGGTTTTGGATGTGCAATGAAGTTTGTCTCTGGATGGGGTAAAGCACCTCGAGCCAGAAACTGATGCTTCGAGTTAAGAAGAAAATGATCTCCTAATTTAAACTGTATTACACAACCAGCTTTGGCATTCCATTTTCTCCCACGTCAAGTTTACTTTAATCCTGAATTCCACTGTGCTCAACTTAATTATCCATCTAGTCATGTTTTTGACTGCATTGCCAGGTCTTCAGAAAGCTGCTTCTCACTCAATAAATCCGACAATATTGCCTGCTATTACCAACTGTTTTGCATTACAACAACAGAAGGTGGGTTTAATCAAGTATTTTGATACAGTAGCACAGGCTGAAGAGATGATGGGCAGGAGAAGTTACTCTAATTGGTACCACATGTGTCAAAAGAAATCAATCACGTGAGCAAAAATCATTTCAGCCGACTTACCCAACCAGTAAGTCCCAAAATAAAGGCCACACAATAAAATGTTTGCATTTTTATATGGTTATATAGCATGGAGCTATGAATACTCTGAAAGCGATTAAACATTTGAGAGCTCCATCTGCAGTATGTGAGGATATTAGTCTCAGATATAGCACATTAAACCAGGTTTTCCCCTTGTTTGGGTAAAGACTGCTTAAGCAGGAGTCATGGTTTCATTCAGTATCCTCAGCTTCTCAGCAGAGCCAAATGAAATATAATTTAAGCAGGGACGCAGTCAAGTAAGAGATGCTGTCTAAGGATTTCTCAGCTCAGGTTAAGTTTTCTCAGCTATCAGTGCAGTCAGTGACAGAAAAAAATGAAACATCTCAAAGCCACAGGGAAATGTGACTGGTAATAGAACACAGACTTGCTTAAATAAGTTTCAGTTAAAACAGATTTTCTTTCTTTGTCAAAAATTCATCATATAGGATTTAATGGATGTTACAACAGATAGTCTAAGCCAACATGGAAAAGATTTTCACCTAAAGCAAAGTCTTCTGAAGTTAAATGAAAGGTATGTCTGAGTGTGACCTCAAAGCTCCAAAGAGCATCACACGGGTTTGGTCACTGGAACTCTGCAAACTGAAGTTAAAAACTGCTGGTAAAGCACAACCTACAGTTATTTCACTAATGCAATTACAGTGAAATGTCATGCACATAAAAGAGTCTATGTTCTGTAACAAAAATAATGAGCACAGCACTGATTTCAGGCAAAATGTCCAGGGATCCCCATTACATTAAGAAAACAACATTTTAAAAAGAATAAGATTTTCCTCCTCCTTCAAAAGTTCTCATACAATGTAATCCTTTGTAATGCTTGTCAGTATTACATTTTCTCCCATTTCTCAATGAATACTTGGCTCCTTTAACTCAATTTCCTATGCACCATCCAGGCAATTATACCTGAAACAGGTCTAGAATATGAAACATTTTCCTGAAGCAGGTTATAGCATTTCCCACTCCTGACATCTCCACTGGGACCATGTTTGTCAAGGGGGATGTAAAATACACCAGTGGCATCAGGTGAGCAAGACCCACCAGAAAGGGCTTATCTTATCTACCCAAAATTATGCCTTAGTCTGGAATCAATCCAGAGGGACCAATTTATTTTAAATTAACAGTTTATACTCATATTTCAATACAATGAATTATTATAAACCGATGATATTGGAGAAAAACAAACAACTAAATCCAGGACAAAACCACGTAATTTTCTCTACAGTGTTTAGACTGCAATGCAGAGAAAAATACAGTATATTCCATTACATGTTAATTTTACCTGTCTTCATATTCTGCTAGCTAATGATTCCATGAGCACACTTGATTGCTCATGTTTTATAACACATTATTAAAATCTAAATATTTAATAGAACTGGCATTATATATTGCCCAATTAGTCCATCTCAATGTAATAATGCTTATAATTGAACTTCAAAGATGGTAACAGCACTCAATTTTCTTCAAGGCACATTGGTCTTTTTTTAATTTTAAGAGGTGGTTTAATTAGCAAAAATGGGTCCTGCCCATATTAACTGCAGGATTATCTTTCTCTGGAAGGTTTCATGACATTTCATATTTTGAACTTTTCCATTTTATCCTCTCTGTGGATGGAGGGCAGAGGAAGCTATGAAATCCATGCTATCCCTTACTCAAAGATTAAAAATAAAAAAGGCAGGAAACCCTTGACTTCTACACTCCAGTGGAAATTATTTGCTGAATAAGCAAAGTGATTAATTCCAGCAGTTCCTTTCCCAATGGCACACACACACAACCTACCATATGGTAGATTTCTATCTCTTGGTTAGCAAGGTATTCCCCCTTTCAGTACTCCATCCTCCTTTCATTGGGGATTAGTGGAGGTGCTGTGAAAGCAGCTGACAAATACAGGCTGTGGCAGCAGAGAGGGTTGTGTTAAGATAAGCCAACAAAGCACCCTCTCTCAGGGAAAAAGGCCAAGAGAACCCTGGGCAATGAGGGAGCCAGATCCTCCTCAGATGCTCCTCAGCAGTTCCCACCCACAGGACAAGGGGCAATGTGTGCAAACTGAACAGGACATTCAATCTGAACAGAAGGGAAGAGGTTTTAACTCAGAGGATGGACAAACAATGGCACTGGTGGAGTCTCCATCCTCGGAGATGTTCAACCTCCTGCTCTAGTTCGACCCTGCTCCAGCAGGGGGTTGGACAAGGAGACCTCCACATGTCCCTCCCAGCCTGAACAGTTCTCTGATTCCATACCAACACAAAGTAAATCAACTCACTGCAGCAAAATATGACACTGTCTACAGAGCTAACTTCTGCATCTGACTGGAAAAGTCTTGAATTTGAGCTACACCAACAAGTACTGAGTCAGGACAGTGACAACAAGCTTACAATGCTAAAAGGATTAGAGAAGCTGTGAAGCTCCAAGGGACTTCAGCTGGAAGAGACTTTGAGTATCCCCATGGGGATGATGGTAAAAAAAGGCACTTTGCCAAAATCTCTAGATTAAATGAGTTTTGATTTAGTCCTGAGCAGAGCATCAAATGTGAGTAAAATATGACATTCTATAGAAGGTGATCCTGCAAATTACAGACCTACAATGGTGTCATTTATTATTAGAGCTCCTAAAAACTAAATATCAGTAAAATCAATAAAACAAAACAATGCAAAGCAGAAGCTGATGTGCTTTTTGAAGAGCAAAGACTGAGATTCACAAACATCTTTCAGTTCTTTAGAACTCAAAAGCCTCTGGATATGTATAATAGGAAACAAATGCATGCAGGAAAAAATATTGCTATAGACACACCCAAAACAATGGGTATAAATTACCAGTTCTTTCAAAAAGATAATTTTGACAGCAGTGTTATGAAACCCACAATTTAATGCTTAACATCAGTCAAAATGGGGAAAAAAAAGACTAAAGAGCAATTAGAGAATAATTTGAAAACAAAACAAAATTATCCTTTGATTGCATAACGCCATGGCACATCCAAGTGCTGAGGCCCATTCCAACTGCTCTCTCAAGATGACAAGGAACAACTTGGGGAGGACAAACATTGAGATGACTATTAGTGATAGTAACACAGCCACTGGCTCAGAACATAACCCTGAACTCACTGAGCACCAAAAATTAGGAATCACCCTGAGCAGTCCAGATTTTCCTTGTGCTTCTCCTGTGAATCCTCTCCCCTTGGCAACAACAGGGTACCAGGGCAATGTTTTGGCCATTCTCCTCTGCTGAACCATTACCATCATTCCTCCCCCTACAAGGCTGTACTTGCACATGCAAAATGGCAAATATTTAAATGCAGCCTCTAAAACAAAAGCATGAATAAAAAACACCTTCAAACTCCTCTTTACATTACCCTGTTTACTGCCAGAAAGCTGCACAGTTTTCTGCTACTACATGCTGTATCAATTTTTTTAAAGCATTCATTTTTTGTACCAGAACCCACAGACAAAACAGAAACTAAACTGAACAATAAAATGAGGAAACAAAAAAGACAGGGAGAGTTTGGGTGTTCATATATTTGCAGCTAATAATAATATTAAAAATTCAAAAAATTACAAATTGAAAACGTAAGGTTTAAATTTTATTTTGAATTATTTTTGTTCAAGAGAGTAAACAGACTACACACTGCTAGATTTGCTTGTGGCAACTGTTTCAGAATAAAGAATTTCAAGAATCCCTTGGCCTCTGATATATAACCCCTTTTCTTTAACTTCATCTAATTGAAGACATCTGTAGTGGTGCCACACAAAATTTAATTCAAGCTTCGAAATGTCAATAAAAAGTGTCTGTAAGAAACAATATCAGCATAAACCTGGCAGGGCAGTGTGCATCAACATCTACGTAGCCACACAAAATTAAGAATATAATGGCAGTCTGCTGCCTGAGTTGACGAGGTGATAAAAGCCCTTTTCCTATAAAGCCTAATGAGCTCTATTACTCTTCAGCCTTCAGGAATGTAAAGGCCAGTGGACTCAGCAGAGAAAAGCAACAAACTCTCCACACATGGATTCATTCAAACTGCGACATATCAAATTACCAGTGTAATTACTATAACCTGACAATTTCATTACAGTCACGAGGCCCTTAACTCTTTAAGACTAACAAGACAGTGCAAGAAATCCATGGCAGTTTGCTTACTTGCAATGAAAGAACAGCATCTCTCCTCAACTTTTACCTCAGATTGTAGGCAAATACAAGTTTGACAAGTTATTTAGTAATATGTTCCTTTCATAGAAATAAATCTAAACCCCACAGAGACACGGCACTTTTGCTTCTGTCTTCTAATGCATTCCTATGAAATTCAGTGGTAACTTATGACCCAGCAAAGGAGTCCTCAGACTCCTTTGAAAACACAGCAATATCTTCCTTACCAGTTGGTGATGACAGAAATTCTGTGCCACCCACCCACACCAGAATGGCTGACTGACTACAGAGAGTGTAAAGCAAAAAGGACATTAATTTCCAAACTTTCATCTCAAACAAATACCTACCTCCAGAGGAGAATCACAGAGGAATCGTGTGAACTGCAGGGAGTGGATTCATAAGGAATATGTGCCCCAACAAGACAGTCCAAATATGCAAAGCAGAAAAAAAAAGGAAAACTATTAGTACTGCTTTAAAATACATTAATAGTCAAATACAGTCTTTTAAAATGGTATCTTTGAAAAGCATCATCAGATGTTAAATTAAATTTCCATAAACAAACTCTCACATTCTGTTTAGAAGTACAAATAGATGGAGTGATTAACTATCCAAAGTACTTCCTTTTCTATAAAATAGAAGACAGTTTTTTAAATACATGATGTGAGAGAATTGTCCCCTTGCAATACAAGTCTGTTTGTGGTGTCCTTTATTTTAAATTACACATTACCCTTCTCTGTGACTCCCTGCAACAGAGAGCCCTTTCCCACTGGTGCCTACCCCACCACTAAAGCAAGGGGGCCAGGGCCCTCATAATTCTTAACATTAAGTCCCTTTACATTCAAAATCAAAAGCAAACCCATTTTATGTACAAAGAAGAGGAAGGGAAAAGAAAAAAAAAAATCAACCTCCTGAAAGTGCATTTCAAACCTAGATTTTTTTACTCAATATAAAATGACATGCTGCAGATAATCACCCAAAAAGGCAATACTTTAATTGTCCAAGATTCTAAGAGTAATAAAATATGACTTATTTATTCACTATAATTTATTTATTTGAAATGCTTCCTTACTGGTGGATTCCACATTAAATATGTTACAAAGTATAGTATATATATATAACCCCAAAACATTCCCTTGTTAAATAACTGGTAATGTTACACAGTTTAATTCCCCCTTGTATTAGCTGACTGATTTAATAAGTCAGCAGTTAACAAACTGCAAAGTAATAATAAACAGGAATGTTTAATTAGAAGTTTGATAAAAAGAATATAAATAGACACCCACAAAAACCTGACTGTTGTTAAGAATTCTATTAAGTTCTGAGATCAGTTAAAGGGCAATACAAAAAAAAAAGGACTGATTGTTTGTCAGTCATCCCATTTTTCCCAGGCAAGGGGAGAAGAGGAAGGCAGGTAACAATAAAAAGTACCAATAAATGTAAGTTGCTGACTTAGGACAGAGTTCCAGCCTAAGGAAGTGAAACTTTCTCTTTTCTGCAGAGTGCTACAAAGCAGATTTCACAAATGAAAACAAGGCTCTGGTAGACACTGATATCAATCTGCAAACATTAACTGGCCCATTGCAGCTCAAAGGGAAGACAACCCTAACCTCCAAGATCGTGCCTAACAAAGTGCATCTGTTGATGTTCAAAGAACCAGGACTTTGCAGAAGTCACTTTTCAGTGTTTCCCCCCTCAAACAAGCAGCAGCTGATCTCTGGATGAATGGGAAACCTTAGGACATGGACTTCATGGAATAACACTGAATTTCTATATGGTGCTGGTGCAGGCAAAGGCTTTTACACTACCTAAAATTAACCATTTCAGATCTAATCATTACCATTCTCAATTACTCAGAGTTTGGACAAATGAATGACTGTGGTATCTTAATTGAATTCTACAATTATTTGGATTTGGTGGATAAGGAGAAAGATAAGAGGGGGAAAAAAGCCCATCAACAATACTTAAAGAGGAAAAGAAGGTAATTAAAAATTTGAATTATTGAGATATTTTCCTGTAATAAAAGAGTAGAGTTACAAATTCCTACACTGCGAGTGCACAGCCCCTACAGCCAGTGGTTTTGGAAAGTGCAGGTTTCAGAAAAAATAAACCATGTGTTATTAATTTTCATGTCAAAAGACCCCCAATAGTTCTTAATGTGTAACTCCAGCTTTATAGTGCAAGTTAAACCCTACAGTGAGAAAACTGTGCCCACAACACTTTTCAAATAGTTTTTTATCAGTTCTCCAGGCCCTACTGTCCAATCCCTTGGCTTTGAGGGCAAGGGGGAACTTTTTAAGAGGACCTAAGCATAACTTCTGCTTGCTGGGCAGTATATCCTGTTACACTGTGCTGCTGGCCAGGAGAAAATTCCAACTGCACTTGAATTTGTATCACAACCTTAAGGGGGAAAAAACATTGCAAGTCTTCTTATAAATTATTATATTATACATTATTAAGCAATTTCCTTAATCAAAACCTCAAAAAATTCAAAAGACTGCGAATCTTCTCAAGATGTCAATTAAGAAACACTTACCAGAAAAATCCAACGATTTTTTGCTGGGGGTTTATTAGTGTTCTTTTTAAGAAGGAATTTAAATCACACATAGAGCTGGAGAATTTAATAAATATTTTAGATCCACTGATCTCTTGCTATCTTCCCTCACTCTCCCCTCCCATCTTCAAATCCACAGCACTTATACCCCAGGAATATACCTAGTCTATTTGAAAAGAAGAAAACATAAGATTCCGTTCCTAAATTAACAAACTCATCTAACACTGCAAGATTACTATGAACACAATTTAAAATTATTCAATAAACCACAAAAGAAATACAGCCAAAAGCTGATGCTGCACGTAAAATAACTCAGTATGTCACACAAGCACAATTAAAATTCCTTTCACAAAGTCATGTTTTTCTAATTTTAATTTCCAACTGATTTACATAAACTTGAGCCTTTTAAAAGCTATATAATATATATGAAATCCACAACGATTTTACTTTGCTGCAAACTAATTACAGCTGCCAGAAAGAATCCACACAACAGGGAATAAGTTTAAACAGAATTAATAAAACTAAGAGATGAACACATCACTGAGAATTAAATCAAAAGGAGAAAAAAGGCAGAAAAATAAATGGAGGGCTGGGCTCAACCCAAAGCTACTTGCTCAAGTAAAAGCACATGCACAGCTTTAAAAAGTGGCAATAAAAGCAGAGTGTTAACACCTGCTTCCTTTTACAAATGAGGGAAGATATTCAGGTGCTAAACTTGAATGGGTTTCACCTGGTAGCTCAGGGACTTTCTGCAAGTGAAGGCTCCTGATGTCACACAAGGACATCATGGCCTTCTCAGGAAAACACAGCTTCAAGTGTCATCAGAAACTGTCAGATTATCTGGGATCTTCAGTGCCAAGAATTTATCATTTTCCCTTTGACAATATTAGAGTTTGCTCGTATTTGCAATTCACTGTCAAGGACAACTGAGCACTTGCCCTTTTTCTTGGGGTGAGCAATGGATATGGGACTTTTGGGTTTTTTTAAAATCCAATCTCTGAATGAGATCAAAATAAACCAAGGATTTTGGTCATGGTTTTCTTTGCTTTATTTTTCATAAAGGTGCCAGGCTTCTAATAAAATAAAAAACAATGATGATAAATCATACAACCTACAGATCCAGGGCATCACCTGCACCTGTGGCAAGCAAGTTCCTTCCCTCTTCCTCCTCCTGATTCCAAGGACAACATGATGCTTCCCCATCCTGGGAACTGGAAGTGGCCAAATGAATGTTCCTGTGCTCACTAACTGAAAAGAGCCATGAAACTTGGCATTCTTCCTAGAGGGACACAGGCATCTTCCCAGGAGTTTTCCCCTCCTCAAGGAGTGCACTCTTGCAGACAAGCAGGGAAACACAGAGCTAGAATTGAGGTTTTCTGCTCTAGACACTCCTTTCCAGGTCCAATGCTATTCCTGTTTTATCCAGCTCCTTTTGGCTTCATGAAAACCAAAACTAGACTAGAATCAATACTAACCGTAAAGCTGTGCAGTGAAAAAAGTAAAAGTCAGTCAAACTTTCAGTAAGGCTGGAAGAAGCTGCTAAAAACCCCCACCCAAGAAAAGAAAATTCTCTCAGGAAAATGGGACAAAAGGTAGCATCATTACAAGGCAAGATGGTGCCAAACCATCCCTGAGCTGGGCAATCCACTGGAGCTCAGTTAGCAGAGGGATCAAAGGCTTATCCTGGGGCTGGCTCTGTGCAGCATTTTCAACAACTGCTTACAAAAATATAGGGATGCTGAAGAGATATCCACACACCTGAAGGTGAAGGAAAAGACTTCAAAACATAGTAGTTAAGGAAAGACTAAATGCAGTTTTCAGTACAAGAATGGGACTAAGGAAAGAGAAATAATTGCTGATGGGACAGAAATGACATTTCAGACTAACAATCTCAATTCCTTTATGGAGTGACAAAAGTCACTGTGGCTTTGTGTGCTCAGAAGAATCTTACTCTCAGTATAATGGAGATTTATCAGTCTTACAGTAATGATTACTTAATTTTATATGGATTTACATAGAAAACTCAGTGGTAAAGTCAGGAAGAACATAAACTGTGATGCAAAAAGAATCTAAACTGAAATTATATGACTGTGGATAAGTAATTTAATTGTTTGGATGCCTAAATCCTTTGCTCTTTTTAGGCATTTCAAGATAGAATCCACAAATCCATGGCACTACAGTCACACAAGTAAACAGAAGGCATGAGGCTGACATAGAAATACCCATTCTTTAAGTCAGCATTACCAGAGACCTGAAATGCAAGTTCATTGCAGTGAGACATTCTGCCAAGGCTGCCATCAACCAAAATGATAAAAGAACTCGTTCAAGAGCATGATAAAAATGTATGGCTGTTGAGGCAAGCTATAGAAGGTTAAAAATAGCCACAAAGGCTATTGATTTTTTAAGCATTGTCTCACTAAAAAATAAAAGAAAGAGGAAACTAGGTTAGAGAGACCTAAAAGTTTGCAACTGGCTGCTGATCCAAGTTTGGAACTGCTCAGAACGTGCTCCTTGGCATTTCCCAGACTACTCCCTGTTTTCTGTATTAGTTCAAGTGGATTCCTGGGAGGCAATTAAAAAAAAAGCCTAGGAAAGAAAAAACCCGTTATACGTATTTCAGTAATTTTTTGCACCTTTTCAAACAGTGTATCTTTTGTGTGCAGCGAAATTCTTGTCTTCCAAGACAAATATTTAGTTAAGCACAAAGCAAAGAGAGTGTCCAGCTACTTTCACAGAGGGAACAGACAGACACTATTTTTCTACAAGTTTGTCATTATAAAAACGCTCGTGAGAAGTTAAATAAAACGCTTGCTTCAGGTCTAAACAGCAATAAACTGTTCACTCCTGCTCTTTCTGGAAACTACTGTACAGTTTTTATGATCTTTTATGGAAATGTTTTCTAACTTGTGTAGCTGCCACAGAGCTTGTTTCAGTGACACTTCAGCCGTGTCTCTGAAAAAAGACCTGAAGATTAAAAAATCACATTAATGGACAAGGTGTATTGTTTTAAACCACAGAGATCAACCATTAAGTTCAACAGGCAAGAGGCAGGAATGAAAAAATGCTTCGTTTCAAATTTTTACATGGCAACATGCAATATGTAAAACTCAGTTTGGAATGATATCCACTGTTTTTTTGTTTAGCACAGTAACTGAATACAGTTAAAGAACTAAACTAGCCAGGAGCTTTTATACATATATATATATATATGGGTACAAAATATGCTGATGCTTCTCTAACTCACTTCAAGAAGCATTTAAAAACAGACAACCTTGGGTCAGAAATGTGAGGTTTCTGGTGAGATGATCCTTCATTAAGAACTGCCAGAGATCCCCTCTATTCTACCCAAATTAGCCATTACTTCATTGGGATCAAAAAATTTCCTTCTTGGGATGAAAAGGCCAAGAAGAAATGTTTTGACTGCATTCATTTCACCTAAAATCTTTGCCTCCAAACCTCCACAGCTCCACACCTGTATCCATCATTTAAATACCAAGAAACAAATTCTGACACTTTATATAAAACAGGTGGTAAAATGTTTTGAGACATTTGCATATCCACCTCCAAATACTTTCTAAATCATCCTGAAGCTGGGGTAGAATCATCTTCCAGCTGATTTGCATTCTTCAAGGCCCTCTCTGCATTTCTTACCCATAAACAGATACTTTTGCTGCTGAGCAAGAGGTAAAATGTTTGTAGATAAGGATTGCTCTCAGCAAAGCAGAAGAGAAACCATTACTAAGATCCATAAATCCTACTGTCTCATCCAAAAAGCCAGTCTATGCCCCTTAGGATTATATAAGACACATAAGAAGTTCATCCTGTCTATTCTAAGATCTTCCTTCTACATATTAATCTCCATATTTTCTCCCAGAAATACAACCAAATGCTATTAAAAGTTATTCAATTTAAAACATAAAAATACAGGCCCTAAACCCATATTTATCCATTTTTCTGTGCATGAATTATTCTGACAAAGTTGTTATCAAGATTTATTATCTTTTAAATGACAAATGAAGAAAAAAAGGTGGGCAAACCCCCATCCACACAATTTTTTGCATAATTATGGTACTCTTGATCTGCTGATCAGCTCTATGATTTGTGCTCCAACTATCTTTCACTGATAATACAGGGAAACAAGGTCTGTTCAATAAAAGGATGCTCAGCCTACTCCCTCCTCTCTGTTCATTAGAGAAGTCTCCATTTCTCAGTTTTTCTAACATTTATTTCATTTTTTTCATTCATTATAGCTTGATTCATGTCACAAAATAAATATAACCATGACAGAAGTAGGAAAAACACCAATTAACTTGTAATATAAATCCTTGCAATGGAGTGCACTTGTGGGGTTTTTTGTGTGTTGTAGGCACAGCTCCTCACGCTAAACGTGATTTCATCTTCCACTACTTAAAAAAAAAAGAAATCCAACAAAGAAGAAAACAACAACAAAAAGGTAGAGAATAACAGCTCTATTACACTGGGAACAGGACATGATGACTGTCATTTTGGACCTGAGATAAAGGTCTACAGACAGCACTTCATACAAGCCCAGAAGAAACCCAAAGAATGGGACAACCATTAAAAGAGATTCTCTTCATGAACATTTTCACAGCTTCCAAAAATGAGCAGCTCAGGAACTTGACTAATTCAAGAGTAGTCTTTGATAAAGTTCTCCAATAGGCAGGGAAACACCTATTTTCCATGATTTACATCATTCAGAAGCTATTTATACCTTAGCACTTAACAATCTGCTGAGGTTTCCCCTAATTCTTCTCATTTTTTCCAATAACTGTTTCAAGATAACACATATATTCCCAAACCAGCAGAGGACCATGCATTTACATTGCAGCTTAATAAAGCTTTGTGTTCCTACAGAGGAAAACTGAAAAATCAATTCTTCCACAGCATTATTTAAGAGCAAGTATTATGAAAAAACCTTTAATTAGAAACTTGTTTGCTGTGTTTTTCCTCAGGACACCAATTCAATTCAATAAAAACATGCTGACATAAATCTTCTGAAGTGCCAGCAACTTTATGTAACATCAATACTTGACTCTGAAACGCAGAGACAAGTCAGATCTGAAGCTGAATTCCTGCAGCAAGTGACCAAAGGTTTTTGAGAGGGGTGAGAAGACTGCCAGGCTAAGTTCAATTTATACCAGACAAACTAAATAAAAAATGGGATCATGAACAGTTTAAAAGAATATGCAGAAAATAGCTGCAGCTTTTATGTTAAGTTAAAAACAGATTTGAATTTTTTTTCCTCTTGCAAACTAAATCAGTTTTAATGCCAGGAGCAAGGAAATACTTCAACCTGTTCCTAAATTGGACAGATAATAAATATATTTCTACCTTACCAAATCCTCTCCTTGCCAGTGAAAGGGGAACAGAGGATTGTGATGATGCTTCCATAGAATAAGCAAATTTAATCACCAGAGGGGTAACACCAACTCTGGGACTTGGAAAAAAAGTTTATTCCACTCTGAAATGTCTACCTTGCTTTTTATTAGAACAAACAGAAGTCACTGCCTCACTCAGGAATCAGCACAGCATGATCAAAATGCACCACGGGACTTCTCCCAGCAAAATCACAACTTAAGTGATTTTAATGAACACAGTATAATTGGTGCCATGCAGTCTCCATCAGGGATGCAGAAGAAGGAAAGGAGAAAGTAGAGAGGAAAAGGCAAAATTCAAAAAAGGCTCAGGATCTTGAAGAGCAGTGAAACAGCAAGTGTCACTGGTCTCAAATCAGCACTAACCAGAGAGTGCCCAGAAGTTCAATTCCATGGACTCCCTGCCCTGAAAACCATCTACTCTCCCTTCTCACATAAAATCTTGATGAAAAGCTGTATATATTTTACATAGGTGCAAAAAGGCCTCCTTTCACACTCATTCAGCAATAATCAGATTCTTTGTTCACACTTTTTGCTAATATTGTGAACATTTTTATAACTTTTCACATTAGTGTTTTTCTCAAATAATCGCCAAAATTCTAAATTGATTCCTAAAATTGCCTTTTAATGTAATAATATTAAACTAGTGTGGCAGTTAATGTAGGTAGACAGTATATTTTAATGCAAACAATCTAAGAATATATTCTCAAAAGAAGCTGTTAATATGTCCCACAACAGTCTTTGTTGGATTCTGAACTTCAATATCGGCAGGTTTCTGAATATGAAGTGTTCAGCCAAATATAAATACTTTTCCTAAAGTAGAAACTCCCCAAACACAAAAGTGTGCAGGACTCTCCCTGGAAAAAAAAAATCAACAACCTCAGAGTAGTCTGCACAGATTGAAAGCTAAATTTAATTTATTAGATTAAAAAATAATATTCTGGATGTTTGCCAGGTTAAAGCCAGAAGCAGACTTCTTATTATTCTAATAAAAAGCCCTGTGTATAGGACAGAATTTCATTCTACCTTTACTTAAAAAACTCCTTGGCTCCATAATGTTTGTATGATGTACTAAAAAGTCTGAGAAAGAAGTTTGAGGTTTTTGAAACAGTATTTTCCACCCTTCCTCTCAATAATTTGAGTCAGATTTACCTTACTTGGTATCTTCTGTTCTTAAAAGTTACTCAGATAATTCTCTTCCTACACAGATTTGGTATTAAAAAAGAAAAAAAGCTTCTAAACTACGTGAAAATAAGTTTTTCATGTAGTCTATAAGTCTGTAAGTCATGTAGTCAGTAAGTCTAAAATGTTCTTCAGTTTACTTCCTGCAGAGAACAAACACAGAATGCTTTGGACTGAAGAGACAGAGTGTTAGTTTTTAATAGCTGTGGACAGAAAGACCTTCTTGGCCAGGCAGTCACAGGGACATAAACATCACTTACCAAGGCTGAACAAGCACCTGAGCTCAAACCCACCAGCACCTCACCAAGTTTTTACACCCAGGAGATGCTTCAGAGAAGGTTTTATGTCTCCCCTGTAATGTATTACTAAGCCTGCACAAACATGAGGCCAGAGAGGGAAGATAGAGGCGAAATAAGGAAGCACCTCTGGCAAGTAACAAGGGAAAAGAGGATAAAACTCCCTTACACTGCTAGCAGCGAACAGAAATCCATCTCCTTCCTATTCAACAGCAATTGCCATGACAAGACTTTACATCTTAAGGTGGTGGAAACCTGACTGTCCTTAATGCACCTTTATGGGCTGAAATATTTTTATCATAGCAGAAAAATCAAGTCCCTAATCAGACCAGGTAATGCCTGCTACAAATCCAGTAAACAGCTCCATCTACCTTGGCATGTTTCCCATTTTTACATTATATAATTAAAGCCATTTATGCCAGTAATTATAAAAAGGGCAGAGACTACTACTTATTGTTATGAGACCTATTATTTTACAAAACAAAGTGAAATGGATTTTATGGCTTTCCAGAGTAGCATTACAGACATCTCACAAAAAACCAGAAAGCTCTCCTTACGCTGTTTTGAACTACAGCCAAAAATTATTATGTGGTTTTACTATTCTACCTGGAAAACAGCCCCAGCTTGTGAGATATCACTCTCAAGAACAGAAAAGCCTGACTATAGAGTTGACCAATATTAAAGCTGCACATCTGCAGTAGACAGAAATGACAGCTCTGAGCTAGCAATTTCATTAATTCTGCTAATGAACAGGTTGTGCCATCTTCCAGAGAAATGGAGAACTGCTGCTTGTTTAGAACCCCACAGGTATTTTTAATTATTTTTAATTTATTAGATTAGGATTAACCTCCTGTAAACAACACTTTAAGAGCAGGGTTTATCCATATGAAAAGTACTGTCATTGCACCTCACAGAATCAGCTCGTGGAGGTATTTCTGCACTATTCCTACTACAAATGTTAGTTCCAGTTGACCAGTGTGCTTAGAAAAGGAATGGGAATAAAAGTGAGATTTTTAAAACTTTCACCTGTTAAATTAAGCAAGACCACAAAAAAAATTAAGAAGCAATGTAGAACAGGTACCAAACAACTTTAACAGAAGATGACTTCGCCATCAAAAAAACACTTCTATACCATCATCCTATTTCCAGTGTAAACCTTAGTCCCCAATCTCTTTACAAATCATGTTTAATCCCTCCCTCTTCAGCTCAGCGACCTCTGGGTTGAAGCCTGCAGCAGAATCTCACTAAAAAACTCAGTGCTTTTCCCCCAAAATGGAAATTGCAGTATTTTACTATTTAGAATCACTCAGAGATGCCATTTCCCACCATTTAACTGTGCATTTTAAAAAGATGCTTTCAGAAAGGTGCATGCAGTGAACTGTACCTCATTTTCCCCACAGTCAGAAGGTGTCTCCTTGTGTACAGACATCTGATACTTGGCAAATAAAGTGGCAGATTGGTTGAAGGATGATTTGAACTGGGGGTCCTCAAAGGAGACAGGTACTAACCTCACCTTCAGAGCAAGGGAAATAGAAGCATTCTATTTTGAGTGCATATCATCAGATAATCTGCTTCTGAAGGTAAGGCTAGTGAAAGATCTCCTCCTATCCACTTCAAAGCCTCTGAAGTCAGTTTTCTATTTTAAACACAGTAATAAGGAAACCTCTTACAGGAGAAAGTCTGACAACTAACACTGAGGTTAAAATGACTGCTGCTATTTTCATTAAAGAATAAAAGCTGTATAACACTAGAACACTAGTTCTAGTTTATTCAACCTATTTTTTAGCAACCATCTAACAAATCAACTACAAATTTTAGCTTGG
The DNA here is from genome assembly GCA_035222235.1 of Margarornis squamiger. Lineage (NCBI taxonomy): Eukaryota > Metazoa > Chordata > Aves > Passeriformes > Furnariidae > Margarornis > Margarornis squamiger. The sequence goes on from JAWWTY010000158.1 coordinate 31,364,814, forward strand.
ACTTTTAAAATGTATTGTTTTTAATGGCACATTACTCATTTCTCTGGTTCAGCAATTACAAATTCTTGCTACATATACTATTTTTCTAAGCTCATGATACTTTTTTCTTCATAATGTCAGAGAAGTAACAAGTCTGACAGTTCACCCTGACACTCCACCTGGTCATTACAGGAAGCAACAACAATGTGCCATTTAGATGGAGTGCACAGATTACTTTTTGAAAGGCTTAAGTTGAAAGTGAAGATAATTATTCAACTCCTGTGAACCCGAAAGCAACAGTTTGTGTGTGTGATAAACTTTTGCTCACATGTTGGCCCTGGTCATGCTAGTTTCTCCTTATGGAAGCATTCTAACCAAAGCCAACGAGACCAGCTATCAGGCTGAGTGTCCAGCTGGATTCAGTTCTTATGAAATTTGTATCTATAAGGCCTGAAGTATCTCTCTCCAAGAGCCTCATCCTCTCCATCTCTTACCCAATAGCATCCCCATGAAACATCCGTAACTTTTCAGTCTGCAACTAAGACCAAATATTTGTGGCACTCACAAAGGGGTATCAAAAGAGTTTGCACTTTCAGGATGTTGATTTTATTTGATACAGTACTTTAAATGCTCCTGAATATACAATGGATATGAAATCCACATTTGTTTCTCCCAGAAACAGGACACATGAAATGGAGGGGAAGCTTTGCATACAATTAATTTGGCCTTCTGACCTGATTTATGGTTGGTTTATCAGGTGGGTCCTTGTGAATAACCATCTGGTAACGTTTATAGACCTGGTAAGACTCCTGAAATGTGGCTTTGAACTGTGAACTTGGTGGAGATGATCTCACCACCCTCACCTTCAGAAGAAGTTAAACACATTTATTATTACAATACATGCAGTAACTATACATTTATACATAATAAAAACAACACAACAGAGAAATTTTAACCTCCTGCACAAGGGCCATCATAATTTAGTTAATGTTAGCCAAGAGCCTTCTAATTCTTCAGCTCAATTTAGGCTACTGAAGGCTTTCATATTTACACTGAATAACACACATGGTTTTCAAATTGCAAATCAAGATAACTAAAATGCCTCTAGAAGAAATACAGAGTTTTCAGGAAATCATACCAACTCATGGTATGGCAGATCAACATTTTAAAGAGACTTCCTGTACTATTCAGAATATCCTCTTGTGCTTTCATATTATACTGAAAAATACTTGAAGGACTTGGAAGACTCAGTTCTGTGCTCTTCATCTAAAGACTATGTTTTTTATGGCAATAATCCCAAGGGGATTTCTTGATATCTTTGAAAGAGGAAGAGGAAGATGAAGCAGTGTTTCCAAACTCAATTATGAGTTAACTGCAACAAGTAGTTATCAGTCTTCCCATCATCACCCTTAAACACACAAAAATAATTTAAAAAATTATCTAGAAATTAAAAATTCTTCTTAGAAAAAACAATTTCTGCCTAAGCACAAGAATGCTATCATATGAGCAGCAGTGCAAGTCTTTTCAAATAAATTTGAGGTCACATTAATTTCAAAAACGACGTAATTTTCAGAATGGGTCTATTTTCACAAATAGCTCTGGTTATGATCAATTAAAATAAAACCCAACAAAACACCACACTTGACAGTAATGAGCAAAGACAATCTGGGAAAATACAGCTGGATTTTCCCTGCATCTTCTGATTGAAGATGTTCAGACAAAGCCATAATGCTTCTGTTGCACAACTCATCAGAAAATGTGAAGGAGTTAAGTGAGATGGATCAATTCCACAGCTTCTAGTCAGTAAATATTTTCATTTCCAGTACCATCACTGAAAATGAGCAGGAAAATACTCAGTATTCCAGCTTACAGGAAAAAATAAGAAGAAAACTGGTTTTATGAATAACAAATGTTAGAAAAGCCAAAAGTCTTCCAGATTACCGTCTGTAATAGATATAGTGGCAACCAGTATATTCAGCAAACTTTTCTACCATCACCTCTACAGCTTTCAAAGACATCAACATGCAGCAAAGACATGCACAGAGAGCAGCTATCTCGTTATCTGTTTAATTTTATGAAGTTACTGCTTTCTTGTCAAGTTTCATTAGCGTAGATAGTTTAAGTGTTTATATACTGCAGAACTAAATATTGGATTTCTCTCATCATTCAACACATGGTTAATTCAAAGTCTTTCATTTTCAAGTCACGCTGTATGAAATCAATTTGCAAGTTATTTTGGTAACTCCACTGATTTCTGCTACAAATGAACTGCAGTGCAAGAGTACCCTCCTGTGGTTACACAGAGCTCAGCTGCACTGTGTGTGCATAAATGTAGATCTGTATTTATTTATATATTTTTATATGTATCGAATTATATATATATGCACAATTACATATATATATAATGCAGTACCACACATATTTGAAGATTTAACCTCTGACTACTCCATAAACTCACAGATACAGACCTAAGCATTTCAAAAACTCCTTAACTCCTTTCCCTTCATTTGCCTCCCACAACAGTGAACAAGACATTACCTCTAATTTGTGCTGTGCATCATCAGGTAAAGACACAAAAACGAAGTCTTCAATGGTTTTAGGTTGGTTTGGTTTAGATTTAGAGTTTTGCAAGAGGAAAGCTTGGTCTCCCCCTGGGAGCTGAGAGCCTTCTAAGGTGCACTTCTGGTTCTGAAGGAGTTTCTGCAGTTTTCTCTCCTTCCGAATGTCCTTTGCTTTCCGACACAGCGGCTTGCTCAGATCAGCCCCTTTCCCTATGAGGGCACAGGCAAAGAGTTAAACGGCACATTTAACAACAAATAAGCAGTTCTTAGGTAATCACTGGAAACAAACAGCTAAAATCACTATTAACTCCCCACTGTGATCTGAACTCAAAGTGGTCTTTCACATTTACAACTACCAACACCTGAGGCCAAGCTAATGTAATGATTCTTCAGCTATTTAAAACGATTACATTTAAAGCTATACTTACATCTTTATTATATATAATATATAAATATAATTAAAGCTATATTAAATCAGTATTTGAATCTGGAATCACCCTGACCATGACTCCACCCCAAAGCCATGGATATATTTAAAAACTCGAAACTGCAAGGACAAAAACACAACCACAAAACCTCGCAAGCAGATTCACAGAGAATTGCTCTACCACACTCAAAGCCAATGTGGCTACAGGACAAACTCCTGTAGAAGACAAACATCCCAAAAAACAGGATTTCTTTTTTGTCACCTGCCATCTGTGGGCACTGTGCAGAAATGCTGCCAATGCCAGTGCCAATGCTATTAATGTAATGTACTGGAAGAGTAAAAGGCCACAGAAGTTTATATCTATGCTTAAAATCATATTCAGATTGTCTGTTTTAACTAATCAATTCATCACTTTTATCGGTCTGTCTTTAACAGATCAACCATTTATAATATTCTCTTTGTGAAATGGTATTTGTACTATTTCCCATCCTGATCTATTTACTAGTACTACAAGAACTTCACTTTTAAAGCAACACAAATCCAAAGACATGCACAAATAAAAGTTCAAGTGGTCCAAATTCCTCAATGAAGGGGCGAGATTAAATTTATAATTAGGACACTAATTTAAGATAAAAAGTCAAGACATAAAAATGCCATTACTAGAAAAAATAATACATCATTTTCTTCAACTAAAAAAAAGGCAAAAAAAAAAAGGCTGGTCCCCATGCTACCCTCTAAAGGCACTGAAAGGATGGTAGATGAGCTGGAAGCCAAAAACGAGCCGTATTAAAAACTTCAGAAAGAGAGGAAGAGTGAAAAAAACTACTTTCATATAGGAAAATACGTCATACATCTTGCACTGAACCCAAACAGTAACAAACACTGTTAGAGATGCTGAAGAAGCCTTTTATACCATTCCATTTCTCTCAAAATCAGTGCATTTGCAAAACACATGCTGGCAATTTTGGGGAAACTTTTTAAACAGGAAAGTACTCTGAATAGTGAGGTGCTTTCATTTGAAGCATGAGGAAGAAGACATATTTCCAAGTCCATTAACACTCAAAAGAAGTAAAAAATAATGCAAACTAAGACTTAACTATGGCTTTTATCCCACCTTCGCCTGCTCAAGGCCTGGATGCTACATGGAAATTGCTTTTTCCAGAAACCTTATGAAAAGACACATTTTAATTTCCTCCTCCTCCTCCTCCTCACCAGTACCTTTTCTAGCCAAAACTGACATCTTTCTTGATACCCACTTCACAGCTTCCTGGGGTCAATGGGAACAGGGGGATCCTTCTGCAAACTAGAAGTGATGAGAGCATTGGTATTTTGAAAGCTCACTCACGTTCAGAGTCACTTCACCTACAAAGGCTTGAAGCCCTCAGAGTCACTGCCTGAAGCATCTTTCTTCACCATGATACATCAGGAAAATTGGCAAAATACTTTATACTGGGATAACTTTTAAGTATCAGTAATGCTGTAAACTCTACCTCTTAATATGCATACCATACAGGATTGACAGAGTTTATAAGAGTACTCCTGGGGGAAGTTATTGGGAAGCTCTTTGTGGCTTATCCAGAAGAGTTCCAGCCTGGTTTCTCCACGACAGCTGAAATGTTGACAGCACCTCAGGGACGTGGAAAAGGAGCTACTGTCCCTTTGGCACTGCTCAGACATCCTGAAATGGCACTAACAGATTTTATGGTTGAGGTTTCTTACCTCTCAGCTAAGGTTTTGGAGTATTTGTTTCCTCCACAAAGCTAAAATTATTCACCAGAAAAGGACAAACTTGAGATAATTAGGGATACTATGTGGTCTGTCCTTAGGCAAACAAGACAGAGGAGGAGTTTATTTAAAACAGTCATGATACATTTGAAGAATGAGTACTTCATCTGTACTGGGATCTGTTTCATGTCTCCTATCTTCTGTAAGTTGTAAGTTAGCAAGAAAATCTTCTTAAAACAATAAATGTGCATACACAGACATAAGCAAACCTTCTTTTCTATCTGAAACTGTGCAGAAACAGACCATTATTCCTAAAGGACAATGACCTGTTTTGTTTATAAAGGAATAAAAACACAATTAAACAATGTTATTATGGGCTAAGTCTGCATTTTCCAAGAGGAAAACTAAACATCTTTCTATCTGGAAAATTTTAAACTAAATTTGACCTGTAACACCATCTACCCTAAAAAAAAAAAAAAAAAATTAATTCATTAAGCTTTCTGATGCATGTATTATTCACTTTTGTATTTCCCCTAAAACCTCCAGAAAGAAGCACACTATAGAATTTTTCTACTCTGTCAAAGAAAATGCTCTTTTTCTGAAACACATTATAACATTACAAGATTTCTTATCTGCATTTCCAGTGTTTAAAGTGTGACCCAAAGTTATTCTTAACCTCACTGAAGACCTTACCTCACCTTTTTCAAAGCCCTGTCAGCTCTACACTCACATTCTCTATCCAAGTCTGCCACCTGCTGGCAACGGCCACTTGGTTTGCTTCCAAAATGAAGTTTACACAGGCCAAAGTTTTTCATTTATTATTCAAAAAATAAGAGATTTTGAAAATTTAAACAAATAAAAGTTATACAAACCATAAACGGACTATAAAGGTTTTTATAAATTCAAAATAAAACATACAGCATTAAAAATTCTGCAACAGCTTTCCAGGAACATGTAACAGTTCTATGTAACACGACTGGTTTTCTGATCAAGCATTTCTGAAACCTTTCTTTTTTATTTAGATGCAAAAATTGCTTACTAAGCTGGTGAAAACTGGATAAAATTGGAATAAGTGTTTGCTAAGGGAAAAATAACCTTATTGTTAATCCAGTCTGGGCTTGGACACTTCCAGGGATCCAGGGGCAGCCACAGCTTCTCTGGGCAACCTCTGCCAGGGCCTGCCCACCCTCATCATAAAAAATGAATTCCTTATATCTAATCTGAATCTCCCCTCTTCAGAGTTTCAGATCCTAGAGATTCAGTCTTACTTCACCTCCTTACAGAAACTTAAAATTAAGTTCACAGCAAGACAAAAAGGAGGAATTGCTACATAATTCCTAATCCTCTAGTGACACTTGTTTTCTAATCTAACGTTACCCAAAATCTGAAACAAGGAAAGCTCCCAGTCCGATGAAAAAAGCTCACCTAAAAAATGTCATTCGTTACAGAAGACCAAAAGAATCTATACCTTTTTTTTTTTTTTAAAATCAGCAGACAGCTATATGATTTTCTTTGTCTACAAGATAACAACACAATATACCAAACTTATTTCTGATGCTACTTAGATCTGGGGCAAAGACTTTATAAAAGTGTGAAAAATGCAGTCTTAAGTTATTCACAGGATATAAACAGCAGAGCCTGCAGAAATTAAGAAATATAAAAACAGTACCAGTCCATTAACCACATCCAAAGGTACATAACATCCCACAGAAGGAAGGGAAAGCTGGGCTGTCTATCTTCTGCACACAAAAACATCCTGAACTGGGAACTGATCCCAACATCTGATGAGATTCTATCATTCTTGACCTATCTGACTGCAATCTAAATAGCTTACAGAAAACTCCTGACTGTAGTTATATACTCACCATAACTTAACTAAAAATAAAAAAACATACAATGAAAATCAATGTAACTTTTGGGAACCACTAAGAAAACAAGTAACACCCAGCATTTTTCAATTTATATGTTCTAATTCTAAAAATTGAGAAGAGTATGGGGAGTAAAATGAAACAATCACTGATTCATTAGGCAAGATAAAAAGGACTTCAACAAGATGTGAAATCATGATAGTACATCCCAGTGACTACCAGAAATGGGAATACCTGGCTTAGGTGGTGTGTGAACAACTTTAGCCGACTGTGAGGGCTCTCCAGGGACTGGAGTGTCCTTGTCTGCACAGATCTGAAGAGAATCCGATTCCACCTTCGGCACATTCAGCTCTTCTTTTGTTTCCTCTGAGTCCTTATCTTCATTCTCCACCCCCTCAGTGTGATCCACACCCAAGGGAGTCAGTTCAGACTGGCTGACCTGAGACTCACTTTTGTATGGAAAATCACATGGGACCACATCCTCTATATGGGAATCCATCGGCTCTTCTGGAGGTAATTAGAACACGCAGGAGTGAATTTCTCTCTGTGTAACCACAGCATACACTTTGCACAATTACAATTAACACTAAATTAATTATTTTCCAAAGTTACAAGTGTTTTTCAACAGATACAGTGTCTACACACAAAATTCAAAGTCTGTTTGCTATTTGACCACTCAAGCAGCTATTTAATCCTCCTCCCAAACATCAGTTTTGGTTTTCAAACACTAAGAGTTTCTTACCTTCACTCGCTACTTTTGAAACATCTCCTTTGGAAATAAATTTCAACATTTTCTTCAGAACCTTCTTGTGAGATTTGGAGGCCTGAAAATGCAAAGCCTGGCACCTGAAAAAGAAAAAATGATGACCATTTGTTTTGTGAAAGACTGTTTCAGAAAAAAAACACATATTAAGGAATCACTTAAAAAAACTACACTGTATATGTAATTTTATTTATTTATTAAGTTTACCTATACTAAGTGATCAAATATTTTACAAACATTTTTGAGGTAGTGAAATTTATGTTGTTTTGTACTGCATAGTATCAGTTCTTAGGGCATGTTTTGTGTGTTTACCACTATAATTACCATGACAAAAGTGTAAGCCTCTTATTCAAGCTACTAAAGCAGTGTTTGTGGGTTACAGACAAGGTTCCTTATAGGAAAATATCCTAGAGCTGCTGATGTCCCTGTGCACAAAGCCAGAGCACATATTCACTATTCAAAGTATCACTGAAAGCAGACAAACTTTTCAAGTGTGATGTATTTCAAGCAGTAAACACAAATGGTGGAACATATTTGAAGTGGTCAAATCCTTTACAGAAACACATTCTGAGTTTCTTACCTTATTGTGTATTGAGGACAACATGTTTGATTCATGATAGGTTTGTAGACGTATTTTCCACTTCTGAAAATAGTAATAAATATGTATTGAGATTTTTTTGCTTATACTACAAAATAAAGGCAAGAAGAACCTTTCTTATTAAAATCACATCAAAATATCACACGACAAAAGTCAAGAAGCAAGTTCTTCAGCTCTTTTCTGCTATACCACAATGTTATCCTTCCAAAAACTATTCATTAAATTTTTTCCTGTTTGACAGTGTCACATTACAAAAAGACACAGAGCACTCACTGGACACATAATTGTACTTCAATTACTGATGAAAACTGTTTTCACAGTTCTAAATTTTAAATGTGAATTCCAAGTTGCTTTGCATTTTCTTTTTCAATTTACCTTCGCCATCCTCTGTCTATGAGATCCTGGTAGTCTTGAACTGTCATTGAATGTGCCCACATACCTGAAACAAATAACACAGCAACACTTGTAGAGGGGCTTTAAAGCACAAATTTGCAGAAGTGGCTGGAGCAGCTGTGCCACGGAGAGGGGCTGGGAGAGCTGGGGGGCTCACCTGGAGCAGGGAAGGATCCAGGGACACCTGAGAGCCCCTTCCAGAGCCTAAAGGGGCTCCAGGAGAGCTGGAGAGGGACTGGGGACAAGGGATGGAGGGACAGGACACAGGGAATGGCTTCAAAATGACGAAGGGCAGGGCTGGATGGGGTATTGGGAAGGAATTGCTGGCTGTGAGGGTGGGCAGGCCCTGGCACAGGTTGGGCAAAGAAGCTGTGGCTGCCCCTGGATCCCTGGGAGTGTCCCAGGCCAGGTTGGAACAACATGGGATAGTGGAGGGTGTCCCTGCCCGTGGCACTGGGTGACCTTTGAGGCCCCTCCAAAGCAAACCCCTCTGATTCTGTGGTCACTGCAGATCTGAGCAGCCACCGGCACTCCAGCACGGATGTCTCCTTAATACCCTAATTACTGATTTCACATTCAGTGCAACAGCTCCAAATCCACCGCAAATCCTGGGATGCAGCCAGCTGTTCAGAGCTCACCTCCCCCCAAAAACAACCCAGGAAAACAACACGAGAACCGCCGCTTAGTTATGCTACCACCAGCCCCGGCCCGTGGGAGCAGCTCCGAGCTCCGCGCCCCCACCGCCCCTCAGCCCGCACCGTGCGACAGGTTGCCGGTGTCGCTCCGGCAGTATCCGCAGCGGTACCCATCCTCGCCGCCGAAGAACTCCACGATGCTGTGGGACGACCCTTCCCTATCGCCGCCGCCGCCCGCCGCCATGCCCGCCCGCCCCTCAGGGCAGCGCCCCGGAAGGGACGAGCGCCGCCATCTTGGCTGCGGGCAGGAAGAGGCGGTGCCGCCATCTTGGCTGCGGGCAGGAAGAGGCGGTGCCGCCATCTTGGCTGCGGGCAGGAAGAGGCGGCGCCGCCATCTTAGGCACGGGCAGCCATGGCGGAGCGCCCGCATCGCTTTGATCCCCGTCAGCTCCCTCATCGCCTTCATCCCCCTCAGTGCCCTCATCCCTGCGGTCCTGCTCACCCGCAGACACTTTTCCCCGCTCCGACCCGCAGTACCCGCAGCCGCGGCCCTCCTTCCAGCCTTTGTACTCCACCACGGTGAAGGCGGCGGCGCTCGCCATGGCGACGGCGGCCCCGCCCGGCCTGCGCCTCCCTGTGAGGGGCCGGGTTGGCAACAGCACCCCTGGAGCTTAGAGTGCTGTTATGGAGAGCAGAGTGTTGTCCTCGAGGTCACAATGCGGCCCCAGGGCTCACACCTGGAGCTCACACTTGGAGCTCACAGCGCTGTGCAGCCCAAAGGCAGCGCTGTGAGCTCCAAGTGTGAGCTCCAGGTGTGACCCCGGGGCTCAGAGCACTCCCCTCAGGGCTTGACAGGCTCCTCACCCCGAAAACATCTCCAGCAAGCTCATCGGATCACCCTGTGCATCCCCCTCGGCTGCTACAGAGAGGTAAAAGGGTGGTGGAAATACCCGCAGCACCATTCGCTACAAACCTCGATTTAGGCAATATAACTGTGTTTTTGTGCTTTCTAAAGTTTTGTGTTTTGTATTTGTATGTTTATTTTCTAAACTTTAGTATTTTGCACGTGTATTTTCCAAACTTGGGTGTTTTGCACGTGTATTTTCCAAACTTGGGTGTTTTGCACGTGTATTTTCCAAACTTGGGTGTTTTGCACGTGTATTTTCTAAACTTGGGTGTTTTGCACGTGTATTTTCTAAACTTGTGTTTTGCACATGTGTTTTCTAAACGTTAGTGTTTTGCACGTGTATTTTCCTAAACTAGTGTTTTGCACGTGTATTTTCTCAACTTCTGTGTTTTGTATGTGTTTTCTAAAATTGTGTATTTTGTATTTTTGTATGTACCTGTATTTTCTAAAATTTTTAAATTCAGAAAATTAATGTAAAATTCTAAAATTCAAACTGTATTTTAAATGTAGGGATTCAGAAAGAACATAAAACCTTGCATGTAACATACTTTTCTACAATTCCAGAGGCGGTGTTCCTCCACGGAGCATTTTCTGGAAAAGGGAGCTGGACTTGATTTAAAAATGTTGCAGCTCCAGCTGAGTTTTGGCCCCAGCAAACACAGGTGGAGTCTGGAAAAATGGAAAGGGGAATTGCTATCTGTAATTGGGACCAAATTCCCAAACTTAAACCTTCATTTCCAGAACAGCAAGAACAGCAGGGCACTATCAATTTCTCCTGCAGCACCCAAAATCATGTAGATAGCAAGATTATCCCAGCAGGGAAGGTTAACCCTGTAAATTCCACTTGCTGCTGCTGCTGGGGAGAGACAAGGTGGGAAGGGGGGAAGGATAAAAGCTGGTGAGTGACAGTATAAACTAAGCCAGAATAAAGAGAGAGTATATGGTAATAACCCTGTGACAAGCCTGAATTTCTCAGGTTGCCCAGAGAAGCTGTGGCTGCCCCATCCCTGAAAGTGCCCAAGGGCAGGTTGGACGGGGCTTGGAGCAACCTGGGCTAGTGGAAGGTGTCCCTGCCCATGGCAGGGGTGGAACAAGATGATATTTAAGGTCCCTTCCCACCCAAATCATTCCATGGTTCTGAATAAAGCAGCTTATACAATGTTGGGATGTTCCAGTAAGAATAGATTTAATTTTACAATATATACATATAAAACAATTTTTGAAGCAAGCATTCTAAAGTATTTTCTTTAAGGCACCTAGAGGGGAGAGAAAAGAAAATAAGACAATATGCATCAAAATTTGGAACTTAAAAAGCAACTGTGACAGTAAAAGAATTCAGTCCTATCACTGAAATAAGTTCAGGGAGGCAGGAAGGAAAGACACCCTGGTTCCCCCTGGTTCCCCCTCCTTCCTTCTTCAGACTACTTGTATTAACATCAGCTGTCACTAAGTTAATAAACATAAAACTAAACTATGATTCTTCCCAACATTGCATTCCCATTATGGAGTTCAAAAAATTAACTCCAGTCTCTCCACTGACCATCAAATGTAAAAATGAAAGAGTTTTCTTCCCCTCTTAATTACTGCATACAAGACTAGATTACATTTTGTTCCATGAAGAGAGCAAGAACACATCAATGTTCCAGATGTCACACAGTAACCCTGCTTGCAGTTCTTCTACATTTCTAAGTCACACACAGTTCCCCTGCAGTTCTTCCACGTGCAAAAGGAACTCATGCACTGGATCCTTATTGAATTTATTAAAAAATAAAAATTAAAAGAACTTACTTTAAAAATTACTCTGTCTCCATTTCCTCTTCGGTGCTTGGAAAAGGAGGGCTAATCATGGCTTCTGTTATTTCAAATTCTTCTATGATCTCCTGGGTGGAGATGATAGCAGTATGTAAGTCATGAGTGCTGAACTATTTCAATTTAATTACCACAGAGCAAGGAATGAAGATTTTGACACTAAAACTCCATTTCAAATTACTGTGTTTCTCCTGCACATTCTCAGTGAGGGACAAAGGAAAAGAGCTGCATGTGCTCAAAACTACTTTTTGTCTTCTAAGGTTTATTACAAACAGCAAACAGTGACGAAGTAGTGTGGAAAACTTCCTCTCCAGAAGCAACTATATGAAAGGGAAGAAACAGGCTCCATATTTACAGGCCTCGTATAAAAGAGTAATAGTAAAAAGTCAGTGCACAGCTTAAAACCATGTAAACTGACCAGGCCCTAGGGATCAAAGGTGGAATTGCTATCCCAGTTCTCAGTTCTCTTGCAGATAAAAGCACCCATTAGATTTGTGATCATTCTGTCATCCATAAGGTCAAATGCAGTGATAACGTACACAGGAACACTTCTCCTGAGAGCACAAACAGCACAGTTCTCAGATACATTCTTACAATTAAGAAAGAAAGGACTAATAAAGTATCAAATGCTCTCTACGGTACCTTCCATTCCTGCTGGGTCAGAGACATGACAACTTGGTTCCGTGCTCCAGATTCTTGGTTATACTCCACTCCCTTCCTGGATTTTGTGGGCTCTGATCAAAATACAGTATTTTCAGTATTTACACTTGCAAAGTCAGTTTCCACCAGGAACACAAAAGCTCCACAAAAATCAATTCTGCATGTTCCACCGAGTCTCTATCAATAGCCTGTACCACACACTGCTTAAGATATTTCCTTAAGTCTCAACTGCTAAAAATTCAGAAACTAACGTTTTCTCAGAGTCCCAGAAAGACTTAAATATTTAATTCCTTATGAAATCCCACCAAAGTCTTAACCCCATTGATATCCTGCGGGATTGAAAGCCAAAGACCTCGTGTGTAGCCTGGCATTTCCTTTCCAACTCTTGAGTTCCCAACTCAAGAGAGAGACTTCTTGCACACAAAACCCAGCTTTTTTTAGCAAAGCATAACAATGTTCATGTACTTATTAACAAAAATGTAACTTGTCAGGAAAGGTAATAATCTTTGATTTCTATGAATAGAATTACTTTGTATAAATCAGCATAATGGTATTTTTTCATATATTGCTATTTGAAAAGACTCAATCCTTTCAGCTCATCATAAATCTCTTCACGCCTTCAATTACATTCACTGCATATCCCCAGCTAAAAATATACCTAAAACTTTGTGAACATGTGATGTTGCAAGAAAAAACAATTAGGGTCTCTTAAAGCTAGATTTTACCTATTACTGGCAATCCATCATCATCCAGCCTTATTTCTGCGAGACCATCCTAAAAGACAGTGGAATTTAAAGTTTCAGAAGTTACAGGTCTCCAGGTAGGACGGTGCACTGGGATTTCATATTATTACTTACTACATAATCATAAGCAGGTACATATATTGATAAAGAACCTTCATTGGCATAGCAAATAAGAAAAACATATTTAAATATAGCACTTATTCACAAAGAATGCAGCCCATATAGTACAGTAACAGAGGATTATGAAAGTTCTGCTGTATTAAAATCATTATTACTCAAATATACTTGAGGTAAACCTTCATATCACTATTCACTGAATATAAATATAAACCTGAATTTAGTCACAGTATCTTTGTCAGTTTTTGTCTTTTCTACAATAATTTATTAGACAAACTAAGTATAGTTTGAGGTGCAAATCTATACATTCAAAAAGAACATAAAATCCTGCACTAACATATTCTCCTACAACCTCAATAACTCCTCTATACTCTGTGGCTACTTTTCTCTATGTAAATGTGATCCAAAATCTTTTCTGAAAGGCATATTGACAGCAAAAATTTAACTATTGTTTTGTTGCTAAATGGATTGCAGCAGAAAGAAATGCCTTTCAACTCTGTTTTACTTGAATACCAAAATATCACAGACCATTTGTAGAAAATAAATTAGTATTCCTATTATTTAGATCCTAGTTTTTCAATCTTGAAGACATAAAAAAAATAAAAATCAGTATCTCTGTATAATTCCAATACGTAAAATGACATTTCAAGAACATATCATGCCTTACCCTTATAAGGAAGGACACATGAAACATGTTTTCCACAGTGCGTGCAAAGGAGTTTGGATCAATCACAAAATCAAAGAAGGAAATAGGTGTATCAGCTGAAATGCAGAAATGGCTTTGTTAAAACAAACAGGTTTGAGCTAACAGATGTAAACACAAACTTAAAGAGAGGCAGTGCTCCTTTCGAAAGCATTCTGCTGAATGTTTGCCAGTTTAGTTACAATGTGAATTCCCAGCTGTCTGCAGAAAGAAACAAATGTTCTACAGAGTAATTATTTGCTTCCATCTTTTCCCCCACTCAGATCCATATGCAGTGACTATTGGATTGCCTTCTAAAAAATGGCAGGCTCTAATCAGGGGGAGAGGATTTACATTTTCTTTGCAGTTAAACAGCCACTGATGAGTGTCCATAAAAAATACAGAGTTGGTATATGTGCTTTGACATGAAGATTTCTACTTTCAAACTTCACCTCATTTTGTCTCTGCAGTTTAACCACTCCTAACTGTAAAAGACAGAGAATATTAATTTTCTCCAATTAATGCCTAATTTCATCATACTTACGATCATTTTCAAAAAGAGTTTGCAGTATTCCCAAGATCCTCTCTATTTCTGTAGCTTCCTCATGAGACTCTTCCATTTTTTTCAACTGGGAAAAAGAAACATAGATTCGCCTCAAGTAACCACTGTCGTGTTACAAGAATATGCAAAGGGTCTTTTATGAACATAAAAGCTGAATTTTTCTCCCTACATGCACCATTACAAACACACTTATGCAAACATGAGACAACTTGCAAAGAGCTTTAGGGTTTAATTCCCATCTTACAATAGCAAGCTGAAAGGCCACGCCTTGTATGTTTTGAGCCCATTAAGAGCTACACTTACTTTTCAATAGCTCTGTGGAATTAGGTTACACAGTGGTGCAGTCTGGGAGTTCCATGAAGATCATTTATGAGCAACTTGCAAACCCTCCAGCTCCTCTTCTTCCCAGTACAAAGTGTAACAGAATCCTTTCTATCACTGTTTGGATTATTATTAAGTATTTTAAGAGACAATAATAAAGCTTTTGCCTCTATGTCCTGGCATTATCACAGCCTGAGCTTCCCTCTAACAACATGGTTTATGTTTTCAAAATTTCAGATATTAAGTCTCTAAATATTCCCAGACTTTCGCCTTTCTGCCAGTGTATCACAGAAAGAAAACGGAAACAGAAAGCAGAAAAAATAGTAGTTAATTGAGCTAATTAACTCCTGTTAACCACATTCCAGGGCAAATGCCACACCCTGTTAGACACCTTTTGAAGAAAAATGGAAACCTTTGCAAGGTAAAGAGGCTTCTATTTTGTTTCCTTTTAAAGCAACAGACATCAAAGCAAGTTAGGGCATTTGAACTTGAAAAATCAGTCTGTAAATCCTATTTTTGAACATGAAATTAGCCTGTAAATTCTATTTCCTTCCACTCAGTGAAACACTGCAGTCCACACAAAACAAATCAAGAAGCCTAATAATGAAGGTAGAGTACTGTAGAAGCCCAGAAAGGTCTGATGTGTATGTTTCAAACAGAGCTGGATGGCTGTGGAGCCAACCACAGATTGCTGGCAGTGACAATCAAAGATTGTTGGTAATAACACACTGAGAGGAAAAAACATACAGAGGTAGGGCAGCACTTTTCTGGGACAAATGTCCTCGTTTTGGCTCCTGGAGTTAAAGCACAAGCTGGACTAGCACAAGAATCTATGAATCTTGGCTGCTCCCTTCCCCTTAAGGGTGGCATGTCACAAATACTACACAGTTTGTAATTACAAAACCCAAACAGAAAGATTTAGAAGTCCCTAGTAATACCTATGCCCGAACAAATGGTTAATAAAGATAACACTTTACAAACCTGAGCAGGCATTGCCCGTTTTGCTTCTCCTCTTGAAGCCTTTTTCTGCCTTTCAATACGTTGCTTTGCTACAGGAGGATCAGACTTGAAAGATCCCAACCTAACCAAAATACAAAGAACATATACATGGAATCTGGTTTACACTGTATGCTTAGAAATCTACACACTGAGCAGTGGATCTCCTGAGAAAAGTGCAAAGTAATGACTGACACCTAAAGATTCAGATTTCTGGAAAGAATCATCCCCAAAAGTTGCTCTCAGTATATTGGCAGCCTCATACCAGAACTATCAACACACGTAGAAAAGTTGATGCAATTATTCCAACTTTCTTTTTAGACTGAAAACTTCCAATCTACTTTTCTTAAAGCTAGGTAAGAAATTAATCAGAGTATATGGTTCATATCCTCCAATATCTCCATTTGAATTTATTACAAACTTTTCTGTCTGAAAACTTTTTCATCTATTGTTTAGTTTTTTTAAGTTCAGGTTTGCCACAAATTTTTACAAACATCCAGTACAGTAAGAAGAGATCTGAAGGAGATCAGAAGGAAAAAGAACAACCAAAAAGGCTCCTGTATTCATGATTCTGGCTGCAGCTTCTACAGGGAGAGAATGATGAGGTGTGCTGGTTTAAAGGTAAACCAGTGGGAGAAATGAACCCAGCTCGAGAGAGATTACAAGTCAGAGTTTCAATTTACTAAAAAGATGACAATAAATACAATGATGAGAAAAATTGGTTTTAACACACAAAAATAGATGTATAACCCAGCACCCTGGGGCATGAACAGAATGGTGTTTGTTAGCCCCTGTGCTGAGCACCACGTGGTCCCCCTGAGTATAAAGGAAAAGGAAAGGAAAACCTGATAGTGAAGATGATGGACAAAGTTTTGTCAAAGTAATGACTGCAGTCTTGTCGACTGTACCAGAAGAAGAGACCACACAGAAGTCCTTGCTGACACTCTGCTGTGACCTCAGATTCAACTCTATTCAAGCCCAGGGCATTAAAGATAAGAATCCATTCATTAAGGCCATTACCTTGTGCTGCAGTATATAGTATTGCCTTAAAGAAACTTACATATAGTGAAAAGTAGGTGCTCTTCTGAAGTGCTTTAGTGCTTCTTCTCCCACTTTGTCCCAGGCATCACTAGGTAAAAACCCACCAGGTTCACTACCATTTTCTTCTATTTCAGTGCGATTTATACCCATGGTGGTCAGCTACAAAACAAAAACAGCTGCAATGGAAATTCACTTACAGATAAACCAGGAGATACATTCATGGGGAAACACTGTTTTGTGCTGTTTGGCTGATGGGTTAATATTTAATATCACTGCATTAGGACTTCAACTTTGCTGAAGGTACTGTGAAAACAGATAAACACACATTTGTGTTCAGCAAGCAATTCAAAAAAGAGCCACGGGTAGATAAAACTGCTTAGATTCCAACAGACTTTCAGCGATGTATGAACCAGCAGACCATCACTTACATTGCACTACAGGGCTCAGATGTCTCACAGTTTCTGAACACCACATGCTCCCATGAGGAAGCCCAGCCCCTCAAACACCACAGAACAACTCTGGCCTATCCCTGCATCCACCAGTCCAGACTAACCCAGGAAAAACTTCAATAAAACAACTGAACAAGATGGCTTTTTATATTGTAGAGATCTAGACTTGACCAAAGACTCAGATTCCTTATTGATCTGCTGTAACATAAGGGAACATTTTCAAGGAGGAAAAAACTCAACAGCCTGCATAGAAGCTGTTCTGAACCAACTCTTCCACCCAGCCACAGTACAAGGAGACAAACAGGCCAAGTCTAAAAGCATTCGGGTCATCCCAAGTCCTGTCAGTGACACAGCGCCTTAACAACTCTATCCAAAAACACAGAAAGCAGTAGACAGGATAAAGAAACTACTTAGCTACTGAGAAACTACAAAAGAGTGACTAAAAAGTATGCAGAGGCCTTAAGAGCATAAGCTAACTGAACAGTGATAAAGAAGCAGCAGTGCAATAACGTTGGTGGGGTATCTGCATTTAAAGTTGGATTTTCCTCTATTGAAAGTGCTTAATATGTAGTTTAAAGCAATTAACCCCACCAACCAGATACAGAAAGTTAATCAAAACTGTTGGCAAATTCAGGGCCTGGAACTTACCAAGTCTTCTGCAAATGTTGCTGAATCAAACGCTGTCATCTCAGAGTGTAACTCATTGGCCTTCTCCTTCCCTAGATTGGATGCTAAAACAAGAAACTGGGCATCCAGCACAGCCTCTCGTGCACGGCACACTGAGACAGAAAAGATTTTATGTAATAATATGAAATTGTCAAAAATGCAGTAACAAAATTCAGCATAGGGACTATCCTGGCATTAGAACTTTGTAAATCATTTTATTACATTTACCTCCAACACACTTACTTATGCAATCCTTACAATAATATTTGCATTAAAAAAGGGAGAGAATAGGAGTGACACTGACAAAGCATGGGAAAATAACACATGATCTTAAAGAATAAATGCATTTTTATTGACATGTTTTTCACTTTTCCACGTGAAATGAACCCCTCTACACTGATATCAT
Source organism: Margarornis squamiger (assembly GCA_035222235.1). Lineage (NCBI taxonomy): Eukaryota > Metazoa > Chordata > Aves > Passeriformes > Furnariidae > Margarornis > Margarornis squamiger. Next base: position 31,383,122 of record JAWWTY010000158.1, read on the forward strand.
TTATGTGTACTGCTTCTTTGCATTGTTAAAATAAAGCAAGGAGTATTTCTAAACAGGAATAAACAGGAGTATTTATTTTCACATATCAATTTACTCAATCTTCAACTAAACGTATCTGTTTTAAACTATATAAAGCTTTTAATAAAGTACTTGGACCTCAACTTCATTGTCTTGTTTATAAGGCATCACACTTGGCCAAACACCTTGAATAAACAGGACAGAATTTGGTTTACCTCCATCAAACAGTTTATTGGCTTCTTCCAAAGCTTCTGTCAGTCTGTTGCTTTTTGAACTCAGCATCTCCTCACGATTTTCTGGGGGGAAAAGACACCTATGAAATCCTAAATTAAACACAAAAGCATTGAGAAACACTGTGCTTGTTTGACTCTGACTGGAGGCCAGGTGCCCACCAAAGCTCTATCACTCCCCTCCTCAGCTGGATGGGAGAGAAAAATAGAAGTCAGTTCATCACATGTTGTTTCTGCTACCGGTTCATCCTTAGGGAGAGGAGCTCTTCTTCCCCTGCTCCAGTATGGGGTCACTCACACAGGAGACGTCCTGCACCACTTTCTCCAGCATGAGTCCATTCCAGGGGCAACAGTTCTTCACAAACTGCTCCAGCGTGGGTCCCTTTCCACAGAGTGCAGACCTTCAGGAACAGGCTGCACCAGCACAGGCTCCTCTCTCTGTCGGTCCCTGCCAGGACCCTGCTCCAGTGCAGGCTTCTCATGGGGTCACAACCTTCTTTTAGGCATCCCCCTGCACCAGTGTGGGCTCCTCCCTGGCTGCAGGTGGATCTCTGCTCCCCCATGGACCTCCCTGGGCTGCCCCATTCCTGGAAGTGTCCAAGGCCAGGTTGGATGGGGCTTGGAGCAAGCTGGGCTAGTGGAGCGGGGGTTGGAACAAGATGAGCTTAAAGGTCCCTTCCAAACCAGATTACTTTTGGTTCCAGTGGAACACCTGCATCAGTGTCAAAGCAGCTACCACATAGCAGTTTTCTGTATGTTATTTGTCCTACCTCTAAATTATTAGGGATTTTCATGAAAGAAGCAAACCAACTCCTGAAACTACACTCTTGGTTACTTCTACAAACACAGACTGGATCACCCATACACTGTGTAGTGTTATGTTGTAAAACAACCCCAGAAATTTATCAAGTATTCAGAAAACAAACACGCTGCTGAACTTGGCAGTGCTACTGACACAACCATCGCCAGGCTTTTGTGAGAGAAACAGCACAATCCAAACAAACACAGGAGAAGGACCGACACATCTTTCTTAGGAGATGCTAAAAATCCCACTGCACTTTCTGGAAAGCATGAGAAGAACCTTATGGTCGAGGCACATATTGGTATCTGCAGTTTCAAACTAAAGCTCAGACACCATAAATGCAAAATTAAAGGATTTCTGTGCACCTCCGGCTCCAAAGCTGACAGCTCCCCTGCACCAGTGTTAGTGCAGCTAATCCCCCCTAACCTCGCTATCCCTGGACGTGCAGAAGAGGGACTTAGCACAAGGACACAAAGGGATAGGACAAGGGGAAATGGCCTGACACTGAAGCAGAGTAGGTTTAGATTAGGTATTGGGAAGAAATCCTTTCCTGTGAGGGTGGGCAGGCCCTGGCACAGGTTGGGCAGAGAAGCTGTGGCTGCCCCTGGATCCCTGGGCGTGTCCAAGGCCAGGTTGGACAGGGCTTGGAGCATCCTGGGCTGGTGGAAGGTGTCCCTGCCCATGGCAGGGGTGGGATGAAATGAGCTTTAAGGTCCCTCCCCACCACTACACGATTCTACCATTCCACACGAGCCCTCGTGGGACCCGAATTTCCAGTCCATCCCCAGCCCTCATCCCCGGGCCCCGGCCCGGCCCGGCCCAGCCCGGCCCTCCTTACGCTGCACGGCCGAGATGAGCTCCCGGTACTGCCTGCGGATCGTCCTGTTGTGCTCGTCGTCGGCACCGTCGCCGATCTTGATCCGCCGGACCTGCTCGCTCGCCGTGTCCGCCGCCTCCTCCGTGTCCTCTGCGGGCGGCCAGGGCAGCGACAGGCGGCCGCGGGACGGCGAGGCGACATCTCCTCCTCCTCCTCCTCCTCCTCCTCCTCCTCCTCCTCCTCCTCCTCCTCCTCCTGCTGCTCCTGCAGCTCCGCCGGGCTGGGCCATGGCCGGGCCCGCAGAGTCGGGCCCCGCAGAGCCGCCCGCCCGGGCCGCGGGCCCCTCACGATCCCCTCGCGATCCCCTCGCGATCCCCTCGCGATCCCCTCGCGATCCCCTCACGATCCCCTCGCGGGGCGGCCCCGAGCGATCCCCGGGCCCGGGGCACGGCCGGGACCCCGGCAGGGAGGGAGGGAAGGAGGGAGGGATGGCCGGGGCAGGATCGGAGCACGGGCGGGATCGCTGAGGGACGGGCCTGGGCAGGGGCGGGATGGCGGTGTGGGCGGGATCCCCGGCGAGGGAAGGACCTCGGTGTCGGCACGGGCGGGGTCTCGGTGCAGGCAGGGTGTCGGTACAGGCAGGGGCTCGGTACAGGCAGGGGCTCGGTACAGGCAGGATCTTGGTACAGGCAGGATCTTGGTCTCGGTACAGGCAGGATCTTGGTCTCGGTACAGGCAGGAACTCGGTACAGGCAGGAGCTCGGTACAGGCAGGGTGTCGGTCTCGGTACAGGCAGGAGCTCGGTACAGGCAGGGACTCGGTACAGGCAGGGGCTCGGTACAGGCAGTTCCCTCCGCCGCCCGAGGAGGGCGCTGCGGGCGCGGGAGAGCCGCGAGGTGCGGGATCCGTGGGGAGAGGGGAGGGGCCCTGCCCTTGTGGGACATAAATACATGTCCGAGTGCATAAATACATGTCCGAGTGCATAAATACATGTCCGAGTGCATAAATACATGTCCGAGTGCATAAATAGAGGTGCATGTACGTAAATACACGCCCATGGGAATGCCCGCGTTGCTGGCCGAGCAGGGCGCTCCGCTCTGGGGAATGAAATAAAAGGAGAGTCGCGGCGGGGTTTGGGTCGGAAGGGACCCCACGGACCGGCTGGTCCAGGGTCATGGGGTCAGCAGGGGGGCAGGAGACCCTCAGCATCGCCCATCCCCGCAGCACTGTGACCCCTGCAGCACATCACCCAGCTCCTCCTGAGCACCTCCGGGGACCGGGACCCCCCCACTGCCCTGGGCAGCCTGTGCCAGGGTCTGACCACACGGACAGTGCCAGATTTTTATCTAATATCTAACCTGTCTGGTCTCTCTTGTCTCAGCTTAAGGCCCTTTCAGCGCAGGCACCTCAGAAGAGGCCGCTCCCACCTCACTACAGCCCCTTCCAAGGATGGGGTCCCCCAAACCCAGCTCCCTCAGCCCTTCTTCATAAGACAAGTTTTCTAGACCCTCATTGCCTTTCTCTGGAAACGTTCCAGCACCTCAATGTCCTCTCTAAAGTGAAGGGCTCAGAATGGAGTTCAGCACTGGAGGTGCAGCCTCAAAAATGCCAAGTACAGGGGATGTTCATTGCCCTGGTCCTGCTGGCTACACTGTTCCTGACACACAGGATTCAAATGAATCCGCCAAATATAAATCATAACACTTAGCCCTTCATTATGTGATTAACACTGTTGTCTTGCTCTAATTATTGTGGTGGTTTTCTTAAAGCATTTTTGGCAGTATTTTCTAAAACATCTTCATAGATCAGCTTGATTCAGTCTGCAGGCACGGATCTACTTTGGCTTCCCCAAACCAGTTCTTAAGCTGGACTACAGATTGCAACTATGCATAAGCTATCTTTCAAAATACATGTTTATTTAATTCTGCTGTAGAAAATTAAGGAATTATATTTAGACTCTGGAACAATTCCTTATTCTTATACTTCGTGTGACTAGTGGAGTGTTGTCAAATTGGCGCTGCAAATTCAATATGACTAATTTGGTTTTGGATGCTAACACAGGAAGGCTCAAGAGAGCACCCAAACATGACTGGGCCCATTGTACAATGTACACAGACCGTGTTCCAAAGACTTCACAATGCAGGGCAAAATGTGAAATGCTGAGCTGGGTGAAAAGCAAAATAGTAAAACGTTTGATATGAGGTGAAAAATTTAAGACCTTGCTGAGGAAATCCTGTTCTATCCAGTTTCATACAGGCACTAATCTTGTGTTTCTCAAAGTGATGCTTTTTCCTCAGAATTTGTTTGACCTTTCCTGGTGCTTAGGCAAGCAGGGCCTTTAACTCAGTAGGTTCAAGAGCAAAATATCCCACAGACTGCCCCTTGTCTCAAATATGAAATGGAGTCACAAAAACTGGTCTTAAAGAGACAATCCACATGGGTCAAAAATTAAACACTAAAACACTAGTAGACAAACCTCATGCAATATATCAATTCACTTTTAACAAGAGTGTTGTGCACTTAAAGGATTTCAAGAATTCCTGTCACGTTCCTATAGTAGCTTGTATTTGTATGGAAATAAGACCACACCACATAGATAAATAGAGCTTAATCTGGTTTCGGTTTCTAGTTTCATCATAAAACCCTTTCACTGAAGCTGCACACATCACTAGGAAGTGGTAGGAATGACAGGAAAAGCCTGCTCCTGCTCTTCATGTGAACGAGTCTGACCCAGCACACACCACAGAGCTGTGTGTGAGACACAAGGGAGATGCTGCCAGGACTCTGAATTCCTGTTCCATCTTCTGGTTGCAGGGAACAGAGTGGCAGTGTCAGCAGCGTGACCAAGTGTCATGTCATCATGAGTCGTCTGGAGAAACTGAATCTGGGAGCTCCAAGTGCAAAGGTGTAACTGCATCTCTTTGCAGGAGGACGGAATTTCAGGGGTGGAAGTGTGAGCCAGCACAACCCTCAGCGTGCTCTGTCGTGACTGGAGTGTGGCACAGAACCATTGTGCCAGCACTGGTGATCCTGCATGGGGTAGGCACAGACATCCTGCAGACCTACCTTAGATCTACAGAGATACCCAGGGGTCTTCACTGCTGTTGATTTCCATAGGAAGAAGTGCCTAAATCCTGCAGTAACTCCATCCTGTATTTCCAGCTCTTGTTGTTACAATTGTCCATAAACTATCTTATCAAGTGAATGATTTTTGACCTGTGCTGTAGCAGTGCTGTGAGCTACTGGTACAAACAGTGAAATGCACAGAAGAGCAGAAGCATGAGGGTTAAAACCAGTGTTTCAGGCCACAGAAGAGTCCGTGAAGAACTCTTACCTGTCTCAGCTCTAGCAAGGGCATATTGTGCATTACTCAAGAGAAGTTACAGTTGTGTTCCTGTGATATGGCATCCCACTGACCATTATTTTCTTAGGAAAACATGAGCAAACTGTACAGTAAGCTGCTTTTCAAACAGTTAACAGCTGGAAGCCAGAAGCAGCAGCATGCATCCATCACATTCTGTCTCCTGTGCCATTAACTCTGTTTAAGAATTATGTTATTTATCTGAAAATTAATTTACAACACATGCAATATCACCTCTCATGTCCCAGAACTCACCTTTCAAAATAAAGCCATTGCCTGCTGTAAGCTGACTCACAACACAGGTCTTCAGAAAAAGGGGAAATACAGGGGAATATTGTTAAGAAACTACCCTATATTAATGAATTAATGTATATGGACTTTCTCCTCCCAATGAGTCCAGATGTCAGGATGCAAATACAGTTTTAACAAATGTGAGTTACAATTTTTTACTATCATCTGACTATGCTTAATATGAACTAGGCATCTTGCAATACTGCCAGACATCCCCTGCATTTTTATTTTGAGAGTTCTGCTTGTCCAGGTGATCAGATCTCTGCTCTTCTGGGTGTTATTATGTATCTATGTCAATTGTTATTGCCAACAGTGAAAATGGTAAATGAAGAAAATGGCCTACATTCAATTGATTGTAAAAAAACCTTATTCTTGTTGAAATGAGAAGACTCACAAAGAGGAATCTTGAAATAAATATTTGAGATTATTAGCAGAGATTCACTGTGTACGGATTTCATTGTTCCCTCTTTTGCCCCTCTCAGAGTGTAGAAATGAATGTAGAGTTTCTGGCATTTAGCAGAGGATCTCCAACTGAATTTGAATTCCTAATGTTGCATACTTTCTATATGCTGTGATCATACTGTATTTCAGCAAACATTGTCATCAAATACAGAGCAATAATGTGTCTTTTTATGGTGCTGAGAAGTGAATTACCAGTGGGGGTCATGTTGCATCTCAGCTTGGGAATTGCCCAGCATGCTGGTGCTCTCATCTAGAGCCCTGAAAATGTGGATCTGCCACTATTCAATTCAGTATCAAATCTAACCATTTGTCCAGTTCTGGAAATTGCTCTCCTGATGTGAAGATCCCTGATTTGCTAGCAGATATTCCTAGGCATGAGTGGAAAAAGACATGTCTTTAAATGAGACAGTTTGGTCACTGCCCAGGAGTATTGCTTATGATTTTAAAGCATAAGCATTTTGCATTTCCCTTGAATACAACAAAATAAATGCTACTGTTCAGGATGAAGAGATAAAGGAAGAAATTAACTGTCTGAAAACATGGCAACACAGGACTTGTTGTCCAGTGAAGGCTGTTCCTGACATAAAGTTAATCCTGGTGATCTGAAATGGGGCCTGGACTAGTTGGAAACATCAGAAACAAAACATCTGAGGTACTTGGCATTCAACTGCCAGCTCTGCAAGCAAACACACAAGTGGAAATTCCTTTAATGATTGTAGCTAATTTATAAAATTTGTTTTAGCAATGTAGAAGTGTAAGTTTGTATACCTTGGTCTTGCAGAAGCTTTTATTTCTGTATTTACAGGTAATCCTGTGGGAGGCAAAAAATCTGGCACCAGATATTCTCAGCAGTGTGGATTAGGTTACAGCCCATCACATCACAGTAGACGTTGTACCAGTCTAAGAAGGTATTTTCAGAGGAACAGGAAAGAGCAATTATTAATAGAACAATGAAAAAAGCTGGGGCCCAGTTTGGTGGGGTGTCAAGGAAAAAACCTTGGCAGGATCAAAAACTCATTGGCACCAGAAACTCTCTAAGGACTTGGAAAGTTTCATTAAGTGAAAGACTGACACCAGGTTGCTGCAACAACATGTGGAAGTCATGCTGCTGGAGACTGGAATGCTGAAAACCTTCCACTTCTTCCCTACAATCAAACAGCAATTTAGAAAAATAAAATAAAATTAATCATTGCAATAGGGAGCAGGAAATGCATGCATATATCAATGATGCCTCAGGGTGGAGAATAGCCAGACAGATGCAGCCTTGGTGGTCCATCCAGTACATTTCGAATGAAGGAGCAAAAAAATTAAAAGCAAATGGAGAACAATGTCAGATTTTTGCAAAAGCAAAGAGCCAATTAGTGCTCCAAAGACTTGTGCCTGTATTTTGCATAACTGCGTGGCAGATTTTTGGACATTGAAATTTTAATATGCTAATAATTTCTGTATCCACAGACAATTAAAAAATTCACTTTTATAGCAATCTCTAGAAATTATCACGTATTAGGCATTGCCAACACCATGCAAGCAACTGACTTAAATTGAAGCACTTCTGTGTCAGGTTTAATCCTATCACAGCAATCATTTTTTTATATCTTGTGGATATATATTTATTACATGTGTTTAAAGGCTTGTAACTCGCAACCTATTAGGAAAGAAATATTTTTTCCTCTCTGAAATAGTGTATTCCAAGGGAGGATTTTCCAAAAGTACCATGGAACTGAAAACATGCTCTACTTAAAAGAAATGTCTGATTGGTGTGGGTTTCCTATCCCAGCGACATGTGCTTTGGGCGTTTATAGTTAAGACAACTCTGTGCTGAAACGGCATGGATTGTTCCTGAAGGGCTCACACATGTAACACTCCAACCACTATATCCAACCAAGTGGCCTGAAAGCTCCATCTTATCCACTGTGGGAAGAGACAAGCTGCATTCCCTCTTTTCTGGCCATGTGGGCAAGAGGAAACTGAACACAGGCAAAGGGATGAAGAATGGAACAGAGGCAGAAGATTTGCCTTCTCTCCAGCCTGCCAGGTAACCTATTGCATTCCTAGACTTTGAATGTTTATTCTGAACTCCAGCAAGGCATTCCTTATGAACTATGTGGAGCAGGGTTGACTTGCAGTGGTTTTTTTAAAGGCAGCTGTCAATTTTAGCCATGCTGTGGTTATATACATTTGTCACGTGCTAAACTGATTCATTTCCCCAAGCTTTGCTTACTCAGTCAGGTGAGAGAGACAGCCTGATACTTGGTAGTTACAGTCCTGCAGTGAAAAAAGCCCACTTACATTGGTACAACATGGAACTTGTCTCATTGCCTTAAGCAAACCATCTACTAACAGCAACAACAACAGTGACAACACACTGCACCCACTGTGCAGGACCTGTCTCCTGTTATTCTCATCCAGCAACTGAGAATTCCTGTGGAGAACTGATGTGGCAGAGCCCCACAGCTCCCTGGGTCAGATTCCTTACACCTCCTAGCTGTCCAGCATAGTGTTCTCAAACATCAGCCAATTCACATTAATAGAACACTTTCATGTGATCCAGGGAGAAAGGGGATCCACACACCAGCTAGGAGTGAAGGAGTGCAGAAGGTTATATAAATCAGGGACAGAGTGGCACATTTTCATTTTTGGTCTAGAGGAAAATTGGGTAAGTAATTTTTCATTAGTTCTTTAAATTTAAAAATGTCTAGACTCAAAACAGTTGACTAATTATGTTTTAGACATTACAGAAAGGCAAAGGGAGTGTCTTACAAAATAAAAGATTTTTTTTCTCTGTACCATTAAAAAACAGTGTCTCCTTTGAGGTTCTATAGTTTTATGATCTCTTGTATAACTTGTTTTACAATCCACATACCCTATATAGTATGTCTCTGCGATGATGTCTAGTTAGACAGTATCTTTCTAAGACCAAGAGACTGATTGTTAAATGTGCATGTCCTAAAATAGCTATTTTAAAAACATGTTACAACATTACAGAGTGTAATAACTATTTGCAAATGCTGGAGTTTTTAAATGTGGCTCTCTTCCACCGTTGTTCTTTTTTTTTTTTTCAGAAACAGTTCTAAGGATTAGTTTCAGAAAGGATTGCTTGTTGTTTTGAAGTTGCCATGTAACAACAAGAATGTGTTTTTCTCAGGCAGAATTTCAGAAATAAAATGAGCTGGCTGGTCACTAGACAGATTATGCAGATGTTCAGCAATGTTCTTAAGTGAGAACTGACTATGATGTTTCGTCCTTTCATGCGAGTAAAGTTCCCTTCAGGCTGTAAAACACAACACTGAACAGCTCTAGGTACAATATTGCCTCTGTGACTCAAAACTCTTGTAGATCTTAAGCTAGTCCTACCCACTAGGAGAACTATTCAGATGAAAATAATACACTGCTAGTTTGAGATTAGCAATAATTGGATTATGTTGTTTTTTTGAACATTGATGACATCATATTGAAACCTGTTGTTAACACGTAAGTCCATGGCCACTTCAATTATTTCTGGATTTTGTTATTGAACAGTGTTTATATCACCACAATGTTTTGGAAACTGTTTTGCAAGTAACTGCCTTTAAAAAATAGGTTTATCTTCAGGCAGAAACTAACAATCATATTGGCAGTCACAGGGTGACAATGGCAGGCATGCTCCTATCTGTATTAAGAAGGTGATATGTCCTACAAAATCTGATCTTACCAAAAAGAAAAAAAGAGTGCTTATAGCTTGATTTTTTTCCTCATGAATCAGCTACTCAGGTTCAAGCTGCTAATTACCTAGGAGGAGACTTTTTTCCCTTTACACAGCCCAAGAGACGGGTTAGAAAACTGCTATACATGTCAAGAGTTAGAAAAAAAGTCCATCCTTTTATGTGAAAACTTTTTAATTAGAGATTGAAAGATTAATTAAGGTGATGCTAATACATAGAATTGAAAAATCTTATTTTAAAAGGATTTTGGAAAGGAAAAAGGGCTGGTAGTTCACCAGAAAAGTCAGATGGGCCTATGGATGGATTATCTAATCTTCATTGGCTTAGTTTTAAGTAACCTGCCATCTGCATTTACATCTGCATTACATCCATTCGTTTTTCCATCTTTAAGACAGAATCTAGGACAATGACAGGCTTGGATACCCAGGCCTAAGGAGATCAATATCCCTTTGCATGTGCACCAGAATTACCTTGTGGGTATTTTTCACGCTGAAGGTTTCCCTCTTATATAAAAAAAAAAATTTACACTGGAAATTGCTTACTAGATATTTTGGGGGACTTGATCCAACCCAAGCAGCATAGAAATAGAAGGAATAGTTTGGAGAGCTTCCAGAGCAGGCAGCAGAGGGAGAGACACCTCTGGGCAGGTTCAGGTTGTGAAATCTGCAGGCTGTGGTAGGGTCCCTTTCTTTACTGGTGGCTTCCATTCAGCTGCATGGAGAAACTGAAGAATATTGAGTATATTCCTTTCTTACCACTTGAAACTTGCTGTAAAATTCTCTTGTGGCAGTACTAAATAATGATTTTATGGCAGTAGTGGGGAATGATTGACCTGTAACACTGTAATCAGTGCCGTGCTGCTTCTTGCAGTGAGGAAAGCCAAATTAAACTTTCATATTAACCTTTTGTCTGGAAAGATGGGTCTTCATTCTGGGGCAGGTGGGAGCCTCTACACAGGGTGCAGGAAACTCTCATATCAGCTTTTGTGTTTTCTGATGCTGGGGAAACAACATTTATACAAGCCCCTTAAGTCCATAACAAGCCTGAAAAGAGTAAAATTTTACCCTACATCTATGATCTAGGCTTAGAGCTAAATGAATGGCTTAAATTATGTTAATTGATTCCACATTCAGTTGCAGAAACTAATGGTTTGAAGAGTTGCCCTGCTGACAGCCAGAGTAAGAGTAGAGCCATCACAGATTATAGTTTTATTTTTCTTGACATAATCCTTTTTAAGTAGTGTGTTCTAAAAATCACATGGTGAAACAAAGTTTGATTTAAGTGTTGTATGTTTTCATTAGAAGCTCTTGGATGCAGGATACTATGAAAATATAGCAGTTGGTCAAGATCCATATACAGAATATACAAGCCTCAGCAAGCTTGACAAAATACTGAACTATATAGTCTTGCCAAATTAAATTTGTCATTAAATGCTAGTTAGGACTTGACAGACTCATTTACTTCCCTGGTTTCCCAGCTAGCATATGATCCAGTTTGCACTCTTGGTTTTTGGTCAAACCCAAGGCTCAGCCAGCTCTGAGTCCTTGCAAATGGATTTGGATTTGTTTATTTGCTTCATGTGTAAACAGTAGTGTGCTGCGGGGAGTTTTATAGGACTGTAATGGGACTGTACATAAATAAAAGGTAAGAGTGATTTATTTTATTACCTAGATGAAATCTACTGAGTATAAGTAATCAGAAAAGATTTCCTGATTCATGGCAACCTGGCTGGGTGTATCGTGTAAACAGTTTTTCTTGCTATCAAAACATAATGTGCTAGATACAGTGCTAATATTTTTGTTTTCATATGAACAGCTGCCATATTTTCAACAGGAATATTTTAGAAGGGAGCTAGATCAGTATAACTGTAAGTGAGAAAACAGGGCCATGAGATAATCTCCCTAGAAACAACGAAAGAAAACAGAAAACTTTATTACTGGACCAACCCTATAGATGTTTCTGCAGAATAGATCTGAGGGATTGATCAAATTAGACAAAATAGCAGATATTTTCAGAGGAATTTTTTGGTAAATATGATTTCAGAGTGTTTTGTCCCATTCCCAAAATCTATTTCCTTCAGCAGACCTATAAAAATATATATTTTTGGGAGACAGTAGAGGAGGGATATGTTCCTAAGCTCTGTTTTCTCTGATTCTCTGAAGTGTCAGCCAAACACCACATTCTGTGCACTGAAAGTCCAGGGTCAGGCTTGCCCTCACTCTCCAGAAGAGGCAGAGAGGAGGATGTGTGTGGATCTGCTGGAGCACAAGCAGTATTTGATGTTGACAAACAGACATTGTGAGCAACTCCTGGTTGAAGACAGAAACAAAGATTGCTGCAGTAAGGGAGAGGAAGTACACAAAAGCTGTTTGTGTGTATCAACCCTCCAGGTCTTACAGCACAAATTAATAAATCTGCAGGTTTTGACCTCCTATGCCTAGATTTTAATGTGCTCTATTTTGCTTTTAGCATGGTATAGACTATGAATTCTCCAGCACTTCAGGGTGATGTGTATGGGCTCTGTTATTCATAACTGTCTGTCACTTCTAATCCCAGCATGATGTGAGCTATTGCCTGTATTTCTGTGTGTATCTGTGTATTAGATATTGGTACCATTGAAACTACAGCAATTATTATCGCTGGAATAAGTTGCATGCCTATTTGTTACACTCTCTATTACTCACAGTTTCCATGCCACTTCTAGCTGTAAACTAAAAAATTATACTTAACCACTTTCTTGATGAGAAGGACCCACGAATTTGGAGCATTGCATAGTTTTATTGAAGCCATATGAAAATCTCTGCAAGATGCAAGGAGGTTTAAATTCATGGTCTAGATAAAGTCTTGGGGTTTTTTTTTCAGTTTCTCTGCTAGACTCTTAAATCATTGCAATGCTCACATCAAGAGTTAAAGTGTGTCAGGAGCATTGGCCATGGAAATATTCTTGTATTCTAATAAACAAACCTTAACATTTCTTAATTGTCATACATGCAATATTTAGTTCCTGCATGAAGACTTAACAGCCCAAAGCTAGTATTTCAACTATGGCATTATTAAACCATTTCTATTGGTAAAAAATTTCAGGAGTTTTGGAAATTATGCTTATGCTTTTTGCATTACTGTATCCTACAGTCTCATAATAATCTTTCTGAAGTTTAAAGAGGTTTAAATCAACCTATATCACTTTTTAGAGAAGAATATTACTCCCTTCTAGTTGTACAGGACTTCACCAGGTAATGGTTAAGAGTTTGCTCATACAAGAAAAGAAGAGTCACCTCTGGGTACAAGAAGATACAAATCTTTATTCACATGAACTTTAAACTGGACAAATAATTTTTGACCTTATTTTGTGTTCATTCCACTGACTTGATATATGGTTAGTATCCACTTTTTGGCTACTAGTGACTGGTACTTAGTTCCCTACATTCTGTCATGGTTTCCTGTTTAAAGCAGAAGTTTTATATTTTTCCATTTACTAATTTCTCAAAGTGCTTTGTGATGAGTTAAAAATAATTGATGTAACTGGGAGACAAAAATTCCATCTGTGAACTTGCATATAACATCAGCCCAGGCCTTATTTTCAATATTGGCTCCTGCTCTAACAAGAAAAGGGGTGGGGTTTTTTGCCACCAAGTCAAGGACGTGCAGTACAAAAAGGCATTTGATCTTTAATATCCAAAAGAAACAGGCATGAGGCTTGGATAAACACAGAACATTTCTACCTGAAAGATGAAATCTTGGCAAAAAGCTGTCAAGCTAAAAATCTTGGATGCTGCTTTTCACATTGCTTTGGTATTGTGCCATCAGTGAAGAGATCGGTGCTGACTGTAGGCATTCTGTGCCAAAATGAATTATCATTTTTATTTTTGAGTCCACATCCAAATATGAATCCAGTCTCTGGATCACAGTGATAGCTCAGTGTGCTGGGGTTATAGACATCATAAGTGCAGCTGGAGAAGAACTGAGGCAATGTTGCTCTTTTCCATTCACCTTCTTACCTTTTGTTATGATGTTTTGGGATGAAAAAATTATCTCAGTGACAGTAGATAAATAGTAGATAAATAGAAACCAGATGCAAAATTAAAATTAATCTGTTCATCTGTTAAGTTTAATCAATGTCATGACCCAAACTAAAACATAATTTGATTTTTATGTCAAAATCTTACTGAGATGGAAATGGAAATTCACATCTTTAAGAACCAGCCTGTTTCCAGACTCAGGAAGCCAATATTGCAGCCATTTTCAGATAATTTCTGAAGGTTTTGTTTCCAAACTTTTATTCTGTGTTACAATTCCTGCTTTAAAACATCAGTATAATGCATAATCATGTACAACAATTATGTTGTGAGCATGGTCTCCAGGCAACCTTCCATAAATCAAAACTCTCATTGAGTTAAAGTATTGTAAAGCCTGACATCACATATTCATTAATGATGAAGAAATGAAAAAACACACCTGTAAATTAAGAGTGAACTTCTGAAACTGGATATTGCTCATCTTAGTGGAAAATGCTAACATGAATATAAATAGTGGAGACCCAGCTGGACAAGGCAATATGTTACATGAGTTTAAATCTGTCGTTGGGTGAAGCTGATTAGGTTTATGTCTGTCAAAAGGATGAAGACTGGTGCCATCTGTAACAACAGCCAGCAGCTTAGGTAACTTTATCTCCACCAACCACCACGAACCACTGGGACCACTTCCCACCAGCATGGCATTAGATCATCTTTTTAAAAAGCCACTGCCACAACAGCAAACAGCAAGCAAGAGCTTGAGTTTGGAGGAGGATAATGCAGTCCAGGCACCACTTGTTGTCACCAGATTGTCATAAATACCTGAAGCACTGGCTTTAGCTGACTTCTCTCAATCTTGTTTTGCAGTCCTGCTTAGCTGAATCAGAGTCAAGGGGGAAATAGGTTTATAATTTGCACTTGGCTTAAACATTCCTTCATTCATTCCTTATATTAGTTTTAAACATTGCAACAAGGAAGAACCTATGGTAATGTCAGTAAGGAAGCATTCTCCTTAATAAACAATTATTATCCTTTGGAAAAAAAAGCACATAAAGATTATTTTAGCCTTACTGGGTTTTGTTCATTCTTTATTTATTATATTAATATAATATAATGCACTATAATATAATATATTTATTATAGGATGCATTTTGGTCCTGATTAGCCTTGAAATGTGATGAAGTCTTTTTGTGCAGGGCTAAATCAGTGTAACATGTTTGAGAAAAGTCCCTAATCCAGTATATATTCCATGTAAAATACAATGTATTCTCTTCGAACAGCAGTGCCAATTCAAACCAGAAACCATTTTCATTCCGTGCTGTTACTGTGAGGGCTGAACACTGGCCCTAGTTTCCTGCTGAGCCCAGGATTACACAACATGTCAGTGGTCTATCACCCAAGTGCCCTGTGCCTCAATTTCTGCCTTTGTGAAACAGCAGCAGTGTTATCCTGCCTTGTGAATCGGTGAAGGACTTGCTAATCCAACCAAATGCTTACAGTACGTGTAAGTGTTGTGCTTACTGCATGTAACTTTTCAAGGTGCAGAAGGTTGGAAAAACTCAACAAGTTTCATTTCAAAGTCAATATTTTTCATCCGACCTCACATATTTGTAAACAAGGATTCCTGCCTTTATAAACACTCTCTTGACTACAGTTTCAGAGGTCAGTGACTCAGTTCCCAGAGCTAGTCCTGCAAAAACCTAATATACTTCTTGGACTAGAATCTGAAACCTAACCCTTGTCTGGCTATTAACAAGTTGTTTTGATGTTTAAGTCTCCTGGGAGATTTATTTTCATAGCCTGCCCTCACTACTCATAAAACAGCATTTCTGGAGCGAGAGTATTGATCACTGCTAAATATTCAGCAGCTGAGTTTATAATCTAATTTATTCTCACCCAGTGATCAAACAACTGTCATGATAATATGAAAAACAGCTTCAGGTTAAATGGCCTCTGAGGATGAAGGATCTAACCTGTACAGTTTATTTGCATTTATATATATGCAGTATGTAATATATGCATGTGTGTATGTGTGCATGACTCTGTGAATACACAGCTATGTACCTGTGTTGGGTCAGGAGAAAAAAACAATAAACACCCTCCCCTCAGCCCAAGGAAAGCCTCTGAGTGTTGGAGGCTTTCCAGAAGCCCAAGAACAAGTCCTCCTCTCCAGGGATATTTGTGTGGGCATGGAGGGTGTGTGAGCACAAAGCCCAGAGAGCAGCTGCCACCTGCCAACTGCGACGTGTCAGCACACACCTCGGGCCAAGGCAGTGGGAGGTGAAATGCTGCTGCCATCCCCAACCAGGGAGACACAGCTGCTGACAGCTGGGTCAGGCCCCACAGCTAAAGCACAACAAGAAGGAAGGAATCCCTTCCCTTCTGAGCAGATTTACACCCAGCCTCTCCTCTGCCATTCCCATCAGCACTCAGAAGGCCAGACCTTAGGGCAAGTCTTTGCTCTCCCTTGTGCTTCCACTGGGTCTCTCGGACAAAGGGAGGAGACAAAAGGGAATGCACGGACAGAAGAAACAGGTAAACTCAGAGGGGAAAGGAAAACAAATAGCTTAAAGGAGGAAGGACCTGGAAAGAGGCCAGAAATAATTCATCTTGTGATGCATTCTCCCCATGTTTTGTATGTGCCTCTAGAGACATGTTAAACCAACTGACCCCCACCTTACTTATGTTTCCTTCTCTGCCTCACATAACACATATTTGTGCCTCTCTGAGTCGTGTCCCACCATTCCCAGTGTTGAGACTGGACACCACAGCAGGCAGACCAGCTCAGGCAGCAGAGAGCCAGCAGGTTCTGCAAATCCAGCCCTCACATCAGACCTCCCACCACTGCTTCCAGAATTTTGCCCCGAGTCAGAGTTATGCTCCTTCTATCTCAGCTTTGAGCTTTTGGAATAGGAATCCTTCACTTTGAGTGAATGACTGTTTGCATTTAGAGTGTGAAAACACACGTGCACTCTTGCCAAGTTGGCTATGGACCTGAATTGTACAGTCATATATGTCTCATAATGCAAGTATGGGGGAATATTGTTCATAAATCATAATCAGCTGTTTGTAAAAGGCAGGAAGTAATAATAAAGAAATAATTTGCAGTCCTGCACAACGATAGGCAGAGATTGGCCAGGTGAGCTATGTAGGTCAGCCTCCCCCATAGCTCCTGAGTCCTGTTGGCTGGTTGTGGTGTTAAGAACTTAAATATGAATCTTCATTCAGCTCTCCACAGTTAGCATGGACACGGAGAGTCAGTGCCAGCACATGGAGCTCTGTGTTTTGTCTGAATCCACAGCCTTCCCACTGTCTTAAGTGCTGCATATGGAATCTGGTGAAAAGCTGCTGGTATAAATGTGGCTTGGAAAGAGAAATGTTCCAATACTTGGATATTATTACTTGGATCACATATATTTTATGAAATGCTTTTGGCATCACTTTTAAGGACTGGTACTTTGACATCTGCAAACAATGCAGCAGGAGGGAACCTATGTCTGCTTCCAACATTTAATGCTTAGAGCACAAGAGAAAGATTATTGAGATCCATGGATGTAGGCATTGAGTACCATTTTAGGCACACTGAGGTGGCCGTAACATCCTTGTGGGATGGGCAGATAAAACACAAAATTCATCTGAGACCATTGTCTTCCAGAGAGGCAGTTAAGGGATAAGCAGGATGCAACAGAATTACACCTAAGATTTCCAGAATCACTTTTATTTATTGTTGCATTAAACCAGTGTTACGAAAGTTTTTGTTGAAAGCTAAAATGACAGATTTCTCTTTTTCAGCTGGGAAAATATTCCTAGATACAATGTAAGATAAAATCAATTAGCAACCCCATGTTTCCTTAGGAAGGAGACCTCCTGATGGAAGTTCCAATAACATTAACTCAAATTCCAGCAGAGTCTGGCAACTGGAGCGTGCTGAGGGATCCAGTGCTGACATCCTAGTCCTGCCACTTGGTGGGCTTTTTTGCCTTGAGCAAATCAATTAATCTCCAAAGAAATATGTATCTTCTTCTACATTTTTTGTGCCACGAATGTTTAAACTAAAACATCTGAAGGAGGGAGGAGGAACTATGTGTACAGAGATAAAATGTAGTGAAGTCGTGCAGGCACTTGATGTCTCTCACTACTTTCTAAAGTTACTTCCAAGGGTACTATGCCTAATAAGGTGGTTACATCTTTCTGTACCTGTTCTCACCACCCTACCCAAGTACCTCATCACCATGAGGGTCAACAAAACCTTTCCAAATACCTTAGCTACATGAAGGGGTTGCACCGCATCAGAAGTCAAAAACGCTTTGGGATCTCAATGTTGTTTTTTTCCAGGTTTCACACTGGAGAAAAATAATTCCCTTTCAGTTCCTCCCTGGAAACTGGGTTTGCAACCTGACCAGTTCTGGTGCCACAGGGAGACCTCCATGGAGCACCAACATCCCTGGTGCAGGAGTGCCCTGAAGTGCCACACCAGGGTGGTTGGAAGCAATTGAAGTGTGGCATTGATTGGATTTTTCCAGGCCAGGTTGTCATACTGATTAGCCAGAAAGGAAGAACAATTTTTAACTTTCATAGGCTGGGGTTTTTTTAAAAATACTTTAGCCTCTTAGTAGCAGGTACTCAGCGTCCCCGTTTCTTTCTGCACTTGTACATTAAGTGGGGTAAATCAGTCAAGGCTGGGCTGCATCAAAAAACTGTCTCGTTCTCTGTCCTTTAAATCTCAGTCCTGGCTGGGTTCAGTGGTGCAGTCCCCATAGGCAGTTTCTGGTTATCCTGGGGGAAGGGCAGCAAAATACTCTTTCCCAAGTCTCACAAAAATCCAGCTCAGCTTTCTGTTGCCAAGCGACATCACGGTTTTACAGCAGATCCAGCTGCTGATGTTACTAAGCAACAGTCTTTCCCATCAAGTTGTGCACTTGAAAATCATTACATGTTTACTAATTCTCACGATGGATTATGGTTTTCCTCTCAGATTTTGGTATTTGCTCTGCTGGAATTTGTGAGAAAGCAAGGGCTGAAGGACTGGCATAGGTCAGTCACTCTTGGGGATCTCTGTGATGTTGTTGTAATATGCACAAAATAAGAATGGGTTTGCACTAGTTACATCAAGATCAGAGAAGAGCAAAATTCTGAACACCTCCCCTTCCTATGAAAATAGAATGGTGTGTAATAATATGCTCAGTGTTTCAGCACAGCTTTGCAATGTTTTATGTGCAGTATCAATCTTGTGAAAGTAAGGAACATAAGAACATTTTGTCTTATTTTGGCAGTATTTATACCATAAAGTAAAATGACCTCCAACTAAAATGTCTTATGTAAATACCTAAGGTAGCATGTGTTCACTTTGTAATAAGCTAACATATCTCAGTGGTGTGTGGTTGGTAAGTATACTAAATACTGTATACCCTGGGATTAAATTTGATCATTCATGACAAACTATTTGGATCTTACTGAAACACCTAAACTCATTAACCCATTACATAACTTACCTTTAACCTGAGCTGTGTTTTCCCCCAGTTTGAGTCTTCCAGTCCTCCTGGGTTACATCCTCTTTTGATCAAGAAAAGACAGTCTCTCCCTGGATGAGTATGAAGTGTGGATGAGGAACCACAGGGGAAATTCCATCAAACAACAGTAAAGAAGCCCCATGTGAGTACTTCTTCTCCCACCAGTTCTGTTCTAAAATCAAAGAGAATAAACAGAGACATCAGAGGATGTGCAGTGCTCTCCCAGTTGCTGGTGTACACAAACTGATTTGACTTGGTACTGGAGCAGAGCAGAAGAGCAGCATCTGGACAGGACCTGAGTGAATCCTAATTTAGACACGAGAGTGGGTCAGAAAACTGACCCAAAGTGTTGTCAGACAGTGCCATTGCAGGTCCAGAGGTCAGAGCCCATGCTGGTTTCTGTTAACACACGTGGCTCTCCCCATGGCTCCTGGTTCTGGCACCAGTGCAGAACTCGCTTTGCAAACCTTACACAAGGTCAGCAAACAGAGGAATTCTCCTTTGCCCATGTGGTGATAAAAACACACTGTCAGAAATCATGATCAAATACCAGCAGACCATTTTACCCAAAGTTTGTGCCAGACGACTGTTTTGCAAGGCAGCTTCTTCACTTTCACTTTGTGGCATTTTCTGGCCTTAGCTTAGAAATGGAATAGCACCAAATATGAGTTCATTTTGTGTTTATGAGGAAATAATGCAGAAGTGAGGATGTATTACCAGGCTTGTGTTTTCCTGAGCTCCCACAGGAACCCTGCTCCTAAATTCATGGCAGAGAGCCTAAACAAAAAACATTGCATAATTTGTTGTCTATAAAGCGATGAATTTTGCAAAGCCTCTGTTTTGTTTTGTAAGGAAAATCACACTTAAACTAGGATTTAATTTTCTGGAATTCTGAATTGGGCTGGGGAGGCCAGAGAAAAGGGGGTATTGCAACCACTTTCACATCTTTTATTTTCTGAGCTTCCCTACAGAGCTTGACTTTTCCATCTGGAATTTTTCGATGTATGACATGGATTTATTTCACATATTGTATTACCCCCATGCCACCAAACCCACTCATATGTACTTTATAACCTGAAAAAGCTCAGGGTAATTAAAAAAATACAGGGAGGGGAAAGCTCAGATAATGTATTTCTGTTCTTTGAAATTCTTCTCTAATTAGTAACAGTGGCTTAAGGTGGTATAATAATGTGACTTGGATCACCCACTTCATAAAAAAAGAAAGGCTTAAAAGGCAGTGCTACTCATGTAGTCCTTGACCTTGCAACTGTGCTTTCCAGCTCTTCACATGCTTTGTGTTCAAGCCAAGAGTTTGTGGACCAAGACTTTGTGGAACAAGGCAGCTGCCCTATGAAATCCTGCCTTGTAGTCGTGTCAGATATGACTTTTCCATGCCAGGTTCAGTGGTGCTGCCTCACAGCTCTTCAACATGCAGTGAACCCACAGTGGGCCATTCCTGTCCTGTGTGGCACCGAAAAGCACCACTGGTGTTTACAGAAACTTGTTGATCCCTTGGAGTTGGCACTGATGATAAATACAGTGTCTTTTTGTTATCAGCTGTCTTTCTGAGCACCCCTTTGTGGAGGCATGGCTGGAACGGACCATCAGAATTAATAATAACAATTAGCTCGCCCATAAACCAGTCCTTCTTGCAACATCACATTTCAAAGGGTTTTTGTCACGTCTCCACCCTTCAGCATGATTAAATGGGAAATTATTTCCCCATAGCCTGAACAAGCTAGCAAGGATTTCTGACAGCTTTCAGGAGTGATACCAGACAATGAAAGACAACCTTAAACAAACAAACAAACCTGAAAACAAAATGCAGAATAGATATTCCCCTCCATACTAATTTTCCCTTGAAAACAACACATGCATCACTTCAATGTATTGTTGATACAGTGTCCCTGAACAATTTCTGCAGTGCAGGAAGCACCGCTCGTACCACAAGCCAAGAACCAGGAGAAGTGAAATACCTTTTAAGCAAAGCTCCTGTTCTCTGGGGTTGCTTTTGTGAAAAGCATTAGTAGTGAGTTTCTGACAGGCAGAGCCCCAGCAGTCTGGCAGAGCAGGGGGAGGCAGGGTGGAGGAGGTATAACTTGTTTTCTTCCTTGCCTGGGGTGGAGGCAAGTTGGTTGTTGAGCAGGTTACGAAGGTGGGTCCCTGACAGAAAGCCTACATTTCATGAGTCTGAGGAGAAGCAGCAGGAAAATAAGGTGAGAACTGGTGAGGTGAAGATGGAAGGAATGGTTTGAAGACACGCTCTAGAAGCGTCAGTGAATCCAAAGCTGGCAGATTAATCCTGGAATGTAAGTGCAATGTTAAACATGTGCTCACTCTCTTGCTTTCAGGAAAGCAGTTGTTCTACCTATACAAAAGTCTCTATAGGCTGAACAGCCCAACTTGGTACTAGTGCAGTTTTTGAGATATGTAGTGTTAAAATAATTTTTATAATGACATGTAAATTGTAAAAGATACTATAGAAAGATGGTGGAGATTATCTTTTTGTTATCCCATGTTTGTTTAATGAATGGATTTTTAGCATGTTTTTAATGTTTATTTGAAATTCTATACATATGATAAAGTGCTTCTAGTTTGCAACTTAAGTAATGTTTGTGGATTGAGAGAATGATTCAGAAATAATGTATGTAAAAAGGATTACAGTAACATTGTAATATGAAAAGTTATCTTAGTGCTCTTAGTATTATTACCACTTGTTTCATTATTGGAGAATCTGTAATGTCTTTATTTCCCTCTTATGACATTTATCTTCATTATTGAGCAGATGGTAATGTGACAATTGTGTGACAATTGCGAAATTTCATGCTCTAGGGAAAGAAAAGAGTGAGTAGACAGCACAATATGATGTGTTGGTGGAGATTTGTGATAGCTGGCACTTTTGCTGTGCTCTTGTAATTTTCTGCTTTGATTCCTGTACATTTAAATAAAAAACTGTAAATAAAGTATTTTTTTTTCTTTCAGCTGAATATATTGCAAATTTGGCCTCAAGTTGCTGTTCTTAACAGTCAGTATTGTTGAGCTGGTGCAGAAATTTTGAGAGTGTTTTATGCACTGGAGAAAGTCTGCTCTAAAAGAAATAGAACAACATTGTGCCATACATAGGCTTATCTATTTAAGGACTTGATAATCAAAATTTGCATTTTGCATGATTAATATAAAAGACCCCACCCCAATTAACCAAACAAATCCATGGAGACTTGGAAGAGTTTCATTTATTCCCCAGTTCGTGTTACTAATGCAAATGGCTGTGAGGGGACAATTTAGGGAGCTTTAAATTTCCAGGTGTTTTCACATGATGTCTTGTGGGAACAGAAAGAGAGCTGGGAAGGGAAAGCTCGGCAGGTCGGTGGCACAGAAATGCCAGGATATTCCCTCTCAGGGAACTGTGCTGGCTGCTGAGGGAAGCACATTGCTGTAGCCAAGTTATTCTTTCCCTCCTGGGAATTTAAACCTTAGTCAGCAGCTCTAACACTGCGAGAATGTTTTATTATATCAATACATACTTAAGATATTATAATCCTGATCTGTTGTCTTGGAACACTTCCTTGAGCTGAGCCTGGAAGGATTTGTGTGTGCACACTGCTTGATGATGGAGCATTTCATGCTGGGGGAACAGTGATGCTGAAAATGTGACGTACAGTCTTCAGTGTGTGGCTCACAACTGTTTTAGAACAGGAGAGGATTGGGCAGTAATTTCTGCAGATAAAACCTCACGCTGCTAATTAATCACTAAAAGTGCAATGCTGGCCCCCGTGATTTCAACAGGAGCAAGTTCAAGCACCACTGTATCCCCTGGAGACACTCAAGTTTAAACAGAGCAGAGCTTCAAAGCACAGCACCAAACTTCTCTCTCTCTCCAAGACTCCTGTGAAGAAAAACAATATTCCAAGTTTTAAAAAGTGTACAGTAGTAATAAATAACAACAGTCCTTAAAATCTTACATGGTTTCCCTGGCGTTCAAAGTGCAGCCTGACTTTAATGGAGTTTTTCTTGCCAAATGGTGCAGATCCAACTCAAATTCTTTGGAAAAAACAAAGTCAAGAGTCTGTGTAATTTTCACCTGTTCAATAATACAATAAATTTACTGAAATGAAATGCATGAGCCCCAAAATAAAATGCCTAGAAGAAGAAGTGAATGTCTATAAGTGAATCTCTGTTGTATACTCTTATTATTGAGTATCCTTTTCAAAAAATACAGAAATGAATGATGCCTGGGGAGACACTTAATTCTAGAACTGCTCAGAGGATAGTTTTGAAATTAAATAATTAGAACTGAACTGGTATAAACCCAGCAGTAATTATGGGAGGCAGATCCTGTGAATGTGTTTAGATCATAACATTGTAAGCAGAATAGTGCCTAACAAAAACAGGGAATGATGCCAGTAATAAGGATAAAAAATCCATTTACTCTTTTTCTGAGTGCATCCGTGGAAAATGGTTTGTTTCAGTGATGGTCAGGTTTAACATTGTGGTTCTGACAATGTGAGGGTGCAGCTCAGTCCTGGAGCTCCAAGGAATACAAGTGGTTTGAACACAGTTAAAGCAATAAGGTTTTCCTATGGGCTGCCCATCCAAAATAACTTTGGCAAGGAAAATGCCTTTCTGCTCAAATGGCATGGGATAATCTAGAAACAGAGTGACAAAGCTGAGCTTCAAGGGATGTCTTTCAGCATAAGTGGAGCCAGTGTAGGGAAGACAGCAGAGCAACACTAGGAAATAAACATTTCAGGTGTTCTCTTCCCCGATTTTTGACTTAAAATCATTGTAAGACCGAATGTTGGGAGGGGTAGCTGATAGGGTGACTGAAATGACAATCCTCCAAAATTTCCAGGGCTTTTTTTGTTGTTTTATTTTGGTCTGGTTTTTTCACAGAAGACTTAGAGCTTTTTCTTTTCTTCCAGTGATCTCTCTTTAATTGCTGTGTGATACTGGACGTCAGCTTTGAAATGGGCAATGAGAACAGCAGTGCAGAAAATGAGGTGAGTGTGACAGTGGGATTGCATCTTCCTTCCCTCCTGGCCTGGAGCAAACCTTTCAGAAATTGGTCCCACGGGCTACGAACCCCACATTTATCTTCTGCTCCCCGTTACACTCATATTTAAGTTACATTAATGGTAATTGAAAGCACCTTTGTGTGTGTTTGGCAATGACAGTGTTCCAGAGCATCAAGGCACCATGTGAGTGGTTGTTCCCTGGGGGACAGGAGCTGTCATGGGCAGGGTGGGGAGAGCCCCTGGGAGCTGGGCAGTGCCTGTGGTGACCTCAGAGCTGTGACACACAGCAGCTTCTCCTTGTTCAGAAGTGACCTTGCACCGTCTGTGTCTCAATCCAGGGCTTTACACCCGTGTTAGAAGGGGGTGTTGTTAATCCACATTGCTGTGTGGGGAGTTATTTTTAGGTTTTTGAAATGAAGGAAACCCATATGCTACAGCTGGTGATATACAATTACATTGGAAGTTCCTATGCTGATATAAGTTTGAATAAATTCATAAATTTCAATTATTAAAATACCAGGGTATGTTTCATCCTCTCTTCTTCCATATGTTATGGTAGATGATAAAATGCATTAGGGTTCATTTTGCTTCCACTTCAGGTCTCAGCAGATCTGCTGCACCTTGTGCTTTGCAAAGTGGACCCTCTCAAGACAATCAGTATCACAAGTATTACAGATATTTTCATAAATCATTTTTAGTAGTAAAATCTTCCATAATTCTTGGTTGTTCTGGCCAAGTTGTACTGTTAGCTCAAGGTTTGGTCCCAGATCTTTTCAGGGGTTGGGGAGAGAGGAATGTGTTAATTCCTATGACTAAGTAATGAGAATTTCTTCTCCATTGTGTACAACTTCCACTCAGAAAGTTTTTGAAAGGCAAATATATTTCTTCAGGAGTCATCCTGAGACTGAGAAGACATTATTTAAAAGTTATTGAATTTATAAAGAAATTTAATAGAAAAATCTTGTAATAAGGAAAGGAAGATTCTGGTTTCCTTTTCAGCTGTAAAAAAGAAAACAAAACAAAGCAAAACACCCTGCCAAAAAACACCCCCCTAACACAGAAAAAAAGCCCAAAAAACCCAAAGCAAAACAAAATACATGCTAGGAGTCCAAATTACTCTCTGTGAACAGAGAAATAACAAGAAGTAGTAATAAAGTCTTAAAAACCACGGAAGATGATGAACAGATATTGGGGAAAGTATCACTTAACAAACAGTGAACATTCACATGGCCACTGAAATGCTTAAATATGTTAATTTTTAGTCAGAAATTCCCCAGTGGAAATAAAGCCATCCTTATACCACCAAGCCAAGGAGCACAGCAGGTAGTGGATGATGAAACTGGTTTGCATGGTTTGCATTCAAAATATTAACATCAGGCTTGGCTGCTCTTTTTCTTCTGCATCTGCTTCTGGCTCTTGGGTTTTTTGACACTGACTGCAAATTTGTGAGGCAGCTACATTTAAGTTTTCAGCAAGTTGTAAAAAAAATCTGGTTTCTTTTAACTTTTTTCTTTAGTAGCAATCTATGCTTCAGAGAAACAGCCTGTACTTGACCCCCCCTTGCGTGCTGCCTTTCCTTCCAACTCTAACACCGTTAAAATAGCTCGGTGCATGTTGTTCTTATACTCAGAACCAGTTGGCATGAGTTGTTTTTGTTTGTGTGTTTATCAGAGAACACCAATGCCCAGCTCCAGCTCTCAGTGAGTCATTTGGAAACCGTGCACATGGTTTGCATTAAAGATGGGAGAGTCTGTGCTAAGTTTAGAACTCATTTAATGAGTGGGAAGATCTGTGGGATAAACGTGCTACTATGAAGAATGTAGTAGACACTTAGAGAAAAAGTAAACACTCAATCTGTCTTGTAAAGACCAGCCTCTGAGGAAAATACATTGTAAATTTAGTAGAAATGAACAAAGATAATGCTTGGATGAAGCAAGGCTGGGGCCAGCAGTACATTTAGCAAAGTGATTTTACATATACTAACCATGTTCTGTTTTGCTGTAACAGCACACAAGATTTTGGGTTTGTGCCCTGCCCTATTACAGTGGCAAAGATTGTTTCCAAACAAGGGCCCCTTCAGTGGCACAGCTTGTTGGGCTTATGATGAATTAAATATAAGCTATTTTTTAGGATGCATTTTCCTTGAAAAGAGAAACTCCACATGAAGAAAAAGTTTTTTAAATAGAAAAAGAAACGATCTAGAAGAAGAGAGATTTTTGACAGAGTTATATGCTTGAGATCCAGCCTTTGGAAGGGAAATACAGGTGAAGTGATGGAGGTGTTCTTTAATGGAGTGCTTTAATGGTGTGCTTTAATCCTTTTAATGGGAAAGTTTATGGAACTGTGGAAGGTTTCAGCTGCTGTGCTGCCCATCAGACACACCTTTCTTCATCCACCCAAACACACTGGGTAGCGTGGGGGAATGGCAAGGTCTGTCTTCAGGCTTTCCCCTGGTTTTCTGGCCAGCCAAATGTCCAAAAATCATCTACATGGCCGTAATAAAAAGGAAAGGCTCATACTTTCATAGAGACTGATGGATCTGTGCACTTGCTCAGCCCTACAGCTCTGGATGGTGTGGGCTCAGGTGGCAGCTAATAAAGCCACACTTACAAACAAAACCAAGTTGACTAAGACCAAAAAATCTGAGAAATCTGACAGTGTGAAGCACGTGGTCTGTGTGAGGGAGTGTGAGCCCAGCATGTTATCCCTGCAGCCCAGCCAGGGGGGTGTGCAGTGAGTTTAGGGACCAGCTCTCAAACTGACTGATGTTACAGGATTATTTTTGACTTCCATGACTGTTTTTTATCTTGGTCTCCCATCTACTGGAATTACACCATAGCCAGGGCATCATTGCTCTCACTTTAAAAGTGTATGTAAGATGTTAAGGCAGAAGTAGTTCTCTGTCATTGGGAAAATGAGCACAAAATTTTCTAAAGCTCGAATAGGCTGGATTTTCTAATATGGAATAATTTGAACTCAGGTTTTTAATTCTTGCCACTCATAGTTCTGAAGAGAAGCACTGTCATATTTCACAGCTTTTCTCATGATTACAGAAAAGTCAAAGTTACCAAGTAATTGTAAAGCTCTTTGAAGGTGAAAACTGCTGCTGAATTGAAATTGTAGCAGTGCATCTTTTGTCTCACGGTTGAAGAGGGAATTTCAAAGTTATTTCTATGTATTTTGCTTTACCATTTCTTATTCCTGGCTTTCTGAATAAGTAAATAGCCAAACAAAGCTGGTTATTCCACATCTATGTTATTGTTAATTTGTCTTTATACTTATACCTTAATGTGGGGTTATCTTTTTGTTCTTGTTTTCTACTGTGAAATGTGTAAGATAGGCAGCACTTGCACACTTGCCAGAGGGGCCACAGCTTCTGAAAAGTCTAGTTGTTGTCTGAAGTGTCATGCTGAGAGCCTGCCAGGATTTCTGCATTTCTTTGTTAGGGACAAATCTCACTGCTGCACATCCTGCAGTTAATATTCTGCATTATTGCTTTTCCCATCTGTCCACTTCCTTATGCCTCTGAGAAATGATGGATCTTGTTAATTGGCATGGTTGTTCTTTCAGGTCTTCTTTCACTGGCCGCATCAGCAGTGTCCCAGCATTCAGTCCCCATTCCCCCAGATGATAACTGGCCAGATTCCTCTGAGCTCTCCTGCTCATACTGTGTGTTTACATACTTTCTGAATCGTGCAATAACATCTGCATACATTCCATTGTTTATGTTCAACAAAAATACATTCCCAGTTCTCTGCATAATAATTTTGCTTATAGCATTTCAATGCAATATGCTGTTACCCTACATGGGCTCTTCTTTGAGTTTGTTGTGTCCACTGTGATCCACCACTTTTACTCTCTAAATTATGATTCTCTTTCTCTTTTCCTTCCATTTCATCCAGTGCACATCAGGATGCTGATGGCAGCTGGCTACAGGCCATCGTGCCCATTCCTGATGCTTATGTAGTCCTAGCACACCTTCAGTCACCACATTAGTTAATTCTTATTTCCAGTGATCATTACTACTGGTCCAATATTCTATGATAAATAGCACCAAGTATTTCTTTGAGTTGACAGAGAAAGAACACTGTCTGTTTTCAGAAAATTATACATCCTTTTATGCAAATGCAGCAAATTCTGGGACACTTCTCACTGCAATGAATAATTATTCTTGTTCTCATCTTCCCTGTGAGCAAAGGAGAGGGGATGAAAGAAGAACAAAGATACAAAGTTGTGTCAGGGTTCTTAATTTGAAAGCACAGTGAAAAGGAAGTTGGAAGACTATTCCTTCTCTGCTGAATTAATGGTTAAAGTTTCCTTCCCATCTGTAAAGCCATCACCATTTCTCATGGGAAATGCACATGTATGGGTACAGATGAAAAGGAAAAATATTTTATGTTTATAAAGTTCCTGTATAATTTTTTACTGCATTTCTCCATTTAGAAGTAGTGTGAAGGTGTTGGACTTGCATTTTCCACTGGTATGGGTAGTTAGAAATTACTAGGCAGGCTGGGGAGCACAACAAGCAACTCAGCTTGCAGACCATTTTCCTAATAGTACTTCATTGGAATCTAAAAGCATCTTCTTGAGTGTTTCACTGTGAGGCTGCCAAGAACCCCTGAGCAGAAAGCTCCTTCAGCTAAAGCTTTATTGACTGAGAATTGCAAGTTACGTGATGAAGACTTTTCCCCCAAGATCATTAACCTTATTCTCTCTTTCCTGCTGTGTCTCATATACCTGCCATCCTTAATAAAATAGTTCGGAACTCAGGCAAGTCACCAGGAAAGGGACAAAGGAAAATAAGAAGCTGCAATATGACTTGTGAAGATACAAGGATAACTATGAATTTTCCTTTGCCCACTGAACACAGATCCCATTAAACAGGTGGAAAGATGAGGTTAACAAGAGCCATGAAGCCACTTATACCACCATGCTTTGTTTAGCTCAGTGCACACTCCTCAAACACAGCAAGTCTTCTCAAGTTGTTGAGAAGACACTTATGTTGACACTACAAGGATCTGCAGATAAACAGTTTAGTGCCCTCAGTGGACTGCAGGAGTCATAAAGACAAACAACAAAGCCTGATGGTTTGAGCTGCTCTTGTGGCTTCTGTTGTGTTTTCTGTGAGGAAAGCCAAAGCAAGGACAAGATGGTGACTATATAAATACACACAGTGTTTGTTTTTACCTTCACACAGTTATTTCAGAAGGTGTTTCTCAGGAGGAAAAGCAACCCTTTATCTCTAAGAGAAGGTCATAGGTACTTACAATCAAAAGCCATGGCCAGAGTTTTTCAAATACCATTGTGACTGTATCACAACTTCTTGTATTTGTGAGAAGCAAATTAAATGAGGCTGCCACCAAATGACAATTTTTGCATTCCTGCCCCTTTGAGGGCTTTAATTAGAATAGACGTGAATTTAACATTCTAATCCTCCGAGAGACAAATAAACCATGCCAGAAGCAATAGCAAATCACAGCATTACTGATTAAAGACGGAAATCTTCTGTAATTGCAAAATCCTGCATGGAATCTCCCTTAAGGAAAGAGCCTGCTTTTCTTATCTGATCATGTCATAATTACAGCTGAGTGATTAGCAGTCGTGTTTGGGCACAAAGAAGTGGTCATGACAGGCATCCCCTCCAAACTGCTGCATCTCAGCCACTCTCAGCAAGGGGCAGGCACTGAGTGAGGCAGGTTTGTTAACATTTGGCTGCCTTGCAAGGTGATAAAACCGAGTTTTAGTGTAATTCTTCGTATCTGAAGTGTCCCACGGAATTCAAGCTTGGCCCAGTATGTGAGGTATGAATTTGTTACTCTCCCATGATCACTGGTTTTGCTGATGTGACTGTAAAGTTCTGGTTGTTAGAGCAATATCCACCATCTAATTTTTATTGATTTTGGTACAATTTCTCCAAATAAGGGAGAAACAACAACGCTCCAAAGCTACAAGATCTTTAAAATTGAATTTACTACTTGGTTTCTGTTCCTGCAGAGCAACAGGGCTGACCTTTGCTTTGTCCTGATGTGCACCTGCCCTGCACTGCTCCCTGCAGAGCTGAACAACCTCTAACAGGCAGAGGTTAAAAACAAACTTAAAAAAACCCCCAAATTGGGATGGAAGGTAATTTCTGGTGTATTGATTAAGACTTGTAAAGGCTTGCTCCAGCTTCCTCTCCACTAAATAGGGGGAGTTAGTGGGAATGGAAACTTAATGTAAGTCCTCAAAGATTGCTTTCAGCTCGTCAGAGCTCTGGCACGTCCCAGCAACTGCTATAAAAGGATGTGTGCTGAATGGAGGAATGTGGCAGGGGGCAGATGGAAAAGGGAGCAACTTTTTGTGAGCAAAAAGGGAAAAGAGAGTCAAAGAAAGTCCACCTGTTGGAGGGGTTGGAGTGGGAATGGCACGTGTTAGAACCAGCCCCATTCTGTGCTGTGCCTTGTGATGGGGAGCCGTGTTGGGAGACAGGAGGTTTTTGGGCTGGCTGGACCACGAGGCTGTGGCTGTGCCTAACGCTGTTGCCATGGCTTTGGACCAGGCTTTTGGGAGCTGGGCTTTTGGGAGCCAGGCTCTGCAGAGGCTCCCATGCAGCATTAAAGGGATTTCTTTCTGCTGGGATAACTTCAGGCAGAGAACAGCAGCACACATAATCCCTTTGGCCGCGCTGTTAATGGAGTTCTCTTTCTGCAGCCTCCTGTTCAAAGTCATGAGGAAAATGAAGTGATGCTGGAGATTTACTTTGTGTTCTTGCAGACTCCGACGCTCCTGGAGAGGTTTAAAGCAAATTACGTTGCCTATTTCAGGAGAATCAGTTTTATCCATTTAAATAGTGTGCTGGCTTAAAGGGGGAACAGTGTAGGCTGTTTAGTTTTCCTTTTGTATATTCTCTGTGACAAACTTGGCTTGTTTGTTGTTGGGTTTTTTTTTTTAATTATTCTAGACTTAAAAAACTTCTGAGGAACTCCGTGTACTGATTTTTGTTACAATTATTTGAGTCTTTCAGCTCTTCAGTCTTTTCACCTTTTTATAATGAGAATCCTTTTCAAACAGCAGTTTGCAACACTTGAAACAAATGTAGAGTAAATTTAGCTGCAAGCCTCTGTAGTCAATCACTTCAGAGGCTGCATGTATTGAAACCTCAAAAGTAATTGTATTTAACAGCAGCTTTCTGATGATACTTGTGAACAAAACACAGTCTTGCTAATTGTTTTCACAGATGTTAATTAAAAATAAAAAAGCATGCTTTGCAAAGCTAGCTCAGCACCTGATTTGTATAACTAGCTTAAATTTTAAAAACTGAATCGAAAAATTTAATTATGTTTTTCTTCTGTCTGGCTCCGATTCACTGAACATGTTCTTTTGGGATGATCAAATGAACACAGTAAAGGTAGAAGATTAATATATAAAGCTTTCTTATATCTTGGAATATTAGGAGTTGATTTTACATTTAAATATCCACATTAAGATTTATTTTAGATTATTGGTAAAATAACCCTCTGAGCTTCTTTTGAACATGTAAATGTGCTTTTGCCTTACCAGGTAATAGGGCAACTTTGCTTTTTGATCATTTAAGCACTCAACAGCTTGGAAAGGAAGAACTAAGTGTGCCTACAGTTCAAACTCCTCTCTGCTCCAACAGGGCCTGTGGTGCCAGGATTGTTTTTAATACCTGTTAAATTTGGTAATGAACTGGGGAGTCAGATTTTTCTGTGTCCAATGACAGTCACTTAGGGATAGCTGGGAGATGAACTATAACTTCTTAAACATTAGTTCCCTGAAAGCACAAAACTATTCAAAAACAAAAACATCAAAACCAATCAACCCAACAACAAAACCCACCAGTCCCCTGACCCCAAACAACCTATAGAAAATGTTAAATATAGCCTTCAAATGCACATAACTGACCTGGTTTGTTGTGATCATTCTCCTCGCCTTCTCAATCAGTGTTTTTGTTTGGATTTTATGTCGAGATTTTTACTGTAACAGCTGATAAAATCACTGGGACATGGGCCCTTTGCTGTGTCTAATACGGAAACATCCTAATTTTGGTGAGATGGGGTGTTCAGGTATAGCAGGCACATAAATGTATATATTGTGTAGTTCACTTGTGAATTCTGGAGATGAACAGTAAAAGTAAAATCCAGCCAACTTCTACTAAACTTACTCTGGCCCCAGAGTGTTCTGTGAAGCATCAGACTCATGGAGTCAATGAAAAATCAGCCTGATTTCATGGTAGAGTTTCAAACTGTCCTAAAATAGCTCTACTGCTGCTTGCAAGTACCTGGCAGGTGTAACCTCTGAGTTAGGTCTCCTTGTACCTGTGTTATTGGAGCTTTGGTAACAATGAGATACTAGGTTTATGACATGACAGGCAATAGTATTTCCTTCTGATGCCACAACTGAGCCCATATTGCTGATTCACTCTTGGTTGTCACGTGTCTCCTGGGGTTTGTGACTCTGGATGACAATCCAAAGGATATTGGTTCTCTGCACAGGAGCTCTGCTTTAGAGATTTAGGTGCAAGAGGCATCCCTAACATGCCATGCTGCAAAAGTGGGATGGTTGGAGCTCAGCAGACCAGATGATTGTAACCTAAAGGAGCCTTTTGAGTTAAGTGGCTGATCTTGTGAAGGAGAGACTAATTAGAAGCAGTGTAAGTTAATTACTTAATTATACACTGTGCACCTTTCTGCTATGGGACATGACAGTGGCTTTAGGAGAAGGAGACAAAACATGCAGCTCTTCATCTTCTGAAGAAAGCTGTGAGATAATTCATCCAGCCTGGCACCCAAAGCAGCTGGAGAAAATTGGAGATAGTTGTAGTAGAGAGGAGAAAAATAAAATAAATAATTGCTTCTCGCTGTTCTTGCCAACTGCTGGAGGCATCTGGACGAATTTGTAAACTGGCCTCATTTCTTGGGGTTCTTTGTGTGGCTCTCCTTCCCCTCCCTGCCCTGCTGGGAAAGAAAAGGAGGTCATTTCTGCCTGCAAGTGGCCTGGAAATGATTCTTCATCTGGCTGCTACCATGGGGCATTTTTTGTGGCCCATCTTCCAGCCTGACCCACCTGTACCTCTCCTGGTACGTGGGCTAAGGGAGAGCGTGGCACTGTGGCTGCCTCTCCTGGCTTGTTGGGAGTGTACCAACCACTGGTTGGGGTTTTTTTCCTGATAATTAATTTCACAACACATTTTTTTCACAGTTCTTTCTATCTGCACACACGTATGCATGCTGAGATAAACTCCCCGTGCAGATTTTCTCAGGCAAACAAAATGCAGCAGCAAAAGCAAAACA
The DNA here is from genome assembly GCA_035222235.1 of Margarornis squamiger. Taxonomy (NCBI): domain Eukaryota; kingdom Metazoa; phylum Chordata; class Aves; order Passeriformes; family Furnariidae; genus Margarornis; species Margarornis squamiger. Next base: position 31,416,635 of record JAWWTY010000158.1, read on the forward strand.
GAGCCCTGTAAGCTAACTCAGAGGTTTTTGTGTTTTGTTTTGGTTTGGGTTTTTTTCTGGCTGTAAGAAACAATTCTCCTTGTATAAATCTTGATGTTCTAGTATTTTTTTGCCATATACTCTGGGTTTGGGGCCAACATACATACTTAGATAAATATTCTAAATGCCAGATGTCAGCACATGCTGGGTAAGTGCTTAATAATCATGAAACCCAGAGCCCTTGGTCTATCCCAGCGGAAAGTGGGGTGATAAAGGAGACTTCTGCAAACAAAGCTGGAGTGAAGGGGCTCCTCCAGGGAAAGGCAGAGGATATGAGAGTTAATCAAATTTGTCTTAAATCTAAAGGAAGTCTTTTTATATTTTCAGTATGCCCTGACCTTTTCAATTGCTCATTACAGGGGCTTTGCTTGTCCACTGGGTGTCTCATTGCTGGCTCTGAGCACGGGAAGCCTTTGGCTCTGTGGGAACACACCACGTTCACACAGAGCAGTGTGATTTTGTAGAGAACAGCACTCTGCAATTTATTGACTACTGCTAGAACACAATAAACATTAAAACCGAGAGCAAGAAAGCCCAAAAGATGAGCGTGGAATGGTGCTTTTAATCTCTGACATTGCTCTGAAGTGATTCCCCTCCCGTCAGTGAATACACTTACATGTCTTTACATTAAGGCTTTTTACAATTATGGTTAAAAATTGAAATAACAGTGATTGTATATTAAGGATGATCTGATGAAGCAGTTTTCTTTCTTTTTTTTAACTACTGCTTGATGCGCCAGAGGATTAGAAATAGACTTTCTTCACTCAGACTTTGTTTTTGCATTGCACTTAATTGTTTCTTCCATTCCTCCAGTTCTTTTGCTATACTTGAAGAACGTCCTCAGCTCCTCTCCACCTTCTAAAGATACTTCTGCCAAAGAAAAGAAATTTAATAGGAAGGTGCCACTGGCTGTTTTAAGCAGCCCCAGAGGGTGTTGCAGAACCCCAGGGATCTGCAGGCACAGCCCTGGCGCTTGCACAGGACTCTCTTCCTCCCTGGGGCAAAACCAATAGTTTGGAATAGAAACAAACCAAAAAAGCCCCACTCGTGTAAAGGCATGTCTCCAGGGATGAATATCCTGGGTAAATATTTACCTTTGAGAAGAGGCGATGCAGCAATGCCATAGCTGTGTAATAGCATTTCTGTAGCTATTCATACAGAAAGTGCAGCATTTCCTGCAGCTGAAGGGAGGGTGCAGAAGAATCAAGCCCTCTGTCTCTGTTCAGAGGCATTCTGAGCTTTGTTGAAGTGGGAGGGAAGGAATCTGGACTTGGATTCAAGTGCTGGGTCTTGACTGACATTAGCTTTATCTCTAGCTTGACTCCAAATATACTGCTAATATTATGAGTGTTCAAGTTTGCAGCCTATTTCCGTGCTTTCTCATTTTAAACTTGCTTAGCAAAGAAGCATTTGCCAGGCTTGGAAAAGAAGATGATACCCTCCTTGGGTCAGTAAAGGCCTTGGCTGCTTTAGAACAATTGTTGCATTCTTCTCTCCCTCTTCTTTTCCTAGCATTTATTTCTGGCTCAACCACTTCCTTCTGTTTTTCTGTCATTAATGAGAAAATGGCTTGGCTTTACAACCTGCAAGTTCCATCAAAGTGGTGAAATCTACTGCAGAAGTCTGTCAGTGGGCAGAACAAAACTCCTCAAGTTTCTGTACTCTCCAAACCGGCAGCAGCCATTTAAATTGTCCTCTTTTTTTTTCGTTCTAGAACGCTCCACAAGATTCAGAATTAGGCCAACCTCCTGGTAATGGGCACAGTACAAAAAGGAGCCCTCGGGACAACAGCAGAGAAAGGTCTGGAGGTCAGGACAGCTCAGATGCTCTTCCTGCTGCTGTGCCACTGGCTGAGAGCATAACCCAAGCAATTCCAGGACCTGGAAGGTAAGCAGTGAAGTTTCTCCCTGTGAGTAGCATTGAAGCCCTGGTGCTGTTGGTACCTGGGAGCTGTGCATTTGGGGTCTGTTCAGTGTGTAACTCATTTTCAAAGTCTGTCATCCTGCTGGATGATGGTGGTGATGATGGTGATGATGATGCAGTCCTCAAAAATAACCTGACATCACTAGACCACCGATTACCAAACTGACTTTCTTGTCTTACTGCATAACTCTAAACAAGACTCCATCTGTTTCTGTAACCCTTGACCTAAACTTTCTATGCTTTTTGCTCGTACTAATAAACTCTCATCTGAGACAGAGAAACATTGAAGAGTCTTTTGTGATCTTCTATGACTGTGAAATCAGATGTAACTGTAAGCAATTGCAAAATGCTGTGCTCAGCTCTGTGTAATAATCCTACTAAAAAGGACCAATTCAGCTAATATTTATTAGTATTGCACCCCTCTAAGTGTCTTAAAATTCACTTTAAGAAATAAACTGGACTACTTGCAGAGTTAAGATATTCTTCAGTGCTATTAAGGATAGCAGAAGGTAACATAATCTGGATTTTATTTAATGTCCCAAAGGGAACATTTTGTCTGAAACATTACTTCTTTTTACTTGCATACTTGGATTGTCCCATGCTACTGTTGTTTTCAGCTGCTGCAATGAAGAAATCATGTAATATCAGCATGATTGCAACACAGAGATGAATACTTTGCAGATCATCAGTGTTACCTGGGATAGAACGGAGTCACAGAACCACAGAATATCCTGAGTTGGAAGGGGCTCACAAGGATCATCAGATAGAATGATAAATACAATTTAGGAGTAGCAGTAACTTGCTGAGAAATGTGTAGGATTTTTAGGCTGTGGGCACCTCTTGAAGTGTTCTCACAAATTTTCTTTAAGAGAATTCACTACAGAAAGATTTGCCACGTCCTTTAAAGCACAGTTTGTTCCCACCAACCCTGGCTACCATTTCTAATTGCATTTCTTTGAAAGATGTAAACTTGAGAAATGAAAAACAAGAACAAACAGGAGTCAAGTAAAATCCTTCAGATTCTGTTAATGCTATGCCAGGCAATAAACTGTTCTTATCCTCTTTTTAGAAGAAATTATGAAGACTAAGCATTTTTTTTATGGAGAGGGTGGTCAAACACTGGAACAGGGTTCCTAGAGAGGTGGTCAATGCCCCAAGCCTGCCAGTGCTTAAAAGGCATTTGGACAATGACTTTAATGAATTGCTTTAACTTTTGGTCAGCCCTGAAGTGGTCAGGCAGTTGGATCATGGTAGTCCCTTGTAATATTCTAGTCTAGTCTAGTCTATTCCAGTCTATTCTATTCTAGTTTAAAATTATTGATATTATGCAACAGTTTGTGGCAGTTTAAATCCAAATTCAGGTATTAAGTAAGATCTTCACTGACCACATTAGGGACATTTCAGGGAAACTCAGACACATGACATGATCTAAAAAGAGTTGCCAAAAAGGCTTATTTTCTGGAAGGGACAGTTTGGCTGTGCTGTGTTGCTCTTAGCAGGCTATCCTACTTCAGTACACACATAGGAAGATAATTACTATTAATTGTATTTCTTCTGACTGCCACTAGCACATTGTAATTATTTACTGGGTCTGAGCAAGGTTAAGATTGCTAAGTCAATTTACGATGATAAAGGGGTTTAGGCATGAAGTTTAAATAAGTGATGAAAGGCTGTGCTTCTTTATTTACCAGAGACTTGTGTAATCCAACATCACTCTACTGTCTACCAGGTCTGTACATGAAACAGCTTTTTCTTGGATGAGACTCTCATGTCTGTGAGAGTCTCTCTCCATTTTAATGTCAAATGAGTGAAGCTATAGATGTCATTCTCACTATTTAAAAATCACTGATTTTTAGAATGGTGCTGTAAAATTGGACAGGGTAAGATTTTCAGAGGTGTATTTTGTTTGTTATTTCAGTTAGGAAATAGTACATGTATCCTCTAGTTTGTAGTTTCTCTCCATGGTATTGTGTATAACCACTATATTGTTTGTGTGTGTCATGGTAACCACGTTGTCCTCCTGCAGAAAACATAAATTTCCTGTAAGCTACTTACAACGTGATGCATTCTGATTTGTGACAGTCAAAGAGTAAATTTTTCCTGTTCATATCAGTGTGCAGGTTATATGTTGGGAAGGGGGAAAAAGAGAGGAAATTATGAGTATTACCTACTGCTGATATTCATAGTAGGACTATCATGACTAACATTCCTGCAAATTGGAGTTGTTTGTGACACTGCACAAGGACAGGCAGGAGACCTAGAACTGCACCACCCATACACCCTCCAGCTGAGAGCATTTGTATCAGCACCCACCTGATACACTGAGACTCTTATCACTGAGACTCTTATCTTGGGCTTCGAATATTTGTGGTTTGGCTGCAGCAAGTGCAGTCTTGCTTGCTTTTATTTATTTTTTTTAACATTAGCATAGTAATTTTCTACTAATAATTTGCATTTTTAAAAAATGTATTGCTTAAAAATGGTATAAACCAGCAGTTTTTTAGGGCTTCCTTTTAGACTTATATTCCAGCTGGGTAAAACACACTGCAGCAGGCAAAGTTATGACTCGTGCGAGATGAATGTTACATGGATGAGTCAGCTTGAAGGGATTCATAGGATTCCTGTTTCAGGAAATTTATTAGATGGGTGGGAGCTCAGGCAATTACTTGTTATTTAGCCTCACTCCTGAAACTGCTGGCACATGCCTGTTTTGAGTGTCTTGGAAGTCATATCCTGCCAAAATAGAAATGGAGACAATGAACGGAAAGTCTTTGAAGCCCCAGATCCCAGGCTGTTTATTTTTAACTCGCTCCCCTGTGCTGCTTTGAACGCATCTTTTCCACCCTGAACTCTTGGAGTCTTCAGAGCGTGTGACCTTCCATCTTCAGATGGAGCATCTCTGGGTGGAAAATTACCTTTGCTTTTTCCTCGGTGGCTTTCTCATACCCTCCATGAATTCTCTGAAGTTGTTTCAGTCGCCTTTAACCTCTTGTGTTTTGGAATTCAAAATGTCTGTGACTTTAGAATAGCCTGTTTCAGTCCAGCTTTTATTTTACCTGTTTCTCACTAGTCCCATATGCTGAAAAGTAGGACCATCAGTAATTAAGCCATGAACTTGCCACGTGGAATAAAAATGCTGAAGGGCTGGGTATGGTTAGCAAGCCTCAGGCTTTGCATTGGTGCCTGGGCAAGGTGTGACCATGCACAGCACTCACCTGGGCAATCCTCAGATGGGCAACTCAACCCCAGGGCCACCTTTGCCAGCAGGTTTAGGAAGAAGCAGATGCAGAGATTTAAAAGATTTAAAAGGGGCAGGAACACTCTTGGTGGATGACCTTGGCTGCTGTCCCATGTGGAGTGCTGCATACAGATCCTGTGGGACACACAGGGCCATGAGGAGTGATGACCTGGAGCTGCCACCCATCCTGTGGGACACACAGGGCCATGAGGAGTGATGATCTGGAGCTGCCACCCATCCTGTGGGACACACAGGGCCATGAGGAGTGATGACCTGGAGCTGCCACACATCCTGTGGGACACACAGAGCCATGAGGAGTGATGACCTGGAGCTGCCACCCATCCTGTGGGACAGCCCGTTCGGTGCTGTGCTTCCTGCTGGCTCTGTGGATGTCTCAAATGGAGACCAGGAGTGGGTCCTGGAACTGTAACTGAAGACCTGGCCACGCTTGCTTGCTGCAGCAAGTAGTGCAGCTCACTTCCTTAGTGCTGGAGCAATTTAGTTTGGTCATACTTAAAATACTGCAGCCCCCGTGTTTTATTCTGCGTGCGGAACAAGGAGGTGAAGAGTGATTTGGGGCAGGGGAGAAGGGGAGGATGGTTCCCAGGAGGATCATATAGATCATTTTTCCTGCTTCACTTTTTCCTGAAAGCTTAGATGCACAGGCAGGGTGGGGGAGGCTGGCTGCTGTTAGCAGCCCTTTAGAGATGATGGATTTCTCATGTGTTTGTTTACATGGAGAAGTTCAAATAGTGACTCGCTCAGCCTCTAAAACTGTGACTTTTTTTTTTCTTTTTCTGAAAGGGAATATGGAAATGAATTCCATCTTGCTAATTAGCTTCCAATACCTCTTAGGGACAGATTAAAATGCAGGATTCCCTAAATTAAGTCCTCCAGTACGCTGTGTCCAAACATGTAAACTCAAAATGTAGATGCTGATCTCTCAAGTGTCAGGGGAAAGAGAACAGAAGCATTTGAGAGGCACCTTTATGTGTGCCGTGGTTGCAGAGCTGGCTGTGTATTTGTTCCCTCCAGTGCCTTTTAAATTCATCCTCGGATTTCAGGCTTATGCTCCTGGGAATATAATCACTCAGGCTCTGAGTTCCATCACTATGGATGGCAGCAGTGTGTGACCTCTGGGATTCAGAGGCTTCGGCTCTTGGTGTTTTTCCCTCACAAGTATGGCTGGGTTGGGAAGGCTGCCTGTCCTTTCAACAACTTCGGCGTGTTTTAGAAATGGACATTTTAAATTCTCTACAATTTTCTGTCTTGGTGTCTTTATTTCTTGTTGTTTATCAAGTATGCTTAAAATATTTGGGCATCTCGAGCCCCCACCCCTCCACACACACTCCCCCTCAGATGGTAAATGCGAAACGACAGAGAGCTTTTGTCTTGCTGCTGCTGGTTTTATCTCCTGGCCCTTTGCCTTTGCTGTGGCTGCCAAAGCAGAGTGATGGAAGTTCTGACTTCAAGCATTAATGGCTGGTGGATTGGGCATGGCTCTTAATCTGGAAGTATTTCTGGGATATCCACCATAAGTCATCTATTTCTTAACATCCTTTATGGCTTCACACCCTAAACACAGACCAGGCAGTGCTCTCCTAACAAAAATCTTAGTAACCAAGCAGGATTCTTAAATTCAGACTTGCCACAGTATCTTCTGATGGTGGAAAGGGGTTAACTATATGTATTAAAAAGTAGTCGGTAAATTTCCACTGCGCTTCCAAACAAGCAACTTCTCAGCAATTATTTATGCAAAACAAACATTTTAGGGATGTAAAGATTGTACTCATTATTTGATGTTGTAAGTGGAAGTACATGGTCAGTATGTTAAGGCCCTGGATTCTGAACTGGGTGCTTAACTTCTAAGGTAAGGGAAAAGTTCCCTTTGGTGACTCTTGAGTGCAGTGGGACACGCACATTTCAAGTTACAGATGCACCCACATCTTTGCATGACTGCGTTTTCTTTTTCTTTACCATATCATCAATCACATGTAGCACTTATTTCTAGCAAAATGACTCTTTCTGCCCTAAAATCTACATGAACTATGAAGAACTTGAATGTTCTTCTATGCTTTGTCATTTGCAGGTTTTGTTTTAAATAGGAATGAATTTTTCCTAAGCCAGATTACAAACAAAAGAGATCAAGTACCCACATTTTATTTTCCTGTGTTTAAAAATCCAAACTTTTAAGGTCATAGCTTTCTGTTGATTGTATTAAATGGGTTGTCTGAAATCACATGTTCCCTGCAGGTAATTATTGATTTAATGTAGATTGGGGTTTACTCTGGGGAATTATCATCAGCATGTGGTGTAATTTCCCTGTAGTGCTATTCCTTTTAAAAAGAGTGGAAGATAATGGGACTAGGTGTGACCTTAAGAGGTCATCTAGTCCATCCTTCTGCCCTAAAGCAGGATCAGCTGTGCTTAAGTCATTCCCAGCAGATGTTTGTCTAACCCCAGCATGTCTTGCAGACAGAAAAGCAAGATTGCAAAAAATTAAAAGGAAAATGTAGGATACATTCCCTGTATAGTTTTCCCTGTTAGTTGCATCAGAAGGAAAACATAAACAGAGATATCCAAACAGGTCAGTCTGAGCATATCCTAACATGATTGAAAACTCAAACTTTCCAATTCTGTGTTCTGTCCTGAATAAAACATTGGAGGAAGCTGGAGTAGCACGGATGATGGATCTGTACTGCTCCACTCTAAAAGTCATAGTTTAACTTGCTGTCACAGCATGTGCCAGCAGTGTCATTTTAATTCTGTTCAGCATACATTAATTACAAACTTGTCCCAATTCCTTCATCTACTCCTGAGTAAAATGAACAAGTTTTCAGCATTTTTGAATACCAGAAAAATTGTTCTGATTGATTCATAATGCCAAATCTCCCTTGAACCTGCTAAGTCACAGGTTTATTGCTCTGGCTCCTGACAAAGTTGTTACAAGCATGGCAGTAGCTAGTTCATGGGCTTAGAAACTGTAGTCAAGAAAATTTAACCACTTCAGACATGTTTGGAACTGTTTCATATTTAATAGCTGCAAACAGAAGTCTAATGTAACAAAGATGTCATAGAGAAATTTCAATCAGATGAAGTCTGTAAAATGCAAATATATGATGATGTATGGTCTGCATGGTGAACATTACCAACATCTCCATCCCAGATTTACTATGGTGCATTTTCCAAGTCTGTTGACAGATGGGATTAAAGATAAGTAAAGAATCAGAGATTAAAGATAAATGATAAGGAGGAATTGTAACTGTAGATGATGCTTGCTCCTTTTTCCAAAGCTCAGTTTCACAGAGGTTAGAGGGCTTCCCCCCACAACCTCCACCTGTTTTTGTTACCCTCCTGATCACCCCATCTCTGACAGGAGCATGATTCCAGGGTGAAGAACCCTGGGCACAAAACTGCTAATGAGCAATTTAATCAGTAAGAAGGTAAACCTGCAACATGAGCAGACAGCTGGAATGGCAATGGACTGCCACTTTTCCACCCCCTCCCCAATTCTGTGTTTTGGTTTCTGTCCCTCCTCTTCTAATTAAGCTTCCCTGAGTGCAAAATTAATGTCACTAATCGAGTGCATTCCTTCCTTAGGGAAAGCCTCCTGGCATCTCCCTGCTGTTTGCTCATGCCCCGTCATGCCCCATGCTGTCAGTGATCCAGCAGATACCAAATATTGCATTGCCATCTCTGTTATTCCCAGTGGCAGGGAGTTTTATACTGACAGGTGTTTTCAGTGTGCTAGGGGAAGAACAATTCCTCTGGGCAAAACCATTTTCTGAAAGTTTAAGTGGAATGTATTGGTGTTATAAATCAGATGTTCAAACTGATGCCAAGCATCACTGAAACTTGTTTAAGTTGTGTATGAATTGCATGTTATAGATGTTTTACCTCAGACCTGAGGCTTAGACTTCATATAGGCAAACTTCAATGGCTCTTTAAAGACTGATTTATTTGCCACTGCAGTGACTCTGAAGAAGGTTTTTAGGAGTCCAGACTCATGTTCAGCTTTAGGTGCCTCTCCTTTTGGGCAGTCCTCAGTACAAGGAGAGGGTTTGGCCCCACTTAGAGGTGCATTTTGTGCAGGGTAGCAGAGCCCAAAAGCCTCTGGTTGTATAAACACAGACCTAAACTCCAGGCACATGAGAGCTGGTCACTGACTACCTTCTCCATTACGTATTTTGTCTGTAAAACCTGGGCAGAGAATGGGAGAGGCTTCTCAGACTTCGGGAGATTACTTGAAATCCAGTCTATGCTTGGCCTTACAGAAGGTGTTTTAAGCAACTTTTACAGCTCCAAACTACAGTTGACTTTCAATTTCTGAAATGGAACCTGCTCCTACTAAGCTGAGGCAAAGCTGCAGCGATGGGCTCACCATGAGCCTCCTCTCCCTGTGCAGCTCTGGAACCAGAGCTCCCTGTCATCACACTGACCTCCCAGCACCTGGCAATGTGTTATCTCTGTGTCTTGCTTTGGATGGGATTTATTATTTCACATTAAGCAAACGCTGCCCCTTCCTCCTAGGCACAACTCCACATTCAGTTTGGGATTGATGTTTCGCTCCATATTCCCTAAGGCCATGAAAATACGCCTGGGCAGGGAAGGTGAGGGAGAGAACAAGGTCAAACTATTTCATCACCTGCAAACCTCAGTGTGAAAAACTGAGGCCCACACAGAGCATGTGAAAAATGTGCAGTTAGTCATCTCTGATTCCATTTTTCCTACCTTATCTATAATGGGTGGGGGCAGAGATCACACCGAGGGTTACAGCTCACTTGCACTGAAATCAAACGCCGCAACTAAATGACCTCGTAGGGTGTGTTTCATCCTGCATTTGGCAGACCTTTGACCTCTTGGTGAGAATCAACCGTGCTGATCAGTTGGAGAAAACATTCAGCAGATGGGCCCTTAATCTTCTTCTGCACACTCAAATACAGCCAGATAGCAGCAGTCTCTGTGGATTGCTCGCCCCTTAGCTCTGTGCAGAACAGGAACAAAAAGCCTTTCTTTGAGGTACTGGAGGTTTTCCTAGTCTTTTTTCCTCCCCAGTTTTTCCCATGTTGCTCCCTTAGTCTGTTGGATGTGTGTCCCCTCTCCCCACACTCATCTAAGATTTTGGAATGGTTAAAATGCATGCTGTGAGCACAGTGGCTCTCAGGTAAGACTGGGGAGACACTTTCCAGAGTAATGAGCATTTAAATCACTGTGTCTGATGGTTTAACTCCTGAAAGCAGATTATCAGCTTCTCAGTGCATGTAGTGCATGGCTTTGAAACATCAGTGGCACAAACTCTTTTATTCTTTACTTCATTTGCTTCATATTCTTTGCTTCTTTATTGACATGAAACAAATAAACGTTTCCATTGTTGGCAGCATCGGTAATGAAGGCATCAGTAGCTACAGTGCTGAAGAGCTATCCAACCCAAACTCAAGCATGGTGTCTTCAGAGGTGACAGGACAGAACATTATCTTGCACGACCAAGGAGGACAAACAGACTCTAATTTCCTAAAGCACTCTGCTGAAGCAAGGGAGGGAAGCCTGCCTGTGTCAGTGCCTCTCGCAGACTCGGCCAAAGAACACATCACAAGCAGCAAGGACAAGTTACCCACCTCCGACTGCAACAGAGCAATGCCACCACCAGGTCCAGGGAGTGACAGAGAAGAGGGATTAGCATGTGCCAAATCTGTGGACAGAGGGCCAAAATGTGACAATATTGCTGCCTCCTATACCAAAACCAGCGAGACGGAGCCCAGATTCCCAAGCCTGGAGCCCAGCCCTCCCGCTGCAATCACAGAAATGCAAGGAGTCACACCAATAAGTCTGAGTGAATTAGGACCTCTCTGGCAGAGTGAACAGCTGGGTGGCATGAGGGAGCCACATGTCAGCCCGTTTCCCCAGGGTAAAGCAGCAGCAGATTATTTTACTGCTCAGGAGGCCAAGCAGGAGCGAGGAGTTTTGGAAGTAGGTCAGCTGCAGGCACTAATGCAGCAAGGTAGACAGGACACAGATGGTGGAGAGGGTCTGCTAATGAAAAAGGAAACCTTAATCCTAAATTATCCAGCAACAGGAGGCTCAGACAGTGAAAAATTTGGAGCAATTGTGAATGCTCAGGGCCTCAGTGAGATCAGTGAAGTCTGTAATCTACAGACGGGGGCTGGAACAACAGCTAAAGGGAATGAGGCAAATCCAGCTCTATCTGTAAGCAAAATGAAGCAATCAGAACCCTGTACTTTAATGTCAGAGTTGCCTTCTCACCCCTCAAATCTCTCCCTGGTACCAAAGCCTGAAGAGCCTTCGAGGGAATACGTGCCTGGAAATGACTCTCAAGATCCACTGAGGAGCGAAACAGTGAAAACAGCCTCTGAAAAAAACAAACCCATTTTTCAAAGAGAGCTTCAAAAGGAGGATGAGCTTGTTAGTGCCGAGCGTTTCAGTGTGCCTTTATCATTTAAGCAAGAGCAAGAAGAAAAATCAGCTGTCACAACTGAAAGCCCAAAAGATGAAGCCAGCAGCAATGAAATTATAAAAGCTGGTGATGTGTCTAGAGAAAGCACCACACTTTCTGAAACAGAAAGCATTATCAGTCCCACCAAGGAAAATTCACTGGTAGATAAAAGATTATTACTGGAAGAATATGCATTAAGTACTTCTTTGAGCAGATCCACAGAACTGTATCAAAACGAAATCGAGGCGGATGTAACAGGAGAAAAAAGTGGAATCAGAACAGAAGATGCACAAGTGTCAGAAACCAGTGAATTACCTGAGGGCTCAAGTGGAGCAGGAAAACAACTATTGAGCTCTCTGAGTAACCACCACCAGGACACGGACAATACCCACTTGGAACACAATCCTGAAGAATTCAGCCTTTGTGGAAACACTTCAACAGGTCACCCAGGGGAAGAAGGTGAGGGAAAGCCTCTGAATTTAGATAGTAACTTGAAAACTCCTGAAGGCAATTCACAGTCCCTTGGTTGTAAACCTGAACAAGAAATGAGTAAAGAGAAAACAGCTGCCCTGGGTGACCTGGAGGATAAGCTCGTGGCTGCAGCACAGTTTGCAGGGGAGGAATGCCCACAGAGTTCTGATTGCTTTAACACTGAGCCAGAAGGCAAAACTTTGGGCCAGCCAGGCTGTACCAGGACTGAAAAGGTTTGTTTGGATGGTGCACACAGTTCGCTGCTTCTCCACCCTGGGAACAATAATATTAAGCAGAGTAAGCAGGATGAATCCTGGGAAAAGGCTCTTGCTAGAGAAACTGTGTTGGAATCTGAACGCAAAGCTGAGAGTCAAGAAAAGCCTGAGAGCTCTAGCAAGTCAGGAGAACGTGCAGAAATGCCCAAATTACAACTTGATCTCCAGGACTTAGAGGAGTTGGCAGGGACTGTGGATCACAGGGCTGTGCAAACCAAGGAGGCCTCAGAGGCTCTGGAAACCAAAGAGCAGAACGGTCCCATCACTGAAGTGCCTTGCTGTGGTCCAGAGCAGGGACCTGCAGCTGCACCGAGCACTGCTGGGGATGGGAAACAAAATGAGGAGAAGCACCAAGCTGCAGTGAAAAGCTCCGTGGAGGACAAAGATTTGGCACTGAGAAGTGAATGCAAATTGGGTGTGCCAGGGCAAGCCCAGCTGGAGCAAGTGGCTGCAGAAAGTCACAGGGATGTGCAGATGGCTTGTTCAGAACCCGCCCAGGCTGCAGTTGGTACCTCAGGACTTACTGCTCAGCACGTGGAGGAAGGGGGTGACAGCCACATCCCTGCAAACAAGAGGGACACCTGCAGCTCTTCGGGGGCCCTGGAGGGCAGTGCCAGAGAGGTGCAGGACAATGCAGATGTTCCAGCTGCTCTTCCCCAGTCGGGGTGTGTTGCTGGTGTCACTGGCTGGAGCTCAAACGCGGCACTTGACCAGCAGAAGCACCAAAGCAGTCTGACAGCTGCCACAAGAGAAGGTGATGGGGAACACAAAGAACGGGCACCACAACCTGAGCTGTCATTGGACCTAAATAATCACAGCAACGCAGCACTAATACCTCTGAACGTTTCCAGCAACCCTCATAAAGAATCCTCTGGGCTGGGTCCAGCACTGCCCCAGTGTGACTCTGAGAGGGCCAGAGAAGAGGCCAAGGATAACAGCACTGCTGAGCATGTGTGCAGCAGCAAACACGGGCAGGATGTTTCAGGTGTGACCACGCTTCATTTGCAAGATTGCAGCGAGCAAAACAAAACCGATCTCAAGGCAGAGGAAAACTGCTGCAGTAAGCAAAACTCAAACAAGCCCGAGCAGGGTAATAATTCTTTGATCTCAGCTAGTCAGCATGAAGCAGCATGCCACAGCAATACGTTTTGTAAAGAATCTGACAGGAATGAACAGCCAGGCAGCATGTGCAGGATGGAGGATAACACTGGTGAAAGCTCTGCTGCTGCTATAAACACCCTTCCAGGGGCAGAGGATTCAGCAAGTGCCACTAACATATCGCAGGGTTTGCCAAGTGATACAGAAATAGCACATACTTCTGATAATTCTGAGAAAAATGATCCTCAAATATCCCATCCAGAAGCTCAAAGGAAAATGCCATTAATGGCAAAAAACTCAGAAAATATTCTGACTCCTGATGGGGAAATCATCTGGAAAGATGGAAATGTGGAGATATGTTGTGAGGACAGCACTTCTGTCACAGAAACAAGTGATATGAAGCCTGACAAAAGTCCAGGGGCACAAGGATCTCCTTCACCATTACAGGCACATGGGGAAGTAATTCCCACTGATAAGTCATGTAAATCCAGCTGCATTCAAAAGACGACAGAGCAGCCTGGCTATTGCCAAGCAAATTTTACAGCCCTCTCCACCCAGACCTCTGCATTCAGCCACCCTAGCCAGCAACCTGGAAACACCATGGACGAGGGTAGTGGGGGGGGATCACTAAATAATGAGCTGGAAGTTGTAGCATGCCAAAACACCTTAGAAGGTAACTCTAATCTGCAGGTCCCTGCAGGTCCTCAGGTGTCAGCACTCTTAGGCCCTTCACCCAGGGCAAGCACAGGTAAAACAGCCAACTCAGAAAACAGCTCTGTGGGAGGTATGTGTGTGGGTGAAAAAGACTGTCCAGATCAAAGTTTTCAGGGTGATGGAGACAGAAGTTTCACCCTGCCAGAGACTTTAAATGTAGGGCAGAGAACTGGAAACTTATCACAGTTTGACTCTGAGAAGCTGAAGAAAGAGATCTCCGCAATTAAATCCAAAAAAACAAAAAGCGAGGTAAACTTCAAAGAACAGCAAAGTGACAGTTCAGCAGAGTCTCTGTTAGCTCTCCCTACTCCAGAAGGGAAGCGACGGAGCCTTTCATCATCACAAGAAGGCTGTAATGAGGAAATTGCAACCAATATGTGCGCAGATGACAAGTACGGTAAGATCTTAGAGAAAGCTGGGAATTCAGAAAAAATGGAAGAGCTTTCAAAAGAGAATAATAACATAACCAGGGCAGACATCAGTATTTCCGAGCAGTCTGCAGAGCACTCCGGGAGGGAGCATGAGGCTCTGACTTGCAGCTCTCTGGACATTGGCTCCAGCATCCCAGACTTCAGGGAGCACATCAGCCAGATATTTAAAAAAACTGTCCACAGCACGCTGAGTGCTGAATTACCCCAACGTTTGTCTGAAAACCATGCAGGCTTCAAGCAGAGTGCAGTGGCCAAGGATCCAGCAGAACCCTGTGGCACTGAGAACTTTTCAGAACCAAACAAGGCGGGCAAAGGAGCTCCCGAGGGCACCTCAGAGGCAGAGGGGCAAGAGTTATCTTTAGCTACTGAGACTTCCTGCAGAGCTGCCGAAGGCAAATCTCTGCAACAAGAAAACACCGTGGCAGAGCTGCCACCAGCAAGTCTCCAGGACACTGAGGAAAACAGGCAGCCCAGTAGCTGTTTAGAAGCTTCCCCTAGCTTGGATGGAGCTGCACCTGCTGAATGTGCTCTGGAAAACCTGCAAAAGGCAGGCAAACCCACTGAGAGCCGTGAGATGGAAAGAGAGGAAGGCGTGTGTGCTGGTGGCGTTGATCCTGAATCGCTAATAAGCTTAGAGATAAAGAAGCAAGGACCGGCTTCATTTGATGGGGCAGCAGCTGAGAACTTCCCTGCGTGTTCCGACAGCCAACAACAACCCAGTGGAGCTGTTATCTCTGCGGGCGATGTACGGCACAGGGACATAGAGGATGCTGCTGCCACGGGGGGAAATAACTTAATTACAGGGTGTGATGCAGAACCAGTTTCATCTGAAGGGGATGTAAGTCTTCCTCCTGAAAAGTGCCACCATCCTAAGCCAAATGAACAGGAGAGAAGTGAGTACGGCGATCCAGACATTGCCAAGAGCATCTCTGACATGGCAGCTTCAACACTTGTCCCGGGAGGATCTTACAATCATGAGAAATTGGCAGCCAGTTTTAATGTGTCACCTGAGGAAAGTCGGGAGGCACACATTCCCAGTAATTTTATGCATGGCATTAAGTCTCAGAATGGCATGCAGGTGATAGGGGATGATGCGGTAAATAGGGAATGCTTGGAAACATCGGAAAATTCACAAGATGCACAGCAAGAAAAGAAAGTGACCGTGCATGGGTTAATAGATTACTTAAAAAATGAAGTAAGCCAGGATGATTGCTTGCAAACTGACTCTCAACTAGGATCTAGCAGTACGACTGAGGGAGATGTAAAAGAGAACAGTGACACAGTGCTAAGCATGGCAAACGATAACGAAAAAACTGGAGTCATCCCTGAAACAGGTACTGCAAGGATGTTAGTCACTGGTGAAGGTGACTTAGCCATAACCACGAGCACTGGAGAGCAGGAGGCAGACCTGTACAAAAATCACTCTCCAACCCTGCCTGTGATGGAGCAGGGTGAGCATCCTGCACGTGCACATCTCCCTGCTGCTGAAAATCAGCCGAGCAAGATGAATTCACAACATGAAAACTCACTTCAGGATGCCAAAGGAAACCTCTCACTGCTTGCATTAACTGAGCCTGAGAGCCCTGACCTCAGTGAACTTCAAACCACGGCTGTGGCAGGATTACCTACTGAAAGGTATTTGCTTTGAATTACTATGAGAAATGGTTGTCAAGGCCCTGGGGCTGGATAGAGGTACAATTTTCAAGGCAGGTACCCATTGTCTGGGTGGTTTGGGAGGGCACAGCACTTAACTCTGTTCTTAAATGTATCTTAAATATGTGTTGCTTCTAAATGTGGACTATGTGGAAAAAATAATTTGTAAGGACAGAGAGGTCCTAAAAGCTGAGGAGCACAGTTCTTACCTTTTCCATCTGCTGGTCCAGATTCCTGTCTTTACCTGTGTGGATTTGCTTACATTGCCAGTGTGCACAGATCATAGCCTAAAGTTAGGCATACAAATAGCACTTCCTAGCCTTAAGTTAGTAGACTTTTGCCTAAGTTTTGGTGACCCAGTTAAAGGAGACCTGCAGCATTCACAAGGAGTGCAGTATTTTAAAAACAAGCCTATGGAGTAACCCAATTACTCACCCTGTTAGTTGTCTGGGCCTCCCTCTTATCCTCCCCTACAATATAATTGCACTGACAGTGCCTTTGATCACTGTGTTATTCAGTGTTTCTAATGACATGGAGTTGTTTCAGATGTGAATTCTTCTGAGCTGGGACTTGTGGAGCCTCAGAGTTGCTTTTCATTTTATTTGTATTTATTTTCCAAACCTAGCAGTAACTGCTTTAATACAGTTCAGATTCTTTTTTTTTCTTTTTAATAACCCCTACTTTGCTGCCTGAATTCTTAGTTTGATGTGCAGTTAATTAAAAATAATTATGACCTTAGAATAAGTGCTTTCCATTTATCTAATCATGTCACTGCTTCCTCTGTAACCTCAGCAATTTCCTTGCACACTGTCCCTCTCCTTCCCGTACTGAGGAGGCACCACCAGCTGTAACTGCTGAGACAACAGCAGAGAGAAGGGTGCAGTGAAAAGCTAAACTATATCAGACAACATCAATGAATGGTCTGCAGAGATGCAATCTTTCTAAGTAATACCAAAAAACTTTATGATACCAATTGAATAAGGAGGGAAAATGTCTCAGTGCCACGTTCCTTCAAGGCTAAGATGATAAAACCATATTGGAAGTGAAAATACCTGAAGCATTTCTGTTGCTGTGAGAATGTCAGGAAGTTCTTCCTGCTGTGAGTCTGGGATGGAGTCTGACTGTAATTGTGTGAGCAGAATGTACATTAGAAGAATATTAGATGTGTTGGAAACCTGGGCAGCTTTATGACTTTCTCTTTAAGGATCTGCCTATAAAGGCACAAGGAAATTAGACCCTGTTATTCCTCTCTAGCTCTTTTCCTCTCTGTTTCCCTTTATAGGGTGGGAAGCTTCACAGTGGGTAGCTTTGAAACCCCCAAACAAATTGCTGGCATGGCCTGGCTCAGGAGCCATAAGGGACCATGGGCAGTGCATGCATGTGTCTGTGCATGTGTTCCATATCAGGGTGTGTATCATACTGTAAATAAATACCTGTGGTGAGCAGGGCAGGGTTCTTGAAACAGCTGCTGACAATTCACGGAGTAGTTGCTTCATACTTGCATATGCTTCAAGAATTCATTATCACCTGTTTTTCCAGCATGAGTGTTGGTATCAACAGGCAGCTGCTGCTTTTGGACTGTGGCTGTCCAAAAGGCTGAAACACCGAGGACTGTCAGAGGTACAGAGGGGCCTCTGCTTTTGATCAGGCTCATTTCTTAGAGGAAAATGCATTTATGATACAAAAGAGAAGCAGAAAACGTTAGTTGAGCTGCCTGGGCTGCCTTTATCAGGTCCAATACACTGACCAATCCAGTTTTCCTCTGAGACTGAAACTGGTTTTGCATCATTAAATTTCAAGGTGTGTTCCATATGCTGTGTAATCTGGTCACAACACTTGTTGCTGCAGAGTGGTGTGCAGTGGTTTATTGCCCTGGCATCCTTACAGAGGATAAACTACTATAGCCATGCAAAATAAGGTGCACATTTCTAAGAGCTCACTGTGGGGATGTGGACCTGATGGAAAGAACTCCAGGGAGAAAGAATCCTCCCCAGCTCTCAAAATATATAGCAGCTAGAAGCGTATTATATTTAGGGGAAGGAAATGGTTCTGAATTATTTCAGCATTGTTTTCTTCCCCCTCCACTGCTTTTGTACAGCTTCATCTCTTACATGATCCCTTTTGTTGAACTCCCCCTGAACTGTGTGTGAGGGGGAAAAGTTGTGTGATGTGACTCTTAAATCCTTGTTAGGAATTCTTCCTGAAGAGGAAACAGAGGAATTTCTTCCCTTTGTGGCTGTGCAGTGGGAGGAGGGTGGTCTTGAGACGAACAGTAGATCCAGGCACTGCCTGCAGCAATTCCTGCCCCCACCTCCTTTAGGAGTAGAACTCTGGTCAACTAATAAGAAGAGCCCTTATGTCTGAGGGCAAGAGTACAGCACCAATGACTTCCCTTCAAATCTTCAGTAAAAAGGATGATTATTTTTGGAAAGGAGGTTGTGGCTGAAGCATTAGCCTCACTTTCTCGTGGAAGTATAGCTGTGCTATTTGCAGAAGCAGGGAAGGGTTGGATTTTAGCAACCCTGTCAGCCCCAAAAAGGAGTAAAAAGAACCCCATTTTTTGATGGTTTTGATGTTTTTAACTCTCTCTACTGAGCCTGTAACTGAAAACCTCTGTTCTTAATTGTCACATCTGGGAATCCAAAGGTTATTCTCCCCACTTACTATTGGGCATCCAGCTGCTTCATTTTGCTGTCCAAGTTTTACCTGGAAAGGAAGACCAGGACTTGAGCTGTTTCTTCTCCTCTTGCACTGGATACCCACACATCTGTAATGTAACCCACACATCTTCTTTCTTTCATTGAGGGAGAATGAGGGTTCCTGTATATACAGGGAGTCCTTGTGTCCCTGAAATGCCCCTGTTTGCACCGTGGCCTGTGACAGATATTGAACAGAGCATGGAACAAAACTGAAAATGATGGCAAAATTTTAGGGATGTTTAGAGGTGCCATTGATTTTTTTGATAACTTCCTGTAGTTAGGCTGGCTGGTGCATGCAAACTGCCATTGTCTCTTGGAAAAAGTACAGAGGGAGCTTTTTGAAGTGGAGATGGTGAAGTCATTCCCAGATGTGCCTCTGTAAGGTACAGAGAACACATTGCACCATTCGCTGGTTTGTTGGTTTGGCAAAAGGCTCAGCTTGTTACCAGGCCTTTGGGTTTCCCAGGCTCTCAGAGATGCTCCCAGGTTCAGCTGGGGCTGGGTGTGCAGTGAGGGAAGAGCACAAGAAGCCATAAACATGTTGCAAGCAATGGAACCCATGTTTCTGGGGGATGGAGAGCTCTGCTGCATTGACTCACGTCACTTATAAATCTAAACAACATTCTTATATGGGAAGTACCTTGCAGCAGCTGGCATCAGCAAAGCTACTTGAACAACATTCCTTATGTCCTGTGCATAGATCAGAGATCTCCAAAGTTGGCCCAGACATACCTTTGGATTTGCTTCATACTTTGTTCTTGCCATCAAAAATTGGCAAGTTCAGTAACGCTGAAAAGAATGTTCACTCCTTAGTAAATACTGACTTGGTCTTTTTTGTCTGCGTAACAAATACAGTATTAAATATTTTAACAGTCTTGCTGGATGAGGTGGGGAACTTAGAACTGCTTTTCAGATCAGTCAAGTGGGTTTTGAGCACTAAGGCTTTGTGTCATTAGCATCTGAAAACAGGAGTCTGGAGTTAAAAGGAAACTTGTCAAAACAGTGATTATGCAGCTCTTTATTTCCCTATTTTTTTAACTTCAAGATTGATTCAGGTGTGCAGCATCTCAGGATCTCGGAGCAAAGGGGAGAATAGCTGGAGGTAAATGAAATGCACACAATTAATTGGTTTATTTGTCTCTCCTGGCCTTCTCCCTTTGCATCTGAATTCTTTGTCTTTGTTTTCCTCCCCTGTACTGTCATTGTTATCCTCACCAGGTACAGCTGTTAGTGCAGTTGTGCTTTTGGAGGTGCAGGCAGCTCAGCCTGCAGTCCTGAACTAAATACGGGGAATTCTGGGGGAATTTCATCTGTGTGACACTTGAGGGATTTAACGTTGGTATTTTTCTGTTCAGAAAGAGTAAAACAAAGATAACTTCACTCTTACACAGACATCTCCCATTGCTTTCTAAGAAGTGAAAGGGAGTTTTGCCAACTCCTCTAATGGATCCCACTGACTGAACTGACCGCTGGTTTAGGCAGCACCTAAGTATTTATAAAATTTATAAGGTACTTATAAAATGCTGATCTGATAGCATGCCCTGTCATATTCAAAACACATGCCAATGGAAAACTGTGTGTGTGAGACCACGCTGGTTATTTCTTTATTTTATTTACTTATGCCTCTGTCACACAAAAGTATAGAAACAGATCATCTCTGGTCCTGCCAGATTGCTGGTACTTCTTGCTGTACTGAACACACTGTGTAACACTCTTGAGAACCTGAGCCACATATTTATAAGGTATTGACATGGATGGATAATCCATGAGCTTGTTTTCACACATCCTTCTGTGTTTCTCAAGACATTTCATTTATTCAAGCAAACACAGGCATTTGCTAAAGAAATCCAGCATGGACACTGCAGTACTTTGTCCAATGTCTGGACAGGGATTTTAGCAGCAATTTTTGTCTTTTCTCATTACATTAAAAATTACTTTCAGATTATTTTTTTTCCAAGTGGATTTCCCCAGATGTGTTTTTCAACTTTGATTCTTCCAAGTAAGCTGCCTGGTTTCTCAAAATCATTTTTGCATATCTTACAGATCCCCTGTTCTCTCTGTTCCAACTCTGTATCTTCTGGCTTCTTGCAAAGTTGGATACCACGGAGCTTGTTCCACAGTCCCTGTTTCTAATAGAATATGCAAAGTAGGATTAGCCCCAGCTTTGAACCCTGTGAGGGCAGCTCTGAGAACAGCAATTACAGACACAAGCATATTCTCCATGACTTGGAGGTGGCTTCCCTCCAGTTCCTCTGTGCCCTGGAATACTTGCATTGCACTGGTGCTCCTTACCAGAGACTCCTCTGGAGACATGTCTGAAGTGTCAGAACTCCATAGTTCTTCATTACCCTTTTCTTTCAGTTTTCCCTCCTGATTTCTTCTATGTTGATGTCCTTGGAGCCTGTCTTATCAATATTGGTCCAAGTATATGGAAGCACACACAAGCAGTGCTAATAACAGGAGGGTTTTTTAAGATTTTGTAATTTCTTAAAATTTGGGTACTCTGGAAAAATAAAAAACTGTTATATGGATTTGTTTGGGCCTGTTCATCTACACTCCTCTTGACAGGTTAATTCTTACAGTAGAGTCTCTTTGGCCTGTAAGAAGCTCTGCATCTCAAATTGCCATAATAGGTGTAGAAATGTTAATTGCTCCAATCAAAGGCATAATTGTTCTGGATTCTAAGATCCCTCTGAAATGCTGAGTGCCACCATTCTGTGCTGTTGGGAAGAACCAGCCCCAGTATGTTATGGTAATCTTGCTCTCCTTGCTGAAATGTGCTTGGCATCTCCTCTTTGTTCACCCAGGCTTAATCCTGCCTCTTCCCTCCTCTCCTTGTTTGGCATCTGCCCCACATATCCATTGTCCTCAGTAAAATAACCAGCTGTCCAAAAGTGCCTGAGGACTCCACGAGGTTGTTTCCAATTTAATTTCACTAATTTACTTTCTTTACCTCGGGTACATTCCTTTGAGGACAGCTGTTTCAGAGAAGGCTCAGGCTGCAGCCTGTCCTGAAGTTGGTAAATGCTGGGCCAAAATCTCTGCTACACTGGGGTGATATCAGCAAAGAATTTGGCCCTGAGCCTCTTACAGATCAGCCAGGGGGAATGCTGCACCATCCTGTGATCCTTTTCCACCCAGACCATCCTACAAGCACTATACCCATCGTTGTCACATTTTGCTTAAATGAGGGGGGTGTCTAGTTGTTTCAACAGGTAAAAAATCAAATTAGGAAGACAGGGCTCTGTGTAGGCAAGTAGGATGTAAATGATTCATTGGCCTGAACTACCTGGTGTTTTCCAGCCTCAAACCAGGCAATCTCAGCTTCTCTTTGTACATGATGCTCTGAAAAACACGGAGCATGTGCTCCATGAAACTCATCAAACTGCTCTTTTAAATTCTTTTCCAGCCTGTGTTTCCTAGCTCCTTTGGCTAATGAAACACAAACAGTGTAATCAATAAAGCCTTTTTTTTTAAAGGCACTCACTAGCTTATGTAAAATCTTTGGAATTTGTAAGCACGATAACATTGTTATGCTCTCCTAGCTGATAGAAATATCAAAGCCAGCTAAGAATAACTCTGTAGCAGACAGAGAAGATTGGATTTGTTTCCTGGAATGAGAGCAAAAAGCATGAATACATTGCTCGGTTTCTAACAGCTAAGGAAAAGAAAAAATAAATGGGCACTTAAAACTTCCATTTCCCTTTCCTAACAATGTCATTAAATGAGTCAAAACATAGAGTTAGTTTTGCTGAATATTTAAAACTCTCCAAGGCTTTCCACATCTTATCTTTTTCTTTTTTTTTGAATGCTGTGATGGTACATGAAACTTATGTTGCATCCAGCATTCTTCAGATCTTGTTCTTCTGGTAGAAACTCCAAATAAACTTGGTTTGCTAGAGAAGTTATCACTGGGATTTGTAAGGCTTTGAGTCTAGTCTAGTGTTTTCTAAAAATTGATCAGAAATTTGCAAAGTGACAGTTTCTCATCACTTTCATCCTCCAAGATGTAGGGTTAACATTAAACCTTCCTTTGTTTTTTCAAAGCAGAAGGTTAAGGTAGAAGTCTAGGAATTTAAAGACACTGCCATCCCAAAGCCTTGCCAATAAAAATTGCTGGGAAACGCACAACCTAATTTTCAGCCACCACAAATGATGGTTGTGGGCAATTTGTATGTGGAAAGGAGTGGAAATATAAAGTTCAGGTGTTGTTACAGACGTGGCTTGGCTATCTCCGCCAGGCTGCTCCACAGTTAATTGGGTCTGTGGTTTTGTGGAGTGAATAACCATGAACCTCTGGTTAGGAAATGCAAAAGAGGAACTCCTCTTTAATTCTAAACAAACTGGAGTACATTTATATGGGTTTGTTGCAAACTGGCCTTGAAAATGGGCACTAAGTTTTCCCAAAGAACAATTTAAAATCACACACACTTTTTTCCAAGAGCGTGCAAGGATAGGAGAGGCCCTTTGACTGATGCAGGGTAGGTTTAGATGGGATATTTGGAAGAAATTCTTCCTAGCTCTGGCACTGAAGCTGTGGCTGCCCCATCCCTGGGAGTGTCCAAGGCCAGGTTGGACCTGGGCTGGTGGAAGGTGTCCCTGCCCATGGCAGGAGGTTGGAACAAGATGAGCTTCAAGGTCTCTTCCCACCCAAAACCATTCCATGGTTATATGATCTGCATTTAAAAAAAAACATCCCTCCTGTACACACCACCCTGATGCTTTCTGGGTTTTCCTTGCAGCTAACTGTTCCCTGGGAGCCAGGGAAGGGCATGGCCATCCTGTGGGATGTCTCCTGCTCCGAGTCCCTCTCATCAGCACAACTCACTGCCCCAGCCCAGCTCTGGCCTCGGGAGAAACCTTTTGCAAGGCTTTCCTTGGCAGCTCTTTGATCTGTGGCCGCCCCAGCCAGCCTGTCCCTGCACCCTGACAGCCACCCCTGCCCTGTCATTGTCTCCCCAGCCCTGCTGGGAGGTTGCTTATCTCTTGTTTTCCTGTTGCTTTTCAGCTTGTTTCCCCCCTGCTCGCCCAAGCCTTCCATTCAGGCAGGTCAGGCACACCTTAGCACGCTGCTCCTGGAGGGACAGACTATCAGGTTCCCTATATTTAAGTAGCAGAGGGCACTGGGAGACAAGTGGAAATGTTTTTTGTGACAAAGGTGGGTCGAGATTGCTTCACAGTAGGTGAAAGGGCTTTGGCACAGCAAGAGCCTAAGGAACAAACAGGGAGAGGCATGTTCTTTGAGAAAAATGACCATTTTATTCCAAAAACGCTACATTTGGTTCTGTTAGCAGGAACGCAGCTAGTCTGTCGCCACGGCTTTGTGCCAGACTGAAGTGCTGCTAGCAAAGAAAATAAAAATTTATTTTAATGAATATTCCTCTCTCCGGGGTCTCCCTCCCCTTCCAGGGAAGTTATACCTGCAGAAGCTATTTGTGAAATGGTTTCCAGATGACAAAAGAGGTTAATTCCCCCCAAAATGAGAGGGGACTGAATGCTTGTACCTGTATCAAAAATCACAGTAACTTTTTCCATGGCTGCTTTCCTACTGCTTGGGAGGCAGGATAGGGGAGAGATGCTCTCCCCAGAAACTTCTAACTCTAAGATTCATCTGAATTCTTGCTGTCAGAGTGGTGCTGCAGCCAAGTGAACTCTCACATTACCATGCATGGTGCTTGCCCCTCAATAAGCCATACCTTGCGGCCCAGGTGATGTTGGCAGTCTGTGTGTGTTTTGCACCATTTGCATCCATTACAGTTTCTGATTTGGTGTCTGGGGATCATTTGGTACAGTCTTCTGTTTCCTGTGCATGTATCTGAATTGTTAAAAGCAGCAATGAGGACACTGAGGGGGAAAATGCCTGTCTCCTGCTTTCAGACTAGATGTGGAAGTTCTCCTGTGACACAAAATTTACCTGAACAAAAACCTGTTCCCTCCTTTTGCTTATAGAGAATCAGACAAGGGCTAGAAGGAAAAAGAACTCAGGAGTTTAAAAAAAAATAAACACTGATGAGTACCTTTCCCCTCTGTGGCCCTGTTCTAAATTGATGCTTTGAGAGGTCCACCACATATGATTACTGTACCCCAACATTAAAAGGAGATGCACAGTCCTGCCAGGGGCTGGACAGAGCTCTGAAGAAGGGGAAATGTTAGTTTTGTCACACAAGGTGTGGCTGGCAGCACAGTTGAAGAGTTTGGAGATGTAGAGTCAGCTGGGAAACTAACTCAGCTACATTACATCTCTGTAACCTCAGCATTTGATCTGAAATATCTCGATTAGACATTTGGTGAGCAATGAATCTACCAATGCTCTTGCTGTGGGATAGAAATTATAGACATTTAACCTACAGTTATTGTATGGCATGTTATAAACATGATAATGATCTCCCTGGGTAGAGTCTCAATTAATTCCTTGGGTACTGGCAGCTTGTATGTGCAGTTTGGTGCATCTCCATGCAAAGACTTAATTACCTGTAAAGCCACTCTTTTGTGTTGTAATAAACCCATAGGAAACCTGAGAGATTAATAAGGGCACACAAGTAATTAAAACTGCTCCATTTTTTCATAGGTAAAGAAACCTATGAGAAAGAAGGTAAAGAAACCTGTAAGTAAGGAGGTAAAAAAAAGATATCTATAAGAAAGAAGGTATAGAAACCTTTAAGAAAGAAAGAAATCTATAAGAAAGAAGGTATAGAAACCTCTAAGGAAGAAAGAAATCTATAGGAAAGAAGGTAAAGGAGCTTTTAAGAAGGCAGGTAAAGAGACCTATAAGAAAGCAGGTAAAAAAAAACCCATGAGAAAGCAGGTAAAGGAATTTATAAGGACAAAGATTAACCTGTAAGGAAACCTGTGAGAAAACCTTGCCACTTCAGGAACTAGAACTTAACACAAGAATTAGTGTAGTAATAAAATGGTTTTATTTAGATTTTAACATGTGTTGTTTGTTTAGCTACAAACACATAAAGTTTCAGTGCAAGTTGTTAAGAACTTTGCATCCTTAAAACATTTTAAAAGTTATCCCTCAAGCCAAACACCATTCCTGCTTCCTGAAACTTTAAAAAGGAAGAAGAGTTGCCGAACACATTTTAAAACCTTAGGAGCTGTTTGCTGTGTGCTCTCAGCCTCGCACACTCCGTAACTCAATCTCTCCACATCCACCCCCTCCGCCACCTCCAGCGGATGGAAACTCCGAAATTCCACCGTAAAACCGGGAAGAGGAGGGGGGGGGAAGAAAAAAAAGAGGGAAGAAAACCCACGTGGGAGCCGGTTTGGGGGAGGGGGAGGGTAGTTGTATTTCTTTTTATTTGGGCTCCTTTGTTGCACGGGGTCCGGCGGCGCTGGGATGCCCCGGGGCAGGACCGACCGACCGACCGACGGACGGACGGACGGACAGACGGACGGGGCGCGGCAGCCGCTCCGGCCCTTTCCTCGGGGAGCCTCATGGGAGGAGCCTCCGAGAAGCAGCTCCAGGCTCCTATTCCTCGGCCTTTTGTACGCCCCAGAGCTCGCCCGAGATACACAAAAAAAGAAGAAGGAGAAGAAGGAGCGGGGAGTTGCGGTCCCCGCCCGGGATGGTGGGAGCGCATCCCGGCGGCGCTCGGGACAGGGGCTGTTTCGGGGTGTGGTGTTGGCAGAGAGGATGACCAGGGGTAGGAAAGCTGGTGGTTGTTTCCTGCCATTGGTAAGTAGGCACTTGTGAGGGGAGAAAGGATTTTTTCCCTCCTTTTTTTTTAATCCTTTGTATAACTTTTCGGAACTTTCCCCCTGCGCTCCCACGGTGCTGCCTCCAGCTCTGGGTGAGGATTAATTCTCCTTACCCCCCCCAAAAAAAATAGACTGGATGGTTTTGTGGCTCCTGCCCGTGGTTTATGGTTGGGTTTGGGGTTTCTGCTCCAGTGAGGATACTCCGCGTGTGTTGTTTGTACAGAGAAGCTTCAGGTTTACGAGCTGGAATTTGGAAACTTTGAAATGACGTGAGGCTCTCAAGGCTGCTCGGTGGTGACGTGATGGGCTTTTTATAATGGTTGACAGTTATTACAGCAAATGTGCTTATTCATCCTGTGCAGGCGTGATTTGTACTTCTGAGGCTTTTATGTGGCTTACTGCTGTCCCTCTTTTAGCTCGCGAAGGAAGTGGCACTGGAAGTCGTGTTTCAGTGCCATGAAGTGTTTTAATCTAAAATGATTGTGTTTGTTTAGTGTAAGAACTCGCCCTAAGTTTTAAAGTGACCACAGTAACGCAGAACACTCAGGCAAAAATAAATAAATAAATAAATGAATTGTTTCTATTTTATTGTGATCAATCTGGGAACACGTTACAGAAATTAAGGGCTTTTTAAGCAAGAAGGTCTGGGTGAGAGAGGAAGGGCAGGCCCTCAGGTAGTGTGTCACTAAACACCATCCCCTGCCAAGATAACTTCTCTGTCTTGTCAGGATTTCCATGAGCAGTGCCAGAAAAGTGTCATTTCTGGGAATGCCTCTCCATGGTCACGGGGTGGATGCCTGACTGGATAGCACCCTGTTCCCACTGCAGAGGGACACTGGGATTTACCTGCAGGGGCTGCCAGCTGCTGCACACCTGGTTCCTGGGCTTGCTTCTCATAGGTGGGGTATTGCCTTCAGGAGGCCTTTTGTAAAATGCTTTCATGTCTCCAGAATGCAGTTCCTGCGTTTGTTTTTCTTTCTTAGATTATTAACATGGAAATCTGCAGTAGGAGAAGGGGGTCGCCTGTTGCTGGAGGCACAGCCTTGTGTCCAGAGCCAGGCAAGCCGTGTGTTCCCAGGTGTATGCAGGCTCTCTGGGAGATGCAGGTGGTTCCTGCTGCTCGGCCAGGATGATGGCAGGTCCCTCCTTGGGAACAGGGATGACTCAGGTGCTGTCCCAGCCAGGCTGGGCTGGCTCTCCTGGGTTCCCTGAGCACCATCACCCAGACCTGTTCTGCTCATTGCTCAAGCCCCACTTAGAGGATGAGCATGTAAATCTCAGGCACTGGAATGATTCCCCCAGGAGCCAGTTTTGGTATCTTGGTGGCCATGTCTTTTTTATCATGGGTGTAGAAACACTGCTGTGCACAATACTGTGCATCAGACTCAGTGGTTTTATTTGCTTTTAATTAACACATGCCAGTTCATCTCCTGGATACCTTCATTACTGAGTTTGCACAGCATCCAGCTCAGCAGGACTCAGCCTGGCCAGGGGGTGCAGGGGATCCTGCAGTCCAAATGCAAAGTGAAGCACTTAAGGCATAGTTTCTTCATCAAGATACAGAAGGAATTTGAGAGATTTTTCCAAAATCACGTATTTAAATGCATAACTAAGTCTTTGGTTTGGTTTACAAAAAGAAGTGTATTTCCCAAAACTTGATATTTTGACTGTGAGTGTGTGTTTAGCTGGTAAAAGTAAAACCTTGGCTGTATCTGTGCATAGTGACCAGCAAAAGGGACCCCCCCAGTCATCACTCAGTGCTGATGCATGGGCTTGCCCTGTGGGGATGATTTGGTTGTATGGATGTCCACTTAGTTCATTGGGAAATAAAGCCACACTTTCCATTTCAATCTCAGCATCTCATATTTTTCCTAAAGTTCTTTTAATATTATATCCATTTTAAATTAACCCATAAAAAGTTAGGAGGGGGGAGAGAAGAGGTTTTGGGTTTTTTTTATTTTTAATTCTTTCCTTCTATCTGGTGCAGTTCTTCTGAGCTGTTCCCTGAACAAGTTTAGTTTCTGATACCAGTAATGTTGATTTCTAATAGGAGAAATAGTTTCTTACCTCCTTCTCCACTAAGTCATGGTGACAGGAGCCCCAGTAATCATGAAAATACTTCTGAAGAACAGAAATACTGAAGGTGTATAGAGTTACAACTATAACTGGTTATTGTTGTATGTTCTACACATCAAGTTTATTCCAGAGAATGTGGCTAAAGTATGAGATGAGCTACAAAATAAAGTAGAAGTTAAAATTAATACTAGTAGGAATTAACAAAATGGATCAAATTTTATGAGGTATGATGTGTTTGAGCAAGTGAATTTGAACTGATGTAGGTGCTGCTAGATCTCTTTCCTTTCCAAAGGATTGCAGTGCAAGAACTTACCAGAAATAGCAAATCCTCTCAATGTTTTCTTGGGATTGGTTGATATTTTTTCTTATGTATGGGTAAACTGAGGCTCAAAAAATTGACTCTTTGGCCTAAGTTATTAGAAAGCCAAGTGTGAAATCTAGACGATTTTGTCTGTCTGACTTGCTGTACCCAGTGAGCAATGTCTTGTTTCTTGAAGAAAACAAAATAGCGGGTGATGAGAGCACTGAGAGCTCAGTCCTGCCTTGCAGTTGTTGGTGCCATTTTCCAGAGATTTCTGGAGTAAGAGCAGGATCCATAAATCTTGCCGTTATCTCATTAAAAGCAACCAAATGTTTGGGACTAGGAGATAGCAGAGTTTGAAATGCCAATTGGTTTCCCTTGGAGTAAACTTGGAGCTATTGCTGACTGTTCAAAGGGAGCCACATCCAGCTCTCCTGATTGGAAAAACATGGACAGGGAGTAAATGCCAAGACCTGTAGCTGCCTTCTGTCTCCAGCACCAGTGTCAGAGCGTTTTAAAACTTTCCTATGAAGTTAGGGGTTTAAGGTTTGCATCTCATGGATGTCTGTAGGAGAGCAGCAAAGAGACCCACCAGAACACCCAGCCCTCGCTGCCTCTGTGTCCATGTGTGCCAAGTTCTGTTTCTGCACTATCTTAATTTTCTGCCTTGGTTTGAAACCTTACCTAGAGGTTCAGACCTGCTGGTTTTAAATGGAAGAAATTGCATAGGTTTGTGAAGTTATTTCTCATTCATTCATTGATATTTAATGACTAGTATGGGTCAGGCTTTGCCTGACACTTGTTATTTGCCTATCTGCCTTCTAACAGAGACTTGGAAAATCTCTTCTCGAGGATAAGTAGAGGCCTTAAAAGTGAAATTGTGAAACTCAAGAGCCTAAGGGCACTTGATGGGCAGTGTCTCTCACTTGTGACACACTAATAACAGGCTGAACCCCTCGGTCTTTGGGCTGAATTTAGTGTGCTCGCTGCAGCTGTTGGTAAGCAACTGCTTGTTAAACTGTGAGGTATTTTCCTCTGAGAAGTATTTCAGTCATGCTCGTCATAAGTAGACTTTGGAAGTAATTTTATGTAGATCCTCTTCCACACTTGACCCAGAACTCGGGCAGCGGAATGGTAAAAGCTTGTGGCCTTTTTACAGGGAAAGAAATTGTCCTAAAAGGCTGGTGGGTGCCGAGGACCGACAGCAGGGACCTGGTGGCGGGTGCCTGTGAGCCCAGGGTGGCTGTGATGCCCAGGAATGTCAGCTGTGGAACTAGTTTGAGCAGCTCTTGGATGGCTCCATTGTTCCCGAGGCACAGAGCAGGGTGGCTTGGCAAGGAGCAGCTTTGCCATCACCTCCCCAAGCCCGAGTTTCAGGTTACCTTGTCCACAGACTGTGAAAATCACTGTCCCGGAGTTGGTCGTGCAGGAGACGTGAGTGGTGGTGGGCAAACACTTCACTGACTCACCAGGCTGGGGCACACCACCTTCAACTCCAGTCTGGGCTGTGCTGTGCTGCCCATGTGTTCATGGGGAATACCCTGAGTGCTCTGTCAGAGCCAGAACAAAACCTGCCCACCTGCTCCCTTTACTCACTATGTGTGTAAAAGCCAAAGTGCTGTTGCCAAGGTTTACTTTCTAAACACTCAGAGGGGACACCCCAGTTTGTGCCCTCCAAGTCAGCAAGGAGTGAAAAGCGGTCCATTTATGATAATAAGCCAGAGGACTTTAGAACCTGTAAACACCTTGGCTCAAAGTTCCCTGCAACAGGCTGAGCCCTCAGGTGTGGTTAAACCAGAGAACATGTGGGCAGTTAATGACTCAGCATTGTAATTGTTTTTCCCATATAACATGTTACAGAATCCTTTAGATAAAATAGGGGAAGTGTGAGTACATTTAGATGGCAGCAAGTAACATTGACATTATTATAGTGAAGTTTAACTCTTTGTTATGTTCTTTGATCCAAAATTAAACTGCAGTAGAGAATCATACTGGTTCTCTGGATTTGAAGTTAGGCACGGTAGTAATCCTTTGGAGTTAAAGCTGAGTTTTGTCATTTAGAGCTTTTCTCTTTTTAAGCTGAAATCCCAAACACTGAGTGACAGTTTTAAGTTTTTGTACCTCAAATCCATCTGTGTGTGGTACCATCCCTCTGTGTACAAGGTTTTATTCACTTGGTGGTACAGGAAACAACACAGACAGGAGGAGGTTCAGTAGAGTGTGAAATTGAACCCCCAACTTAATGTCACACATTATGGCTTACAAAAAGCTTGAGGATTTTGGTGAGTTTTAGGGAAAACTGAAGCTTCCAGGGCCTTGGTCTCTGCGTGACCACATGGCAAAGTCAGGTTGAAGTAGGCAACCAAAACATTGCTTCCAGGGGGGTTCCCATGGTTTGGTGCCTCTTAAAAACAACACAATACCTTCTTCAGCAAGGATCCTTTCTTTATTGATTCAAGGGTGTGTTTCCAAATAGTTGTGTTTTTTGGGTTTTTTTTTATCCATGAGGTGCTGGTACTCAGCAGCACTCCGCTTTCCCCAGGAATGGGACAAGGCTGGGTGTCTCCTTGTGTGTGGCACCTTTGACTCTGTGCCCCCTCTGATGAGCTCCCTCAGCTCCAGGTGAAAGCCAGACTGGAGCTCCTTGAGTATTACATGGTTTCTGAGCCAGGAAGTCTTGGCATTTCTCTTGTTCAAGCAGCAGCTTTTTATAATCAGAATCAAAATGGGGTTAATTTGCTGTTGGATTGTACTGTCTCATTGCTTCTGCACTTGTAACTCAGCCAAAAATCCATAGATTTCAGTGCTGTGGGAACAGCAGGGCTGTGCACAAAAGCAACTTTTATTAAAAACGCCAACTTTTGCTGCCTTCCCTGACACACAAGTTAAAGCCTGGTGGTTCAGACAGGCAAACAACAGGAATTCTGCAATACCTCAGAGGTCTAAGGCTGCCTTTCCCCATGTCTTTTCTCTCCGTAGCCCTCCTGGGCCAGGTGATGATCCACAGTTGGCTTCTCCCCTCGACCCTTCTGAGCAACCCCCAGCTGTTCCTGTGGCATCTGGAAATGTTGGCCCTGTGGATGCTGCTGAGCTGACTGCAGACAGGTACTGTACCCAGCCAGGCAGGGGGAGGTGGCTGCCCCTCCTTGCTGATGTGGGCTTCTTGGGGCTGGCAGGGGAGCTGCTGTCCCTCTCCTTGGGTGGATGGATGTCTGGCATGGCCACTTGCTCACAGGTTTGCTGCCTCTCTGCCTGTAGCCAGTGCAACATTTGTCAGCAGAAATCTCTACCAGAATTTACATCCCCCTTTATCAAAAGCTTCAAAGGAAGATGCTGTTTACCTTTCCCTGTGATTGTATCACTTCAGCACATAGGAGGGTCATGGCATGTGAAGGTGCAATATACACCCTGTGGTTTTTTAGGTGCTTATACTTTTCTTGGGTTTTATTTTGATTTTATTTTTTTTTTATGATTACAAGGTAACTGATGCTTCAGCCACTTTCTATAATTTCAAGAAGTTCCTTAACAGTATAATGTTGATGATAAAGCACGCCCTCATTGTTATTCAGGTATCTCATCTCTGTTGGACTCTGGCCTTTTCGTCTGCCTTTGCTTGCCCTGAGGAGGGAAACTGTTGCTTTATTTGTGCTGGTGGCAGTGGGGTTGTCAGGAGCTTTTGGCATATAAATCTGTCTTAACTGCAACAATAGAGGAAGCCTTGTAGGGTGTGTGTACCCTTCAATCACTGGGAGTTCAGTGGAGTGTAAACATACACAGTATATTTAAGCTAGCATTAAATATGTTAGCTGAACTCACAATAATGTGCCATCAAAGGCAGAAAGGACCTTGTGTGGTTTGCTCAATCCACCTTAAAAGCTGGGTCACTTTGTTATTTAGCCCATGCTGGTCTGCCACCAGTCCCCAAGCTGGTTAGTCACTGGCTGAGCAAGTCTGTGGGAAACAAACTTTTTCCTGCAGTTGGAGTAAGATGATCTAGAGAAGCTTACTGTGGGAAGCTAATGATGTGGATTTCTTCCAGTTTTGTAAGTTTTTACTCAATGAGTTGTGTTTCGTTGTTTTTAGCAAATGTAATTGGGTTACTGATGGGTTTTGTGTGGATTCTGGTTTTTTTCTGCTAATGGATTGTTGGCCATAGTAGCCAGGCATTTAGAAAAGGGTGAGCAGTAATTGAGGTGGAGCTGTCAGCTACTTTCTGAATGCAGAGGCAAGAAAAAAATACTAACACCAAAAATCCCAGAAAGATTTACATATGGTCTCTGGACTACAGTCTAAAATAGAAGATTCTTGCCCCTGGGGTGATAAGTTTGCTTTTTGCATGGAAAAAGGCACACAAACTGCCTATGATTAAATGTCACCCTAGGAAACATTTCAGGAGAGCAGTCTCAGAGTGTTTTAATTCACTGCCTCTCGTAAACCTCACGAATTCACTCTGTTCACATCCTCATCTGAATCTAGAGTTTCAAGTTAATAATATTATACCTTTTGATCTACTTCTGTCTCTAAAAGGCTTTATTGTCAGTGTCTATAAGTTAGTCTGGGGGTTCCTAGCTCCCTGCCAGTTGTGCTGGTGCTGAGCTATGGGTGCCCTACAGGGGGGCTGAGGGCACATGGGCTGTGCAGCAACCTCAGGATCTGGCTCTTTTCTCTATATCCTGACCTGAGGCAGCTGCCAGGGTTTTTGTAAAGGTTCAGCACTAAAAAGTTGCAAACCAGGGATATTCAGCATGGATGTAGGTAGTTTTCCAGTTCCTGAAACAGAGGAAAGTGAGAGAGAAATGCACTATAGTCAGCTGGTGTGGGTGGTTCTTCTATGTTTGTTTGTTTTAATTTTTGTTTATTTTTTTAAAACCCCGTCCAAGTTAACGCTTGTCAGTATCGTTTGTTTTTCTCACTCCTTTATTTTGCATCCTTGTTTGGCTTTAAAAGCCTGCCTGTTCTCCTTGCACCTGTCTTTCCTGTCCAGGCTGTTGTTGCTTGCCAGCTCCTCTGTAAGCCTTGCAGAGGTGTTTCCTGGTGCCCCAGCAGTAGAAACCCTATAGCTGGAACTCAGGTGTGCCCACCCCCAGGTGAAGCTGGTTGGGAGAAGAGGGTTTAAATCAATGCAGCTGGACCTCTCCTTTAGCTCCTGTGAGCTCAGGGGTGGTGCAGGTTTCTTGCTGTAGTGGCAGGACTGCTGACTGTCCTGTGGTTGGATCAGACCTGAACTGGTAAGAACATAAAGTTAGTAGCAAATGAAAGTAGTACTCTTTGAACACATATGGGATGATGGTCACAATGAGGATTAGTAGTAGCAGGACTGGGTTTTTCTTTTCCAAGAGCTTCAGTGGTATTTGTTGTTTTGTGTCATTGCCTCATCCCTCATCAACTATTCACTTGTGTTGTGGACCAGATTATTCTTATATAAGTAAGGTGATCATATTAAAGCCATTCCTTTTTTGGCAGTTTCTGTAGAAACACTGCACCACTGCTTTTCAATATGACTTCAGTAAAATTCTCTAATGCACACACATGTAATGTCTCTGTGTGATGCCTACTGGGTACCTCTGCACTAGGTTTTGGCAGCGTTACCAGGGCTACTTAACATTATGTTATTCCAGTCTGTCTGCAGTAAAGTACAATTATAAAGTGTTTCCCCCTCAATATATTTAGTTTTTTACTAATCAATTCCTTTTGTTTCCATGTGTTTCCCCATCAGGGGTGCCAGATAATGCAGATGGTGTGCACTTTGGCAGGGAAAAATAATGTTGCATGTGAGGTGGGGGTCAGTGTGTGCTAAATGGCTTCCAGATGGCAGGGCATGGTAAGAGATCAGGTTGTCCCTCCATCTGTCCAGTCAAGAAATTGTATCTTTGTTTTCCTTCCTGAGGATGACTGTCTGCCTCTCTCTTGCTGATAACATATTGATCAGGGACAACATGGTATCATCTGCCCCGTAAGATTTTATTTAATGTATCTACAAAGAAGTGCCCTGAAAAGAATTAGGTAAAAAGTTCACTGGCTGTTCTGCCAAGCATTTTTGTTTAGCAATGAAAGGCCAAGTTCACTCTGATTTGCCAGTGCATGTTGCAGTAAGGAGAAATTTTGGCTAGACACAGCTTTCTCTTCAGGCTGCAGGTGCAGAGCTCTGCTACAAGACTTCTGTGTTATATAAGGAGTGTTTGGGTTGGAAAGCAGAGAAGGCAAATAAGTGCCCCAGCTGTACAAGACCACAGCTTAGCTCCGTGGTCAGAGGTGTCAAACATTTCTGAGCTGTGTCTGTCTGTTCCCTGCAACTCCCTGCCCATCTTGTGGGGGGGAAAAACCCAGCAAACCTGCAAATGCCCAGGGAAGAAAGGCAGCTTGGAAAGCACTTGCTGCATGAGTTGTCTTTATGTAGTCATGCTATAGGTAACAGGCAGGGCAGCCCACTCTGGTCCCTTCCTGGTGCTAAGGAAAGCCTCTGCTCTTGCATTTATCCTCCAGCTGAGGTTGTGGAGCTGCTGTGGTGTTCAGTCCAGACCAGAGAGAGCTGTCACAGCTCTGTCCTGAGTACTGGGGCATGGAAGGTGCTGTGAACCTGAGCTGGCAGGGGAAACCCTTGTGTTCCCCTGCATGGACCTGTGTCTCAGCTCCTGTGATGCACTTTAAGCTGTGGTGGGGAGTTTGCTGCTGTGGATCCCTTGTCAGAGCCACAGCACAAGCAAGGCAGCTGAGGCTCAGCAGGAGGGGTCTTTGTGGGAACCCAGTATTTGATGGTGTAAATGAAGCTTGGAAAGATGAAGGGAAGTTATTTGTGGATTATGACACTGTAAGCCCTGTGCTCTGTAAAGGCCAGGGAGCAGAGCTCTTACAAAAATGCTTCTGTGTTGATAGTAAGTTTTGCTTTAGCATCAGGAATGACATTCATTAGTCAAAGTATATATCTGGAAGTTGTTTTATGGGGAAAGACTTAACGGGGGAAGCTGAAGGGCTGCAGGTGATCATTGGGGCGTGTGAGAGGGGAACAGGTGCTGCTGTAAGCAGGTAACTGGGATGCCTTTGTGTTCGTAACACAATTTTATATGCTTTTGGTCCTCTTGCTTGGCTGGGCCCTCTTGTGAATTGTTGGGGTTTTGCAATTCTTTGTTTCCTCTCCAAGCAGATGTTCAGCATTCGCTTATTTTTAGCAGTTTACTTTTTTCGCTTTAAAAATCTTACTTTCACTCTTCTCTGTGTGCCCCTATATAGTCACATCCCCTTTGTGTGGATGAGATGCTGTTACTATATTAGGACAAAGACATTTTTAGCAAAGGACGAAGGCCTTTGCTTGAGAAAAGGAAGCAGCTTGCTTTTAAATCATTATTTATTTATTTGTATTGATGTGGCTGAAAACGTAGGATGTCTATGTCAGTGTCACGCCAGTTTGGACAAACTGGGAAGGGGAGGAAGGAAGGAGTGAACATGTAGAGCAGAGATAATTTCTTAGAAGAAATAACTGGGCAATTATCCCATCTGGCACAAAGCAGCTTCAGGGATGTAAGCTAATCAAGGTAAACTACTCTCAGAAAGAGCTTTTGTGATCTTAGTGCTCAAGCACTTTGGGAAATGGCTGGTCTCATGCTCCTATGTATTCTAACTAAAGTTAGGGATGTGGCTTAGGCCTGTCCTCTCTATAAATGGTTCTGAGGAAAGGAACAGCCTGTCCCTGAACCTTGCTAACTCTTAATCAGTAACACAATTTAATCTACCTTCTACAATTCCAACGTAATTACTGGGAAAGCAGGAGGGAAAACTTTAAAAGGCGTGGCTGAGATAGCTGTTTATATTTAGTTCAGGAAACCTAAAAGAAGCTTCTCAGCCAAGGCCTGGTTCCATCAACATTTGTGTCTGTGTGTGTGGAGGCAGAAGCTGCTGTTGTGTGTGGCTGCTATCCCAGGACATCTGTGTCCCTCTGCTGTGTCAGAGGTGCCCTGGAAGGGACAGTGTGGCGTGACAGGGCCCTGCACTGTGTCTGCTTTGGAGACATGAAGTCACTGGTTATTTAGTTCTTTTTCTGTCAGTGGTTTAATGAGTGTGGCCAAGACCAGGGGGAGTTGTGTGGTTACTGTCCTGTGGGTCTTGTGGGGCTTTGCTGAGCAGAGGGCTTTGCAGGAGTTAACAAATACAGCAACATTACAGTCCCATAATGAGTTCCGGGATTATTTGTGTGTTTAGATTTACAGCACAGGGAGAACTTTTAAAGTAAGAGAGTTTTTTAGCCTCAGATTTATTTATTTATTTATTTTCCTCAAAGGCAAGTCACTTAATTGAATGTTTATGTTGTACACTGAGGGGAAAGGGCTGTGTGAGAGCTGCAAAGTGGTCATTAGTGATTTATTTATTTTACTAATTTCATATGCAGTTAAATTCCTCTGGCACTTTGTTATGGTCTATAAGAGCTGTCAAAACTTTGCAGTACTACTGATTGTGTGGACATCTGAGAGAAATTCAGTGAAATAAGGCTTGTAGGGAGAAGTAATTTGTGGGAGGTGGGAGAGAGATGGAATTTGGGAGGGGCTGGTGTGCTCCTTATAGATCTAGCCAAAGTTCATCCTTTAAGGAGACTTCACTAAAGCTTCATGGGCACTCTGAAACTCGTCAGCTTATTTTTAATAACTGTTTTGCAGCACTTCCAAGCCTGAGAGCTGCAAAGGAGTTGATAACCACGTTTCTGAGGATGTACCTTTGGCTGCAGCCCCTGGTGATGGTGTAGAACTCCCTGCTCAAGAAACTGAAGGTTTCACAAGGGAAAAGAAGAGGTATTGTGTTATTTCATATCTTACAATACATTTCCACATCTGTACATCTTTTGCTTAGAAATGTTGCTAGTGTTAGAGACTGAACAATTTTAACAGGTGTTTTGTGAAGTTATATGAACACTTTGCTGCTGGATTTTGCATCCAAATCTTACACTATCAAGAGCTGCCTATTCCAGTATATTTACTCATAAGTACCAGAAGAGGGAGCTTGGGCTACACTGGTTATTACTATGCTGATCTTTCCTACTTTTTTTAAATTAATGGGTTTTTTTTAGTTCTTTAACCAATATTTTCCTTTCTTTAAGTTCAGTTTTGGTTTTTGTTTGTTTGGTTTGTTTGTTTTTGTTTGGGTTTTTTTGTTTGATTGTTTGGTTGATTTGGGTTTTTTGGTGAAAAAAAGATAGGTAATTTTGTTTGGTAATTATCTGTGCAAGATAGGTAATTTTCAAGAGGACTGTTCTACTCATTCTCCTTCAGATTCTGCCAGCATCTCCCACACTGTTGATTTGCATTGTTGTTGTCAGTAGTGAAGGAAGAAGTTCAGCTCTTGCTGAATAAATGTTGTATATCTTGATTTCAAAGTTAAACATTTCACTGCTTCAGGTTTGCACTGATTGTTGTCAGAGTATTTGATGGATGGCCTAGTGCATTTTTGCTTGGAAAACCCCGAAACCAAGTCTCAAAATCTCAGAATGATTTGGATTGGAAGGGACATTAAAGATCATCCAGTTCCAGCTCTCCCATCTCAAATATAGTTGAGCCAAGACATGTTTGGATATTCCTGTCAGAGCTTCAGCTGACGCCTGTCTGTGAGTGATTAACCAGTCTGCTCTTGTGGCTTGGCAATAAAGGGCTGCCCTTATTGTGACATCTATTAATGGAAAAGGTCACAGCACAGCTGAGAATATGAAATGGGCACTCCCTGGAGAACAGCATTCTCCACCCCACCAATACAGATTGGCAGGTTGTGACAAGCAGGATACAAGACAGGAGACACCAGTAAAGCTCTGTTCAGAAATGTCAGAAGATGCTGCTGTCAGCAGGAGGATACTCTGGATCATGAATTAAAATGTACACAATAGACAGGTTCTGCTGTGGAACAGTGCAGGAATAGCTGTTAGCAAATGCTGCTGAAACAACTATCCACAGTATAATGTCTAGGAAACATGATGGTTATCTCTTTTCAACTTTGATCAGAGAATGGTGTCCTCACCTGTAGTGTACGTGGTGCTGTAACACAGGACAAGCCTTCTGTGCGTTCCCCTCTGTGGTGCTGCACCAGACCCACGTTGTTTGACCTGTGTATTGTTGGTGGGGAACAAAAAAACAGCCTGTTTTGCACCTGTTCTGTCACCTGGAGAGAATTTTCTGAGTTGAAGGGTAGATACAATGGTCATTCTCTCAAAATGGAGAGAAATGGGCAGGTGAGGTTGTAAGTTAGAAAATATTCACCCTGACATGTTGGCCCTTTCTGGAGAATCATCCAAAGTTGCTTGAACTTTACAGATACCCTGGACTGTGTTTCCCATTCTGTGAGTGCTTTAGTGTGGTCACAGATGACTATTGTTTATAAATCCACATTGAAACCACCAAAACATGTGGAATTTTTTTCCTTTTCCCTAGAATTCAGCTTCAAGGAGAGGAGAAATCATTTCAGAACTCTGCAGGCAAGCAGAGCTGCTCTGCTCACATACTTAGATTGGCTTAAGCCTCTGAAGTTTGTTTTGTTTTGGTATTGATGTTGTGTGTTTCATAATGGAAATATTTGTGTGCATAAGAAGCTTTTGAATAGGGTAAACAATGGTGTAATTAAGTAGAATTGTAGAATCATCCAATGGTTTGGGTTGGAAGGGACCATAAAGACCATCTCATTCCACCCTGCCATGGGCAGGGACACCTTCCACTAGCCCAGGTTGCTCCAAGGTGCATCCAGCTTGGCCTTGAACAATTCCAGGGATGGGGCAGCCACAGCCTCTCTGGGCAGCCTGTTATATTAGCAGAACTGCTTACTGCACAATCAAAATCCAGCCTAGGGTGTCAGAAACCCCACTGGACACTGGGAATGGTGGTCTTGTCACCCACAGACTCCTTGTCTGAAGCTGAACCTGTGTGTTTGTTCTGTTTCTAACATGAACACAGACTTTCCCAGATCTTAGTGGAAATTAAAATGCACACGAAAGATAATTCTTGCATTCTCTTGAAAACCAAATACATTGCTGTCCAAATAGCTGTTTGCTGTTATAATCAACCCCTTATGCAAATACTTCTGAGACTATCTTGCATTTCTATGTGATTCATGTGTCCCAAATCAAATCAGCCATGGGAAATGATAGCCTGCAAATTGAGTTATGTTTCACTTTGTCACATTTATGGCAAGTGCCTGGCAAGGTGCTGAACTTCTGCAAGGGCTGTGCCACTGCATGATTTTGTGCAAAATGGATCCTTGAGGCATTTCAGTCTGCTCTGTGATTGTCATGGTCACATTATGAACTGTGTCACAGACACTTTATAATTTGGGAGAAGTGCTGAAATAATGGTTCTTTATGGGAGCCCTGTGGACAGAGCTGGAAAAGCCCTGAAATGCTGATCCATCCCTTTGTCCTGGAAGGAAGAGAGATGAATATGATCTATGCTGTGGAGCAAAAAAACAAATGCTGTTTTTGTGCATGTCCTCACCTGTAGCCTCAGTACCTGCTTTCAGAGCTGCACCTGGGATGTTCTGTGTGGCTGATGTGAATGGAGAGGTGGGTCCTCCTTGTTGTCAGATACAGGGTCAATTCTCTTTCACAAGCTAGACCAGGTTGGAGTGGGATCATTCTGGGAGACTTCTGCTGAGCTCTGAATCTCTGAAATTAAATACACATTTCTGTCTCACCTAATTTTCCTGAAATGAGCGTGGAACCAATTGGGAGCACAGCAACAAATTTTTCTGAAAGCAAAAAGTCACAACAGTCTTTCCAGAAAGCTCTACTTTCTGTGAAGGAAAAAGCTCTGTCTGCATTGTTGATTTCCAAAACCTTTCATAACGCTTCCCTGGGAGGAAGCGAAGCTGAGTAATTGGTGTCACACAGAAAAACAGGATAAGCTTGATGACTTCTGGGTTTTATTTGCTTGATCACGTGTTGAAAACAAGTTTTCTGCTTTTGCCCATCTTTGGAGGGGCTTAGTGTAAAACTAAGGAAATAAAAATCAATGTATTGCCTTCATTCTTGACCAACGCTGATAATCCTAGCCTGAGTTGCTTTTAATGATGTAATCAAAACCAAGGAGGGATTAAAGGGGATTCAAAACCCAAGGCTTTTTTCCTTGAGGGAATTCAACCCTTTTGAAAGGAATGTGTTACTACATTAAGTTTACAAGTGCACTGAGCAAGGAAGAGATGGGAAATACAGGTGAAGGATACAAATGCAATGACAAGGCCTCTTTGTTTCCAGAGTGTGGGAGTTTGTGAGTTTTTTGG
This sequence comes from Margarornis squamiger, assembly GCA_035222235.1. Taxonomy (NCBI): domain Eukaryota; kingdom Metazoa; phylum Chordata; class Aves; order Passeriformes; family Furnariidae; genus Margarornis; species Margarornis squamiger. The sequence continues at coordinate 31,457,945 of JAWWTY010000158.1, forward strand.
GGTTTGTGGATTTTTTATTTTTGCAGGAAGGTGTAGTTTTGTGAGTTTTAAGTGTATTATGTGAACTGGATAGTAGTATAGCTCTAGTGTGTGTCTGGGCTGTCTGGTGCACAAGGGAAGTGGTTTTTTTATAATAGCAAGAGAATGAAGGCATCGAAAGGAAGTTGTTTAGGTCTTGGAAACTAAAACCCAAGGAGTTTTGTTGAGGCATTGTGGCTGATAGTGTGAAAAGCATTTACCATCTTCTCAAACAAAACATCAAAAATAGATACCTTTGACATAACCAGGCAGTGTGTAACAAAAGGATAGGAACAGGCCACACTCCTGCTCTTCATTCATTTTCTCCATTCCAGGTTTTTAAAGGAGATTGTGTCCTGTGTGATGTCCTCAGGCAGGAGGATGCTTTGTGTTGCTCACCCTATTAGTGAGTAATGGCAGCAACTCCTGGGATGTGTGCTGTGTTTCAAGCCCAAAACGTTGTGGACTAAGTGGATGTTCTTGTAAGTGATTTTGGGACTGGTGTGGTGGGGTCCCCAGGCGAGGAACTGGATCCTTCAGGCTTTTCTGGGAAACCCTGTGACTGGGGAGGGGATAATCCTGTGTGTTTGATGGGCAGGGTGCCCCAAGACCCCGATGCTGTGTGCTGGTAAAGGACAGCTTCCCTGAAACAGCAGCAATTCAACAAATAGCTTCCAGTAACTGTGTTTTTAAGAGGCAGAGCATTAATGGATGCTTGACAGAAGTGGGAAGTGTCACCTGTTTTCTCACTATGTGTCTTTGTTCAGAATTTTGACTCTCTGGGGTGCATTCTGCCTGCATGTTTGCTCAAAGAGAGCAATTATTTGTGTGTGTTGAGAAGCTTCTCTCAGTATGTGGTGGTGGACAAAAGGGCAATGGTAGCCCCCTGTTTGCTTGTTATTACTGTGTATTTTACAGGTTCCCCCAGGCAATATATGGTAATTTCCTTGCTGCTAGAACAGGTTGAGCAGCATGAAAATGAACATGTCATTACAGTAATTAATTCATTCACAAGGAGTTTGAGAATGGCATTGATCATCTTGCATCCTACAAAACCCTGACAGTACAGGTTCAAGAGAGATTACACACCTGGCTTGGGTTGCTGTTCCTTGGCACTGTGGCAAGTTCTGAGGGTGCCAGAGGACCTGACAGTGCCAGGAGGATGGAGGGCTTGTAGGGAGATCACCTCTTGCCCTGCAGCAGGTATTACATGGGCTAAAGCTGTTGAGTCAGGTGTATTTCATATTTCTCAATAAATGCTGTTGTGCTTAAATATGGCCTGTGCTTTTGGGGAGCTCTACCCCTAATGCTAAGTCTTCTAAAAACAAAAGCATAAAGAAATCCTTGAAAAGTACTGAAAATACTTCAAGTTTGTGTTAACTCTTTTGAAATCAAACTGAAGCTGTAAGCTGACTTCTTTGAGGAGGTCATTTGACCACCCATCCTTGGCAGCCACAGCACAGACTTACAGCAGGCAGGAATACTGCTCTGGTCTGATTGCTTCATCCTGCATTTTCATAACCTGATTCTTCACTTAGACCCTGAGGCCAAGAGACCTTTGGTTTCTGCTTCCCGAAATCTCCTGCAGGGAGATGCCCCTGGAGAGCATTATCCACTCTGATCTTGTCAGCTGAGGGCAGGTGCCTGAAAGTCCCTAAAAATGTCAGTTCCTCTGGCATTAGGCAGCTCCTTTCCTAACAAGCCAGGCTCCAGCTGTCGTGGGGATCTCACACCTTGGGATGTTTAAAGGTTTAGGAATAGGTGTGGCAGCAAGATGAGATCCTGTTGTCTGTGGTGGTGGTTCTGCAGCTCTGGTGTGTGGAAATGTCAGCAGAGCTTTGGGCATTTGGCTCATGGACATGGTCTGCGGAAGCACAGTCAGCAATAGAACAAACCCCCTGCTTTGGTGTGGTTATGCTTGTGCTCCCAGGCCAAAAATTTGGAAAACAGGGGTTTAAGGTTTTGTTTGTGATCTGGTGAATTCAAGCCTGGTTCTTCCAGTAGTGGCATGACACAGATGAAATCCAAAATTGAAGTGTCTGTGCCTCAGCAGGAGGGGAAAGCAAAGGGACAAATGACAGGGCAGAGGCTGCATGGAGAGTTTCCCAGAGTGGTTTGGCTGCCCTTGAGCCTCATGTCATGCCTGCTGTGTAGGTCTGTGTGGGAGCAAACCCCTTGCTCCTTTGGGATCATCCCTGCACAGCCACCGTGGAGGGAGACATCCCCACCCGGGGGTGTGCTCAGCCTTGGAAACCTCATCCTCCTCTTTGTTCGGCTCCTTAATTTCATGAAGCACTTTCGGACGTGGAATCTTCTGGGGTGTTTGGTTCTCACGTTGCTGGCTGTGATTCACTGGTGACCTCTGAAAGGCTCAGCCCCCCCCGGCATCCCCAGCAGAGGCCCCTTTTGTTATCTCTGCAGTGGGTTTCCCATGCTGCAGATTTCAATAACTAAGCAGCCGTTTTGGTTATTCATAACTCTTAATGCCATTAATCTCACTTGCAATTTAGATGAAGCACTGGCCTTAGCAACCAAACAGTGATCAGTGGGAAGGGGGGAACAATTACTTGTGGGTTTTTTATTTCATTTTATTGTTTTTTGTATTTATTTTTATTTGAAACCTGTTCAAAAGTTTATTTCTTGTGAGCTGCAGTGTCCATCCTGGTTGCATCATCACTGGTCACTCCTTTTTTTTTTTTTCTTTGAATTAGTAGATGGGAATTCTGTCAGTGTGCTCAGGCTTAAAATCCTGAGACATTGTGTGTTTTCATGGAGAGTGTATCAATGCAAATAAAGCACTCACACTGTGATAATCTAGATAAGTGGTGGAGCAGACAATGTGTGTTTATCAAAGTATTTGATCTGGAAGAATCAGTTAAATCTGTGAAGCTTTACACCTACTACCTCCTTGTGTTATTTTGTGCTGTGTTATTTTGTGGTGACATGGATAGGGCTGTGTTGTGCCAAGTGATGTCCAGAGGCAATTGAACAAATTGCTTCTATTTTTCTTGAAAAGTATATTGAAAAATATCCCACTGATTTAACACTCCCTAATTATTTTGCTGCTCAGGTTTCATTTATGCTCTCCAGTAGTGAATCAGTGCCCCACTCTGAGCCCATTAAAAAGTAAATGCTGCAAAGAAAAATACCCCAAACCCACAACTAACAAAAAAAACCCCACCAAACCCAGGGTTTCAACCTGGTGGTCTGTCATTCTGCCTGTAGGGCTGAATTCCTGATTTATCTGTTCTGGAATGGGATTAAATGAAGAATAACTGGATTTTAGAAGAATGGTGATGAATGTGTCTTTAAATATCTAATTATAGACTATAATAATATCTTAATTATACTGTGGACATAAACTCCCCTACATGTCTATTTATTAGGCACTACTAAAGCATAGATGTTACAATTTATGTTAACCTTTCAAGAGCTTTTGCCAGTAAACCAAAATAAGACAAATTTGTTGCATGTTTCAGGTGACTTTTCATCCTTGCTCTTTCGTCTGTAGCACGAAGTTGCTCATAAAACTAAGAGGGAGAAAGAAAGAAATCTGCTTTTCTTTCACTGCTCCTGCTTGGCCCTCCCCTTTTGGGGATATCATCCTTCAAAATAACAAACATTTTAAGTTTTATATTATCATCTGCTCACATACAATACTGTGGTGTCTTGTACGTGGCTGGGATAGAGTTAAATTTCTTCTATTCCCTAAAGCAAAAGAAAAATTGAATTGCATCTCTGGGGACAAAGATTGAAGGGAGTTGATTGGGTTTCTCTGCTTAGCTGTGACTTTCCGAAGGATGTAATGACAGCACTAGTCTTAAATAGTGTCCCTGTCCCACAGCAGTGCAGGTGGTGTGACCTGGCTGGAAAAAACAAATAGCAAATCAATGCTGTCTCACAGAGTCCTGATGGCACATCTGGGCATGACATAAAATCAGAGTTAGCAAGGAAAAGTGAAGAAGCCAAGTGGAGGGTAACAAATGCCTTGTAATGTTCCAGCAGCAGCTTCAGCAGGTTGCTGTTTGAGGAGGACTTTTAAGTGGCTCTCCTCAAGGCAAGTGGAAATTACAAGATCCATCCCCTCTTGCTCACTTTAGAGAAGGAGGTGAGACCAAGGAGCAAAAATCTGTCTAGAGGGGCAAGACATTTTGCAGAATAAAAACAAAGAAAAAGGAGATTCTGGATATCCCACGACTGAGCAAAGAAGTGCAGAAATATGCACAACCCGTGTGTTTTTGTGCAGCCTGTAATGAAGAATGCTTGAATTCTTAAAAGCCTGCAAACTGCTTTCTGTTTAGCCTTTAATAAGAGGAACTCCAAACCTTGAGTGCCAGCGTGGCTGAAAATAGGCTGCTTGACCTTCTCTGTAATGCAGGGAACAACACAGGTCCTGGGAGACCTGTATTTCTGGGAAGGACTTGGCAGCCAGAGCCTGCCAGAGCAGGGCTGCTGCTCCTGCAAGGCTTTTAGAGCACAGGAGTCCCCAGCCTTGGGTGTCCTAAAAAGGCTGTCACCGCAGCACTTCAAAAGATGTCGATGCTTTTATGTGCTAATGTGCTCTCAAACATACAGCCACCCTCCCCGAGGCGCTGGTTTGCCTTGTGACTGTCTCTACAGAACAGTGTTGGTTTTCTGAGCAGTTTGGTCCTTCTAGTCCTTTAGGAAACACACTGCTCTTCCTTAGCAGTCTGATAATGTGGATACCTTTGCCATGAACCCTTTGATACCAGAGAGGCTTTGGGCTAAAATCTTCTTCCCAGGCTGCATTCATTGGGGTCCAAAGGCAGTATCTCTTATTTTTATATATATATGTACACATATATATAAAATTATTGAGGGGGGAAAATTATGTTTCAACAGTAATCTGTTTTTTTAAACATCTTCCCATCTTTTGGTTGTATTTTGTAGACAGCACTGTTCATCAGAGCTTTGGCAGCAGCCTTCAGATACCAGAGAAACCCCTTCTTGTTTGGGGTGTTTGGCTTTGCTCTGTCTCTGCAGTTTGCTTTATATGGTGCTCATTTCTGCACAGTACCTCAATAATGCATTGCAGCTCGGATGTATAGCTTAATATTCATCCATTCCTTCCCAAGGGGATTAGATGTGTGAGAGAGGCTTTTCTTTCAGTGGGCTCTTTGATGTTTCTGTGTGTCTATGTGTGGTCATGCAACTAGCATTTACAGCTAGTGTAAGTGCCTGGCACAGTGGAGAGGGAAGCCAAGAGCAAGGAAACAGAACATAAATTTGAGGATGTCATAAACCTTATCACAGTCCTGTCCAGCGCTATTGTTTGATGGAAACCAAGAATTTCAAATTGGGTGCAAGTGACCCAAGTCTGAATTTATATATAAACATGAAATGGAACAAGACCAAATATTTAGGAGCCTGTACAGAGTTTTAAACAACTAACCAGCAGGCATCCAGTTTCAATAAAACATTAATTTTGTGTAGGCCAAAATATGGCTCTTGCTTAAATGGATGAAAGAGGCAGGAAAAGAAAATGATAAATTCTAAAGGATGGTACTGAGTACTTAAATAGTCTTTTTCAGCAGTGGGATCACAGTAAGTTGTTACATGGCTGTTCATCCCTGGGCTGAAAGCCTGGGGCATCCTTAAGTCCTTTGAAGCTACAGTGGGATTTATTTATTTTATTTTTTTCTTTTTGAGCTACATCTGTGTGTTTTTCAGGGTCCAGAAAAGTTCTTACAAAATGTACTTATAGTGTCAACACAGATCTTATATTTTTAAAACCCAGCTCTAAATTTAGTGCTAAATTGATGCTTCTTGGCAGGCCTAAAGGATGACTTGGGGCCAGGCAGGAGAGGGGGAGCTCCCCTCTCATCTGAGGTCTTTCTTACCAGTCAGGATGGGCTGCAGGGAAAAGCTGCTGCTCACACCACATTTGTGTTCAGACCCCTGGACTGTCACCCTCTGTGTTTCTGCCCCACAGAGAAATCAACCCAGCTTTGTGAACTTGCTGCTGTAGCTGCAGGATGCCTCATTTTGTGTCCACTCTCTGGAGTGCACAGAGGGAAACGAGTGACATTGACCCTCTGAGCAGCCAGAGTAGCTTAAAGGATACCTGGGTTTAGGTGAGTGCAGCAGTGAGCAAAATCCCAAATCCTCTCCAGATCTCCCCCTGCAGTTGGTCCCCAGACAGATTTTGTAGTCAAATCAGATGTAAATCTGCAGTTTGGCTTCTTGCACAGGTTGGCCAGAGACATCAGTTTAGTATTTGTTACTGCATCCCGTAGGCAACAAGCTCTCTCCACTCCTAGGCTCAGTTAGAGCACACCTTTTGAGAGACCATGGCTGTATGCAGTTTTATATTATTAATATAGTAAAGTAATGTAAAGTTAAATATATTAATATAAGGTCACTATTAGGAATTTGCATGTAACGGCTGATCAGATTTTGTTTTCCTCATTTGGATCTTGTTGGTGTAGCACTTGTCAGAGCTGCCACTGTGTTCAAACACATCACTTCTCTTTGTGCAGGTGTCTTTGGGTGTAGTGGACTGAGTTCTTTCATCCTTGGTCTTTAAACACTTCCCCAAGGCTCTAAGCAGCTCTCTTCTGGCCAGTCAGTGAAGTACTAACATTAAACTGATGGAAGCACATCCATCAAGGTCTCACTAGTGTTACAGCCCATGTTCTTGTTTTACCAGTGCTCCAGTTCATGGTGCTGCAGTTTTGCTGCTTGGATGGTTATTTTTCAAAGAGGAGAGTTAAATCCTGTCCCCTTTATGATCAGGAGCATCACAGATGTGATGAACTGTCCTCATGGTGAATCTCTTGAGCTGTGCCACGAGCTGTGCACAGGAACTGGGGTGAAAGGGAGGGGAGAAGGAGGCAATACCTTGTCTGTGACATCCCTCCCCATAACCCAGAGCCCCCTGTAACCCAGACAGTATGTGGGTAGTGACCAGGGTCTCAAAAGGTTGAAACCCTTGATCCTACAGATTGCCAGTGCATGTTAGCCAAGACAAGGGTTGCTAGTGGAACTTGAATGTTTATTGCATAGAAACACTGGGGAATGGAAAAAAAGCTTTTTCCACTCTACAGCTCCTGAAAGGACCATGCTGCCTCAGAACAGGATTCAATCCAAGGCTTCTTTTATTGGGCCTCTGTTTATTTAATAAATGTACACATGAAACTTCAGGGAGTTGACACAGGCATTTTAAGTGTATTCTTTGCACTTGTTAGGAAGATGCCACAGTATCCCTGTTTTGCTCACTGTCAGGACAAACAGTGCCTGTGTTCTCCCTCTTGGCTTCCAGGTACCTGCTAGGGCTTTACTTAATATGGTGTGTGCCTTTCTAGGGCTTTTTCTTTTTCTCAGCATCTTCCTTTTCTCTGTAACAAATAAAATCCATTAGGGAGCTGTTACAATATTCAAAAGACCAGTCCTCCATAGTTCAGTAGAGCTACCACACGGAAAACTGAAGCTGAGCTGTAACCTCAGCCTAATAGGGTCTCTGGATACAGACATGTAATTTTAATCTGTTGGCTGGTGCCATTGATTTCCCATATTGGATGGAAAAAACGGAGTTATTAACCGTTTCAAATCTTCTTCCAGAGAGCACATAGGACTTCTCATATGTTCTCTTCACATTCTGTTTTTCACTTGCTTGTAAAGTGGCAAATATAGAAGGTGTAGCTGGTTACTACCACTTTGGCAAGGGAGCATCAGAGCCTGGGGGGCATTTGTGGCTCAGGGACAGCCCTGCACCAGCAGTTCTGAAGCTCAGTCCCTGAGTGAGGCAGTGCTGCTGGTTCTCTGGGGCTCTTGAGGCAAGTGTTGAGCAATGAGACACTAGAAATGAGGGTTTGGCTTTTATCAGAAACAAAACAACCCCAAAATTATAACTTGCTTGGAAGTTTGTGGCGGCATGTAGTGCTGGCTCACAAGCTTTGCCCCTTAGTTTAAACCAAATAGAGAAAAGAGAAAGGGCATTTATTTAGATGCTGTTTGTAAAACAGAATTTAATTTTAGGCAGCCTCTGCAAGTGAAATGTGCTCTGTTGACTAAACATCTTTGTTTCCTCTTACACCAAGAACAATTAATTGTGCATGCACTCAGAGCGCCAGATGTATTCACACACGTGTATTCAGCAGTCGTTCCTTTAAAGCAAGCAAACCCAGTGGATTTTGCTTTATTCAAGCAGAAAAAACCCCCAGAAACTGTTTAAGGTGTGAGCCTCATGAGGCCTCCACTACAGCATGAGAGCTGTGCTGTGGTAGGTGCTTGGAAGTTAGAATGTTTTAATATTTCTATTAAATCTGCCTGATCCTTCTGACCTCTCTGCCGTGTGATGTATCCAGTATTGTTACATAGCTTCAAGCCAGTCCTGTCCCTGGGGTTTAATTCCTGCTGTAGACAGCGGTGCAACCCGTTAATTTCCTCTCTCCTTCAGTGATGTGAAACACAACTTGTACGTGTAGCATCTGCTTGGAGGGAGGGATGCTGCGCAGACTTCTCAGCGTGCCCTGGTACCTCCACAGTGGCAGAAGGATAAGCTCATTGATGGGGCTTGGGATGCTGTACAGGCTTAAAGATCCTCCCCAGGACACGCATCCTTATTAGATGAGCATCCCCACCTCGCTGTCCAGCAAGGGGGTCTGTGCAGGGAGGAGCAAAATGGTTAAAGTGCCCTGCTCTCTTGGATGGAGCTGCTGCTCAGCTCCCACATTGCCTTGTTTACCTTGGCTGCTCACGATATTCTCCCTACGTTCCTCATGGAAGATTCCAATTTTTTTTTGTGCAAGAGGGATGAGCTCATTTGTTAAACGAAGGAAATAATTAAAAAAAAGAAAAGAAAAGGCAGGCGTTGTGGCTATTAATCCTCCCTGGAGCCGTCCCGATCCTGCCTGCGAAGGGAGGGAAATGCATGCGGGGCACACGTGCATTTGCATTTCAAATCAGCTGAGTCAACACAATATAATGGTCCTGCCTGTAGTTCCTTAGAGAGCCACAGTAGCTGACAATGTGTGCTTAAAGGGAGGGTCTGCTTTTCTTCTTCCTTTTTTTTTTCCCCTTTTTTTTTTTTTGGATTCCTCCAAGCCGGTTTCCATAGCCAATAGTGCCGTGTTCCAGGCGCCTGCACCGGAGCTCTTTGGACCACTGATGTTCAGCAGATGATTCCCCTGTCACGGCAGCCGGGATTTGGTTTTATTTTATAAATACCGTTCATCTGGACCGGGGAAGGAAAAAAAAAAATATATAGAAAATAAAAAAAAAATTAAAAAAAAAGAGGCAACCCAGCACCCAAACTGGCAAGAGTTCAGAGAAGAGAAGCTGCCGAAGTGTTTGTGCTTGCGGTGCCACTGATGCGAGCAGCTGTTCCCATCTGCAGTGCAGCATCGCAGCCTCTGCACAGCCACGCATCCCGGGGCTCCCGGCCGCTGGAATCACGGGCGGAGCTGGCCCTGCTCCTCTGTAGCTCGGACCCCAGGGCTCGCTGAGGATGGGAGGCTCGCAGTCCCTGCAGCAGGCACAGACAGGTGGCCTGGTCCGGGAGCCGTCAGAGGCCATGTAAGTGTGCATTGTTACTCCTTTTGCTCTCCCCTCTCCCCCGGGAGCTCCGAACCTGAGCCTTTGTTTGGGGCTGTCTCAGGGCGCAGATGGGGCTTGGCTGGGGATGGAGAGGGTGATGCTGCCCCGGGTACCAGGGCACCTGGCGGGGCGTGTTGGGCAGGAGCTGCATCCCAAATGTGCTGTCTGTTCTCGTGTTTTGGGTGCAGAATCCATCAAACACAAGGAACAAAACGCCAGCCCCTTCCCCCTTCCCAAACCCCACCACCTCTCTGTGTTCTATTTAAAATGCACAGTATGGAGCTCCGTTTCACTGCCCCTTTTTTTTTTCCTTTTTTTTTTTTCCAGAGCTGCTTTTTGCTTTTCTCTATACACCTAGTGGTTTTCAGGTCACATCACCCTTGTCAGCATCCATCCCTGTCATGGCATTATATCTTCTGATGAATCATAAGCAAGGTGTCCTTAGATCTCTCCTCGCTGAAGGCCAACTCTGAAAGATTCACTGGGGGAGGGAGGAAAAAGGAGACAATCAGTGCTCGTTCAGAACGGGTTAGCACCTTTTTTGGCACTTTTCTCAGATGGCTAAATGGAAGTGCACAAATATGTATGTGTGTGGAGAAATAGCAGCATCATTTCCCACTTGCAAATAGGATTTTGTCATTTACTGCTGGAGGATTTAGCAGTATACTTAGCCAACAGCCTTTTCTCCCTAACCATCCAGCCCAGGCTGCTAAGCTGGGTGCTGGAGCATGGACCTTACCTCTGAATGGGTTTTAGAAGAATTGCCTTGTCTCCTTTTGTTATTTCAGCTGTATAAATCACATTTATCTAACATGTCCGACTACTGCATCCATTACTGATTATGCATTTTGGTAAGTTTTAGGTACTTACCCCTAGGGCTGCTCTATAAACTAACCTCATATAGAAATAGCCTCTTAGAAATTCTTTTAATGTAGTGTCTGCTTGTTAAGGTAGATCTGATTATGGTTGAGACATCATTTGTATGTTTGAGATAAGTGTTTCAGAGTCATTGGGGAATGATAAAGCAGTAACTGATAGTTTTGCCTCTGTAATAGGCCTTACAAGCAGGGATATGCTCCTTATTGTCATATTCCAGTACATCAGCAGATAGCTTTGCTTGATAGTGTCTTGTTATATTTGTAAAATACAGGCCTAACAGCATTTCTGGATCCTTTGTTCCTTTGATGCATAGCTTCAGCAATTAAGATTTTTTTTTTCCTCTAATTGAGGAAATTCTGACACTCTACCACCTGACATTCCTATAAAGAGCAACTATTTTAATAATATTTTAATTATTTTAATAGTATGGTGGAATAGACTGATACCTCATTGCCTTTAAAGGACTATAAATTGCATTTTCATCTGCACAAACTGGTGCTGATTTTTATAGTGGTCCAAGGACCGGGCAATAAAAGAACCATTGCTCAAACAAGGTTTGGGCTTTTTTATCTACGATTTTTAGTCTTTTAAGAATGCATTCTGTTGGGAGAAGATATTGATCGAAGTGTATATGTATATATTTATATATTTTGGGGACACATGAGTAAATTATGTTGTCATGTCTCTCAGTGAGTCCTTTTATATATAAACATACTTATCTTTTGCAGTTAGTCATTCTTGTGGGGTTTTGGGATGATCTTTTAAGGCACAACATAATCAACAGATAAATTTTTTAACACAGGTATCATTTGGTAACTGTTGATGTCCTTGGGCAGAGTTTGTGAAAGGTGTTGCTAATCTTGTATTAAATAAATCACTGAAAGAGTGTGCCATTTTCTTCAACTAAATACTCTTTAAAATGAGATAAGAATGGAGGCGTTTCTTTATCCTTGAGGAAACACAGGCCTATTTGCTGAAACAAGAACATCCTCATAGGATGTCACAGTTATCAGCTCTGCTCTGAGGTTTTGACTTTATATCCTAATGACTGTAACTTTTACCAATGCTTTTCCAGTGAGGTTGCATTTAACTTACTTTGCACACACAAGCAAATTCCTTAATGGCAGTGATGGCTCAGAGGCAGAAACATCTGGCCGTGTCCCAGGCAAGTTGGGCAACTGCCCACGCAGTTACAGCATCCCTGAAGTCATCATTTCATCCATCAGCAGAGACTTGTTGCCCAAAGGAGACAGCTTCTCCAAAGGCAAAGCAGGGCTGGATTTTGCTGCCTCTCAGTTCATTAGATTAGATGGGTGTAAATTAGAAGTCATTACTGGAATAGAATAGCATCAGGAAAAGTACAGAGGCAAACAAATTCCTGAAGTAGCTGCTGGTTTAGGAGTCCCCCCAAAGTGTCCTACGATGGACTTCTTCACTAACCACTAGGGAAAGTCGTAGAAGTAAATTGGTGTTAGAATTGATGCTCAGAAGGGGTCTAGGTTAAGATTTTAGAGTGTATGCATGATTAAATATGCCCTTTTTCCCTCTGCATGCCAAATCCCCAATTTTAATGTAAATTTGTTTCAGCCAGGATAAAAATATTTGTAATAAACCCAGTATTGACAGTGACAGCCTGGGGTATTGTGTTGCTCATTGTGGATTGTTAGCACTCACTCACTGGCAGCAGACAATTGCCCTTGTATTTAAAGAGAAAGGAAAAGTCAATTTGGAATGATAAAAAAGGGAAAGCCCAAGGGAAGGCCCTGACAATAAAAGTTAACTGCAGATGAAAGTGGTGTGGTTCAGACCTCGCTGTTGATGTTATAAGCGTTGTCATGTGCTTTGCAAATCGCAGCAGGCACCCTGGTGGCCACAGATTTAGCTCAATCAAGGGCACGTTTCCATCACATAATAGGAGTGGACTCGGTTGAAATGAAAGCAAATGACAGTGTGATGATGTTCAGCGTGCATGGATTTGTTGGGTGCCTGCACACATCTGGTGCTGGTGATGTTGTCCTCACGTGTGCTGTGCTGCACTGAGGTACCAGAGCTGTCCTGCTGAGGATGTGAACAGAAACGTGATTGCCAAGTGCTACCACTACACTTCAGTGCTTTTCTTTGCAGTAGTAATACGTTTCCACCTCTTGGTAATATTTTTCAAGTATTAGCAAACTGGAAGTGTTGCTAGTGATTTAAATGGTGGTAGCTCTTATCCAGTTGCCACCTCTGAGTCATGTTTTTTCTCCAGTGGAAAGGGTTCCTTTCTCCTGAGCACAAACCACACCTTGCTTTTGTGGAGCATTATGGTTGCTGTCCTTGCAGCAACTGGGCAGGATTTACATTCGGTGCCCATTTCTTGATCAGCCAAAGGGCTGATGATGTGTTATTTCCTCCCATCAGGAGCTCTGCGTGCTGTGTCTTTAACATTTCCATCCCTTGCCAATCCAAGAGGAAAATGAATGAAGAGTGAGCCAGCTCCCACTGAAGTTGATAGTGAAATGCCCACTGACTTCAACGGGAGCTGGATCAGGCTCCAAGAAAGAAATTGAATGTTACTGATCATTGGGAGCAGGCCAAGATGTTGGTGACATGGTGGGTTGTTTTTTAGTATATCTTCTGCTGCGTGGTCTTTTCATTTGTTTGGAAAGACTCAGGAAGATTTATACTGGATAGTCTCAGCCTTGTGTGTAGGAGATGTAAGCAGTTGTTCTATGTGTAAGGGTGTATATATACATGTATTTATAAAAGTTATCCCTGCATATGTACAAACATACAGCCCTTGCTTGCCACCACATTTTTTATTTTTCTATTTCCCAAATGTGGAAGAATCCATTGTGTTGTTCTTAAAAGTTTGAAAGAAGTGAGTCTGGTGAAATATTTGCACAGTTTTATATGCTCATGCATAAGAAAATGATCATAATGAATATATATATGTGGAAGACTGGGATACATGTATTTTGAAAATATTTTGGTCTTGGGAGGAAGGGACGCTGCTGTTATTGAATTGGTATTTAGTTAATCCCTTGACAGATAGTGCTGCCTATTGCCAGCATATGAGGTAAAAAGGTGAATTGTGAATTTGTTTTCTTCTTCCTCTTACTGACAGCCATCAGTGAGCATCCCCATCCATAATTAGAGGATCCTCTATCTACTAGATTTGTCTGCTAAATAGGGTGAATTTCTTGGAGACGTGGGGATGCTGTACTTAAGAGAAGATGTATCAGAAGTAACGAGGAGGTTCGTCTGTCAGGCTTCCCTGTCTTTTATTCCAGCCTCCCTTATTTGAGCCCAAAGGATCTCATCTCTGAAGTCAATGACAGCACTTCCTTTGATATGAGAGGTGGTTCCATCAACCACTGCTTCTGTCAGCAGAAGCAGGCAGGTCACGTTTGGACTTGAAAACAAAATGAAAAGACCCCAGACTCCCTCAGCCTCCTATTAACAAGGCACAGCACACATCTGGCAAATCCATGTGTGCTGCAGAGCTCTCCATAAGGAGTGGGGTGCCCTGTGCCATGGGTAATGGAGCTGCTGTCATCCATTATGTATTGTGACATACAGGCAAATTGGAAAATACAAACTGATGTGGGGTAGTAAAAACATGAATGGAGAGACGTTCCTGCACAGGCATCGTGGCTGTCACTTGCTGGCAGAGCTGTTTCCCTGCCTGCCTTTGCTTTTTGCTTTGCTTGACCCAGCAGTCAGAGGAGCTGATTGTTAGATTTAAATCAAAGATGCTCTGCAGTCCTGTGTGTTTCAAGAGGTAATAGCCTGGGTGCTTTTAGTGTTTTTCTAACGTGATTATCTCATCTAGAAAAGAGCTCTGTCTGTTGCAAGCACATTTCCTTTGTTTTAAGACGTACACACATCGTTTTTGTATTTGCTTGTATCCTGGATACCATTTCCTTATCCATCTCTGATACTCTGCAAGAATTCAGCTTTGTAACAAGCTTCCTATTTAGTCTAGGTAAGCAGGCTTTTGAGTGGCAAAAGGTAGAGTTGTAATTATGGTTAGAAATGCCATGCAGTTTGCATTCTCTTTGAGAAAATGGGTGGGTTTGCATAAGAAACAAACAGGCAAATATGGTTTTTTCTATGTGTACCAGCTAAGGAAAAAAAAAGGTGTCATTTTCCTTCAGATCCTTAAATCCTCTGGAGCAACCATCTGAATTTAGTAGCAGGCTGTGGATATCATGTTTTGTATTCCCATTAGCACCAGAGAGTCAGCTTAATGGGAAAAAATTAAATTAATTTCCTTTTCTCACCACAGTCTGAGGTTTCAAGGTTTCTTGTAAGGTACGTTTTGGCCTGAGAGCCTTCATTGATGGTGATAACAGATAAGAGAGAGGTCCCTCCTTAGCTCTAGACACCAAACTGGAGTTTGCTATGTAGGCTGTCTACATATGCAGCTTGTGAACTGAATTTTGGTTTAAGCAGCTGTGGATATGTCTGAGACAGACCTGGGGGTAATTGCAGAGCTCTGTTAGTTTTGTTAGTTGCCTCCCCACAGCTCCTCTCCCTCTGCTGAGAGGAGTGATGAAGGAGATCAGTGGATGCTTGGGATGTCTTCCTTTCCAGAGGAAGAACTGGGGCTGTTGGTTCTGTTGGGATGAAAACTGAACTTGGAGAAAATCTGTGGCTTTCCATTTTAAGCTTATTTGGTTTTGATGAAACAGGATCCATAGAATTATGTTAAAATTTATAGGATAGGGTTTTCTTAAACAAAAGTGGCTTGTTTCTAGGGCTTGATGTAGCCCAGGTTGCATCTGACACCGAGTAGCAGTTGCAGTCACACACGCTCCTGCTGCTGAGTTTTGGTTTCCTTCAGCATAAGACCCTGCATTTATTGGCCTTGTTAATAACAGTCCATTGCTCTCCTTAGAAATAACTCCAGCATTGTGCTGGGGAAAGGCTTTGGTTGCTAAAGGAGAGGGAGGATGAGCAAGGAATTTGAATCCGGAATTTGAATCCCTTTGTTTAAGTTCCCAAGTGCAGGACTGTGCCCTTGCCACGCGGGAGCCTGGGCAGGGAAGGCTGAGCAGAGCATCCCTCCTCTGGCAGAGCTGTGGGCAGCACAGGTGGGTACCAGCTGGGCAGGTGCCACTGCAGCTCAGGGATTGCTCTTCCCATCACTCTGCTCGGCTGAGTCGGCAGCTCCTGAGCCGGGTGTTCCCGCAGCACCTGCAGGATGGATTTGTGGATTCATTGTGCCCATGGCACAGGGAAAGCTGCAGGCTGGGTGAAGTCAGTGGGAAACCTCTCAGAGCAGCAGAAGGATCATACCCTCTCTGAGTCGGGAGATGGGATTGTTACAGCCCCATCAGAGGTGATGATGTTGTTGTTAAGAGGTTAAGGTTTTTTTGTCCTTTGCTCCTATTGCTTGCTGGCTGTGTCTCTATCCATGCTGCTGCTTCAGGTGTTGAAGTAGAGAAATAAGGGTTAGAGAGGATCTTGCAAAGCTCTGGCAGCTTTACAGGCTGTGCAGGGCTCAAATGGGCTGAATACAGAGCAGGTGGAAGGCAGAGGGACTCTTTTCTCCCCTCTTTCCTTTTAGTAGAGAGACCCCCTGCCTCCCTTCTTCTCCACCCCTGTGTACTCCTTACTCCTTTCTGAAAGGAAAATGTGGTTTCCCATCCCAGGAGCACAGCCTTACCTGCACATCTCACTGTTCCCAGCCATCTCCGTGCTCTCCAGATGAGCCAGTCCCCAGGGATGGCAGGTGTCACACATTCATCTTTACACTTCACAGGGGCTGTTTTGTCCCCGGGTCCTGCTTTGGAGCAGAGATGTGGCACTGGAAAGCCTTGTTGCATTTAAAAGGTAGTTCCAATAAACAAAGCAATTTCAACCCTATGGCTCCGGCTCCCAATGAATTATTGATTGGTTTCCCTCAAGGCCTTTGGTGATGCTGTGTGGCAGCACAGGCACCTGGATGCTTTCTGAAGGGATAGTTAAAACGATGTTTCCTGGATTAAAACTCTAGAGCTCAGTACTAAGGGCAGAAAAAAAAAAGAGATTTGCCATGGTGTTAAATACTTAAACATCAACTGATTCAAATACCAATTCCATACCTAAGGATGACCAAAGTGCCTCATGGACTGGGATTATTATGTATTAACTGGTTATATTTGTGTTAAGTCTTTTCCATCTTTGATGTTGGGATGAACCTGCATCTTTATTGTTTCTTAAGAGATTTGTGTGGTTGAATACTCAGCAGCCTCTGGTGATTTAGGGACACATTAGTACATTTGCAGTTGTGGTGTCTGAAGATGAGCGCCTTTAATTAAATGGCTTTTTCCTGTTGCACCTCTGAGAACAAAGCATCTGCCTGAGAAGAGCATAGGGATTAAAAAAACAATTTCAATTCTGAGTCCTGTTTCTGTAGCACAGATATTTTCATTATTCAGGCTGAAGCCAGTAAAAGAGAAAGCAGCCTGGCCAGAAAGGATGGGGAATCATTTCATTATTCATGTATATCAGCAGTGTTGAAAAACACACCCTGCTAGATCTCAGGAAAAGCAATAAAAAGGAAAAATTTAACATGATTTAAAGCAATATGGGGAGCTTCTTGCTAATCAGTTAGAAAAATGATTTAAGTAGATTGAAGTGCTGCTGTAAGTGTGCCATGTTATATCCTGCAGTCTTTTTTCCTTCAGATGTGGTTTCCCACAGCTTGAGACATTTCTCTCTGGTTGCTGTGTGAAAGCAGGAAATGGCTTTTGTTGGGGGAGTGGGAATTTGGCTTCTGCACAAAATATGCTCAAAATTGCTGAATAAACAAGGAGAAAAAGCAGGAAAAAATAATTCCTTCTTCCCCTTCTAGTTATGGTAGGGAGATTGCTTGTAGTACAATAGGCTAAAAACCAAAAATCAACATTATTTTTGACATGATTATTCCCTTTTACTTCTCCACTGCAGCTCTAATCCTGTTCTTTAAATACAACCATCCTGAGAGGAAAAATTGGCCTTTTTATAGCAAGTGATTAATGTTTAAGGTATTCATGAGTTTCTTTTTGCAATCCATTATAGAAGACACTTTTCCAAACTGATCTGGGGCTTGGATAACACACAAGCTATTTTTTTCCACTGCTAGAGTCCCACATGATGATCCAAAAAGGGAAGCCATAGCATTTCATTTCTGCTGTCTCACCTGCATAAAAAAAGAAAATCCAGATTGTTGTCTCTCAGCTCAGGCAGGGAGTTATCCCAGGACTTGACGCTGGAAGTCAAACGTTATTGGAAGTGGCTCAGTATAGTGTTAGATCAGCAGCAGAGAGTTAACTGAGCCATATTTACCCACTCACATCACATTTACACTGGTGTAAATCATTCCCACTCCAGCCAGGCTGTCTGAGATGCTCTGGGGCAGCAGAGGATACCACACCCTGGGGCTCATGGCACGGAGCTGCACGGGCTGGGCAGGGGAATCACTGTCTGCACCATGACCTTCCTGCCTTGTCCCTCCTAAAATTAAACCTTGTGCCTCAGGACACATCACTTGTGGGCAGGGAAGTATCACCTTCTTTACAACAGTGATTATTTTCTTGGAGAATAATGTTTTCTGTGGGTCTTGGAGGAATATTTTGCACTGAAATCATATTAAAATCCTTCTCTGCTTTCTGCACACACCCATGTCAGTGTGAGCCCTGGTGTAATTGCAGTGCACTAAAGTAGGTCTTTGTCGTTTCAGTGGAACAGGATTTATTTGATAAAAGCTTTATTCTTAAGTGAGAACTGCAAAGGAGGTTTCTCTGCTGCTTTGGAGCTCAGGCCATAAAATGAACACGTGACATTTATCCTGCTCTCATGTTGAGCAGAATGTCTCTGCTGAGGAAGGAGCTGCAGATGATTTTGTGGAATAATATTTCTGAATGCAAAACATAATGTGTATTCAAACCTCCCAGCTTTGATTGTATGTTTTCCTTCACAAAGACCTTTTTAAAAGAATTGCCTTCTCTTTTTCTATCCCACGGTATTGTTTCTAGTTAGTGTTTTAATAGTTCAGAAAGACAGTAAGATAAAGAATGAAGATACCAAGAAAATTAACTTCATCATGCATTTCTTCCATAAAATTATTTTAAATTGCTGTGATTTAAGAAGCTGGAGTTGTACATATTTTTTGTTGAGCCATATCCAGTTTTAAAGTAAAAGTGAGATCTGGTGACTCAGCAGAGGTGACTGCTATAAAATAAGACTCAAACTATTCTCCAGCATTATTGTTTAAACTGAAAAAATCCTGTGATGAAATTATGGCTTTGTTTGGATGATCAGACTTTGCAAGTCAGAAACCTGTAAAATATGGCACCAGTGTTGCAAAGCAGGTGAATAGCACAGAGTGTGATGGCCTTTTTTTGGGACATGTGCTGTGCATTCTGTACATGTGCCATACATACCAGGTAGGAGACAAGTATTCCCCTGTAAGTGAAGACTCAGCACTGAAAAGCTGTGAATCCCCACAGACTTCTGGTGTAGTCTGGGGCATTTTGTGTGTCACTGGAGCAGACCCTCAGAGATCAACGCCCTCTGGTTTTCCTGTGGCCACTTTGGGGGTACCAAACATGATTTTATTATATTTGCAAGGTTTGATGCTCACCTTGTGTGTGCACATCAGGAGTAATGTTCCAGTGGGACAAAGGTATCATGGCTGTAGGAGCAGGATGTGAGCTGGAGGAAAGGCTGGTGATCTGTTACCCTCTCAACATCATCTTTCTGTGACCCGTTTTGTGTCCTCAGTGTGGGTTTGTTGTGGATTTATTTGATCATAGGATGGGTGATCTTGTCACTGAATAGCCTTACCATAGTGTGGGAGAGGTCCATTAATAGTTAATGGTCAGAAATGTGTCCCTAAAGGAACTGCCTTGTAAATGGAGTCTGGTGACACCTAAGTGACATGTTTGTACATCCCCCAGCTCCTGACTCAATACACCTGTCAGATCCAGCACTGAGAACATTCCCCAGGAGGGCAGAGGCAGCAAGGCAGGTGGCTTTGCATGACCCCTGAAGTACCACCCACCCTTCAGCTTTGGCAGGCTGGGCTTTGTTCTTTCCTGGACAAAACCAGAAGGGTTAGGGTTGGAAAGGACCTCTGGAGATGATCTGGTCCAGCTCCCAGAGCTGATACAGAGCTGCCTGTTCTCTTGTGTTCTTTTGAGAATCTCTCTCATTTCACTGGTGCATTTCATTAGAGGGAAGGGGAAGTGCTGTTTGTGAGGTTTATGCCTCTCACCATGTACATATTTCTCTTGGTTTTCAAACTCACGAGTTTAACAGATCTGTGCGTGCTAGGTTTGATAGGCAGAGTTATTCAGACACCAAATATTAATATTTAATACCTAAAACAACCAGATTACTGTTGCATTCATGTGTTCTGTGTGCTGCTGTACAAATTAATTATTAAAATTTAAAATCTATAGGGATGTTTCGTATTCAGAGCATGTAGGTGAGCAGTGACATAGCTAACAATCATCATGCTAAAAAAAGCTAATTATTGTGGAATGTCATGTTAGCTGAATAGGCAAATACTGTACAAAAATTATGGCATATGAAGTTGACACATCTTTGATATTATCCTAACCTAGTGCTGGGATGAACAAGATGACCTTTTGCTGTAGCTGTAGAATATTCATGGACCTTGTGAGTAAGCCCTTGGGTCAGCTAATGGCTGCTGGCCTAAAGTGGTAACTTGATCTCCAGAAAAGGAATTACCATTTGAGCTCTCTTGCTGATTTTGAATTATGATCCAGAGACTGTATGGATCTCTGTGTTAGAGTTGTGTAACTGCAACATGAGTGATACCACAAGATGAATTATGAAGAGGTTGTCAGTTATTTAATTCTATATAAACAGAAAGGAAAAACCCTCAAATGTAATGTGTACTGAGCAGTCTTTTCCCCCCTCTGGACTTTGCATACAACCACAGTAAGAAGCTGTTTGTGCTATTTAGAGATCCCAGCCTGAGCAGATAAGGCAGACTTGAAGTGGATGCAAAAGTGAACTGATAAGACCATTGGACTAGATGAACTTTAAGGGTCCCTTCCAACCCAAACTGTTTTAGGATTCTATGTATTTACAGCAGTTTTAAGGCAGAATTGAGAGTGGGAGTGCTCTTTGTCTGGAGAGATGTATTACTGAAACATCCTGCCTCATTTTGTTTATTTGGTTAGGGGTTTTTTAAGAACTACATGGGAAAATCAGTTTAACCATTGAAAATGGCACTAGGAAATCTGAAAAGGTTTTATCAGACCATTTACAGTGAATGAGCTTTGACTGAAATTAATGCACATCTCTGTAAGTGCCTTGTCTCTCTGGTTTTAGAAACTCTAAGCTTTAGAGTTACTGAGTGTCTTTTCAAATCTGTCAGCCTCTGTGGCTCCTGCCACTGCAGTAAATGTGCCTGCTTAAGTAACATGCAAACAGATTGACCTCAGAAGCACACAGCCACTCCTGCACCCTTGGTTCAGATCTCATCAGTAAACCACGCCTGAATTATTCATGCAGGTTTTATGAGGATCATCTCTGAAAGTAATCAATGGAGGTGAGACTACAGAACTCATCCCTGCTTTTTATTTCCTGCTCGTCTCCCAGTGGAATTTACAAGAATGAAAGCCAAAATTAATCTTCAGTACTAAATTGAACATTGTAAGAAGTTGACTTTTTTTTTTCTCTCTTCTTCTCTCTGATTGAGTTTCTCTCATGGTGTATGATAAATTGTTCAGTAAATACTCATGTGAAATTTATACCTTGACTTTATGATATTACAGCTGCAGATACTTTGGAGGGCCAGGTCTTTGGAGTCTCTTGCCTCTTGGTCTAGGTAGTGCTTATGCACCAGCACTGCAATATTTGCTCATTTGGGTCCTTCATCCCATGGCTTTGGACTCTGTTTGCCTCAGATCCCTGTTAGCACCTCCCTAAAGGAACTGAGCACTGTGTGATGCCCCCTGGGAACAGATGCATGAGTTTTGTGCACTCTGATTTCTTGTTTGATTCTTAAGGCTCAGGGAAACAGATCTTCAGATGACTCTTAAGTGTGGGTTTACACTGCCTAGAGGCGATGGATGTACTTGGACAGAGGTTTTCCCCTTGAACTGCAGCTCTAGCCAGTTGTAAAGAACATGTGGATCTAAAGATGAGATGGAAAAAAAGAGACAAAAAACCCACTTCTGTCTCCTCCCCCTCAGGGAGTACAGCTGTATCTCAGGAAAAAACTGCAGGAGTTACTGCCAGTTAAAACTGATCAGGGAGGAATTGCTCATCATCTTGGAGAGTCCTCAGTTTCTCTGTGCCCTTCCAAGTGTCCCACATGCTACACTTAGAGGACAATGTGCAAACAGCAGCTCTCCACTGAACCCTTGTGGTCCTTGCTTTGTTTGTGTTACCTTCCAAGCTCTGTTGGATGATGATTTTGTTGTGTGTGGTAGAAGATGACCTGGCTTTTTTCCCCCCTAATATCTTGTATTTCCAAAACCACCAGGAGAATGTCAATAAAACAAAGGTACACAGAGACAAAGCAATTGGTGGATAGAGTTTTTTTGAGCACCCATGAGCAGGATGAGTTTAGGAGTGCTGGCTGGGCATCAGTGATACTGCTGACAGGTACAAGTGACCTCAGTTAATCAGTTCCACTAATGAGGCAAATTTAACATATTTTTTTCCTGAGTGCAGAGTTTGGAAGAAAATATATCAATTTAAATACCGAGCTGTTCTCCATAGCTCTGATGGAGCAGTTCCCCCCAGAGCCAGTCTTTGTGTTGTTACTTGTGATTGCACAACCACAGCTGAAAGAGAGCATCAGCTTGGGCTCCATCCCTCTTTTCCCACTCCCAGCACAGGCACCACTTCTTGATAATGCAACTCCAGCTCCTGGCTTCAGAAATTCATAATATCACCCCCTGTTCCTCTCCACACTGCCCGTATTGCACACCAATAGATCAGTGCTCCATAAGGTAGTTAAGCATGTTTGTTGGGGTTTTTTTCTGAAGTGGGCTGTACACTTAATAAATTTCATCTGGGTTTGACTTAACTCCACAAACCCCCATGGACCTCCCTTGGCACATCCCAGTTCCAGTTTTGCTCCCTCGTGCCCCTCTGTAGGAAGTGATGCTGCTGACCCCAGCCCTCATGTCAAAGCCCTGCTTTCAAGTTTCTTTTTATGCATCAGACCCCTCTTTCTTTGCTGTGAAATAAAACCAGGCAGCACACTTGTGCTGGTTATACTGCTGTAGTGTAAATATTAGAGGAACCCGAGGCACATGGTGGGGTTCCTGACACAGCCCAAGGCCAGAGCTCTGTTGCAAACTACATTTTAATGAATTGAGTTTCTGGGTGGCAAGTGGGATGACCTCCCTTCAGGGGCTGCCGTGCCTGATGGGGGCAAACAGCGAGGAGAGGCAGTGGAATGAAGAAATCTCATTCTTCCTTCCTGAGTGCTTTCCAGCTACACTGACAAAAAGGCAATTTTTCATTCTGAAATCGGGGAGGACTTAAAATTGTAAGTGCCTGTGGATTACGAAAAAAGGTAATGTAACTTATGAGGCTGGATTTCCACATGGCCAGAGGTGCAGAAGAGAAGTCAAGCCTAGTGACTCCCTTCAGTATTTCCTTCAGAGATTTATGTCACAGGCTGGGCAAGAGCTCAGAGTTCCCAGATGAGAGTGGGAGAGCTCAGGCTCCACAAGTTGTTGCAGTGTTGCCAGATTTGTGTTGGTCTTGTATGATTTTTGCATTTTTCTCTTCTCCCCTGCTGCTGGACCCCCATCTGTATGTGTTACATGTACTGTTTACTGGGTTTCTTTCAAGAATGGAGATGGTAGAGATGGACTGAAGGAATATTTTGTAGCTTCTACAATCTATACATATTTTTAGCCTGTTATATACAAAAAGCAAAGGAAACAGCTGGTGAGATATGACATGTTATAAAAGCAAGCTCTACTAATTTCCCAGGCTGGCTAAAGAGATGTATGATTGTATATTCCTTCCTGGAGCTCTTAATTCATCACTGCCCCTCAAACTGGTCCTGCAGGCTCAGATTCTGCACTTGCACATCCCATCTCCACAACTTGGGCCAGCAAATGAGTTCTCCACCCCTAAACCCCCGTACATCCCATCTCATCCTGCTTCAGGATGATTCAGGATAATGCTCTAGGTGGTACAAGATTCTTTTCAGTGAGAGCCTGCCCACAGCTGGATCCGTGGTGGCTGCTCCTCGTGCAGCTTTGAATTGGTGCCGATTCTCACGGCATATCACAATTTGGCAATCAGTTTTACACCAAGAACTTTGCAGCAGCCTTACTGCTGTTTGTTCCCTGTATTCCCTGAATTTCTCAGGGAAAAGACATTATGAATTGAACTGGCTGAAGTATGTAACTTCCTTTTCACAGGAAATCCTGTTGTTCTGGGAAAGTTTTCTTAGAGTTTGAATGTATGACTGTAGTCCTAAAAAAATAGCCTATGTAAGAGAGATCATCTGTATTTTCACTAAGGAAAACTGAGCACAAGATCTGATTTTTCCAGGATGCATGTAGCATAGACTTTGGAGCACAGTGCTGCCACGTTTTATGCCCTCACCCAGATATCCCAGGCTATGACAAAGAAGGTTTTTCTGATATTGAGCTTCTCTTCATGTTTCTTTGTTAAATACCACTTTTTTTTGTGAGCACAATTGTTCCCCATAGCAAACTCAGCAGCATTTGAGTTATGATTAATACTGTTCTTACTTGATTGCACTAGCTGAAAATTAGGAGTGTGGCAGCAGAATTTTGGGGAATTATTAAATATTAGCAAAACAAAGCCCTGTGCTGGAGCTCAGGCACACCTTGACTGTCTGTCCACAGACTCAGGCAGTGAAGAAAAGAGAACATATATTTCTGTTTATTTCAATTGCTTGTGCCCACTTCAACCAAGAAAGAGACTAAGTAAAAAAAGGGAGCTCATTTAAAAGGGAGATAAACAGGCACCAATTCTTCTGTAATAACTAAAGAAGGACACAGAACTGCTCCACCAGGCCAGTTTAACAAAGCAGTTACTAATATGAGTGAGATCTGAAGTAGAGGGTTTTTTTCCTATTCCAGTTATATCTATATTTATTGTATATGTTACATGTGCTATACAGATGGTTTGGAAAAAAGGAATCTTAATGTTATTGTTTCAGTATTACAAAGCAAGACTCTGAGTTTGAAATTAAAAGAGTGAAACATCAGTTAAGTGCAGCACAATGAAGAACTATGTGAAAGCCTGAGAGATATAAATTAGCTTTCATTTTGTTGGTTTAGATGATAACTTCCTAGGTTTATTTTTCTGACACTGGAAAAATATCACACGACTCTGTTTGTCTTTGATTCTTCAGCTTTAAAGTTTCCTGAACCATCTCTGTGGAAGGAGGAGAGTGTATTTGTTTGTTGAATACCTATTGTGCAGCTTTATTTACAGAAGTTCTTTGTTTGCAGCTGGTTTTAAGCTTAAAATATTTTGTATTCAAAACGTGGTGCATCTTTGTTAGGGGATATAATTTAAAAGGATGCAGCCTCTGTGTTCCAGTGTGACTGTTGTGTGACCTGATGAACGAGTGTGGTTTAAGCAGTGACACAGAGAAGCAGGTCTGCTGTGCTCCTCAAGCTGGCAGGGGTGACACCAGGGTCTTTCCATCCCCAGCTCTCCGAAGGCCTCACGCTGTGATAGATTTAGGCAAATGAAATGGAATGCAAATCCTGTGCTTGTACTTCTCCTGACACTGCGCTTCTTAAAATAATCACAGGTCTCAAGAAAGCAGGCAGGATCTGGCAGCTCAGAGTTAGCTTCTAACTTGAACGAAATGAGAGGAGCCCTTGATTTCGGATGGCTTGTGGAGTGCTTTTGGAGGATGAAATGGCTTTTCATTTCATGGCAGATTTTGTGCCCTTGCAGTGGTGTGCAGGGTGGGAGCAGCAGAGACTACAAGCTCCCCCAGAATCACTGGAAATGGGCAAATCAGTCCTGTCCTTTAGGAAAGTGTCATGTTCAATTCACTTCATTACAGACCTGCAGTCCAAAACTGCATCTGATCAACAGAAATGCTTACTGAACCTGTGTTCAGTGCCCATTGAATATGACACCATTGCTACTGCACTCCTGGCTCCCAAAAAAAAAAAGCCTCAAGAAGAAATGTTTAAAATTTGGGCTCAGTTTGATTTAAGAACAAGTAAGACCTGTAGTTTCCAGACCTAGAAGGACAGTTTCCTATGGCTGTACACCTGTAACAGCAAGTGGTGTGTCCTTGAATGGTTTAGATCTTCACTTAATATTTAGGTTACTCATAGTTTTGTCGAGCTGATGCCTTTCAAACTTGTGTTTCATTTGAATGGCTCCATTTTGGGTGCTGCTGTTCCCTTGCTGGGCTGGCACCAACCAACCCATTGTGGTCCCTGTGGTTTTCATGTCCCTGGGAGCTCACAGTGCTACAGAAAGATTATTGATAATACCAGGACTCTGTGCATGTAACAGGCTGACTTACCCTGTGTAAGAAGACCTCTTTGAAAAGGGCTATGGTAAAATTCTGTGGGAAGCACAGGATGCACAAGGGTTTGCTGCACCTCAGGTGTCTCCATGTCTGCTCTCTCACCCTTGAAAGCATACACAGGAATTTGGTGGTATTTTAGATCTCCTGGGAGTTTGTTTGGTTTTTGTTTGTTTGTAATTCAGGGGGTTTGTTTGTTTTGATGAAGCTATGAAATTCTCTTGGAAAGATCCTTTGCAATTCTCTAACACAAATGACATAAATACTTGTGTAGGGAGAAAACCATAGCCATGATATTCTGCTCTCTAGACCGTATAGCAATGTAAAATCTCCTTTGGGAAATGCAAAGGCAGCCTGAGAGCTGAGGTCTATGCCACCAGCAGCTCAGGAAGCCCAGCATTCCCAAGCCTGACCTGCAAACATGAATCCTCACTGTGCTCACCAGCCTCTCATTTGATTTTCCCCAGGAGCTCTGACTCTGAAGAAGCATTTGAGACCCCGGAGTCCACTACACCTGTCAAGGCACCACCTTCACCTCCACAGCCACCCCCTGAAGCAGCAGCAGCAGCAGTTGTTGCAGACGTAGCAGAGCAAGAAATAAAACCCCAGCTGCCCTTGGAAGACACAGGTAATGAGGATGTAATGAGTGGGACAGGTTACTGAGGGAGGTGGAGCTGCAGGGAGGTGTTTCTCTAAGCACAGGCAAGGAATTGATGCTAATAAATTGTCTTCTGGAACGTTAGTGTGTGCTGGGCATTATCCATGCTGGGAGGAAGAATCCTGTTGCATCCTGGAATAAAGTATTGGAGAGTCTGTCTATATAACATTTGAAAAATGTTAAAGAACCTTTTTTCCCTTTTGAATCACATTTCTTTCTGTAGGATCTTTACAGAGTCAGATGAGGAGAGAAAGAAGGTATGACATGCAGGTGCAGGTACCTGGGTGAGCACTGTTAACTGTGGCAATCAACAAAATGTTATTTCCAAATGCGTTACCTGAAACAGGAGGTGATCAAAAAGCCCATTAGAACAACAGAAATACTGATATTAGAGTTATAGGGTGGACATGAGAGTCTGTATGAACATATGTGTAGTATACATGAATAAAATTGGTACATACTGGGAAAATAACCTCTAAAAAGAGAGAATCGTGTTTAAAAACCAAAGAAATCCTTTCCCCAAAGAAGTGTTCTTTGTTCTCCGAGTTGAGTAATGGAATATGAAGGAGTAGAAAGCATGCTATTAGCCCAAAATAGCTTTGTTTGGGCTGTCAGATGACAGCTCTACAGTGTAAGACTGAATTCTCCATTATGCTGTCTTTTTTTCCATGTGAAAGTCAAGTCATCTTGATCACCTGGCTAAATTGCATAAAGGTAACATTATTCCCAGCAGACTAAAGCTCACTTGTATTGTACTTGGAAAGACATTGTGGTGTCCCACCCTTAAGGGGAAGAGAACACCTGAGATTTGTAAATGCTCGTGGTCAGGGGAGGAGGGTCTGCAACAGCTCACAAAGCTTGATAAGTAAATTACACACTTGGCATGGGAATTGGTCTGTTAGGCCCTGACCTCCCAGCGTAAGCACATGGCAAAGGGATAGGTTGAAAGAGAAGCAGGAGAGAGATGAGTTGAAGAGGGAGAGCGAGGAAGAAACTGAGATCACCAGTCCCAGCTCCAGCATTGATGTGTGTCCAGGATCTCACCCAGGCTTTCTGGGGGAACCTTTTTATGGATAAGTTTTCCCTTCCCTGGAGATAAGTTTCTTTCTTTCTTTCTATGTTCTTCTGACCTTTCTGGAAATGGGTCAGAGGATTTCAGCAGTGTTTGATGGTCTTGATCCCCCTCTGCAGTCCGTGCCTGTTCTGTGACTCCATTCCTGCACTTGTGGTGTGCTGTGCTTAACTCCAGGAGATAACAAGGACATTTGTCCCAGAAAAGTGCTGCCCTAACTGCATTTGGCTCTTTCTCCAGCCACGTTCTGTTCTGTCTCACAGGGTGTTATTACCAGCAATTTCTGCTTGTTGCCAGCAATCCTTGGTTGCCTCCATGGCTATCCAGCTATTGGTGCTTGAGACACACACTGAGCCCCCATATCTTCTGGGTTTCTACAGTTGTCTCTCATTGCCAGGCAGGGTTTTCAAGCTTCCCCTTCCATTCTGGTTGAGCAGTGGGCAGAGCAATGTGCAAGGCTTGTGTTTATTATAAAGGCTGTTCAACTTTGACTTAAACCTTCAGGAAAGTGGCAAATAAGTCTTCTGAATGTCTTGAGCCACCTAGAGCATTTCTGGGAGCTACTCATTAAGGAATGCTCTTTAAGATCATGATTTATGATACAAGTTTATAAGAAGCTCAAAAGATGCTTAGCAAACTGATTCCACAAAATAAAAATTAAATACTGAGGCATCCTGATACTTTTTCCTTTCTGCTGTTACAGTTCCCTCTTCATTGTAGCAAAGGTTACTCATTCTCCATGTTCTTTCTTTTTTTTTCATCTTTGGCAATGTAATGATTGCAAAATAAGTGCTGAGAGAACAAAGGAACGCATATGCTGAACAGGATTGGAGTGTGTTTTTAATTACTGCAGCAGATTATCTTCAAGCCCTTGATTACCCATGTGCTTCCCTGGCATGTGTGATTCTTGACTCTTTCCATCCCAGTTCTCCCCCTCCTTTCTTCCAGATATTTCTGAAGTGAATAGGAAACTGAATATATCTATTCATAGCCAGTGTGAATTCTGTTGAAGGCCATTGGATGGCAGAGGTGAAACCATTTCATTTGTAAATGAGATTGTCCATGGGAGGCAAGTTACCCCAAAGTAACAGAGCTGTGTTCAGTGTTCCAAAATTCTGCAAAACACAGTTATACAACTGGCAATTTATTGGAGGGAAAGAAGATGCGTAATGCAGAAAACATTCAAATGTAGGAGGGCAACACAAAGCATTCAGTTGTTTTGGAAATCTTTAGAAGGGATGAATAATACTAGGAGTATAGGTTAGGTGTTTAGAAATGAGAAAAATTAAACATTTTGTACTTTATAAACCACTTGAGCATCTCATAGTTTATTTACCTCCTGGATTGTGCCTGTGGCTCCACATAAAAGGGAATGAATCCCTTCCTCAGGGGTGATGGGTTGAGGAAGAGTCCCTCAATGGTCCCAAACAGCTAAATAAATAGGGTTCAGTAAAGGAGGGGTAGGGAGGATGGGCAGCTGGAGAGCCTGGCACACACACAGGGAGAGGCAGCGCTGTCCCGCTGGGTTTCTGCTTCACCAGCCCCAAGGCTTTGTCTTTGACATGAGGTTGGTGACAGAGCGTGTGTTTGGGTGGAAGGAGGAAGCACAGGGAGTGTTTAAAGGATCATTTCATCCATAGCTGACAGTAATTACTTATGCAGATGGCTGCAGTTGTGCTGCATGATATCATTAGTGCAGCAGCTGGACCCCACTGCTGGAAAGCCGAGAGGAGAGTTTTTAATTAGGCTGACTTCAATGCTAGTTCAATAAATATGATGAAAGTGAACTATAGCTAAACTCATCCTGGGTTTGAGCCAGCTCCTGGTGGGGTAAAACCTGCTGCATGGCTCTGGTCCATCAGCAGCAGAGCAAGGGAGGGGAGTCAGTCTGAGGGTGAGTCTGGAGGGGAAGAGGAGTAACAGAGCACGTATGGAAACTATCCCTGAACCCCAGAAAGTGTCCCCAGTGAGCCCTTCCCTTCCTCCCTAAAACTGTGGGAAATGTGAGTTCTGCTCACGAGAGTTTGAGGTTGCATTTAATATTTTTTAGCGTTATTTTGGTAGCATTTTACATTATTGGTGCTTGTCTCACCAGCTTCTTCGTAATAGCAGTGACCTCTTGTGCCTTGTTTCATCCATCTGAGCAGCAGAAAGTCCCCCAAGCCCTTTCTCCCAAATACCCCAGTTTGTGGCCAGGAATTCCTGCCCAGGCAGGGCTGTTTCTTCTGCCACCCCCAGTGCCTTCCCCAGTAGATTAATGAATTCAGATTATATTCACAGGGAGATGTGAGAGCTGGAGACCCCCTGTGCATTTCAGACCAATGATCAGGAAATGGTCCTTCTGGTGCCAGGGAAATTGAGGTCAGGCTTTCCAGAAGAGAGGCATGATGGCCCAGTGTTCTTCAGTGTTTTTCCTCTTGAAGCCTGATACAGAAAAATCAAGAAGAAATTATATTTATGAAGTTTTCTCTCACAATAACTGACAAAAGTATTTCTACAGAACTTTTTAAAAAGCGCTAATAATTGATTTTGTGACTTCAAAGGATTCTCATAACAAGCAGGAACCTGAAATGAACTGTGTTTCAAATTTTCTAGTGTTAGGTAATTCCAATTCCTGTATGCTTTCAGCAAAGTGTACTTTCCTTCTGAGTTATTTCCTCATAACAGAGTATGTGTGTACACACTGTATGCATTTTCCAGGAGTTTGCCTGTTTGCTTTTCTCTAGAAAACAGAACTAGAGTTTAATTTCTTCTGTATTTACTTTTTTAGAGCTGTTTAAATTTTGTTTCCAAGCCTTTCAAAATAGGGCTTCATTTTGTTTCCAGCTCAGCAGTGTTAAGACCTATTTTCAGCTTATTGTGGTTTTTAGAGATACTTTAGCAAAGAAGCCCCTTTCCCTGGGTACTTCTGGAGCTCCTTAAGCAACTATTGCCACTGAGTTTCTGCACTTCTTTCCTAAGGCTGTAAAAAGCTGTAAATCTTTATACCCATCCTGATCCAGTCTACAAATGCCCCCTATCCTTTCATAGTCAATATAAAGCAGTTTAATTAAAATTTGGTTTGAACTGTTCACTGATGAGGGCATCACACGCTCAGGATTTGCGGCTGTTCAGATCATTTATGGATCCCTGTTTAAAGAAGGCTGTGTTAACTGAGTTATGTGTCAACCTCACTGCTCCTGAGGGGCATTAAAGCTTTACAAGCACCTGAAGTGCCATCAAAATCTTGCTATCTTGTAGTGTTCAAAGTAAGATGTCTATAGTTGGCTAGAAACATGTTTTGATTTTATTTTTTGGTAACAGAAATTGTTTATTAATGCACACAATATCATACTATTACACTCAGGCACATGGTGGGATTCATGTGGTTGTCCTATGCAGGAGTTGGACTTTGATGTGGGTCCCTTCCAACTCAGGATGTTCTGTGATTCTATGATGCTCAGGCAAATTTTGGTTCTGCCATAACAGGTGCCAGGTGAAAATGCCAAAGCACTAAACATGCCATGCAGCTCTCATATTTAGGTGTCATCACCTGGATACAAACCATCTGGGTTTTTTTGGTGTTGTTTTTGGGTTTGGGGTTGTTTTTCACAGTTGATCCAGTCAAAATTTATCTGAAATCCGAGAAATTTCCTTGTTGAAGGAGCAGATTTGGACCTTCCATTTTAATGAATGAGATCAGAGGAGTTTTGGGGAGCTCTCCTTTTTTTTTTATGGCAGTGTAAGTTTCCCTGCTATCCTGCATGTTCTTGGAATGCTTTATAAAGCCTGATATCTAACTGGGCAGCTCTTACCAGCATAAATTGTGAGTGGCTCTCAGTGTTCATATCCCTCTGTAGTAATAAAGCTGTGAGTACTGGTTGTGTCTTCTCCTCCAGCAGTTCAGGACTGAGCCAGCAATGCCAGCAGAGTCTGAGAGCAGCATTTCACTTCTGCCAAAAGCCATGTTCTCCGAGATAGTTTCACATCTTGTTTCATAAAGAAACAATAAAAATAACCACAGTGGCGAGTCGAGCAGCACTCTGCAGAAATCCATACTCTTAAGTAAAGGATTTGATTAGGAGGAAGTTGTTAAATAAGCAATTAAAGAAGATTAAAGCCCTGCACTATGTGGAGCACACTGAATTTGAATGCTTTGAGTATCTGGAGAGCCTTGTACGTTCCCTTTGCATGGTGCTTCCCGAACCTCAGCCTGTTATTTACAGTCCAAGTCCTGCAGGGCGGTGGTTTATTTTATTTTATTTTGCTTGAATGCATGTTTGTAGTACTTTGAACAAGGGCCTCAGTCATGTTGAGGGCTTTAGGGCAGGCAGGAATGAAAACAGTGCATAACTACAGATAATTTCTTGTTCAGATCCTTTTATTTCATGCTGACCTACATTTGTGCTCTGCTGACATCCCAGACCTGCGCCAGTGCTGATTGTGATGTATTCCCCTAAAGTGTCTTCCATTCCCCTTTCAGGGTAAAACAGACAGATTAGGCCAATGCTGGAGGTTTGTGGCACTCTTGGAGGGCCCTTAACAGGAGCCCCATCAGTGTCACAAAGTGATGTGTCTGTCAACTGAGCACCAGCTCTGCTGGCAAAGGAAGCCTAATTAATGATGCCTCAGCCAGGCAGAAACCAAGCCCAACCCTATGAGGATTAAGGAGGAAAATAAACTGTCCTGAAGTACTGCCACATTATTAGCATTCATTTAGCAGGAAAACACATTAAAATATTATTTTAATTGATGTATCTTAGTGAACTTCCACAGTCTTAACAGAGAAACTGCGTAGGTGTCATTCCTTTGACAGTCTGGAAATACATGGTGCCACTTTAAGGAACTGCTTTGGGAAATGTGTCCAATTCCCTTAAATCCTTTCTGTCCTCTACACCCATAAATAATCTTGCAGTCTCTGTGCAGACATACAATTTCTTCAGAAATTTCCTTCTGAAACAAAGGAAATATTTTTCTCTCCTTAATCCAGTCATAGCTTCTCACTAAAAGTAATAATTGGTTGTCTGTATTCCTTTTATGAACAGTGTTAATGAATATAGCTGGGCAAAACGGGAGTTATTTTGCAAAACATGTCAGGATTGGAATGAAAAAGATGTGCAGAAATGTCTCTGAAATGATTTAAGGCCGAGCAAAGCATTCATTTTTGTTGGACTGTTTTTCTTTATAATTGCATAATTAAAAAAATGACAACGTGAGGAATGCTGTGTTGCTTCAGTAGCAACCACGGGGGCGATTTTGCTCCTCAGTGAGAGCTCTGAGCAGCTGGTTTAGCCCAGCTTGAGGTGGGAGCTGCCCAGAGCTGCCCCAGGTCTCTGATA
Source organism: Margarornis squamiger (assembly GCA_035222235.1). NCBI lineage: Eukaryota > Metazoa > Chordata > Aves > Passeriformes > Furnariidae > Margarornis > Margarornis squamiger. The sequence continues at coordinate 31,490,938 of JAWWTY010000158.1, forward strand.
GCCCACTGGGACACGGACACATGGACAGAGGTGACCATGGTATGGCCACATCAGTGGCAGTGCAATGACAGCAGGAGCAAACCACGCTCAGGATTTGTAAAGCATTTGAATAATGAACCTAATGAGCTGAAAGGCAGCAAGGACCACCATCTTAATCCTTTCCTACCTATAGATTTTCTATTTTTTTTCATATACCCTCTATCTCTTTCTACTTTGTCCAGTACAGTTGTTATATCCCAAGTGAAGAGACTTCTATAAAAGCTTTTAGGATTCTGTTCAATAAGATCTTTAATTACAATGAAAAGCTGCTTGGGGGAACAGTTCTAACATATAAATCCCTCTACCAAATTTTCATCAACAAGTTAGAGATATACTTGGAAAAACCTGTTTTAAATAATCTGTAGGGAGCATCTAGTGTTCTTTTTAAAGGAAGACTTTTCAACTGAAAATATCTGTAGAGTTCTCTAATTGACTGGGGGTTTTTTTTATCTTTACCATAATTTATTTCCTCTTAAGTTCTCAGTGATTCATCTCTCATTTAAAACTTGTAAGTATGAGGTCAAAGTAGAGTGTATTGACTGCTTGGGGCAAATAGAGGAGCAGGATTGATGGCTTGTGGAGAGGAAGCATTTTCCTCCGGGAAAATTGGTAAAAATAGCACATGGGAAACAAAACTTAAGGTCAACATGTAATTACTGAAGCACCAGTCAATTTACAGCAAATTTACTGCATAAGAGCTCTGACACAATTGTGTGAACTCTTTATAATAGTGGAAAATGGGATTAATGTGCTCGATGTGCAGTTTTCCTGGTATTTGCAATATTTAGTATGTTATAGTATTATCCATCTCTTTCAGTGATAGTTTTGAAGTGATGCTTTAGAGGCTACTGCAAAATACATATATTTTCTTTTCAGGAAACTTGCCTTGAATCTTTTCTGGGGTGAACAGTTCTATTTGTTTCCCCTTAATCTAGTTTATATATCAGAAATGTCACTTTGGTTTGTATGTCCTTGCTTAGTCCATTTGTTTGTTTTGAATGACTTTTTCTTTTCCTTGTTTAACAAATATTACACATTTACTATATTACATTGTAGTAAAACTCACTAAGCCCCGGTTTTAAAAGTGTGTTTAAAGTTCACAGAGTTTTCTGTTTGTTCCCACAGGATTATGTTCAGAAGCTGAACCCGTAACCGATGTGTCACACAGTGAACCAGTTCAAGAAAGCCCTTTCCGTCCCCCTTCCCATTCTTTCTCCACTGTCTTCGACGAGGACAAGCCCATAGCCAGCAGTGGAACTTACAACTTGGACTTCGATAACATTGAGTTGGTCGATTCTCTCCATGCCTTGGGACCGAGCTCTGCAGAATCCAAAAGTCGTGACCCCAAAGCAAATGTTCGAAGGAAATCCACTGACTCAGTCCCAGTTTCCAAATCTACCTTGTCTCGATCTCTCAGCTTGCAAGCCAGTGATTTTGATGGGGCATCTTATCTTGGCAACAGTGAGACATTAGCACCATCAGCAGATGTATACGGTACTGGTTCAAGTAGTGCTTCCAGTACCCTTAAGAGAACAAAAAAGCCCAGACCAGCTTCCTTAAAAAAGAAGCAGCCAGCAAAAAAGCCTCTGGATGCTCCACTGGTGAAGGAAACACCACAAGAACCTCCTGACCTCGGCCAAGCAGCCTGTGCCCTGGGTGAGGAGAAAGGAGTATCTGAGGCGAAGGCTGACTCAGTAAAGCCTGAATGTACTGAACCTTCCAAAATCTCTGCCGAGAAAGAGGAGGCCCCGCCTGTGCCTGAAGGATCCGACTCTTTGGATCCAGACCATTTTGAAGGGATTAGTGCATTTAGCAGCGGAGGCAGCAAAGTGCAGAACTCTCCCCCTGCCAATAAGAAAACACTACCTCTTACGACGGCACCGGAGGCTGGGGAGGTGACCCCGCCGGACACCGGGGGACAGGAGGACCCTCCGGTCAAAGGCGTAGCAGTGAGGCTGGAGTTTGATTATTCTGAAGAAAAGGGGCTGAGTGAAGACCAGCAGGAGGGCACTCCTCCTCCCAAAAAAGCAGGTAAAAAGCCGGGTGCTAAAATGCCGCTGCGGAGGCCAAAGACTAAAAAACCGGTGGAGAAGCTCGACAATGCTCCGACCACACCGACCAAGTCACCCACTGATCCAAACGAAATCCCTATCACTAAAGGCTCCTACACTTTTGACATTGACAAGTGGGATGATCCCAATTTTAACCCCTTCTCATCTAGTACAAAAATGCAAGAATCACCCAAACTGCCTCAGCAAACGTACAGTTTTGAGCCAGACATGTGCGAGGACTCCATTGACCCTTTTAAGTCTTCTTCTAAGATAGCCAGCTCACCCTCCAAATCTCCAGCTTCCTTTGAGATACCAGCCAGTGCCAACGAAACAAACGGAACCGAAGGAGACAACCTGAACAAACCTGCCAAAAAGAAGAAGACGCCACTAAAAACGTAAGTTAAAGGGCAGAGATGTTTCTAGAATAGAAGCAGCACATTCCTACCCCTTAGTGCAGTTGCATATGGTTTGTATTTGAATAGCTGGGTGTTGGTGGCCACAACTGGACCCAGCTGGGGGTCTGTACCTGCTCCCCCTCAATAGTTTGGTATTCCCAAACCCAAGGGGAGAACCAGGGTTACCAAGCCAGATTAGGCAACTGCATTTCTGAAGTCTTTGGGCTCAGTGTAGTTTGGAACCTGATTAAGCTGTGATTTTTATCTGTTTTCTACCGAATTTTCTGTGACCTCATTAGGAATTTGATGCTGTTTAAGATGATCGAAGTATTCACACCAGTAAAGACTGTTTTCTGAAGTATTGTGTTTGAGAGTGGGAGGTGAAATAGTAAGGCAGTGACAAGGCTCATATTGCACACAGCACGGAGGTGGTTTTATCCAGTGACTTGTGGTATTTAAAAGAAAATAACCTGAAACAGAAGCGTGAATTATTGTAATATATATATTCTTTTACACACAAGACTAAAATATTTGAAATATTTTCTTTTTATAAGAGAGCTTACAATGGTGCAGAAGGGTTTAAATGTCCCAAACTGCTACACACTAGGGAAATATCCAGCTTTTAAGCACAATTGACAAATTCCAGGATAAATTTCTCTCTAGGCTTCTAATTCAAATCCCTTGTCAGATTTGAGGAATCTTGTGTCCTTTTTTTTATTTTTTAGAGGTATTTATAACTTATGGATGGTTTGACCTCTGTGTAGTTGAGTTTTTTGAGGGAGGAACCTGTTTTTTTTTTTTAATGTTGCTTCTTTTTGAGGTTTACCTGAAATGTAGTGGAAATTCAGATGGTAATTAAGATCCATGCTAAGCTGACACATTTTTCAAGGCTGCAGTTAAAACTGCTTTGGTCCAAATCAAGAAGACAAAAGTCTGACAGCAAGAGAGGAACTATTTGAGTTTTATTGAGGAAATGCAGAGGGAAAGAGGGGAATTTTGGTACCAGGAGATGCTTAGGTTTGGTATTTGTAGCCAGAGTCTCCTTGTGTCTTCCAGTAGCTGGAGCTGACAGACCCCCAGGGTGGGCCTCTTGAGTTCACCCATCTGCTTTGGATATCAGAATGAATTCCAGTGTTAATTTAGGGGCAAAACGAGTTTACAAAGAGTTTTCTAAACCACATTCATCCTTGGGAAAATCCATCCTGGGAATGCCCTGTCCTACAATCCTAAAGTTCACTGCTGGTCTATATCATGGTGGGGAAGAGAAGCTTCCCCAGTACAGGGCTTTATAAATTCTTGGGTCAGGAGGGCTGCAGGAATTCCCAGCCCTTTCACTGTGCTGTGTTTTGTGTCTGCTCCCTGTAACCTACTTTTGCAAGTGGACTTTTTAATTTTACAAAGAGAATTTGCTTGTTAAGACACAGTGCAGCCTGCAGCCATGGTACTTTCTAGAAGAAAATTAGCCTGAGGCTTGTTGAGGAATGCCAGGGAAAGCAGTGGCTTTATTTGCCTCTGGCCCTCTGGTCCCTCTTCTCCATGAAAAGACCCTCAGCATGGCTCCTCCTTGGGATCCAGTGCAGGAGAAGCCCTGGCTGGGCAGGGAGATGGGATGTAGGACCTTCCTTGGCAATACTCCGTGGTGGGACAGGAGAGAGAAGACAGTGCAAAATGGTTCTGCTACCAGGGGCACAAATTAGGAAATGGTACTGTAATATTGCAGGGCTTCTAACACCTAATTAGTGGGTGGTTTTTCAAAGTCAGGAGTTTTTATTAGCACTGTTGAGGGGTGCAGTAATCAGACCCTGTGGGCCAGTTTGGAAATGTGCTCCCTGTGTGGAAAGGCAGTGATTTCTAGATCAGACCTATGGGAGGTAAAGCCAGGCATGAGTTTAAGCCATAGGTAAGCTTGTACTACTTTGAATCTGAGCCATGTGCTCCGTCTTACCCCTGTTAAATCAATAAAAATAATCCATTTTTATTCTTGAATGAAACCTGCAGCAGTCTAAGCATTGACCTCCATGTGAGATGATGAGGTTTGTAGAAGAGGGGTCAGCTCAACACAAATTACTCTCTAATCATCTACCTGAGCTCTGAGATACTTTGAGATAATCATATTGCTCAGGTGATGCTGAGCAAGAGGCAGCTGATGCCTCCCCAGTGCCAGTCCAGAGTGATGAGTGAAAATGGGTGGTTTGTGTGGGCATTGCTCTGGAAGCTGGTGGATGGTTGGAGGCATGTGAGAAGAGACAAACAGGAGCTGCCAAGCTTTTAAGCAGATGAAAACTTCTCTTAGCCTAAACTGTTTGGCAAGGTTTGGTTCTGCTTTGGGGGGGAAATCAGTTTGCTCTGTCAGAACACCAAGTTATGTTTCAGTGAGAGCCAAAACAGAGGAGATTTTAAGAAATGTTGTCATCTTTCCTGACCTGGGTAAATGATTTGAAGTGGTCAAGTAGCTTTTTCTAAACTATTGTAACACATCAGCAATCACAAAAATAGCTCTTTCCTTAAGCTTAGTTGCCCTTCAAGAGCAGTTTTACATCCTGTATAGTAGCAAACCCTGTGTTTTGAAAAGCAAGCAGGTGGCCTCCATCAGGGAAGGCAGGGTTAGTGTGTTGAAAGGAACTTAACTTGAAAGCATCAGCTTTGAAAAATGTGTTTTGCAAGATGAAAGCCTGTCTAAAGTATAACATTGAACTTGAAAACATTGTATTGCACGATAAAAAGTAGGGGTTGAGGTTATACAGGTAGAAAATATGCATGATCAGATTGCCTTAACACATTAACAGAGTATTTGTAGGTTAATCTTTTTTGTCAGTTCCTTCTGTCTGTCTCTCTTTTCTGTCTTATTTGTCTTAGGATGGTAGAAGATGTGATGTCTGTATGTTCTCTGTTGTAAGTAATTCTAAGCTAACATTTCAAATTTCCTCTTTGATTTATGGGCTTTTTAATTTTACTTATTTATTTTGCAGCATGATCAGTTATTGTTCAGCATGAAGCTTTTATGTTAATGATTTCACTTCACTGGCATATATGAAAGCTATTTTAAGTAAGATACCTGGCTGTGAATGAGTTTAAGGAATCTCTTGCCTCATTATGTGTTTCCCTAGCAAAGATCCTAATTTAAAAACCATAGAGATTTTGTATCCTTGAGCTAAAATATAAAATTTTTATTTCTACCATTGAACAACATTGTACAATCAGTCCTTTGTAAATAGTGCATGAAGTGCCTCTCCTCCTTAAAGGAAGAATTTATCCTAATTACTTCTGGGGTTCATATCTGGATAATTAGTGGCATGGAACACACCAATATTCAGCTGTCCAATTTATTTTCCCCTCTAGATGTGGTATTGATTTACCCTTTACTGATTGCAACCCACCATTATAATTTCTGGTGTCGATCTGGCCATCATTGATCAGGGATGAGCTGGTGGGCAGTAATTTTTGCCACTGCATCTCAGTTCAAACACAAAGCCTTTATCAGCGAGTTTGCTGTGGTATTTTTCGTCCTCTTCTAGTTGGTAACATAAACGTTTATGAATAACTCTGGCAATATGTGTCAAGAGAACAGATAGATAATTGGTTTATTCCCAGTTGGAAAATATTTTCTTAACCAATTGTGAATAAACATCCATAATTGTATACCATAATGACATAATGTACGTTCTTCATTCCTTTTGCCTGTGATTGAAACCTGTGGGATTTTGAAGGGCTACAGTGTCCGTGCTCCCAGCCTGCACTGTGAACTGTCAGGGGAACTGGAAGCAGAATTGCCATATTTCTTGTTGGATTTGTTTTAAAAAGGGTCTGTTGTGCCCATTTGCAATGACAAGAGCTTTGTTCTGGCATCTTGGGAACAGCATCTGCCTCAGATGGCTTTATGGCTTCATCCAAAACATACCAGTTTTTTACTTAATGATTTTTGGGGTCACTGGAACTTAATGCCCAGGTTTATCACAGTTTGAATTCTCAGGTAAAGGTGTGTGGGTTAGACCTAATTTTCACTTGGGAGACTGAAGCAGACAAGGTGAATAATTGTCTCGAGGCCACTGAGGGTGCCTGTGGTGGAGCAGGGATTTGAATTGCAACTGAGCAGTAACTCTGTTCTGTAAAAGTGTCAGTAGTTAGCATGAAAAATATGGCAATCCTGCTCTTCTCAGCTTTTGGGGAATCAAGGCCTGTTCCAAGTGCATGACAAGAATCTGTACCCATGGCATGTTTCTCTGTGGTGCTGCTGCCTAATGGATGGGATTTTAAAGCAGAAGGGCTTACAGAGGTTGCACTGTCTGTGGCTGTCTCTTGCTAAGTGTGAAATGATCTCATTCTTGCTGATATTACCATATTAACTGTGGTAACTTCATTTTCAGTGATACATTTAGGGTGAAAAAATCACCAAAAAGATCCCCACTCTCAGATCCTCCTTCTCAGGTAAAGTGCTGCCTTATTTTGATGCATGTAATTTGTGTTCCTGAAGGGGCAAAAGAGGGGAAATTTGATTGATTTAATTGTAGAATTATATGTTTAATAATGCAAGAGATTTTTGTGGTAGAATTGTAAGTTTAATAATAGAAGAGATTTTTGTAAAGAATATTGGTGTCCAAGTATAGCACGCTGGGCTGTAACCATAAGGCATTAACCTTTTGGTCTTTAGAAGTGTATGTGTAACATATATCAGATTTAGTATTTGCTCTGGGAATTCCACTCACTAAATGTGCTTTGGAAAGTCTTATGTTCTGATGGAGCAAGAATAGGAATAAGTATCTTCAACAGGTTGACTGAAAAACTAGGCATCACTACGCAGCCTGGAATTTTTAGATTAGAAAGCAAAAAACTAAATGCATCAAATTGGTGGGCTGGAAGGGAAATAGGAATAAACCAAGTGGGCTGATCTACCAGGAGCATGTGCTTGCAGGGTTTGATTCCATGTTGTAAACTGCTGGCAGGTGGTTTTCTTGGAAGAGAAGTGAACAAAAGCTGTTCTGCCTACAAAGGGCTGCGGGCTTTGATGTGGCACAGCTCCTTCCACGCTGCTGTTCCTCTTCCTGTTCTCCATCCTGCCCTTTTATTTGGGCTGCTTGACAGTGTAGAAGTGAAGAAAGGGGAAAGGGGTTCATGACCTCGCAGAAAGCTTGCTCCTGTGGGGGAAGCCTAAAAAGTCAGACTTCAGTCATGGGTGATGTGTGCCACTTATGTCAAATGCCTAACAGATTTAAATGGCTCTGGGTTTTCTTTCTTCCCTGTTATCAAAGCAGCTTTGCAATGCAAGTGTTTATCATCAAAGAGTTTAGTTATACTGGGAAAACTTGCTGCTAATGGAGTTAGTATTTTTCATTAAGTATTTTATGCAGAGCTGCAGCAAAGATTATGGATTTAAAAAGATGGCTCTGGCGTTGCAGAGGAATTCGGAGATTTAGCTATTCAATGTGTTAATGAAAGATTAGAGAATTAATTGGCACTGGTTTTCTGCAGGATCCCACTCCACTGCCAACTCCAGAAACACCTCCTGTCATCTCCACCGTGGTCCATGCCACAGATGAGGAGAAACTGGCGTCTTCAGTGACGGGTCAGAAATGGACCTGCATGACTGTGGATCTGAACACGGACAAGCAGGACTACCCCCAACCCTCTGACCTGTCCACCTTTGTCAATGAGACCAAGTTCAGCTCTCCTACAGAGGGTGTGTGTTCCACAGGACCCTCTGCTCCAGCCACTGTGATATTTATTGAGAGAGGGGGCTTGGTTTCTCCGAGGGTGTACTTTGCTGGGTGACAGCTATTATTTAGGAACCCTGAAAATGATGCTCTCTGGATCTTTATGGGGACTGTGGCAGTTATGGGGAGCTGAATTAAAGACCCCAATAGACTGACCTTGAGCTTTCAAGAAAGAGAAAAGGAGATGCTTAGAGGGAAACAAAAGGGGCCTTCAGAGAGAGGCTTTTGCTTCCTCTGTGTGATTAATTGTAGATGTGCTCTGTTCTTCTGTGCCTGCGACCTGTTCTCTCGGTGCCTCCACAGAGACTGTGGCCTGGGACTGCTCTCAGGGAGGGCTTTTGGATCCAGAGTCACTAAACTACTCGTTCTACCTGAGCCTGTTCCTCTAGCCTGAATGGGAGAAGGTCCCAGGTTAAAATTCTGCTTGAATTTTGTGTATTGCATTAAGACCCTTAACATGCCCTTTCTCCTCCAGGTTCCTGGTATTCAGGTATCTTTATGCATTAAACTATCCAGGATATCCCCTGCATAAAATATGCCAAATAAAATTCCCTGCTAGATCAGTCTATTAATGTTTTTCCTGTTACACTTTCCTGTAAGCAGTTGTGAGCTAAAGCTGGAAGTTTCTGTTGAGAGGACTGTCACTGCAAGTCTGTGAGATGTGGAAGAGACAGAACTAAGAAAGTTTGTGTGTGGCCTTCCTTGGAGTTACCAGAGGGAATACTGCTTTGCAACATCTGCTCCAAAGGCAGATTTTCAGCTTTGTGGGTGGGAAAAATGTTTAATTTGGCTTAAACTTTTTCTTCTTGATCAGAATTCGGTTTTTTCCCCCTAACTTTTCAGTCCATCTCCCAGTCTACCATTAAAGCTATTTTATGCCATTTTAAACTGGGTCTGAATTTTTGCCTAATTAAGAATTGCTAAGCTTTTAGGTTGACATCAAAAGGCACAATAATAAGAGTGCTTTTCATGGTTCATATGCATGTGCTTGTATGTTTGTGTGCCCTGGGCTTCTTGGAAATCTGTTGAGTCTTCTGGACAGATAAGTATTTCAGTCTGGATAAATCCATTTGACTTTATTGTCGAATTATAAATTTTAGACATTGGCTTCAGTTTATTTGTATTTAAAAAAACTAACATAAAGAAACACTTTTTAGAAAATAAGCCCCATAAATCTAGGGAAATGGAATATAAATGGAACAAAAGAATAGGGAGAGATACTCAAAGGCAATCATTTTAGCTTTCAAAGGGGATAGAATAAAGTGAGCAAATCTCCTAATTAAATGCTAATTGTCTTGTCTCATGTGTGCTGCATGGTATAGCTGGAGTTTCAGATTACATGCTCATTAGAATCAACAATACTTCTGCTTTTCAGATATTTTAAAAATAATAATTTCCCCCCCCCCCCCCCCGACAGCCTTGCTCCTGCAGCACTGAGAAATTTTTGAGTCATTTGAGGGCTGTTCCTCAGTGGGAATATTTTTACCCCTGCCAGACACCAGTGTGAGTGTTACCCTGTAACCCAACACGGCTTTCATAGAGATGCAGCCCAACTCCTGAGTCAGCCAGTGCATCCAGCTCTCATCTGTTCCATGCCCTGCTTAGAAGTGCTGCCATTTCCCTGTTGCACAGAGCAGAAATAAGCCGTAATTATTAGCAGAAAATTCTGATGTAATCTTGCAGCTATTTGTAGGAGGAGTTGGAGGACATCTCTTAGTAAGTCTGTCGTACGTATTTATAAAAGATAATTATCTTGCTTCACGGGATATCCTGGGCATTTGTAATAATGAATGTGTAGAGATAACCAGAGCCTAAGATTTTGGAGGGGAGAGATGATGCCTTAGAGGAGAGAGAGTAATTATGCTGGAAACTTCCGAGAGCAACGAGACGCAACAAACTGCGTTTAGCGAGCCATGTTATTCCTTTTGTTTCTAGTTGAACTGTTTCCATCTGTGTCCTGCCTTTTTTTTTTAATTTTTTTTTTTTCCAAACAGCAAAGGTAAATACGTGTTGTCCCAGCAGTCAGTCTGGATTGGGATCACAGAGCTGATGCCCATGCTGCAGGCAGGTGGAGGGTCCCTGTGCCAGCAGAGGACAGTGCTGGAGCGTGTCCTGCCCATGAGCCTGCTTGGATGCTCACTCAGGGATTGCTCCCAGGGGTGGGAAGCTGCTCCATAAAACATTCCTGGTGCACCTCACCAGGCTGTGGGTAGATAAATGATGTACAGAAAGGCAGTTTCTAAGCACTGGGGTTTCAGGCTCCCTGGAATTCTGCATCTAAGCGGTGGTTTGAACCTCATCAGTTCAGTTTTGGTTTTGCTTTCACTAGGAAGGAGGAAGAGTGAGGAAAAATTCTGCTGGTGTCTCATACCAGGAGATTGTCCATCTTGCCTGGCTTGCTTTACACTAAAAGTATAAGGTGCTAGGAATTTAAATGTGAGAAGCTGCTATTACAGCTTTCACTTAGACATTTTATTATTAATATCCCCCACGTGTCAGGTGCTGAGAGTTTGTGGCTGTTCCTCTTCAGTGGTTGGTTGACAGAATACATGACTTGTGGAATGACAGTCCTTTTACTCCACAGTGGTTTTTATTATTAAAAAAATAAATAAATAAAAATTTATCATTTTAAACTCACATTGCACTCTTTGAAAGACTTTTTTACCAGAACAGGCAAGAGGTTATCTTTAGGGTTGGTTTGTTTTTAAATAGCAAACATTTTAATGGTGGTTATCATCTTCCTAATGCAAGCTTTACTTTTCCAAAGCTGCCCAAACCTGGAAGGATTTTAGCACATGATTTTATGGCAATGTAAACGCTAGTGTGGCATTCCTTAGGGTTTATTTATAGTGGAAATTAAATAATGCAAGTCGTTTATTGAATTAACTCGTGGAAACAGAATAAAGTACAGCATCAGGACAAATTAATTATGTTTTTAATTTTTAAATTAAGTTGTCATTGAGCAAAGTCTTTGCTGTTGTTTGGGGGCAGGAAGGTGTGTTCTCTTTTCTCTGTTCCTGTGTTAGGTCTGTCTGCTTTTGTTTCAGCTGCTGAGTGACCATGGATTGGAAAGAAATGCTGGTTATTCCCTCCAGGATAATTGGGAGATTAGGACTAGAGAAGCAGTAGAGATTTGCATTTTTATTAGAGTCTAGATTTAGGGTTCTTTGTAAATCTTCCTGCCTTAGACTTTTTCTCTGAAACTAAAATGTGGAAATAGCCCAGTAAGCTGGGCTGGTGTCTCACCCCTGGTCCATGAGCATTCAGGTGTTTTAGGTATCTTTTTCTCAAGTGATACCACAGTGGTTGTTCTTAATTAAGAATTCTGTGATAAACATTAGGAAATAGACGTTCATTCATTTCTCAACAGCTGTTGAAATCTTTTTTTTTAAAGAAAACTTGGTGTCAGCATTACCAATTATTGAAAAGTATGTTTTCTGTGATAAGATACCATGACAGAGAAAAGGTATCTGTGCTCTGAAATTACACTGAGACTTTCTTAATATTTTGGTTCCTGGGGCAGACTGACAAAGCTGAATTTTTTCCAGGCAAGCAAATTTGCCTGAAATGTGTCATAGGTTCATTGTTGAATATCAGTGCACCTTCTGCTTTCTCTCTGCATATTCTGCTTTTAACATGTTGTAGGAAAGGGTTGAGCAGAGTGGCCCTTGTAAATGAGATCTCATTCATTTCTGCAGAAATCATGTAATGGTATGTGTTTGACAACTCTTTTTGTTTTTGTTGCAGAATTGGAATATGGCAACTCCTATGAAATAGAATATATGGAGAAAATAGGCTCCTCTGTGCCTGTAAGTTCTCACTTCCATTTCCATTCATTTGCGTTCCCTTGTCATAATATACTATCCTGACAATGCCATCGGCCTCACTACCCCTTAAATTAATTATAGTGTGCCTGCAGCAGATTTGCAAAACCAGTTCCTTTAAATTGGCATAACTGGAGTAAATTGCATGTGCTTTGTTGTCCTATATCCTGTAAAGCTTGTTTCAATTTATGATTTTATTTGGAGGCTGGCACCATAGTAGTTTCTTCTGCAGATTAAAAGCAAATCAGTTATTTCCAGCAGTGCAGACTACAGAGCTGTCTACACCAGCTATTGAACTATTTTAAGAAACTGAGAGTAAAACTTTAAAGAAGCTGGAGGGAACCAGGAGAGAATACAGAATTAATGTGAAGTATGGAGTGCAGTACTGTACATCCTCAGCTGTTTTGCCTTGCTTCTTTTTAATCCATGGATTTGATAACTTGACTAGATCCAATGAGAGCATATCCAGTGGGGAAGTTAGAAAAATCAGGCATGTGTGTCAGGTGCTCAAACCAAAGAGCATTTTCAGAGGATATTTCAGTAACACTCTCAGCCAAGAGATGCCTCCTGCCTGCCAGGACCAGAAATCTGATTAACCCCAGAGTGGGAGAAGAGGAGCTAAACAGCTCACTCTTTGTAATGGCCCTTTGTTCTTTAATGGTTTCTTCCTGAAAGGGATCATCTCAGTATCAGCATTACAGTCCTGTATTATTAGTTTTCTGTCAAGTCATTTGGTCGTTTAAGGTCCCAGTGACCCGAATTAGCTTTAATGGGGAACGGTTGAATTGCTTAATGAGTTTCTCTTTTCCTGTTGCCAGCAGGATGATAGCACCCCGAAGAAACAGTCTTTATACCTAATGTTTGATGCACAGCAGGAGAGCCCAGTGAAATCACCTCCCATCAGATTGTCTGACTCCACCACTCCGTGCTCAGGGTATGTCACTGGGAGCAAATTCAGCGGTGGGAAAGGATGGCAGGGAAATGGGTTGCCATCAGACCATTCTTCCTCTCCCTGCTTCTGTGTTGCCAAGTTGTTTGTTTAAAAATAGATTCCCATCTGTGTACACATATGATAGAGAACAGAGGGCAAAGATACAGAAGTTTTGCAATGGGAAGGAATAAGGACATGAATAAGGACATGCATTTCTCCTTCATATTCTTATTAAATAGTCACAGTAGCAACTGCTTCACTGGACAGTGGCTTCCTACCTACAGTTTTTTCCTCAGATACTGAGTTCATTTGCATGTTAATCTAGAAATCTCCTAATTGCAATTTTTCACATGACTTTTCCTGGATACATTTTCTGAACAAGGGCTCCTGTTCATAAGAGCAGGATGTGGGGGTTGTGTTTACTTCCAATAATTCTGCTGCTTAAGGACATCTGTTCTTGTTAGTAAAGGTTGTTTGTTGGGAGAGATGTAGGTCACAATGAGAAAGGGGTAAAAAGGCAGGTGAGACATACTTAAGGGATGTGTGTAACATTTCTGATGGAACTGGTTTTATTTAGATGGTTTATTTAGGTGCAGTGGCTTTGAAAGGATATTGTAAAGTCCTATGAGGTATAATTGATGTAAAATTGAATTAAAACCGTGTGTGTGTGTGTATATATATATATATATATGAAAGTGATGAAGAGGACTTGCTTAGCAGAATTGTAAAGGCCCTGTGCTCCACCCTGAAAACAAGTGCACAATCCTTTCCCAGGTCAAGTTTTGAAGACCCTGAAGCCCAGCAAACCTCTGGAATGAAAATACAACATCCAGCTGCCCGAGTCCTTGCTGCCAGCCAGGAGACACACCTACAGCCACCTGACAAGTCAAAGCAGAAAGACCTGGAGCCTATGACTCTAGGGACAACTCCAGAGGCCATTGAAATAGTAAGTAATTTATGATAAGAGTTTGGGAATCATTTTCCTGCAGAAATTTCGCGTGTCATGTAAGAGGTGGCACAGGTGGATCTTGAAAGTAGAGTGAAATTCAGCTTGGTACTTAAAGATCTTGGTAGCAGCAGTGGCAGGACCCAAAAGAAGGAGGTAGGATGATGGAACTGATGGAATTCAGAGGAATTTTCTGAATTATTACCATAGCTTAACACGTTCTTGTGATAACTTATTCCAGGCTGATACTTTGAAGTGCCTTTTCTCTCACACAGACCTTTTTACACTGTGCTTCAACCCGGTATTTGAAGAAATATTTTATATGTAAAATGAGTGGTTGGATATAAACACACAGGTGTGATTTGTTCTGTTACATGTACTGTGAAATTTTCAAACGTTTTCTTGGTAAAGAACAGCTGCCCTTTAACTTTTTTTTTATAAACTTAACTATATGGTTATTTTCTGATACTGATAATATTCACTTTCTTGATCAGTAGAACTCATTTCAGCTTCCAGTTAAGTCACTTTCTTCCAGTGCCTTCTGTGGGTTGGATTTGAAGTAGTGGTGAGCCCTCCCTTGCTTTGCAGCCTGTGCTGCATTACAGATTTCAGAGCATTGATTCTCAGATTCCTGAGGGTTCTTCAAGGCCTCCACTTTTCCAGGCAACTTGTTTCACAAATGCCAACAGCAGTAGAAATGCTAAACTATATGACAGCACATTGACTGAGGAGTCAAGAAAAGGTGCAGGTCACTTTAATACTAAATTTTAATTTATATTAATGATGCTTTTGCTACCATCTCACAAAAGAGTTTGAATACTTTTCCCACTCAGACTCTTGAGTACTCACACCCCAGTGGTTTTCTTTGTGTCATTCTAGTTCTCCCACCCTAATTTATCCTGATAATGTTAAAATTGTGAACATAATTTAGTTTATCCCCAGTAAGTAGCAAAAGACTTTGTAAAGACTGCAGAAAGGGTCTTGCTGAGGTTCCCCTCAGTTTTGATATTTTTCAAAGCTTTTGAAAGTACCTTTGAAATACCTGAATTGAATATAAACTATTGCATGGACAAAACCTGTGGTCACTGCTTGAAAACTATTGCAGAAGTATCAAGGGTGGGCTGTCCATGGTTTGGCTTTAGAGATCCTGATGTTACCTGTTAGTCTTGGAAAATTTAATCAGCTTTTAAATTAGGAATAATTGTTCTTGTTTGTGTGTTACACCTGTGAATCGGGTATTCAAACATAATCTTCAGTGGGGCATAGAATTACTAGAAATTAAAGATTTGTTTTGGCCTGAACTACTTGGGAAAAATCTCTGTTGCTTATTCTATATCCTCCTTACCCTTCAGACATCTCCTGAAGACTCCTTTGTCTCTGCTGATGCTCTTCTCAATAGGATATCTAAGAAGACCTCAATATGTGATCAGCCTGAATATCTAGATCCTGACTTAGCAGAAAAGAACCCCCCAGTATTTGCTCAGAAACTTCAGGTTTGTAGCAGATTTATAAATACCACTTTTCTTTGTGTTTGTCTATACATAGATGGAGCAATGCTTTGCCTCATCTGAAAGGGGTGGGGAGAGGCTTGGAGGGGAGGTGGGACAGAATTAAAATAATTATTTGATTCTTTCCAAACATAACTCTGAACTTTCAAGAACTTGAAGAACATTTCATTTAACTCATATAATCCATAAACTTAAATTTCATCAACAGCTATCCTGTGCCTATCCTTTGCAGAAGTCTCTATAAAGCAAATTTTTTTAAGCTTGAACAGAGGACTTGATGTGTGGGGAGTTGTCTTGACACCTGGCCTTAATAAGTCTGTATGCATAGATTCATTTATTGAGATATAGGACCTAATTCTGCTGAAGTGAAAATCAGGCTTTGTTTTTTTGATAACCTAATGCAGAATTTGGCATGGCTTCTTCTAGGGGAAGCAAATTGGTCTCCAGGCCAGTTCTGTATATCAGGACATATTTTTTAGATGATTTGTAGTGAAATTTTAAAAGAGCAAAGCTTGAATTGGGCCCTGCAGCTGGCATAAATTCACATGAAATCGAAACCAAGGGAGATGAGTCTGTGAAAAAAACAGCTTTAGCTTCAGAAAACATTTATTTTACCAAAACCATTGTTCATATCTATCACCTAATAAAAATTACTTGTCTGTACAGCTACCTCAAAACAAACCAACACCTGGAGTTTTGTATCAATATCCTACCAATGCACAGAACCTGGGGTTTGTTTGTCACCCAGGCATTGTCAGGATTACACATTAAATTACAACACCCCATTTCTGAACGTGTTAAACATTTTGCTCTGTTCTTAATCCCTTCTTTTTCTGTGGGCTTTCTCCCAACCCAACACCTACCAGGAGGAGTTAGAGTTTGCTGCAATGAGGATAGAAGCCCTGAAGTTAGCCAGGCAGATTGCCCTCTCTTCTTTCCGCTCCAAGGTACCCGCTTTGTGCCTGCCCTGTGTGTGTTGAGTGTGCCCAGACTGAGGCTCCCAGTGCTGCTTTTCCCTCTAACAAGGGCACGGAGGCTCTTGGGGTGCCGTGCCCAGCTGGGCACAGCCTGGTGTGGCCCCACAGCATGCTGGAAGCAGTGCTGCACATGGGGGTGCTGCCACTGCCCCGCTCACACCCACATTAACAGCTGTGCGGGCAAGAAGGGGAGTCGCGTCCCTTTCTGCCATCCAGTTGTTGTTGCTCTGCAGCAGGATTTGTCCTGAAATACCTGGTGGAAAACAATACCAAGCCTGCTTTGACTGTAGGGACTTTTTGTCTTTTGCTGGTGTTTTCAGCTGGAAATCAGCCACCTTTGACCCTTGGAGTTTAGAAGTGAGAAATGCTGTTGACCTTGCCCTCAGGCATCTGAAGGAAGGGACTGCAGCAGGGTTGGAAGGGCTAGAGAGCTCCTGAGGGAAAAAAAGCCTCTCAACAAACCATGAAGATCTAAATATTTTCTTTTCTTATTGCTACTTCCAGGTCATCCTGGCTAGTTCTTCCTCAGAGTGAGGCTTTGCACTGCTCTGGGGATGCACGTGGATCTCGGTGTGTTTGGAAGGGGATGGGAGAGTTTGCTCTGATGTGCTGAGTTTGGTGGTTAGCCAGTTGCACAGATGGTTTATGGTGCCCTTCATGGTACTTTTAACAAAAAAGTCAGTGCAGAAATCCTAGTGGCTTTCTTGGGAAGTGGTGTCAGCTGAATGGGGTGCTGAGGGGATGGCAGTGTCCTGCTGCAGTGAGACACTTTTATTCCAGATGTGGTTCTGTCCCTCCCCAGTGACCTTCCTCTTATGTTGCCCATTAATAAATCAGTGGTAAATCTTTTTGCCCAATCCTGTATTGTCTGGACTTCGTAACATTTGAGCTGGTTATAGGACAGAATTTCTTGGGGCTTTAAAGATCAGTTATTATGTAGCTAGTGCATAAAATAAAGTCTTTTTTTTAAGATTAACTGTACTTTTATGAACAAAATAATTATTATATTTTATTTATTTCACATACCTTAAATAGCCCACAAGCCAGCTGTTTCCATGGTGCACATACAATTACTAAGGTACATGTATTGCTCCCAGATTTTAGAGTATTTTAAATTAGGTGGCTATAATCTTTTATTTAATTAAGAAGAACATGCTGTTGTCTTCATTGGAAAGACTAACCAAGCTTAAATGTCTAATAAAGAGTGGAAAGAACAAAGGAGGGGAAATTCAGGAGGAGCATTCAGGCTCTCCATCACCAGGAAACCCTCAAGATGAAACATAATAATATATAGATGCTCTTCATGGGTTGTACAGAAAACTTTTGTTAAAAATCTGCATTTTTGCTGCCAGCCAACAATTCAGAAACTCACAAACTGTGCTCTTTTAGACTGAAGAGAGTGGGTTTGGTGTTTGTGAATACTTGTGTGTTACTCAGGGTGGATTCTGAGCTGCAGAAATGTTGTAAAAGGTATTTTGATCATGTGGAGTTACATTTTAAAGGTGCTTTTTAACATCATCGCAGCATTTTCTTTTATCCAGGACAAGTTGATGAACTCCTTGGAACTTAGAAATAGGGAAGGCATTTTGTGTGACTTTTTTTCAGGAAAAAAAACATTTTCTTTCTTTGTGTAACAAAGATAGCAAAAACGATAAGCAGAGACAAGCAGAGAAAAATAGGCAAAGCTCCCCCCTGTGACAGAGAATCAGCAGCAGTTTGACATTCACAAAGCCCCATGTTGGTCCAGTCACAGGAATGTTTGTAGACAAATTCCCTGGGTGTCACGTCAGGCTGGGAAAGACTTTTGTCCTTGCATGATTTTGCTATTCCGGGGGAGGCTGGCAGTGCTAAATTAGCCTGCGACGACATCCCTTGTGACCTGCAGTGACTGATGGCCTGGATTAAGTAGAACAGAATCCATCAGATGACTGCAGTGACTTTAATTTGGATGTTAACTGGCAGAATTCCCTTCTGGATGGCCAGCCCCCGTTCTTTCTTAATGTTGTATAATTACATTTAACATTTGCTAAACCATTGCAGGATTAGTAACAAGAATAGGTTGGTAAATAAAGACAAGAAGCACTTGTTATGGCAAATCAGGTCACCCAAAATAAAGATTAAATACCAGCATTTTGTGCTAGCACCAGGAGTGAAAAAAACGATGTGCAGTTTGTTGTTCTCAGGCAGAGGGAAGTTATTTGGCCACTCCCAAATTTCTTGTCACAGACTTCAACAACAGAAAGACCAGTCCTTGGTTTCACATTGCCAGATATTTCTGTCTCCCAGCACTGAGATGAATTAACACTTCTGTGTTGAACAGTCTCCATTTGGATGTCCCGTGGCTGGTTATTTATAGGTGCAGCTTGAACAGGGTTTGTGTCCATCACCCTGTGGATGCTGAGGTGGTGAGGGTTGGGTGTTGAAGCAGAATCCAAGGGAAAGAGAGAAACTGAAAGGAAAGGCATTGACACAAATGGGATTAGTTCATCACAGCTTTGGGGGGCTCTCGTGGTAGTGAAGGAGAAATATTTCCTTCAAACAGCAATCCCACGGTTTCTAGTAAAAACTTACAAGCTGAAAACTTATGCTTGGATTTTACTTGCCTTTCCATGTATTTGCAAGCACAAGTAGGTCTTGTGTTGCCTCCCCTGACCTGTCTGCACACACATCAATTAGTTAAAGGGTCGATCATCCGATACGCACCCGAGCAGTATTTCAGGGCATGGAGAGGGCAAGCTCATTTTCAGCAGGGCTAAATGCATATTCCTCTGGCATGATAAAAACTAGTGTTCATTTTCATTGCATTTCTCAATTTTCTTTCACTTTGACCTCCTAGAAGCGAGATATCTGCAGCTGGATAATGGGTGTGCATTTATTCCCTTTCTGGGGAGATACCTGGTTTTTGTGAAAGGTGCTGGGGAGAGGGGAAAAAGCGTGTTGAGCTCTCAAATATTTACACTAAGATTGCAGTGACCTACATTTGGTAGTAATTCCCCTGAAGACTCTAATCTTTCTGTGCAAGGTTTAGTGACTTACAAATCCCTACGCTGATTATTACCCCAATTAACTGCTTACCTTCTCAGCAATTAGGTGCCGAAGTTAAAGCATTATTATTGGGTTATTTTGGGTAATACCCTCATCCTGTTGGTTCAAGGCACCAAATAGCAGTTCCTGAGTTACACATCAGTTGTGAGCTGTGTAAAATTGGCTTTTGAAGTCAAACCATGAGGACTTTCATGGTTTGTGACTCATGTGAAGTGTTTCCAGACTTAGGGCAATACTGGTTGGCCCAATCCCACAAGCATTTCTGCTCAGTGGTTAAAATTTAAGAGGTTTTGTAGTCATTTTTGAAAATTTTAGTTTGCTTTGTCTGTCATTATTGCTATTGTCTTGTACAATTTACTCAAATGCAAAGGGAACTTAGAGCAAACTATTAGTGAGGTGTTGACAATTATGTAAAAATAAGTATTTATTTAAATTGCCTTAAATTATTTTTTCTTTAAAATTGGCATCATCCTGGCAGTTACTTTGATACGTTTTTACATGAGCTTGAGGAAATTCGTGTTTCTTTTGCCACAGTTAATATTTTTCAGCCATCTCCTTATGAGATCCAGCAAATTAAGCTGCAGGAGGCTTTTGAAATGTGGTATCAGGTAGTTTTGTATTTCTGATTTTACAGAGATGTCTGAGCTTGTGTCCCAGGTGTATTTTTTCTTGCATAGTTTTTGTACCTGGGGAGATACTCTCAAGAGCCCAGGCTATACAATTTTGATAGGTCTTGGGGTGCCTTTTGCTCTGGCAGGAAAACCCACTGGATTTGAGGTTGCACCTCTGAATTATGCTGGAATTGATCATTAATTTGGGTGCTCATTTTAAATGTAGTGAAAAAGAGAAGGGATGGCCTGCTCCATAAATCCTAGAAGTAATAGCCAGAAGGGATTGCAACAAAATTAACAGTGGGTTTGGATCCTTTCTGTGATTCTGGGCTGTGCAAGAAGGAACTGTGAGGAAGAGAATGTTTTATGGAATAGCATCTGTCAAAATTTCCTTTGACTGTGTTGAAACAAGAGCATGTGGTGTTGAAATTAATGAGGACTGAACCTTGATCCAGACATTATCTACTCACTTTCACATTCCTGTGCTTCAAGCAGCACAGTGTGGCTCTGCTATTTATTTAAAAAACAGACAAAAGAACTAAAAAACCCCCCGTCTTTTACAATAAAATAAATTAATTTTTCTTTCTTTTTTATAAAAAAAAAAATTAAAAACTCCTCATTGCTACTCTTAGTTATTGCAGATAAAGCCTAAAGACTAAGGTACTGCATTAGTGGGACTTGAAGGAACAGAATATATTGCTTTATGCATAAAGGTAACAAGTACACTGGAAAAGTACATTTTCCCCTTCTCACCAGCAAGGAAGTGGTGCAGAGAAAAGCTGGATGTGAATATCCATTTCCATCAGTGGGTGGGAAAAGGCATTGACTCACCTGGATTTGCTCCCCACTCATGGTCCAGCCCTCTCTGTGGCTACCTGTGGACTTGGTGGTGGGCTTGGCAGTGCCCAGAGAAGCTGTGGCTGCCCCTGGATCCCTGGAAGTGTCCAAGGCCAGGTTGGATGGGGCTTGGAGCAACCTTGGGCTGGTGGAAGGTGTCCCTGCCCATGGCAGGGGGTGGGATGGGGTGGTCTTTAAGGTCCCTGAACCATTCTGTGATTCTGTGAACTGTCTTGTAAAATCTCTTTGGTTTTAACGTGCTGTAGCTTGGGTGGTTTGTATCTAGAGTTACTCACATCTCCTGCATCTCAGTGTCATGGACCTTTCTTTGCTCTCCTCCTGTGTTAATCTGGGCTGCTGACATGAGCAAAATTGACAGCTGCAAAAAAAAGCCTCGTTTAACTTACTAATCGCATGCAAAACACCACTGGGGCAGCAACATCACTTGTACATTCACACTTTTTATGTGAAATTGTTTGTAATAGATAAATGTATTGGCAGGGCAGACCTAGGAAAGTGAGCTGTCCTCTTGCTTCTGGTTTCTTGATTTATTTTTATGGAAGGAGAATTCCCCTTAACAACTCTCTGCTTCCAATTTCCTCTGCTGATGTGCATTTCTTGTGGATGTTTTGATGAAATTGTACATCAGAAAGTAGTAAATTTTCTAATGTTAGACCATAAAATATTGATGGCAAAGTGTTGCCTTTATTTTCTCTCCATAAGGTTGATGTGACTCTCTTGGCACTTCCTATGGATCTTAAATGTATATTTTATGATTGCTGAACTCAAGGTTCCTTATCAACGTTATTGCTGTTACAATTTAGAGGTGCACAGGATTCTAGTCCTAGCTCAGGACCCTGGTGCCTTGCACCACACCCAGGAAACATGTGAGCTCAACTCTTATTTAATGGTTCATTTCTTTGTATTTAATAAAACCCAAACACACAGAGAGAACCTGCTATCCCAGCAGATGTTGCCATCTCTAAAAGTGCACTGTACTCCCGGATTGGCACCTCGGATGCAGAAAGCACCACAGCCCTTCTCTACCCCCAGCAGGACTTGGACTCAGCACTACGACTCGCCAGGGCAGAGGTAATTTTCTCCAGAACTTGTAAAAGGAAATATCTGCCCCCTGTGTTTTCCTCCTTTCCTGTTTTCTCCCAAATGATTTGTATTATGAACAGTTGTTCTGTTCTTGAAACCATCCTCAGCCATGCTAAAACAAAAGGTGCTATACTACAAGTTCTACTTGTTTCACAGAAGTGAAAAGCAGACATTATATGAAAATAAATAACAATATATTTTTATATAATTACATATACACTTGTATCTATAGATATCATTTATATAATTAAAAAACTAACTTTTTTTAACCTCAGGTGTACTCTGTGCATCATGGCATTGCTGTATAATTACAGAAAAATGGTAAAATGCTAGAAATAGGATTGAAATCATGTATTTTACAAAGCCAGATATAGTATTAGTACAGCCTGAAACACGTAACTGGGGTTGCTTGTATTTGAACCCATTATGCACCTGAAAACTATACCCCTACCAATTAGGATTTTATATTAAGTCAAATATTGTACATTTCCTCTGTAATGAATCACATGGGTTTAATGATGTGGTTTTTTTCTCTTTTTTTTTTTGTTGTTTCAGATTGTGGCCAAGGAAAGAGAAGTATCTGAGTGGAAGGAGAAATATGAAGAAAGCAGAAGGGAAGTGATGGAAATGAGGTGGGTTATTAACTTGTCACTGGTCACACTGACAGTGTTTCATTTCAGCCTGTGGTTGGTATGCAGAATACCAAGGTCATACAGCTATTTTGGGTAGCTGAATTTGCTTCATTATTTTTCACTTCAGGCTTTGGCTTGATCTTAAACTGATACTTTGCCTTTGCTCTGTATGGTGGGCACCCCTGTTCAGAGTAATCACTGCAAACTGACAGAAGGGACCCTGAGCTTTTCAGCTTGTACTGGTTGTATCTGTTTTATTCTGTTCTTCCTTACAAACCTTTCTCTATTACATTAAATACCTGTATACTGGAACATTATTTGACCTTCCTTCCCAGCCCAGGTCCTACCACTTGCAAGGATGACAACAAATCCCTGCAGTGGATGAGGTGAGCAATGCTGCTCAGAGAATCACTGATGCTTCCCAGTTAGTTGAAAGGTTCAGCCTTCCTTTTTTTTTGTAGCTGGTAAGGCCATAAGAAGGACATACCAATGAGCCTGGCCTGCTCATTGATCTGAATCTGAGAAAGTCATCAATTGCAAAAGAGCACATATAAAAATACTTCATGGAGTCTTTAAAGCCTATTATTTTCTACCTTCAAAACCCAGAAAAAAAATAACCCCCCTTGTAACTCATAAATAGAAGGAAACTGTCAGATTATTTTAGCATCCTTCCTTTAAGTAATAATTCATACAGTCTCTTCTGAGACTGAATTTTCTTCAAAATCCCTTCTGTTCTAGCACCAGCTTCTTCCCAAAATGAAACCTCTCAGTGATTCAAAGTTAAAGCCAGCACGCTGTATCTAGTGCTGACCTACATAAGCACTTGCTGCTTGTATCCAGGAAAACTGTGCTTAGGGAGTGGGAGTGGAAGGGAACTGCAGTGCAGGGCTTAGCAAACCTTACCAGGGATGCCAGGAGTCACACATGGCAGATTGGCATAGCAGCACCACGGGGCTCTGAGCCAAAGCATCTTGAGAGAAGCATCTGCAAAAGGCAAGGGCAGCCCCTTTCTTTCTTTCTTTCCATGTCCCAGTGCCCAGCTGAGTTCTCTCACCTCTCCTGCGCTCTGTTGGGCGAGGGAACAAAACCCTGGCATAGCCCTCCAGTGCTTAATGAGGAGAAGGAGAAAGGAGCGGCTGCAAGCAGTCAAAGCCAGGGAGCAAAACAAGGAGTGAACAAAACCAGGCATTGTAAGGAATGCCTCAGCATGCAGCACACACTCAAGTGTGTGTTTGGTCTGTTCTCTGGAAGCTGCTGGGGTGCACGTGCCTGCTGGGCACTGCCAGAGGCTGCTTATTCCTCCCTGGAAGCAGAGCAGCTGGCATTCCATAGATCTGTGCCCTCATCTTCCTCATAGTAATTTGCTTGTGTGTCTACACCCTCAATAAAATCTGATTTGAAAAAAAAAAGATACTATCTAAGCCAAATTTCTCACAGGCACATGCCTGGAACACATGGATGGAAAGAAAAAATCTGACTAATACTGTCACAAAATGATAAATAGGCATATGTGCACAGAGCAAGATTTCTCTTGGAGGATTAAATGCTGAAACAGCCCATGTGTGGTAAATTAGAGGTGCAGCAATGAGATATGACGTGATGATAGGCAAGGAATAAAGGGATTATCTTGAGTTGCAAGCACAAAAGCATC
Source organism: Margarornis squamiger (assembly GCA_035222235.1). NCBI lineage: Eukaryota > Metazoa > Chordata > Aves > Passeriformes > Furnariidae > Margarornis > Margarornis squamiger. Next base: position 31,515,197 of record JAWWTY010000158.1, read on the forward strand.
ACTTTCCACAGGAGAAGCAATGCCACTCTCCACAAGACCTGCATACTTTAGTTGGAATATCCTGAATTGCTTTAAGTTTCCAGGAAAACATCAGTCAGGAGGAAATTCCACTCCAGAGAACAGAAGCCAAAATGTGAAGGTTTAATAATGCAATAACTATCAAAGAGCTAAACCAGGGTGGGCTGTACCATAATCCAAGAGTACAACCAGAGGCAGACAAGGAACAATTATTGTGCCTCAGGAAGGGGAGTCAAGCAGCTGACTCCTAAGATCCTTTGTAACCCTGGATTTTGGTGTTTGTATGACTCAGGAAATTTCAGGAAGTCAGTAAATAGACTGAATGTCTAAAAGAGTAAAAATCAAGCCTATGCAACATGTCAAGCTGGGGTTAAATGTGCCCTCCCAGAGAGGAATGATGTGGCACATCCTTTCATTCTCCAGCCATAATGACCATTTTTTAGGCTGCTTGACTGAAAGAGGCCTCTGACATGAATCTGGAACAAAACTTGACTCCCTTGCTTTCCAAATTGAATATTATTAAAATCAATGTGCCAGTGCAGCATCCACTGCTCTTGAACAGCTGCCACATGATTCATAAGGCTGGATAGTGCAGGGAGTGCAGTGCCTACTTGCACTAGTCTAAGCTGATAAGAGTGAGAAATAGGTAATGTGATTTCATTTCACTGCCAACTTCTGTGGTGCTGCTCAGGCTGGGAAATGTGTGTTACCCTGAGTCCCTGGCTTCATTTTCTGGGGTGATAAAAGTTCCTGAAGGTGCCTGATGTTACAAGGATATTGCTTAGCACAAGCTTTTGAGGTAATCTTTGGACATGAAACCAAACCCTGCCATCTTTGCTCTCAAAAGTGTCATTTGTGGGTAAAAGGAAAAATCCCAGTGCTCAGGATTAGAGTCCCTGCTCTGCTGAGCGCTCTGCAGGACCAGGGCAGGGGAGATGCTGCTGCCCTTGGGGACAGGTGGCCTCCTCAGGGCTTCTGGGCTCTGCCTGGGATTCAGATTGAGGGCAGCAGTTCCTGGAGTTTCTGCATTAGTTTTTTGGGAGTTTCTCCTTTGGGAGATTACTGCAGAACTCTTTGGGAGCTTTGTGCAAGTTTCTCCTTTCCTTACTGACTTTTGTCTCAGAATTTTCCCACATCCTTTCTGTAACCTCCCCAAGTGCAGCAGACCTCTGAAATGGAGCAAGTGAAAGCGAGCTAAGACTTCAAAAGAGACGCATTCAAACACCAGTTTTGAGTATCCACTTCAGATGAAGTGTGTGGTAATTTTGTTTTTTGTAGACAGTCCTACGTGGCTCATGAATCAAAGCACAGATCAAGCTAGTCTCATTCCATTAGCTTTATTTGGCTCTGGGAAGGGATGGATCATCTTTCTAAATCACATTTAATCTGCTTATTTTGGCTAACCTCTTTTCAAGAAGGAAATTCAAAGCCTACCGTGAGTATATGAAATAAAATGGTCTTAAAAGTAACATTTTGCCACCTCTGCTTCAAAAACAGATTTGGGAAATGGGACATGATGGATTTTGTGCTACATGTTTGAATATTTTGTCCTAGTTCTTTTAAGTGCTAATGGATCATTTAATCATGAGAAGATTCATTTAGAAAATGAGACATATTTTGAGTGAGGGCCAACTCTACTTCTGTTAAGTTTATTTGCTACCAATTAAAAGTTTACTTAACACTCATATTAGAAATAAACATAAATACTGAGAAGAGGGGAGAAAGTAATGGAAAAATCAGGCCCTTTGTAATTCTTGAATTAGGCCAGTGTGATCATGTTTGTATTTAAATCATGATTGGTGTTGTACTTTGGGCATGTTTCAAAAAACAATTTGTTTCAAAGCAATCCCTTTTTCCTTCCCTCACCTTTATTGATTTCCATGGAGAATTAAAAATCACTGCAGTGTTAAAACTGTCAGTTTTATTTGTTGCTCAGGCCATAAAGAGCATACAAAAGTGTGGTGGGGTTCTATATCTATTAAAACAGAGTTACCAATAGTCTTATTTTCTGAGTAAAGTTGTTTGCCTTTAAAAGCTTTTCTTTTTGTATTTCCCTCTTACAGGAAAATAGTTTCGGAGTATGAGAAGACGATTGCTCAGATGATAGGTAGGTGTTCCTACCCTGAAAACTGCTCTCTGGTTGAAGTCTAAGGGCTTCATTTTGATGCTGGCTACATCTGCTGATGCTGCTGGGAATTGTGAATGCATCTGAGGACAGCAGTGTAAGGAAAATCAGGGCTTCAGTTCCCTGCCAGCAGGCCCTGGGGCAGTTCAGGTAACGCAGGAGGTCAGGGCTTTCACTTCTGCATCAAAGCAAACTGGCCCGCAGGACACACGTTGAAAGGCTTTGCCCCAAATTCGTGGGTATCTCCAGGAGAGACTTGGAGTGACCTAAAAACCCCTTAGGCATCCACCCCGAGCTGTTTAATGTCAGATACTGAATTTAGCTCGTTACAACAACAGGGATTATGTGTGCTAAGTGCATTGATCAGACCAAACCCAAGATTAACTCCAATCCCAGCTGGGGGGTTATGAGTGGCCAATCCACCTCCCCAGTTACTACTGACACAGAGGTCTCATTTAAGGTCTAAATTATGACATGTTTTGCCTCTCAGTGATTAAAAACCACCTTTGTTTAACAGCATGTCCCACAAATTAAAAACTCTAGCACTTGAACACCAAAGGTTGCAGGGCTCACATGGGAGGTCTGGCCCCATGGATTCTAAAGCCTCCTCCTAAGATTTCTAAAGCTCTTTTTATTAGTCTGGCTGTAGGAAATGCCAGTTGCTTGTGTGCTGCCCTGGACTGCTTCAGCTCGAGCTGGGATTGTGGGATCTCCAAGGCCAAAAGTGCTGGGAAGGGCACCAATCTCTGGTGATTTTGCTGCCTGCCTGGATTCCTCAGCCATGGGGAGACACCCCAGCCTCCTTTCAAATGGAGGGAAAAGTTTACCTTTAACTAACTAACTAACTAAATTCTGCAATAATGATAACAATAATAAAAAATTAATAAAAAAATCTAAGAATGAATAATACATACTAATACTATGCCTGGCTTCATTCTTTATGGTGTTATGCTTCCATTGCCTTCTGTATGTACAACTGAGCCAACTTGCCTGCCTTCTGACATAATGTCTGTCGTTCTCACCATGCAAGTGGTAAAATAGGAGTGACCAGAGTATGCAAAGAACTTCATTTTAATTTACACTGAACACACTCTGGTGTGGCTTTGGCCCTGGCCAGTCATATGGACTTTTTCCCCAAGCATATGCATACAGTGACCAGTTGATAACAAACCCAAATTCTACTTTTGAGAGGCAGATTAAAAAAAAAGAAATGAAATATTGAGAGCAATAGTGCAACAAGTAGATACAGAACAGGAGTGCTGAGGCAAAGGCCCAGCCTTGGTATGCATTCCACCACTGCCACTTCCTCTTGTTGCAAAGAAATGAAGTATAATTAAAGCACGGAGCCACTGACCACTGGGTAAATAGAAATACCTTTAAATTTCAAACTTCAGAGTATCAGAGTCTTTCAGATGCTCTGTGGCAAGTTTTTATAGCTCTATGGCTATAAGTAATTTCATTTGCTGTCCATTTGCAAAGGAACTGAACCAACAACAGCGACACAGAAAATGTGTTAATTAGAGCAGTATGCAAATTGTGCAGCATGGTAGTGCATTAAATGTGAGGCTTCTCCCTGCATTTAATGTGAATTTTTGATCTAATTGTCCCACTTCCTCATGCCATTTCTTGTAAATGACTGTCTCTTCTGATAAAGAAGTTCCTTCATGCAAATGCCACGTGTGGAGGAAAATATGTGTCTGTGTGCTATTTGCATGTACTTCACTGACCTGTTATCACAGTAATGCCTTGGTGCTAAAGCAAAATATGCATTTCAACAAAAGAAATGCTTGTGCTGTTTCTACTTAGGATTTAACCCTTCTGAGCTATTTATACAGCCCTGTTGGGAGGGCACAAGTGAACCAATTTCACCAATCCCTCTGATGAATATTCAGTGGGGTCAGTAGGTCCTGCTGAGCTTTTTGTAGGTTGGCATGTGTGTGTGTAGTGAATATTGAAAATACTCCATATGTTTGCCCATAAAGGCACTGGAAACATACATTGCAAACGGTAATTGCCTTTGATTTCAAGGGCTGTGGGAGGTTTAGTACTTGCTGTCATACACATATAGGACCCAATATTACCCAACTTAGCTGATTATGTGACACTGTACAGCCAGAGCTTGCAAGCTGTCAGTGTAGAGATCCCTCTTAGTGTCTCTTTGCATATTTTTTTACTTACTGGTGCTTTTTTTCCTTTTTTTCTTACACTTGCCTCAACCCCTAACACGTTTTTTTTTATACTGAGAAGTGGGGGAGAAAAAAGACCAGGTTTTCCAGGCCAACCTGCTGCTTGTGCTGCTGCTTTGCTGCCTGGTGCCCAAGTTTTGCAGCTCCCAGCTGGGTGCCTGTGTGGGGCAGAGCCATCCACAGTCCCCTTCCTAAATCCCCATCCCGATTCCTCTTCACTGATGGATTTACAATGTTGGTTGTTTGTTTTTTTTTCTGTTAAAAATGTATCCTTATGCTTTACATTGAAATACCATTATTAAATTCTCCTTGTGAAAATCAAAGAGATGTTATGCTTTGTGCATTACAGGTTGTTGCATTACTTATTTTCTGCTTTCCTAACAATTCCCGATTTTTCTATTTTGCTTCCGTTTTCGTTGCTTCTTGCTATTTGCTTGCAAAAACAAAACAGGCAAGCCTGGTAAGTAAAGCTTTTCACCAACTTTCACACCAGCATTTTGCATTTTGAGTTACTTTTGCTTTTGTTCTCTGTTTGCTGCATTCCCATTAAGTCATGTGAGTAACAGTGAGCTGAGCCTGAAAGTGGATCTGCTGTGGTGGTGCTCTGATTCTGTCAATTTGGATAGTGTTAGCCCTGAGCATACTGCTGTTATTGTTGGTGAGCCATGGACAGCGCGTGTTCCAGACATGGAAGTCATTTAATTAAAATATCTTAATCACATAACCTCATAAGTACCCTTAGAAATAAGTATCTGTAACTGCTCAACTGAGATTTGACTGGCAGACTATTACCAGCACAGTGCCCCTAAAGCAGCGTTTTCATTGAAACTAAATCATGGGTTTAGGAAATAGAAGGTCCCTTCCAACCCAAACCATTCTATTATTTTATGAAAACATCACATAAAACACCAGCCCTCCTCCAGCCAAGGGCCAGTTTGTGTTTCCTGTGGTATTTACCCATTTTGGTTTGGGAGCATGAGTTGGACAGGGCTTGGAGCAACCTGGGCTAGTGGAAGGTGTCCCTGCCTGTAGCAGGGGCTTGGAACTGAATGAGCTTTGAGGTGCCTTCCAACCCAAACCATTCTAGAATTCTGTATCACTTGCCCCTATTTCCCATGGGTAAGTTGAAGTGTGGCTGGGGATGAGTGTTGGAGGAGCTGATCCAGAGGAGGAGCTCAGCAGCTGTGAGAAAGCACAACATGAATTACCAACTTTCTGACTGCCCTAAAAACAAATAAGAAGGAAGTTTCTAAAATACCTCAGACAGACAGGAAAAGTAAAGTTGGGACATCAGATATATTAAAGTACCTTAGATGGTCATGCAGAGGGATCCCTTCCCCTGCCTGGAGTTTGCCAGAGAACAGGACCCTGCCAGTCAGTGTTTTGGAATTAATCTTCACAGTGTGTAATCTCCAGCCTGATTAAACAAATCTAGTGCTGGAACACAAGGTGAGAGCTTCTCAGATTTAGAAAAATAAACAAAAGACAGCAAATGGATTACTGTTTTACTTGAGAATACATTCATTTTGATATTAGATGAACACAGGGTGTATCTAAAAAGGCAAAATAAAGAATGTTTATTCTTAATAAAACGTTGAATATATCAAACTATGTGGCATTACAGGACTCTGGGTTTCTTGGTTCTGCCATATCAAAGGTGTTTGTTCAACAGTAAAATAAAGGTGCTACAAGCCCATCCTAAGAGTTTCTTTGGTTCCTTTAATCTTCTGTATCACAGAGCAAAATTGAATATGCAAAAGGAAGAGATTAATCTCAGTTTAGGAATTGACAGGGTCAACTTTGACATTTTGGAGCTGACCAGCACTGTAAATACATAATTCAGATGAAAACTTCTGTTCAAATTTAACAAAAGAAACTTTTATTTGGTATTACATGAAAGGCCTAAATGAAAAGTTGTACATCCTGAAATACCCCATGCTTTTTGTGTGGGAGAACTTCTTACCTTATTTTAGTTTCTGTTCTAGAACAAGGGAAACAGTAATATAAAATTGCTGTGTTTTGCAGATTGGTTTCCATTTCAGTGTCATTCAAAGTAGCCCTTAAAACACAGGCAAAAGAATAATATTTTAGGATAGGAAGGAAACAGTGCAGCATTTTGGAAGACAGTGCCAGATCTCTTCTTCCAGTGTTGTATGGATATTCCAACTTATTATAAGGTCAATTCCCTTGAAAAGTTCTCCTCCATGTGGATTTGGATTTCTCTTGTCTTCTTCCCACCTTCCCTGGCTCAAATTTAACTATACACAGAAGGATCTTGGCAGATGTTTTCTGCAGACCAGAACTTAGAAAGGCTGTCTAGTGTTAGATTTCCCTTCTGCCACATGTTCCAGTAATCCTAAGAGTGAAAGTTGGCAAAACACTGCTTTTCCAAGGGAAAAATTTGAGTTAATTCCACTAAACAAGATGCCTTGTTTTTTACAAAAGACGTGCCAGGACATGACAAGCATATATCAGCAATGGCAAATAGTTTGCTGCTAATGCTAGTAATGGGCATAAATGTGCTTTCCTGTAGTTAGGAGAGCTTCAGGCAAATAGGGGAAATCCAATACCTGCCTTTTCATGGGAACAGCCAAGTTCAGAGTGAATAAATCATCAGTACAAAGATACATTCACATTTTCCCCCAACATCAAAATATTTAAGTATCACTGTATTTCACGACCTTTTTACAAAACGATTGCATTTTTGTATAAAAATGACTTTTTGGGATCCTGCAAACTTACTAATACACAACATAGAGCACAGTATAGTAAAAACTGTAGATGATAGCGACATCAGTGTTCTTACTACTGTTACCTGTCTGAAAATCTCTTTTTTCCCTTCCCCTTCTCTTCTTTCTAATAGAGGATGAACAGAGAGAGAAATCTGTGTCCCATCACACCGTTCAGCAGCTGATAGTGGAGAAGGAACAAGCTTTGGCAGATCTGAACTCAGTGGAGAAATCACTGGCAGATCTTTTCAGGAGATACGAAAAAATGAAAGAAGTGTTGGAAGGGTTTCGGAAGGTGAGTCGTGTTCACATCTCCTGTAAAGAGCAAAGCTGAGCAGGCTCTCCTGTACCAGTTCTGCTGTACAGAAGGAACATCTTGTGTTTCCAGCCTATTCTGATGCACTTCATCAGGTCTGAAGTGCCTGACAATTTAATCCTCAATTGAAGGATTGCAGACAGGTATCAAGTGCAAACAGAGCTGTAAATTGTGCAATGTTGCTTCAGATGGTCTCTGTTGGGAGGGTGTCAGGGTTGGACTGCAGCCTGTCCAAAACAGCTGTATGTGACTCCTGCAAATAGGTCCCTGTCCTAAATTTTGACCTCTTGGATTCACTTTAATGTAATCTTCTCTTACAAGAATGAAGAAGTGTTAAAGAAATGCGCACAGGAATATTTATCACGAGTAAAGAAGGAAGAGCAGAGGTATCAAGCACTCAAAATTCACGCTGAGGAAAAACTGGACAGGTAATTGATTCATAGAATCCCAGAAGGGGTTGGGTTGGGAGGGACCTTAAAGATCAGCCATTTCCACCCCCCTTACTGTGGGCAGGACACTTCCCACTAGATGAGGTTGCTCCAAGCCCCATCCAACCTGGCCTTGCACATTCCAGGGACGGGGACATGGATTGTACACACCTTTTGTCAGGAGTTCATCCTGCAGAAAGATTCCTGTGGCTGGACCTCACACCCCAAACCTGCTCTATGATGGAGGGTGGAATGAAATGCCATAATGAGAATTTCTATAACGTGATGGTGTTTCTTCCAGCTCCTGACCATACAGAACACTTTACATTTCTATTTTTATCAGATGTCTTCATGTTTCTTTAACATATTTTCCATGAAAGATCAAGGAAGAAGCCATTAGCCAGGTTTATGCAGCACTGCTCAGGTATTGGCACCTGCAGCCAATATTCCTGCCTCCAGAGATTTGCTATTGCACTTTTGCTGTCTTATTACCCCTGTATCAATGAGAAGAACAGAACATGGAGTTGCTGCTCAGCTGTTTGAGTGCAGAAGCAGTGAGGTCTCTCTCCCTGCTCACAGTGGTTACCTAAGCAAGATCATCCCAATTGTGCTGGGGATGGTGAGGAATAGTTACACAAAAGATCATACCTGATGTGCACAGACAGTAATTCCTTAAGCCACTGTTAAGGACTGAAAGTGTTAAGGATGTTTAGGGCTGTGGCTTGAGAGAGGCAGCTCTGGTTGATATTTTAATATTTTTTCTATATTTTCATATAATGACCAGTTAGGCATTTCTAGGAATTAATTCAGGACCCCCAGCACAGTCCCCTGAACTGGAGATCAGGTTTGCAAACTGCTATAAAACACCTCTACCTAAGTGATGTTTGTGACCCCAGCAGAGACATCTGAAGGGAGAAATACAAGCATTAGGAAAAGACTATGCAGCCTCTGCTGAGCAAGAGAGGGAGTCATGAAAAGTCTCCAGAGACAAGTCTCAGACTGTCAAAGATGTGCCCCCTCCACCTATCTGTTAAGGTGCAGTCTATCCATCGGTACCCACTGCCCATTCCAGGAGGGAACCTGATGTGACCAAAATCTGTGTTTTTCCAGAGCCAATGCTGAAATTGCACAAGTGAGAGGCAAAGCCCAGCAGGAGCAGGCAGCATATCAGGCCAGCCTTCGTAAAGAGCAGCTCAAAGTGGACGCCTTGGAGAGAACACTGGAACAAAAGGTAAATGGAATTCACTTCTCCCTGGAGCTCAGACCACACTGCCCCAGCAGCTCCCTGGCCTCGGGGAGGGCAGCACTGCCCAAATTTTGGGGCAAAATGCTCCATGTGCATCAGGCATTAAAAGGAGATGGACTCACCTGCCAGGTTTGGTCTCAGCCCCCTCAGTGCTCGGGGCTGGCTCAGCCTCAGCCAGAGCAGCTCAGGGTGCACCTCTACAGTCCATACCCTTGGTTTGCTTTGCTTCTCAGCTTTAAGACCTTGTTTTAGTTCATCTCTCAGGTTTTGCTTCCCTTTTTAGTTTGAGCTGCGATTCCAGTGCTGATTCCAAAGTGTCTGTAGGAAATGCCTATTTATATCTTGTGTTCTCTGGCTCAGCCAAGGGAGCTTGCTTTGGCATAGCACAGCTTCTCCTTGCTTGGAGCCCTGCAAAGCAGAGGGAAAAGAGTGAAAAAATAGAAAAGTGGAGCCTAGGAACAAATTTACACTGTATCATTGTGGTGTGCTGGGAATGGCTGCTGTAAAGCTGTCTGCTTTGGTGCTAAATTGGATTTATTGAAGCCGTAGTATCTGGGAAAAAAGGAAGTATTTGTTTGAATGCACATAGCTGTGCTATGAATACAAGCATGTAGCTGTGCTATATTATGTATATATATCTATATGTATAGATACTCTGTTCTCAAGGTTGGAGAAAATTTAATTTTCCCACAAATTTCCCAAGGGTTGGGTAATAAAAAACCCCCTTTGTCTTAATGCAGTATTTTTAATAATACCTAATATTTTGTTTTCCAGAATAAAGAGATAGAAGAATTAACAAAGATTTGTGATGAACTGATTGCCAAAATGGGGAAAAGCTAACTTTTAACCAAATTTCTGGACTTCGATATTGAGTGCAATATGACCATTGGCACACTGATGTCCATACATTTATGTGGACAGGTTATATTTTCACTTTTTCGTATGCACTACTGTATTTTCTTTCTAAATAAAGTTGATTTAATTGTATGCAGTACTAAGATGACTATCAGAATTTCTTGCTATTGTTTGCATTTTCATAGTATAATTCATAGCAAGTTGATCTCAAAGTTCCTGTATCAGGGAGATTGTCAAGTTCTCTAAGAAATTACAAATTGCTGATCCTAGCCTTCCCTTTGTACATGAGTTCCCATGTTGGATGTCTTTTGGATTTAACATAAACATGTATTACTTGCATGGGGACTCTTGCCTTAAGGAATGTAAACTTTATCTGCATTTGCTGATTTGTAAAATAAAATCTAAAATTTAAAAAAAAAAAAAAAGAAAATGCATGTCACAAATGAAATTCTCTATTGTAAATAAATTTTTTCGTTGAAAGTTGAAGATAAGTATGGCTCTGTTTTGTGTCCTTCACTTGGCTTCCTTCACATGCAGCATCAGATACAGCAGCTCTTCATTCCTTCACAGAAAGCACTTCATGGCTCACTGCTTGGAACACTTGGCTCATAAGACTATATTACTTATGTGCACATATGTAGGTCTGTATCATGCTTTCTCTCCAAATATATATGCATATATATGTTGGATTTGGACCACTCAAGTCTCAAGCTTAATCCACCAAAATATTTAATGCTCTGACCCTGATCCAGCAAATCCCATGGGCAAATGTAATGAGGCTGTTGGAGGACTTGGAGGCTGTGGCATACGGTGATGGGATGATTTTTAAGCATGTCTAGCACTGAAAAGTGAATACATTTTCTTCTTCCTGCTCCTGGAAGAGTTTGCCTGCAGGGTTTGTGGAGATGAGTACGTGTGATTAGAAGTGCAACCAGAATAAGCTCAATAAGTAGCATTCTCGCACACCTCTTTATCCTGTAAGTTATCCTCTGCAGAGGATTAGCTATGTAAGAGAAGCATTAAGGCTTTAACAGCAAACAAACTGCTTTCTTTGGCTAATGGTGCATCTCTTGGATCTCCATGATGTGGACAGTCTTCAGCCTGGTTCTTGTCAGCTCCCTTTTTGTCCTCAAAAGTAAGTGAACTCCCTTTTGTTTCCTTTTATTATTTCATTTTCATTTTCTACCTCAGGCATGGCTGAGCCTCTGTTGTTCTGGGCTCCTCTCCTGGGTTGGGTTGGTTTCAGAACATTTTGTGTGTCTGGTTAGCACAGAATTCCACCTCTGTAAAGATAAATATGTGTGCTGACAAATTCAAGTGCACATCTCCCTGTGCACAGTAAGGTGCCTTCTACTCTGCAAGTTTCAAGTGTGTTAATTTAAATATTTCAGATTCATGCCTGCTTTTGACAATACCACAGAGATTGAACTAAGGAGGAGAAAAGAGAATTGAGTTATGGTTGTAATGCTTAAACAAAAGCAAAGATGCACTTTTGTGCTTTGCAGCTGAATTGTTACTTTAGGAGAAAATGAAATCTGGATTTTACATGTTTTATAATGTGCTTTTTTCATGGTACTGTGGACCAAAGATCATGATGGAGGGGGAAAAAAACGTGATTCTCCAACCTGTTACAGAGAGCTCCACTCTGAAAACATTACAAGAAGGTGTGGATGCAGTTGCAGAACATCAGATGTTCTTGGATTATTTTGGGCACAAATTGTAACAACTAAATAATACATGGCTGAATTTTTTTATCTTTAACATCAGTATCTGGGCCACTTCTGAAAAAGGAGCCTTAGGATTTGCAGAATCTTCGGATTTTCTGAAGCTTCCTGCAATTTTTTTTTTGTATGTGCTTCAAACAAAATCAGAAGGACTGCGTGGCTGATATTTTAAAATACTTTAAAACACTTTCTGTAAACTCTAAGTGGTCTTTTTTCCCTTACCACCAGGTGAAGCACTGCAGTGTTACACCTGTGTAGGCTCTAGTGATGACGACTGTAACAGACAGGGAAGTCAGCAGTGTCCAGGGCATGCAGATGCCTGTGCAGTCATTAGAGGACAAGCAAGTAAGTAATCACAAATACTACATTTTTCATAGTAGAAATAAATAATCAGTGTTGGAAAGAGAAGAGTGTACAGTAAATTAAGGAGAAAACCAAAAGTAAATGTTTCCTCTCAAAATAAACCTAATCCTAATTTGATTGTGTCAGCAATCTGGTACAAAATCCCACTGAGAATGATTTGTCACTGTACCACCATGAGCTGTACCCACTCTTTGTGAATGCTGTAAAACAGCATTTGAAGCATTGCCCACTTCTTACTGAAGTTAAATGACTTACCTGGAAATCAGGAAGGAAAGGAAGCTAATGAGGCACTGCTCTTGAGCACAGCCAGAGATTTAAACTGCAGCAGTTGCATGTGAGATAAATGGCAATTATTTAAGGGGGAGCCTGTTGGTGTGCTGCCTTCTGATGCAGTTGTATTCATTAACTTAATTAAGGAGCAGCCAAACCCAAAGCTGGCTCAATACTGGGTGGTCAGGCTCGTGCTGAGGGGCTGCAGGTGAGGGCAGGGGACCTTTTGCAGGTGTGTTTGGGTTCATTGTGGCTCTGTTCCAGGTGGAATCATGAAGTCCTGCTCGTACAGATCCTTCTGCGAGCGGGCGAGGAGGGACGGATCGAGAGCGCCCGGAGTGAGCGTCCACTGCTGCTACACCAACAACTGCAATGCCAAGGGCTTGGCTTCAAGGGTCACCATCTCCACTGGCTACCTCTCCCTCCTCATCTTCACGTTGCTCTGGCACCCGCTGTTGAAGCTGACATGAGGGGGAGAGAAGGAAAGGTTATCCTGAAGCAACAAGTCTGCCTTCTTAGCAAGGGATGATAATATTTCCTAATCATTTATTATACATACTCCATATACCACATATCTCAGTAGGCAGAAAGCAGTAGGCAGACCTGACAGATGTTTAGGAAAGAATTGTTTCATCTGCTCAAAATGTCTTGATCTATATGTAAGAAACATTGCCCTGTTCTTGTTTATCCTAAGGAGTTAATTGTGCAAATACATAAGATTTTCCTACCATTTAGATCAGGAGAAATCTTTGCTGCAAGTAGCCTTGTAGTAAGGTAAAGGACCCATATCTTCCAAGTTCTGTTTACTGTAGGCATTCAAAAGGAAGCTAAAATTTTCAAGCACAAAGGTGACTGAAAATTCTAGCAAGAAAATTAGTCTTTCAGAAAACGTTGGCATACTGGACAAAACCAGGAAACTTGAAATAATGATGATTTAGTATTAATACAAGCTGGTAAGAGAAGGTCATTAAGAGACAATGCATGGAGGTATGTTATATTATGTATTATATTCCTGAAGTGTCCAAGGCCAAATTGGACAGGGCTTGGAGCAACCTGGTCTAGTGGAAGGTGTCCCTGCCCATGGCAGGGGGTTGGAATGAGATGATCTTTAAGGTCCCTTCCAACCCAAACCATTCTGTGATTCTATGGTTCTGTGTATTTCCTGGGGAAAAAAAAAACACCTTCCAGTCTTCTCTTTTCTGATCCTTTGAGAATCTTACCACGGCATTGGAAGAAGAGGAAAAAAGAAGAGCTTGGAAGCTGTTTTGAACTGGTAAGCTCCCTCCAAAGTTCAGCTCAATATATCTCCTCTGCTGGTTTTGAGAGTAAGTGCTTAACCCCTGTCTTGAAAGCAAATTACAATTTAAGTAATAATACTGTTTATCCAAATTCCTGCTATTTAAACTATGTAGGTAAGTCTTCACTGTCCTAAACATCATTTTTTGAGAGTGAGAGTATCTATCTTCCATTTCAATGACATGATTGAGTTGATCTGAGGTGGTTTATGTATCCTTTTCATTTTGCAAAGTGAATTACTTGGAGATCTTTAGAGGCATAAGGAACTAAATCTATATTTTTAATAATCCCATTCATTGCAGTCTTACCAAGTAATTGATCCAGAATGGGCCACATAGCAGAGGGCATTGTGCAGCACCAGCTGGTAGGCAGATACGTGGTCCTTTGGTGGTGTGGAAACTAGGAAAGATGGAAGTGACACAAGGTATGGTGTGATAGCACTAAGCAAGGTCTTGGGTCCGTGGTGCTGGAGAGCAGGGTGGTACCTCCTTTGATTCAAAACTCAGAGCAGCAGGCAAGCAGATGGGTGGTATTTGTAGATTTTAATATCCAGCTGTGATGATCTGGTCTAATGTCTGGCACACAACATGCGTAGGACCAGCTTAAAGTCCAGCTGTTGTTATTACAGTAGAGGTGATCTTTCCAGTTCTAGTTTTAGGTGCCTATTTGGACAAATGTTTGGTCATCAATTTAAGGAACTCACAAAATACATGACGAGGTAGTTTTTCCACTAGCTTTGTGTTGTGGCTTTTTCCAGTATCATTCTTTGGAAAATCAGTTCCACGCAGTGTGTCATAGGATTCTGCACATTCACCAAAATTTTGTTAAGTTTGCAGATTCTAGGGAGCTTCTTCAAGTGGAACCAGTGAAACCCTCGCCAGCCTTGTAGGTGTTGCCTGTCACATGGACCAAACTGTCTCCTTGTTTTATTGTGCTCTTTTCTCTGTGTGGATCTTGTCATCATCCCATGTAGATTGTGGCTTCAGACTGGCACTGTTCTCCTGGGGTTTGTTGAGATGGGCTCAGACAAGGCAGTTCTGGTCTGTTCTTAGTCTCTAGGCACAACTCTGATAAAGCTGTGGATATAAAGATTGCAACAATGCAGCAGATCTTGGCTGAGAATGTTAATTTGGGCTTCAGTGTCTCATCTGTTAAAAATCACTTAAATCGGTGTCAGTATTTTTCATTTCATTCTCAGCTTGAAGCAGTTCCTGCAATCTGTTCTGCTACGGGAAATAGGTATTGATTGTATCTTTATTTTCTGATTGTTCTGTAATGATAAATCTGTATTGAATGTAATCTCTGTATATGCTCAGTGCATTTCCTTAATGAGAAAATAAATTACATGCAATGGCTGACATTGTCTCTTGATACACAGAACTGCTTCTTGTAACTGGGATTTCCAGTTGCATCTGGTGGCCTGTTTTCCTGCAGGAATCCCGTTGTTTTGTTTTCCTTTTGAATGTGGGATGTATTCCTTAAATCTGTTAGATAAAATAGCGAGTGTTGCTGGTGTTCTTACTGCTATATTTCCATGGTAAAATAAGAAGGTAAATCTCTATCCTCTTGACAAACACCATCTGTCGTTCCTGACGGCAGCCAGGACCGGGATCTTCAGGCAGTTCAGAGCCTCCCCCTGCCTCCCTTTGGCTCTGCCCCCCAGCATGTCATGGGCTGTGGTTTGCTTTTCACAGCTCTGACATTTTTCCTGCCTCATTATGAACCTGAAGCGTGCCTGCGTGTGGATACCTAGAAATGATAAACCCCTTTTGTGGATCCGTGATTTTGGAGGGTTTCACAATGACGTGGAAGGGAAGACAAGCACGGCAAGAATAAAAGGAACAAAAATAGAAGGAGTGTTTTTTAAACTCCATTAAAAATATAGAAAATACCTTGCCATGACTGTGCAGAGCTATTCCCAGTCATCTGTAAAACAGGAAATGTTTGCCTTTGGTTTGGTTGTTCTGAGGTGTGATCATTCCTAACACAGTGACAGGCTCTTTCTGTCTTCCTTAACATCACCAGCAGTTGGGACAAAAGGAGCAGAGACTGATAATCAAATGCCTTCTGCTGCAACTAAAACTGATAGCACTTGTTTTTTGTATTAGTTGGATGTGTGGGTTTGAGTGTGACTCTGCCCTCTGATTTTCCAGGAAGGATCTCCAAAGAAAGAGATTCCTGATTTCTGATTTCTAAGTGAGAGAAGCTCTCAATTATAACTATAGCCCCAAAGCATAATTTCCATAATTTCTTTCTCTTCTCTTGCTTTTGGCAGTACAAACAGTGTTTCCTTATTTTCCTAGTCTTCTCAAAAGACAGCAAGAGCCTCTGGGACCTCCCAGGAGGGCACACCTGAGCAGAGTCCCTGAGGTCTCTCTAAGATCATCCCTGCAAATGTACCATTTCATTTGGGCCACTGTTCATCCACACCTGACTTTTCTGCAGTGATAGCAAAGTACCACGTTGTCCCTTGTTCATGGTAAGGAATAAGCAACTCTTGTGAGGGTTCAACTCTAGATCAGAGAAGATCACCTCAATAACAGCTATGGGGTTTTTTTAAAGTTTAAAGTTCACCTTGGTATCACAAGCCACAGTTTCTTTTTTAACCTTTTTTTCTCCTGTGAATTGTTAGTCGTGTGTCTCTGTTCATTGGGTACTAAAACAACATGCTTGCACCTTGTGCTATCATGTCTTTGTGTGCAATTGAAGCTCAGCTGTGGCAGATTTCATTGTGAGCATCACCCCAAAGGGTCCCAACCTTTCTGGACCCTACAGATGTTTAGGATGTAGCCCGGAGCTGTGGCTGGTAATGTGCCCTTGGGGAGGAGCTTTATTATGAAATCAGAATTCCTGACTACAATTCATGGAGCTCAAGGTTATCACCCTGCATGCACATACACTCCTTCTTATCATCCACAGCCACCAGTGCATGGGATATTTTTAATTGGTAGAATTATGGTGCTCAGATGTACCATATTTACTCACAAGAGAGTGGAAAAAAATGATAACACTGTTAATCCCAGCGAGAGCGTGTAGCTAGAAATTCATCATCTTGGTGGCATGGGTACAAGTAAACTTTCTCAGCATCTGAACAAAAAAAAACCCCAAAAGTGAAAAGCCAGTGTGGGATTGAGTTTGGGAGGAACCACAGAAGCAGCTCGTGGTACTTGGCAGCGTGGCTTTATGGAAAATAGGTCTCATCAAACACATCTCATTTGAGGTTATGGATTTTTGCTGATAAAGGCAAAGATTTTGCAGCACATTTCAGATAGAATTTCAGTCGTGATATACAGACTGAGAGTTCAAAAGCCAGGAGATTGAAAGACTGCAAAAACAAGCTCTCAGTAGAAAATCATCCAAGTGGTGTCTTGGACACGGGTGAGATCACATCATCTCTCTGACAGTCTCGGGATGTTGCCATGAGAAGTGTCACAAAAAGAAGGGGCTGTCAAAGCACTAACATGTCTGCGTGGAGATATTGCTGTGTGTTGCCATGGGGATGGGTTTCCAAGGGAGACAGGTAATGCACTTTTCTGGAACAAAACTGGAGCCCAGGAACGCTGGTGGGAGGATGGGGCTGAGCATTTTATTACAGAATCACAGAGTGGTTTAGGTTGGAAGGAACTTACAGCTCATCCTGTTCCAAGCCCCTGCCACAGGCAGGGACACCTTCCACCAGCCCAGGATGCTCCAAGCCCCATCCAACCTGGCCTTGGACACTTCCAGGGATCCAGG
>JAWWTY010000158.1:31539561-31573347 GCA_035222235.1 Margarornis squamiger
CTTGGACACTTCCAGGGATGGAGCAGCCACAGCTTCTCTGGGCACCCTGTGCCAGGGCCTGCCCACCCTCATAGGGAAGAATTTCTCCCCAGTATCTAATCTAAACCTCCTCTCTTTCAGTTTAAAGCTATTCCTGCTTGGCCTGTCCCTCCATGCACCTGTAAAAAGTCCCTCTCCAGCCCTCTTGCAGATTTTTTCAGTCTGTGAATTTATTTTCTGTGTAGCTCAAATTTTATGAGCATAAATGATGTGATGAAATTAGCCTGACACTAACATTCTGTTTGTTAAGCTCGCACTGGCAGTGGGCAATGCTTTGAGACATAGGTGATGCTCCCAGCCCCACTTCATGCATCCAGCCCTGGTCCATGATCCCAGCCCCAGGCTATTCCCTCAGCCTCAGTCCATACTCTGACATCTGGTCCATGCTCCCTGTCCCGGGTGATACAGGTGATGCTCCCAGCCCTGGTCCATGCTCCATGCCCCTGGTGATGCTCACTGCCCTTGTCCTGGTGATGCTCCCAGCCCTGGTCCATGCTCCCTGCCCCTGGTGATGCTCCCAGCCATGGTCCTGGTGATGCTACCTGCCCTTGTCCTGGTGATGCTCCCAGCTCTGGCCCTGGTGATGCTCCCTGCCCTGGTCCATGCTCCCTGCCCCAGGTGATGTTCCTTGCCCTGGTCCTGGTGATGCTCCCAGCCCTGGTCTATGCTCTCTGCCCCTGGTGATGCTCCCAGCCCTGGTCCTAGTGATGCTCCCAGCCCTGGTCCATGCTCCCTGCCCCTGGTGATGCTCCCAGCCCTGGTCCCTACTCCCGGCCTCGTCCATCCTCCGAGTCCCAGACGCTGCTCCCAACCCCGTCCATTCTCCCAGCCCTTGCCCACGACCCCAGTCGCAGAGGATGCTCCGTGTCCCGGCTCCCGACCCACCCCCGCACTGCCCCCGCCCGCCAGCAGATGGTACCCGGCATTTACAAACCAGCCTCTCTCCTCCTCCCGAGCGCTCCGCTCCCTGTTTAACCATCACACACCACAAACCCCAAAGGCGGCTCGTTCTGAGCCCTGTGTCCCTCAGCTCCGCGGCCAGACCCGGCCAGGGATACCCCCCATCCCCAACACTCAGTCCCCAGGTCGGGCTGGCTGGCAGCTTCGCCCTTCATTAGGTGTGACATTATTTTACCGCCCTCTAAACAAACCCATCCCGCACTGCCCATTTCTGCCGTGTCCTGCAGAGCTGAATACTCACCTGTGCCCCTGCCACGGCCACCCCAGGGAAGGCAGGCACAGCCCAGCCTTGGTGAGAAGGGAAAGGTGAGACTGAATCTTCCGTTCAAACCTGGGCTGAATTCAAGAGATAGGTCCCCATGTGAATTCCATTCCTACACAGAAGTCCTAATATGCATTTGTAGGTGTTCATGCTTTTTAGGAGGATGATAAAAACAGTAATAATTACAGTAATGTCATAAACTGATCAATTTCTTTCTGTTCCTGGGTGACCTTACAGGCACTCTTGCAAAAGGTAAGTCAAAAGACCCGTTTTCCAAAATATGTATCTGCGGGTTTGTATTACATGGAATCACAGAATGGCTTGGAATGGTTTGGAAGAGACCTTAAAGATCATGAAGATCCACTCCCTGTGCCATGGGCAGGGACACCTTCTGCTAGCCCAGGTTGCTCCAAGCCCCATCCAACCTGGCCTTGGGCACTCCCAGGGATCCAGGGGCAGCCACAGCTTCTCTGCCCAACCTGTGCCAGGGCCTGCCCACCCTCACAGGGAAGAATTCCCCCCTCACATCTAACCTATATCTCCCCTCAGTTAGTTTATAACTCTCCCCCCTTGTCCTATCTCTATCTGCACACGTGAAAAGCTGCTCCCTTGCCAGCAATCCCTGTGTACAAACACCAGATCTGCTAGACATGCCAGACATGATTCCCACTGCAGCTCCCTGCCCCTAGGACAGACAGGACAGTGTTTCTCCAGGGATGCAGTTGGGAAGCTCAGGAACAGTGCTGTGAGCACAACCCAGCCTTTCCTGGTGTCTGGACTAGCTATGCTCTAGTTTTTCACTTACACAGAATGATTTTATCTTTTTGCCAGTGCAACCAAGTAGAATCAGACAAATACTCTGTGGAATGGCCAAAAAAAATAAATCAATATGTAAGATGGGTGGAGTGGCGTGTGCTCAAAGTGAGAACTCTTACACTGCATTGATTGTGTGTCTTACCTAACAAAACCCACCTCTTTCTGTTCAGCTATTCTATCCAGATCTGTTTCAAACTCCTGCAACTATTCTGTGTGAGATTGGCATCATTAAATGTTTACTTGTTATGAAGGCTCTGAAGTTCATGATCATGTCTTCCAGCTACAGGGGCACCCATAAAAAAACAGTTCCAGGTCTACCCTGTAAACATGACCGCAGTGACCCAGAGGAGAGGGAGGGCTGATGGGACGAGGCTCTGAACTGAACATCAGTCTTTTACACCCAGATATATAAATAGCTTATTTTTAAAAGATAGCTAAATGTTTCCTCACAGATATATAAACATTCTTCCATGTCTGGAAACACTGTGTTGTAACACAGCATACCATGGCCACCAGTAGAGCGGAGCATTTTAAAACAAACAAACAGCAAAGAAATGACGATGGGCATGAAAACATGAAAGCAAATTCTCTGGGAGGTTTGTTGTTGCTGCCCTTTTGAAAAGAAACAGTCTGGGGATTTGTGAGAATGTTCAAAATATTGACAGTCTCACCTCCCTGCTTTTGTTCCTAAGCTCTTCCACTTTCAGCAGTGGAGTTTTTTGATCTGAAGTGTAGTTTCTCTCCAGTCTCATCCAGTTACTTATGTTTAAATAAGACAGAAACTCAAACTTAATGAAAGTTTGCAATTATTAGGGGAGTGCCACAACCTACTCAGCACAAACACTGACTTAGGATAAATGTGATGAAGGGCTTTTCCCTTCCAGGTTCCTGGCTTTAATATCTAATGAGGATCTGAAAGTCAGTAAAATGGGAATAGTCCTGACAGATAAACATAGCTGATGCTCTGGTAAACAAAACCCACCCCCTAATGCATGTAACAGCCTCATTACTCTTAATTAACTTGAAATGAAAGAGTAGGCTGTAAAATTTTAGCACATCTGTCCTACAGCATCCTCACTGATCTCTCTGTGGTGCCCCAGTGCAGGCTGGTGCTAAAGCAAAGTTGGCTCCTTCACTCATCCTCATCTCTCATGAACGGTGCTGCTTTGCTGTAATTTGGGGTGTGGGTTTCCCACCATCCCATGCTCGCTGGAGGCATCAGGTGTGGGTTACTGTAATCACAGGCAAACCCAGCACAGATGTTTAATTCAGAAGGACACTACATCTGTATCGTTACCTGTAACTTACTGTGCACCACCCAACGCTCCCTTTGCAGAGGTTGCCATTTCCCTTGGGTTTTTGTGGTGTTAGCTACCAGCTCTACTAATTGTCCTGTCCTTCCCAAACCAAATTTTCCAATTTCCATGTCAAGCATTGAGCAAAAACAGAAACACACGGCCATTCCTGCTGGGCTCCTCCACTACAGAGTGTGCTTTTCTGACTCCTGATGCAACCCATCCTGACGTCGCTTTTTCCGCTGTAAAAGTGGTACCTTTTCCCTTACACCAGCTGTCATCACAAACTCCCGTGGACACTGGATCCCTCCACACATACAGTCACCTTCAGAGTGCTCTCCTTGGCATGCACGTTGTCTCTGGCAGGGTTTGGTTCCCTCATGGCAAACCAGGGACACTTTCTGTCCCTTGCTCAGAAAACCTCAGCTCGAGCTCGGGTGGGTCCCCTGGGCTCTGTGTCTTGAGTTGGTGCTGGATGTGGAGCAAAGGGCTCGTAGCATTTCGTCTCCTGCACCCTGAGGTTGTTTCAGAACCTCTCTTCTGCAATTCTTTGTATCCTTCTAATGCCAAAATGCCTGCACTCATCCTCCAGCTGTTGGTGCTCCCCGGCTGATCTGAAATCCTCGTGCCCTATGGCAAGTCATGGTGTAAGTCTCACTACTCCAGCTGTGTTCCTTTGCCTTCTAGTGAGTAAATCATCTGCCACTTCTCCCTGTTATTCAGGTGGACACTATAGAAAACAAATTATTTCTTATGTTGCAGGAAAACTCCATTCAATAAGTGAGGAAGGCCAGTATGTCTCCAGTAGCTTGAGAAGCACAGTATGAACCTATTGCATTTATCATTTTGATAAGAACATTTGATAAATGGGCTTCTGGACTCAAGACTCAAGTATTTTACCCCTCTGTAAGCTCTGATGCAGGAAAGGGGTCAATGGGTGCTGCTGTGGGCTCCAAGGGCTGGTGGGAGTGACACTGCTACAGCATTTTCTGAAATGGAAGGTTTGTTATCCTCCTCTTTCCATGGCATTGTCACTCCTGGAGCCAAGTAAATACAGGACAACCCAAAGCCAGGAAAAGCTCTTGGCTCCCACCCGTGGTCTGTGAGAAGCTATTCCAGGGCTGGAGAGCTTCGTGTCCAACACCAAGTGAAGGTTAGAGGGTTTAGCCCTTGCCCTAAACCTGCACCAGCAGCACATGGTGGGACATCAGCCCTTTGATCCACGTCACACCTGCCACAGCAAAAGTCACTCTGGATATGCAGACCTATAACTTCCCAAATATTTGTAGAAGCTCAGACTGTGACTGCCCTCCTGGTGCTTCCCAATATGCTGTGGTTGGAAAGAGCAGCTTAGGGCCCAGCTCTGCCTGGCATGGTAATATGGAATAAATAATTTATGCCAATCTGTTATTAACAAGTTGGTTCTTCCCGCGTGTTATTTACACTCTGTGAATTTCACTTTCTGGAAACAACTCTCTGGTGGATCTTCCAAGAGTAAATCCAACTCTGCAGATAATTCCAGCTCACCAAACAGTTCTAGTGAATTTTAGCAGGCAAGGAGGGGAATTTGAGTGGAAAGAAAGTCATTAATTTCCAATTCAAGCTTTTTTTTTTTTAATAGAAACTTTAATTTTGTAATGCATTTTCCTCCATCATTAGGATTTAACTCCTAAATTGTTCCAAAGGGCACATTTCTATTTCACCTTTTAAGTGTTCATGGTGAACCAGAGGAATCTGGTTTATTTCTTATAGCAATCACAGTACATAAATTTATAGTCCATTTGCTGTAGCATCCTTGCAAAGGAAAGGTGCTGAAGAGCAAATTACCCTCAGGCCCCAAATTATATCTTGCTGGAACCTGAATCATGTGTTTTTGAAAGCTCCTAAAATGCGTGGGAGACAGTAAAGATCTGTATTGAGATAACACAGATGATTTTCTGAGGCTTCACAGACTGAAATTAATTGGTCCTGAGCGTGGCTTTAAATATGTGACATTAAAAAAGCTCATAGTTGCCCCAGAGGAATGAGCTACCCTACATTTTAATGTTGCATCATCAACTCATTTTGCATCCCTGGCCACGTGATATTGAGTCTGGAACGGGTGACAAGATGTTTTAATTATGCATAATTAATTATGCAAATGTAGATAGCAATGCTTGTTGAAATTAATCATCCATTAGCACTGTGGGAAAAAAGAAAAAGAAATGGCAATCAGATGAGATATTGCTGCTGAAAGCTGAGTTGAAATTCTGTTCCATTTCACAATCAGCTTTCATGAAATACTCCTAATGAATATCGATTCACCCCACTGGATAAATCAGCCTGAGGGAGGAGACACTTCCCAGGGAGGGCAAGTAATATTTGTAATAATTAAAGGCCCATTAAGAGATCACAAAGCAACTTCTGGAGGAGGTTAAACTGCTTTTATTCACATTTGTGAATAAGGAAAGAGTAATGCAAAAGAATGCGCGAGGAGAGTTGCTAAAAAGGCACTGGACATTAAAGACCCCCAAAATAGGGGTATCTGCATCATTCCTCCAACCAGGGATCCCTGCCAGCTCCCAGGCCTTCCCACCAGGAGCAGCACTGGGAAGAAGACAGTGTGAAATAAATTCCTAATTGTGGTGTCAGCTTCTTTAACCAGTGGATGGGCTCGGGCTGGTGGCACAAACCTTTCCTCGCCCTGGCACCCACCCTGCCCTGGAGCTCCTTGGAAAGAGCACTGGCACTCCAGGGCAGAGGGAACCAAAGGAGCAGCACAAAACCAGCTGAGGGCTTTTTCTGACCTTTTGCCCTTTACTTGATTGCCTGTTTCTTTAAAGCAAGTTTACTTATTTTATTTTTTTTTTCTTTAGTTTTTTCTCCTGCTATCCCCATGAGGCATTCTTTCCTATGAGTCATCCACACCATAAAGAAATTACTCTTTGGCTCAAAGTTCTGCTCCCATGCCTGGAATCAACATTTTTTCAGTGAGAGATAGGAAATGAGCTGAATTTGTGGGTGATTCATTATTTACTATTTTGACCTGAGAGGTGTTTTTACCACTAACTTGAAAAGAAAAGAAAATCATACAATAAAATACCTAAAACGTGAGGCCAAAGCTACAAGGGACATTAGACATTAACATGCTATTTAATGGTTTCTTTATATCACATATAGCAACAATCCCTCATATCTTTTGACACTCATTATATCAGGACTGTTAATGTGATTAGTTTTATTCAAGACTGACATCTTAACTACTTAAAATACCCCTAAAGAGCATATTTTCTCATACAGCTCAGAAACATGGTATTGTTTATGCATTTATGTTCTTTTATGTGTGTGTGACATACCATAATAAGGCATTTTTTTTCCACACCTATATAGCCAAAAATCATACAGATATATACATATAAACAAAGCAGTCCTGGGCACTAAAGCCCATGCAAACTCAGCGAGTGAAAAATTTGGAAAAAAAAACAGAAATCGAAATGATAAAATATCAAATTAGAATGATAAAATAGCAAATCAGACCAAAACCTGGCGAATAAAAATCTAATGCAATAGCCCAAAGTCCCAGAGGTCTCTTCTATCAGGACAGGCCTTAGCAAAAAGGTGAAGGATTAGTGGGACAGACAGAAGTCTTGTTAGCAGGATTTTAAAGGGTATTTTGTAATTCATTCCAGGTGAGTTCCAGCTGTTCCCAGTTGCCAGATGACTCCAGCAGTGCTATTTAACTGAGCTCCAGCCCAGCCCTAAAATCCTCCTGCAAGCCAAGAAGGTGAAGCCACATCACTACTGCCTTTTGTAGGCATATTTGTGATGTTTCTGTAAAGGTGAGTCCTGGGACCAGAGACAGGACCTCCTGAGCCTTACAACTGCTGAGGGTGGGCTGAACACCTAGGTTTGCCTATTTTGCTGCAGTGCTCTCAGGTGAGGTGTTGAAACAGATTCTTTCTTCTTACAGGACCATCTCAAACCATTTGTGATCCACCACAACAGCAGTGATGTGCTCCTCTGAACATGTGGGGCTTTTGCCCCAAGCAAAGGACTTTGGACCCCACCATGGATACAAAACCCAGCAGGTACATAAAAGTCATGGATCAGCTCTTTGCTTAAAGGGTGAAAATAAAGCACTGGAAGCCCTGCTTGAACCCTCTGAAAGTCACTTTCTAAAGTTAGATTTAGACATTTAGGTCATTGTAAAGCAGATGCTGCCACCAAATTTGTTTGGATGTAACTCACTGCAGCACTTTTGCCAGTAGAAACAAATTAGAAAATGCTGGCTGGCTCTTTAAATCCTCCTGATTTATTCCTTTCAAACTGAAGCGGCTGCAGAAAGTTCTTAAGTAGTGCATCTCTAACCCTGGCAGATATTTAAGAAAAAGGCAATGATTTTAATTTCAACTGCAGGAAATGGAACACATCTGGGATCAAGAAGTCTCTTTTATGGTGTCCATCACTTCAGGTGGGAGGGGAGGAGGAGGGAGATGAGATGAGGAAATTAATTTCCCAGAAAAGGCCACAATATATTCAAAAATTATATATAAATTAAAGGCTGTTCAGAATAATTTCTTTTGGTTGAAATGAACATTGTCCACGTTGTTCTCCCATGATAGCTTCTGGAAATGAAGATGATTTTTTCCAGTGTAGCTGGTGTTTCCTATTTCACTAATATTCTTGCATGCACACAGTGATGATTGAGTGGCAATGAAACTGCCTCTTTATTCTCCATGCAAGCACACAGAGGAAAGAAGAGCTACCAGTGAGCTCTTGTCCCATAAAATATATGCCTGGTGTTGCCAAATTGTATTGTTTTTCACAAGTCCCTGATTTTTCACTGGAAGGAATAATGGATTTTAAAAGCCCCACACCCTGGAAGCAACCAGGTTGTCATGTACCACCCTAAAATATCTCAAATGGAACAAAGTCAGTGTTAAACAAGCAGAGCCCCTAAACCATGATTTACAGGCAACAACATTTTAAGCCACCCCACCGTTTTTGGAGGCTGATTAATGAGTGTGAATGGCAGTGTGTACAACCAGTACCCAAACAGCTCTAACATGTTCCAATTTCTGCTTGGCTGCGACTGCTTTAAACAATTACTTCAGAAGGATTTGATGTCCAGCTGAGCATATGCTGTGCTGCTTGTGGCAAGGAGACCAGGGGCTTGTTGACCATCACTGGACACGCCAAGGATGATCTTTTAATGAGCAGACACACCGAGGCTTTTCTGGATGCAGAGATGTCCTGAGAAAAGCCCCAGATCCTCTTTTTCTGTTGTTCTGAACCAGCCTCTCCAAACCATACTGCAAAATTACTCTCCAGATCTCGTGTCTTTGTCTCCTTAGCATGAAATTCTGTATCACAGCTGTTTGGATGAATCTTTCTCATATTTACTCTTTTCCACCCAGAATATGCACTCCTGCACCTCTGACAGGTGTTTCCTACTCTTCATCCAGGTAGAGGTGAGGGCATCTCTGGTCCCCATTCAAAGGGACTGCTCAATCTGCCTGAGCTGTTATGGCTCTTAAGCTAATGAAAAGCAGACCCCTTCTCAGTCTTTTTCATCCTGAATGAGTGATTTCAGGAGGATGTAGCAGATCTCACAAGCCATGACACGACTCTAACCCACCGTCCCCCTGCAATGACTGGAGCTCTCACGAGCCCCTGCACAGGAAATGAAATCTCAATGGCATTTCTGTCTCATTTCTGGAGGAGCCCAGCCCCGTTCCTCTTCCTTTTCAGAGCATGAACAATGTGTAGAAAAGTGTACTGGGGTTTTGTTCATTGTTAATGCAGTGAAAAAATACAGACTTTTCACACAGTTTTCTTTGTAGAGCCAACAGGTGCCTACAAGCGATGCAAAGTCAGGTCCACAAAAACAGTGAAATGACATGATTAAACCTTCCAATTCATCTTAATCCAGGGCCCTCTGGCACAAGCATTATAATAAAGCCTTAAATAAATAGTTATAAGAACCATTTCTGTCATCACATCCCTGATGCAGAGTGGAAAAGAATTAAAAAATGAGGTGTCTGCATGTTCTGTCTCCTTGTTGGCTACTGCATCTTGCAATATGCTGTTGAAACACTCATTTGAAATTGTGATACTGAATGTCACTGTCAGGTTTATGATGGTTCTTATCTCCATCTTTCCCAGTGAACTCAATTTATTAACAATTTGAGGTGTGAAGATTGAGCTCCTCCGAATTACCCCCTTGGGGAAGAAAGACAGAGGGAAATGAATGTGAGTTTGATGTTCATTCCTCGAGGCTCAGCTGCTGTCTCGATTTGGGGTTCTTTCAGAGGATTTAGAGATGGGTAGCATTTAATTTATCCAACATGCAATGTTAGCAGACCCCAGCTGACAGCTCTGGAGCTCTGAATCAGAGGTCTCCAAAAAGCAGACCATTAACAACCGGTGACTATGTGTGGAATTGCTCAGCTCCAAGTATCTCAGGCACCAGGAGTCACAGAGAAGCCAGACTCTCCAGAGAAGGCTGACTCTTGCCTCTCCTCTGCAGGGAAATAAGCAGGTGTCACAAAGGAAAAAAGGAATGGAATTATCATGGAATTGCTGTTCCTTGGGCTGATGTATGTGAGGCCAAGCTAATGCTGACCAAGTGCTCTTTTGGGGTATTCTTAACTCATTTTCATGTTCTAATGCGCCTTTGTGTGTCCCTTCCCTTATGCCCAGTTGTGACAACCACCCAAGGAGGGACAACGCTACCCAGAGGGACTGGGGTCTCCAGCACATGAATCATGTCAGAGGTGCAGGAGTGCATGTTCTACATTGAAAAAAGTAAATATGAGAAAGATTTATCTGAAGAACAGCTGTGATACAGAATTTCATGCTAAGCAGACAGGATGGATTTGTGTTTGGACACGAGACCTGCAGGGAAATTTTGCAGTATGGTTTTGGAGAGGCTGGTTCAGAACCAAAGAGAAAGAGGATCTGGGGCTTTTTCAGTGATACCCGTGCTGGTGCAAGGTTTTAAAAGGTCATAGTGAAAAATCCATTTTCTGCATACTTGTCTGAGCTTCCACCACGACCCACTGGATGAGGCAGCCCACATAACATAATTAATTTGTGTCTTGGAATTCACGTCTGCTGAGGAGACTGAATTTCCGAGCAACTCAGTGCATTTCTTACTTGTTTTTCTTAGGCTGAGATTTTCCAGCGTGGCTGCATCTTTCAGGTGTGGCATGCAAGTTGTGTGAGGCCTGAGGTGGGATTCAATAAAAGCAGCCAAGCCAGAGACAGGGTTCATGTCAAACAGAAAAGGTGCTCTGAAGCATTCATGCTTATTCACCCTGGAAAAAAGCAATTCAAACAACATGTTTTCTTCAAGAGTTAGGATGAACTTGCTGTTTAACTCCTTTAATACCAAAGGCTGCTGAATTCCCAGGCAATAGCATGGCTGGGACAAATCACCATTTCCTTTTCAGCAAATGGAAATGGTGTACAATTGTTCTTTTCTCTTTCTTTCTTTTTATTTAATGTTTGGGGTTTTTTTTGTGGGAAAAACAACTGAATTCCTTTACCACTTTCTGAGAGGAGCTACAATGGGGCCCAGCCAGCCATGACCTTTCACAACATGGGGGAGGAAATACAATGGAATTAGAGCTTTTTTCTCATCTGTAGTGACCCCTTTGCAAAATAGTACCTGTGTTTCCAGGGCCCACAAATGCACAGCTACTTGGAGAAACAAAAAATTAATCTTCCTCTTTCCTTTCATCCAGAACCTGTGGCAGTGACAGTTTTCAGCTGATGGATAAATACATAGACATAATATATTTTAATATAGATTTTCATATTTATTTTTATATATATATGTATACTCTTTGCAATCAGAGCATTTACTTTGCTTTAAAATGCATCAGCAAAGGGCAGTGTATGGAAAATTCTGATTGAAAACATATGGGAAGTTGCATCAGAAACAGATTTTTTTCCTCCTGCCTTCTGTGGATGGTGATTTGCTCCACTCACAACCATTTGGGGAAATAGCAGGGCAAATACACTTCCTTTGTTGCTGAGTGCCAACTATACCCCACGGATGGATAACTTTACTGTTATGGTGATCTCTGCCACGTTCTGCCAGCTGAGAGACTACTTTATCTTGAATTGTGTGTTTCCTATTAATAATTGCTCAACAAAAGCTTGGTTATGTATTATTCATCACTGCTTTTTTTTTTTAAAGTTGCTGACACCACCTGCACTTAACTCTGCAAACCACTCCTGAATCAGTTCTCACAGATCTCTGCCAGAGTTTAGTGTCACCAGATGAAAAATAGAACTACAGCAGAAAGACAATTTTTTACTTTTTTTCCTTCTGAAAAGTTCACCACTTTGTTTCCTCCTCCTAACCGACTGCTTCTTCTTGCCCTGCCTGTAATTGTGTTTATTTGTTAGTGCCAGAGATAGAAAGATAAGCTGCTGCTGTAGGAGTGGAAACAATCCTAAATGGTCTTCAGTCCTGGCTTGCATCTGGCACAGCCTCATTCATCCAGCAGAGGATATACGGGTTTGTAAATCCAACAAAAAAGTCACAGTGAATCAAGTATGGACTTAGGGAAGAGTGTTAATGATTACAGAAGGCTAAATTATGGGTAGGACAGCCTTCTTTTCATTTACATCCCAGGCTGCTACAGTTCATTAGTGTGAATAGCAAAATCTCAAATGTACCTTTCAGTTCCTGAAGAAAATAAGGGTCCAATTTTAACAAGGGTGGCTTATGCAACTTGATTTTAAAATTTTAATTTTTTTCTGCCCACAAACAAGAAAACAAACCCACAAACAAACAAAAACTCCACCAAAAAAACGCAAAAACCCACAGATCTGTCAAGAGCAAGATGCCCCATCCCACGGTGTGAGTGCTGTGCCAGGTCCAGGTGCTGCTCCTCCCAGCCCAACAGGAAAACACGGCTGCAGCCTCTGCCACTGCATTTATAAGCACACAAAGCTTTCTTCATGTCATTTCAAACATTCAGATTCTGGCTCCTAACAAAGCAGGGAGCTTGGATGCCAGGCTGGAAAGCCAATCAGCCACAGCAGCTCTGCATGCACGGGGCTGGGGTTTTGAAGGGTCTTGGGGAGATGTGATGCAGGGACATATCCTGAAATTACCTTTCCTAGCCAGGCTGGTGGTGCATTTGTCACTCCCTTTCAATCATTTTACTTTGACAGGAACAAAGACAGTGTTTGCTCAAACATTAACTTCAAGCAGTGCTTTAATAACAGTGTTAATTTTGACTTGTGCAGGTTGTTGTGTTTTGTTTTTCTTTTTAAATTCCCTTACTTAAAAGTTATTTCTCCCTTTCTTCTTTCTTTGTGCAGTATTGAGGTGAGCAGCAGTCACTAATTTAGGACAGTTTGGTAACCTGGTATCTCCTTACCCTGGAAAGACTCTCACCACGAAGATGATGCAATTCTCAGTTAGGTATGAGAAGCACTTTGTTCTGGTCTGCAGCTTCCCCAAACCCTTCCACCCAGCAGAAGTACTTGCTCTCAATTTTAGACAGCTTCTAAATGTCCTCGTTATTCTTTTATGCTCCTTCCATAATTTCTACACCTGGAGCTGACAGCAATACAAATAATTTCAAGCCCTAAAATTAAAGGTTTTAGAAAGGCAGAGACAGATGGAATGAATAAAGCTTTAAAAACTTTCCAAACTGTTTGTCAGATCTATTTTTTTTCCTCTGTAACAGGAGGCTGGCAGCAGTGACCTGTGCTGGGAAATGCTCAGTGCACCAGCACGGCCTTGGTATTTGTAGGCTAATTTTTTGTTTTGAGTTTAACTCTTGACTCATGGAAAAATAATCTGTGTTTTGGGCTGGTCCCTGACTTGATCTCCCTTCAATTAATGACTGTCTGTTTCAAAATACGTGTGGAGAAGCTTTTATGATAATGTTTTTATCCTCCTGTGCTCTCCCCTGCCTGCTCTTGGAGAGGCAGGAGGCACTGGAAGCCAGTTCCCAGCTGTTTGCTATGTGGGTGGTGAGGCTTTTCCAGGGAGCAGAATTCAGCCATCAGCCCTTACCAGACTCCTGCCCTGCCGCCTCCAAACAGAAAGTGACATTTCATGTTAAAAATTAATGCTGTGATGTGGAATTAAATCAGCCAGTTTTAACCAGAGCACTACAAGGGCTGCTTTAGGCGAAGGGCAAACATCCCTCTGAATTCAGTGTGTTGGGAGGCACATCCACCAAATAAAATCCAACCAGCTAAATTTAGTCCCGCTAGGAAATTAGCTGGAGGTTAAGTAAAGTTTTCTGCTACTTTGTTTTGTTTTTAGATTACCCAAGAGATGTTCCTTCCTGGAAAGGGAAATAGGACAGATACATAGCTGTTTTTCAATCCCTTCGTTTACATGGACTCATTTCAAGTGCGTTTTATTGTGTGTTTGTGATTTAAACCTTACTGACTCCTGTTTTCAGATGGAAAGACTTGAAGTGTCAGTACCAGGTCCGTGAGCAGCCCAGCTTCTCTCATCACCCCTTTCCTGGGCAGGGGGGCACCTTCCTTCTGCACTCTGACCTATCCTGAACACAGGTGGACAAGGTAAAAGTTTATTTCTTAAAAAAATTCCTTTGCACCTAGTAGTTAGAATTGGTATTTGTTGCAAAATTACATTCCAGAGCAGATGAAAAATGACAAGCTTTGCTATGTAATGTCTAAGCCAGAGAAGACAGAGCTCCTCAATCCAGCAACTCCAGCCAAAGCTCAGTCAAATCCAACCCGCAGACTTTCTGGATTAATATTTTTATCATCCACCCTAACATTTTCGCTTGGACATCATTTTGCTTAGAGAGACACTTCTAAACCTAAATCCTGGATAAGCAGCCACGACTGGCTGTGTGTCTGCTCACAGACATCAAACCAGAGCTGTGATTTCTGATCTTTTTTTGTTAAAGACACCAGGGGTTTTTTGTACACAGGTAATTTTCTCCTACTTGCTGTATTTTGCCATAGTCAGGTGGAAGTCTCTGCAGGAAAGCATACAGTTAGAGGTTTATTTACTGATCCGGGGTATAAATCTAGTTGCTTAAGCAAACACAAACTGTTTAAACAGTTGTTTAAGCAAACACGAGGGATGAGATACACTGGAAAGGAATCTAAAAATGCTCTGAAAGTCAGGGCTTCTTGTTTGGTTGTTTTTTTGTGTTTTTTTTTTTTGTTTAACAAAGCTATACCATCACTTCTTATAACTTCTGGGAAGGTGCTGGGGGAGAAAGAGGAATCTCAGCACTTGTACAATGAGGTTTTTTTGTTGGCAACCTGTGCTGGGGAGCTCCCATGGGGAATTTGTGCTCCTAAAGCCTCCTGCAGCCCAGGCATGGCAGAAAGGTGTGCATGGGGGGAAACCAGCCCTGTCCTGGATTGTCCCCATCCCACATTGCTGGAAGCTTGGCTGGGTGGGACCTGTAGGGAAAAACTGCTGAGAAGCTGCTTCGGTGGCACTGAGTGCTGGGGACTTCCAGAGCTGTGGCGAGCCAAGTTCAGTGGCTGTGCAGAGGAACCTCCCTTTGAAGGCTGCTGTTTACTCATGCCAAAGTTATTGTTTCAGAGGAAACCATAGGATTGTACGGCTCCAGAGCAGGAAATACCACTGTCTTAATAATGCTGGGGGTAGGAACACGGGGCTTGGGGTGGCATCGAGCAGGACAGGCGGAGGGTGAAGGGCTGGAGGGCTTCAGGAAGACTGACTTCTTCCAGTGCCTTGGCCAGTGGGGTCACCCTGCAGCGAGCTGGAGGAATCATTTCCAGAACAGAAATAGAAAATGTTGGAGGTTGTTCCTTGAAAGTCAGGTTACTGCTTGTTGTAGTCATAAAATCACAGAATGGTTTGGGTTGGAAGGGACTTAACAATCATGTAGTTCCAACTCCCCTGTTGTGTGCAGGGACAGCTTTCACTATCCCAGCCTGCTCCAAGCCCTGCCCAACCTGGCCTTGGACACTCCCAGGGATCCAGGGGCAGCCACAGCTTCTCTGCCCAACCTGTGCCAGGGCCTGCCCACCCTCACAGGGAGGAATTTCTTCCTTGTGTCTCATCTAACCCTGCCCTCTGGCAGTGGGAAGCCATTCCCTGTGTCCTGTCCCTCCATCCCTTGTCCTAAGTCCCTCTCCAGCTCTCTCAGAGCCCCTTTAGGCACTGGAAGGGGCTCTGAGGTCTCCCCATGCCTCTTCTTTAGGTGAGCACCCCCAGCTCTCCCAGCCTTTCCTCACAGCAGAGCTGCTCCATCCCTCTGATCATCTCCGTGACCTCCTCTGGACTCACTCCAATAGCCCCATGTCCTTCCTGTGCTGAGGACCCCAGAGCTGGATGCAGCACTGCAGGTGGGGTATGATATCCCTAAAAAGGGCCTTGAAGTCCTGGTCAGATTTGGGCCAGAAGAAGGGGATCAGAAACAACCTCTGAAGAGCAAAACTGTTGTTTCTCTGTTGCACACATAAAATCATTTTGGTGGTACATCCTGGGATATAAGGTACCTGTGAGTGATGCTGAAAAGTAGAGGACAGAAAGAAAGACATTTTTAGCTCAGTGGATAGACCACTGTTGTCCTTACATGCACTTCATAAATAATTGTTTGACTTTCTGAAGGTTTCTGAGGAGTACATTATTCAAAACATCCAACTATTCCTTCTGAGACTATGTTCACTGACATGAAACATGCACTGAATTTAATTATTAATACTTTTTCCAGTATCCAGGAGTTTTTTCTGCTTTGTTCAACACGTGAAACTTCACGTCTCAAAATGACAAGAAGAAAGATGGAGCTGAATGTCACCTTGACCATGACACCTTTCCATTGCATTTCTTGCCAGCTTTCCTCAGGACCTTTGTCATGACAGCCTGGTTTCATCCCACAGTTTCATCCCATGGTTCCTGTTGAGACAAGCTGAGGATGCTGCTTTTGAAAAGGAAAAGGAGAAAAACCCAACAAAACAAGCAGAAAGTGATTACTGAAATTAAATACTGAATCAGAATTACATTATGTATTTCTTTTGCATGTTCTGGCTTAGAAAAAACATCTGTCCTACAGGTCCCACCTGCTCTCTGGATCTTCCATAGTCCTCTGTGCCACTGGAAAATGCCATTACAAAATGGCACCATTTAAAATAATTCTCTTCACGAGATGCAACCACTTTCCTTTCACCTGAATAATGGTGGCACCAGAGGCCACACACATTTTTTTCTTGCTGGCTGTGAGATTTGGTGTGGTGTTTGAACAGGTACAGAGAGGCAGAGAAACAAACAATACAGGACAAGTTTCAAGATTTAGCTTGTTTCTCAGAAGGGTGCTGATGTGCTACGTGTGTAATGTGCAGATTTCTGGAAAATCATGAATCACATGCTCCTTTTCCTGTAAAAATGTCAGCTGTTTTCTAGGATGGCAAATCTGTAATTCCTTCCAGATAGCAAAACAAATTAAGTAAGACTAATGAGAGTGATAGGGAGACTATTTTGAAGAATGGGGAGTAGAGCAGATTGCATCCCATTTTGCAGCACATTTGTGATGGGGAAGGGAAGAGGGGCCACCTTCAAGCCAGGCCATGTGGAGAACGTGGTCCATGCACGGGAACAAAAATGATTTATGACACACCAGTTCATTCTGATGGTGACTAAAAGGGATTTTATTTAGTAGCCAGGTTTCTTTAATACATCTTCCTGTTGACTTTATTCCTGTGTGCATTGGATTAAGGATTGTTTAAGGCAAACCAGGCGAGACACCAGCTGCAAACTGGCAAGGACCTTCCAGCAAACACTGTCCATCCTCCGAGTGTGAAGGTGCCAAACACCAACAGTCCCAAAAAGCACATGTTGTACAGACAAGAACAAACTCGTATAGGCTTGAAAATGCCTTCATGGCCTTTGCAGAGCTACAAAAACATGTTGGGTGTTACGTTTCTTTACGATATTTGCCCTTTATTGAGATTAGCTGGGTTCTTCTTTAATCATCTTTTAGGAGCCAAAACACACAAAGAGATAATTCCCATTTATGAACTCTTCTTTCAGGTGAAGCTTCATCATGCAGCTTTAAGCTGGAGTAAGTAGAATTCCCATAGCAAAAATGGCGTTTCTGCCTGTTTGTGAAATTCCCTTCATTTAAAGCAGTAATTTGATGTTGAGAAGAAAGGCAAACAATTACAGCAATCCCTCTCTGTGGTACAAGTACGTTCACGCTTTGTCTGCCTTCTGACTGCAAAGACAATATTTACATACGCATACAAATCACATCTCATATTGAACTAGAGCTAGAACTGCAAATATTAAAACTGGAATGATATTCTGTTGATGCTTTAAAGACTTGATGACCAGGAAATGCCAAGGCACTGATAAAACCCATGGCTGTCAGGTGATTTGCAAGGCCCATCTTCAGGAAGTTGCTTTGTGAGTATCTGCAGGCATTAAGTATAATAAAATTTATTTCATTGGAACCATTCTAACAAAGCCCTGTATCATCCAACAGGGCATGACAGAGGAGAGCTGTCCTGGTACTCAGTGACTTTTCTTCCTGAGCAGCAGGTAAAGTTCTGGGAATGTAATGAACAGCACAAAAAGTCTCTCTGCCTTCGGTAGCAGCAAGTTGCATGTTGAGATGCCAATGGAGAAGATTATCATAGTACACACGCTGCCATTTAATTATGCCCTTTCCTGTAAAGAGCCTGGCTTTAATTAAATGGCAAAACAAAGTGAGAACTTTTCTCCAAGCCATTTTAAAGTGCTCACTTCCTCCTCTGTGTTCTGCGGTTTATTAGATTTGAATGAGTAATGGGGTGGTTTCATTTGTTTAGTAAAATTAAAGTGGTCAGTAACAATTTCCTGTCTGAGCAAACCGTGGGCCGATTAATAACACTGGTGATGGTGGGGAGCAGGGGTTTTTTGCAGCACACAGGTTGTGCTGCCTGCCTGTTGCTGCTGCTGCTGCTGCTGCTGCTCGGGGCTTTCCAGAACTGCTGCTGCTTCACCAGGCTCAGCCTCAACTCACTGACATGAAAGTGCTCCCAGGGCTGGGCTGGCCCAGGAGTAGTTCAGAAGGTGCCAAAATTTGATCTTCTTACCCAAACATTGAATAATTTTTATTTGCAGGGCCAGGCCTGGGAAAGGGATACGAGCACTGGAGCCACTGGTGAGAAGTCCAGCTTTGGAGTATGCATCTCTCATTTGGGGCGTCACGGAAAGAGTTTGCCTGGTCCTCTCCAGCCTGTTTTCCACTGTTTCTGGTATGGATGGCTGTCCCTACCATACAAGCTCTTTATTTTTCACAGAAACACACTCTTCCTCAACCTAAATCAAGCAATTTTGCAGAACCCCATGACCCCAAAACTCTACAGCATCCCATTAATTTGAACTAACAGCAAAAATGGGAAGGAAATCAAATGCGTTGTGCAAACCTGGGCCTGGGACTCTGTATTTTCACTCCTACTGAAAACACTTCATAAAACTTTATCTCTGTTCATTCCTGAAAAGTGCTGCACAACCAGGGCCTACAGTCTCCCAACTTCAATTGCAATAACCAGTTGACGCAAACAACATTTAGTCATTGGTCTTCCTGTGCACATTACAGATTTTCCCCTGAATTGTATTAGTTGTCGCTTCAGAGAACTAGAGATAGGGTTGGGAACTGATCAGCTCACGCAAAATCCCGAGTGACACAGTCCTCTTGCAACAGGCATTTGGAAAAGGATGAATTCTACCACAGTTATTCTTGCTATGTCCAAATGCTGATGTGGTATTTCTGGTAAGTAAATGCTTACTGCACGTAACAGAGCTCGGATATGACATATAAGAAAAAAATAAAAAACAAATTCATACTCCATGAACTTTAAAATGTGGTGACAGACACAGAGGCAACACATCAGGCTTGTTGCAACACCTATTGAGTCTGTGACAAAAATGCTGTCTCCAATTATTGCTGTTCAGTTGATGACAAATATAATGCCTTTACCATCAGTAGGCAAATACAAGGACCTGTCAGCACATAGGACTTCAAAACCCTACATCAACATCCAGCAGCTTGTTTAAAGAGCCAATTCAACAGACTGCTGATATGGGGTTTTGCTGGACTTCTTGAGGCTTTGTCCATTGATCTTCATGTCTACATATGGCCATTAACTCATTTTGCACTTTCTAGAAGGGTCACATTACCGGGAGAGTTCATTAGCACAGATTCTGTAAATACAATAGTTGGTACATCAATGCCAGCGCTTTCTACGAGGGATGCCCGAGCATGTACAGCCTCCACAAGAATCATTCCACCCAACATTCATTTCTGGAGTATTTGAGCTCCCTTAATTTTTACTGATATTGATGTCAAAACTAGACACTTAGCACCTCAAAGAAATTATTGGTGACACGTGGACCGAAGTCATCATGAAAAAATGCTAATTGTTATCTCAGGACGGTAACTCGCTGCAGCAGGGTTTTCAGCTTAGCTAAAAGGTAAAATGACTTCTGTGAGAGGAAAAGCACATGTTGATACATCTGAAAAAAAAAAAAAAACAACTTTAAAAAGAAGCATAGTTCTTTCCTTAATCACACTTCCTAACGCAGATAACATGAAGCCTTTGCACAGAAAGGAAGTCAGAGAAATGACGCTGTTCCACATGAACAAGCAGGTTGTGTGGGCGTAACTGAAATCAGAAATTACACTAATAAATAATGCCTATCCTCTGACAGCCCAAAGTGCTCTGCAAATGTTATTTCAGTTAAGCAACCTGGATGGGCAAATATCTTATAGTTCTAGACCTGAAGGGTCAGAAAAATGGAACAATGTGAGTGTCTCGCTTGAGGTGAGACACAAGGCTAACGAAGATCAGGAACGACACGCCTGTGTTATGACTTGTAGACCTGTGGTTTAACCACCAGACAAGAAAGGGCTTATTAAAATTAACAGTATTAGAAAAGATTATGCTCCCCAGCAAAATACCAAGTTCCTGTGAAGACCTGTGAATCGCTTGCAAAGCCTTTGCAAAACGTTATTTAAGAGACAATGTCTGTGGTTCGTCTCTGTGCATCCGTGTCAGGACTTTTGAATAGTTACTCAGAAGTCAAACATGTTTCTTTTCACCTTGTCTGAAACACTCAGATTTCAGGTCTAGATAACAACTGTCTGCTTCTCATCAAGGAAAACAAAGTGCCTAGAGCTACCCCTTCCTCATTTAAAAAGAAACTGTCTTTTTGCTAAAAGTTCAAAGCCATGAAATTGCAGCTATTTTACCAAACCCAATGCTTAGCCAGAAGTCATGTGAGAATTTTAAATTACCAATAAATTAGGTCGATTCCTCCAACATGGATCTTGGTTTGGGTTTGGGTGTAGGTGGTGAAACATGGCTACCATCCATTCCAGGCCATGCCACACATGCTCATCTCCTTCCACCTCCTTGAGTCAGTCAGTCCTAGTGTGTCCTCCCTTGAAGAAGTGACTTTGGCACCTGGTGGGGGTGGTGGAGCGGGACTGATCAGTTTGGCCCATTAATAGTGTTTGTCACAGAGTGACAATAAGCAACTGCAGCCTCTCCTTCTGTCATGCTCATTGCAAGGGTCAATTCAATCAACAGCTCGTTTCCATTGCCCACAGGTTCTTGCTGAAAATTGGCAATTTCCACTGTATGAAGGCATGGGCTTAGATGACAAAACCTGGCTCTAGATTATAGGAAGAGAAAGTTCGGGGGTGTTTGCCTCTCAGCTTCCCTGCAGATCCACATGTGTTTTCCAATTTATGTTCGATTGAATAATATTTTCCAAGTGGGCTCTACCTTTACATAAACCACGAATGAACTTAATGTGGATCAGTTGTGCAACTGTTTTTGTGAATCCTTATGAGTTTCTACACTCTCTGAGCCTCCAGCCTCTGTCCCTTCCTCCAACCCCACTTCTACACTT
Source organism: Margarornis squamiger (assembly GCA_035222235.1). Classification (NCBI taxonomy): domain Eukaryota; kingdom Metazoa; phylum Chordata; class Aves; order Passeriformes; family Furnariidae; genus Margarornis; species Margarornis squamiger. The sequence goes on from JAWWTY010000158.1 coordinate 31,560,806, forward strand.
CAGATTTCAGTGCACAGCTCTTGGCATCCTCTGGACACTGCAGGTCTGACTTCTGCAGCCACACAGCAATGCTGCTCCCTCCAGAGGGGACAAAATACAGCCTAATTCAAAGCAAGGCATCTCGTTAAAGGCCACCAGATCCACTCCTTACGTATAAATAATTCTTTCCAGGATGACTCTATTCCAAAATTTCTGTGTTTTACTAAACATTGTGCAATGTGGTGATATATGGAGGGGCAGGCTCAGGCCAGAACAGATGAGCAGTGCCATCCTGTACCTGGGTTATGATTAATTCTGCCTTTCATCACATGAAACATTGACTATCAATCTCTTTCCCCTCATCTTCTACTTTTATAGCAGCAGAGACACTACCTCAGATATATTATGATGCCATAAAGGATGCTGATTATTTATTTAGAAGAAATGAAATGTGGTTTAATGGAGTGTGTATTGGGCTCAAGGCCATTGAGCGGGTTCTGGTGTTCTGGGCTTCAGTGCATATGCTCAGGGTTTTCAAAGGAAATCAGTCTCGACTCATGAGCCATTTAAAAGCTCATCTTGGTTCTTTCCCAGCTCCACTGCTGGCTGAGTTGCAGCCCTTTCTTTGTCTGACTCTCCCATCACTTGAGTTGGGAGAAAAATGGGCTCCAGCTCTTCATGAGCTCCTTAGTCCTGCTGGACTCCAGACACAGGGCTCTCAAAATTTCTTTTCCAGCCAGGAGAAGCCTTGCCCATGGGAGCTGGAGGTGCCTTCCAAGAAAGCATTTCCCACACACGAGCAAGCACCCAGGGGGCACCGATGGATACGTCAGAATAATGTTTGACCTGGCCCAAAATCTGGGCAGTGCAGCCATCACCCCCTTGCCGGCCACTGTGCAGGTTCCTGGGACTGCTCCACACTGGGCATCCCTCCCATTAATACAGACTGGGATGTCTTAAGGGATTTAAGTCTAAACTTCAGTTTCCCATGTCTCTCCGAGTTCTCAGTGTGCTCTCCAGCAATGCCTCCACCATAGGGGTGGTGTGATGGACAGAGATGAAAAGGAGCATGTATCCAAATGAAACCACGCCGCTGGGGAATAAAGTCACGTAGCTATGGGAAAAACATCTGTCTGTGAAGACCTCCCTTGACTTCAGCACGCACATTCTACTCATTATAAACTGTCTTTTTATATAACTTGACCTAACAACATCTGCAAAATCCTTGCTTTTTTGAAACAGCTATGAATAGATCACTGTTTGTTTCTGATTAAGCCTGATTCATTTATCATTCTGGTCAGGCTTCCATTCCTGTAAATACATTTACTCTCAAGTTCCTCAGTATTTAAAATACATATTTCATAGTAATTCTGAGGTCAGAAAACCAGTCTGCCAAAGACCATGTGCACATTTCTACAGCATAAATTTTATTTTTTTTGCTTGCTAAAAATAATGACAGTGTGCTACATCACAATTTCGGAAGGAAATTTATGGTAATCAGTTCTGTAAGAGATTTAATGGTTGGTTTTAAGTGTAAAGTGTTCCCAGAGATAGTTCAGTGAAGCCACTGTTCAATTAGTTGCTCAATTATAACACTGATAAATTGTAGGAAATGTAGAACATTTAGGGATAGCCATTAGAAGAGAAACTGTACTGGCAGTAAGCTCACAAGTTCACACACATGAATTTTCACACATTCTTACACAAAAGTCAATTTTAAAGCAGAGTTAAGGCTAAAACACCTTTTGTCAGAATTTAGAACCTGTTGTCTAATTAAAATCAAATTTGAAAGAGCCCAAGAAACCTGAAGATAATCCCTGCCAATGTGACAAAAATCAGCAGTGGTTAGGGAGGAGAGGCGTGTGTTGGGATGCTGGTGGAGAGGACACGTGGTCCTTGGCTGCAGTCCTGCCCACTGGGCAGCTGACCCCAGCCCTGGCTCACCCCAGGGGACATCCATGAGGACGTGGGAAGGAGCTGGGAGCCCCACAGGGGGTGGGACTGGGGGTCAGACACAAATCTCTAAGGCTGATCACTTGGCTGCACACAGAACAACTTGGTTTTTTGCAAGGTTTCCACTTGAGGCATTGACTTTGTGGTTTCCATGTATAAATTGACTTTGTTCCCTGCAGTGGCACCAGGTAACCCAAGGGATGCCCCAGGATGTGAGATGCAGGTTGAGTTTGCTGTAGGATGCACATGGGGATGAGACAGGAGGTGCTCCAGCCCCAGCCCAGCCTGTGCCCACTTCACAGGTCTCTGCTCAAGCTGCTGCAAAACCAAGCGACCACATCACTTCTCCAACTAGTCTTGGACTAATTTTAATGTGACGATGGAGGTGAAAAATGAGTTCCCTCTTTGCACAGCTGCACTCTGATCTCGGTATGATTTCATCTGTATTTCTAGAAATCTAGACGTTTCCAGAAATATCTGACTAAGTAATCTCTTCGTGGCTCTTCAGCAACCCCACTGGCTCCTGCCACTCAACCTGTTTGTTAAAATTAGCAAAACATTACATAAAGGCTAAGACAGTTCTCAGTTTGGTGTTGAGTTCAGCTAAAGGGTGTCTAACCAACACAAACTGAACTAACCTTCCAAGAATGGTCCGTGGGCAAGGGTGGGAAACATGAGGTAGCTGCTGGGAGAACACAGACAGATGTCGGAAACATTTCTCCATCTGTAAACAAACAAACAGCCCGACACCCAAATCAGGCCAGTCTGGTGGAAAATATCAAAGTCATGACCTTCATCAAAGGAAAGAAAACAGATGACACAGCAGCAGTACTCACCGTTTTCCGTATCTTTGGGTACGTCGTGCTGGTTTTACGAGGATCTCCAGGGGAGATGAACTGAAGTGACCGGTTTAGCTTCCAGTGAAGCTTTTTCATTTCTCAATCACCATCTGAATGGGGACAACCCAGTCTCCGTTTGTTTTTGTTTTCTTCCTGGTGATCTTCTCTGTTTTTATGTCTGCTCCCTAATTTCCTTTCTATTTTGTTTTCCTTTTCCTTTCCCCTCCTTTCCCCTCATATTTTGCCATTTCCATTCACTTTTCCTCTGTTCCCCTAACTCCCTTAGAGCTCTACATTTGTACTACTTAAAACTGAGTCCCTAATCCACCGTTGTTATTTACACACACATTTGCCCAAGCAGTTGAGCGTAATATGCCACTTCTCATTCACTGTGTCTCATTCCCCAGCTGCAAACAGGCCCATAGCCTATTGCAAACATAAAAAAAAAATCCCACATATAATTTAAATCAGCTTATTCATATGGCTGAATTAACCTACAAGACATGGTAACTCAACTAGTTGCAATTGCCCAGCCTTACTTTTAGTTCTGTTGAGGAACAGCCCCATTAAGTTACATACCAGCCAGGCAGAGGCTGTAAATTCCACATTGTTTTGGCCACAGCATTGAAGAAATAATAATTTATCATAACATATTTCTAATTTTGATTTTGGGTGCCTCATTCCCTTCCAAGTAATGGTGTTCAGAGTTGAGCTTCAGGAGTGGGATATTTTCAAATTTTGCAAACAGAAATCCTTTTTGCACATCTGACCTTTGGTGTGTCTGAATTTATCTTGTTGTTTTCATGAAGCTGGTGTGTTTGTGAACAACCAGGGCTGCCTTGTTTACCTACCCTACAGCACCTACTTACTTTACATACCCAAAAGTGGTGACTTGGAATCATATCATAGCCCCTCCACAGGGTCTCACTGTGGCCCCAGACCTTCCTGGGCAAGCACAGCAGTGACTGTTTCACTGCTGCTCAGTGGTGGAGATGCTCCAGTGGGAAAGTCTCATTGCCAGCAACTGGGCACTCTCAATCCCCTTTCTCCAGCTGCCCCCAGACACTCGCCTATAGGATAACACCACCCCAGAGCCTTCCCTGCCAGGAATCCATCCTCTGCCCTCCCTGCAGTGACTCAGTGCTGTCCACAGGAAAAAAAAGAAAAGGAATCACAATCTCAGCAACTTCTGCTGACCCCATTTACAGCCTGCACCACAAACACCGGCGGCAGACCAAAGCAGAGGTGGAAAGCCGAGCTTTGCGTTAGGCAAGCGCCTTGTGGGACCCTGCAAAGACAGATTTGTTTGCGTGCTGCTGGCTCTGGCATGCCCGTGCATGCTTGTGCTGCATTCCCGAGGGAAGCTGGCTTTCAGCAGGGACAGGAGCTGTGTGGGAAGCTGGCTGCTCCATTCCTTCCTTTGATAAAGTGGTGGTGGAGTCCACCTATGAGAGAACTGCCTTTGCGGTCTTTGTTTTGGCAAGGCGGCTCTGTAAAAGTAAATTGAGCTCCCTGCTTTGTAATCTGGGATGATTTTAAATCTCTTTCTGCTTTTTGAAGTTAGGCGGGATAATTAAAGTTGCGCTGGCAAACAGGAGAGGCGATAAGTGGCAAAAGCCAAATTTCAGGCTACAGGCAGTCTGCATGTGCCTGGGATCTGCCTGATGAATAGAGTGAAGTTAAAGGAGGACAAGCTAGTGGGGTTATAACAGCTAAGGAGAGGCAAACACAAATTATACTTTCGCAGGGGCAAAAAAAAAAGAGGTGTCATTCTGCCTCCTCAGGGTAAATTCCATGCAGATAAGGTGGAGCTCGATGGTCTGCAGAGGGAGAGAACGTCTGACACCCTGCTGCATGTCTAGGGATGGTATAGGGGCTATATGCACAGCATGCTGGGCACCCCAACCTGAGTCCAGCCCAGTCAGAAACACCCTGATACAGACACCCCTGTTACAGACACCCTTGTACAGAGAACACCTCCAGGGCAGAGGGGAAGATGCAGCTGTGCTTACCCTCAAGTTCAGAACTTGCTACGAACACAAAGCCTTGGGGGAATTCAGAGGGGTTTGTGTTTTTTTTTTATTATTTACTTAGCTTGTGAGAGTTTAATGTTTAATCATTGCAGAGGAGTGAGTGGGTTACTCATATAATTGTTAGCCATGATTTCTGCCTTTTTGTTTTGTCCTTTGTTCTTCCTTATTGCAGCTCTCGCATTTTGTGGACTAAATTGGCTTCCTATCACAGCCCACTGGTCCTTGATTTCTCAGAAAAGTGCAATTTTAGAGGAGTGTCTCCATTGAAACAACTCAAATTAAGGGCACAGGAGTCAGGAATGGTTTTTGGGTAAATGGAGGGCTCCATAACCCCAAAGGAAGAGGATGCTGCCCCAGTAGAAAGGCATGGTCCGTGTGGGTTCCCCTTGCTGTGGGTACCACCACTCCCACAGAGCAAGGAGCCAGCTCCATAACCTGCTCCCAGCCTTCACCCAGGAGAAGTAACACTGCAATTCCTGTCTCCAGGAAAGAAGTGCAAAAGAAGAAACCAACAATTCTAGCTCCAATCAAAGGAACCATTTGCTGTTAAGCAATTGGAACACTTTTCTATCAAAAAAACTGTATCCTTAAGATCTAAAATCTTTCATCTCTAAAACTGTGAAACAATTTATGAACCCAGGGGTTAGCAGATACTTGCAACCTTGCAGGGCCCTTCTCTAAGGGGCAGGTTGGTGTCCCAGCCCAGGTTCACCTCTGCTCTCTCCCACCATGTGCCACAAAAAACCAGCTGCTCTATTTTGCCCTTATTTTGGCCAGCCTTTTTTCCTTTTGCCTCTGCAAACCACCCTACTATGCTTTTAACGGAGGGAGACACATTTATTTGATGATTTTGATTACTCTTGGTAGGTAATAATTAATTCAAAACAGCACCATGAGATATTTCTGTTGGGTTCTTACCGCTTTTAACAAAACTGTAACTGAATTAATCTCTGTTAAAAGAAAGATATGCCTCTTAATTGCCATCAAATATTTATTTCATCTTTTATTTAACACTGCATCAGCTCTACCTTAATCCTTTCTAAACTGAATTCATCCTTGTGTTAGTGGTTCATAAGACATTATTTAGAGGTAATTTCTAGTGTTGAAGTCATTCCTAGTCAGACATATGCCCTATGCCACTATGGCTGCTTTTAAAAGTTTCCAAGGTGTAATGAACCTACCAAAAAATCCAAAGAAATCATCTCTGTTTCCTTTTCCCAACACAAATCAAGGTTGATAGAAGCAGTCATCTTTTCATCATTAGTATCAGAATTGTACTCAGTCATTAAAAAAATAAAAAATAAAAAAATTGATGGATTTCATAGCCAGCTGTCTACAGAATAATAACAAAAAGCCTAAAATGCCACAGAGCAGCCCAGTACACCTTCTGGAAATGGTGTCATTTCAGAGATCAGGAGAAACAAAAATTCAACCCACTTACCATGGAAATTGGGTCTTTACCTTTAAAACATAAAGCCACCAGGGTAACTTAGCTGAATTTCGTGGCTGGGTGAGCACAGTAGCTTGACGACAAAGGTAGCATTTGGCATGAGAACAGCTGTCAACATCTGTCCACTTTGGGCTGACAGATGGCAGGGAGCAGAGACGCCAGCGCTGTCACCGGCTGAGCAGAGGTGCAGATGACCTGGCACTGCTGCTGTTTACACAACCCCTTGAAGCTACTGCCACAACCTGTGCAGCTGGTTTTAGCAAGAGTGGAAAATCTGTGGAGAGCAAGGAAATGCTGAAAAGCCAGACAAGCTGGAGCAATATCTGGAGCGGCGCTGGGCGCGCTGTCAGTCAGATAATTTCCTGCAGCAGTTCGATTTCATCCATGTTCAGCCCTGAGTGTGCCCGCTGACGGCAACAGGGCTTAGGAAAAGGGCTCCAGAGGAAAATTGGTGTCTCCTCAAGCATCCTTGGGGCTGAAGAAGGAGAGGTCAGGATTGCCTTTGTGCCCTGGGGCAGGTTCTCACTGTGCTCCAGGGACAGGGGCTGCTATCTCCATGTAAAACCCTGTTCCCCTCCTCAGCAGGGCTGGAGCTGCCTCTGGCTCTGGGTCTCCCCACCCATCAGTGACAAGCTCAGTGTGGATTCTGGATAGGTACTGTTGGCAACAGGGGATTTTATAAACCACAACTACATCTGTTACCATAGAACATACTAAAAGAGCCTTATTCTTCCACTGACTTGAATAAAACTATAAATACTAGAAAGACTGTAATAAAGACACAAGCATTTTAAATTGGTAAGACCCAAGCTGGGTAGCTTTTGGTGATACAATATTCACAATTGATTTAAAACTATAGCCCACTGCATGTTGTGCACCAAGTGCAAAGGTTGTGGCTTCCTATATTAGCAGAGCAGCTGGAAGTCACAAACACTGAAATTTGGTCGAGTTTGGGACCAGTTTTCTAGCTGCTTTAATCCCAAAGGTCAATCTTCATTTTTCCTCCAATGTAAATAAAGAGGGACACTGCTGAAGACAGCAGAGTTTGCACAATGACACAAAGGGAGGCTAAAAATATAAATAATGCTCAGAGATATTGGGATCTCCTCAGAAGCAATGAGGTGGGAAAAATAGGGATTATCCATAAAAGGCGACAGGCATTTCACCCAAGAAATAGGAGTGAGCTCAGTTTTTCTGCTCAGAAACCAACCTAAGGCACTACAAAATATTTCTTTTCTGAAAGAGGTGTAAATAAAGGAATAAGCTGGGAAGGGAACACTACTGGGCTAAAAAGCTGGAGTTTGGGAATGTCTCCAGAGCCTCACTGTTTCATACATTTTCTAATTCTAAACATTCAAAGATCGTTGCATTCCTTCTAGATGCTCTGAAATAATAACCAATGTTTCTATTTCCCTTTTTATACATAGGCACAGAATTGTTTTTTGAGGGTTTTTTGTTATCTATTTGAGTTGTGTAATGTAGTATGGTGGATTTTATAGAGATAAAATCCATTTATAGATATATCCTTATCTTTTAATAAATCTTTAATAATTGCTAATTTTATGAGCTTAAAAGTTGCAATGTTAATTGTTGACCGGGCTCTCTATACGCTTCAATTCTTGTACATTTTTGAATGGCTGTGTGGGCGACACAATCACATGGCAGTGAACGAGCCAAGGTGTCTGCTCTTCAAATAGCACCAGTTTTTGGCTTTAATGCCACCTCTGTGCCAGCTCAGAGTGCCAGGTGATACCTGATCTGGCACAGCACCTGCCAGGGCAAGAGCGGGCTGGGAAAAATGTTGCTCCCATCTGAAATTATCAAATGAGGTTGTGCTGGTGCTGTGCTGTGTGTCATGGGGCTGAGGGAAGTGTGATTTGGTACTGGGAGCCTCTGAAGTTACTCCTCTGAGGTAAAACACCACGTTCTAGATGTTGCTGCTTGGATGTCCACCTTGCTATGAAAAATCATGGTCTAAGGCTTGGCCACCTGTGGGGGCACATCCTTAAGTGGGTACCCACGAGAGGGGTTGAGGACTGGTGGCACCAGCAGTGGGACTCTCACCACTGGCACAGTGCTTTGATGTGCCACAGCCAGAGGGACAAACCCAGAGTGCCATCACCAAGGGATTCCCCAGCTTGGGAAATGTCACAAGGGTGTGCCGAGGGCAGGGCGTTGCAATGTACTTTGGGATCTTGCTAAAACTGAATGAAAACTTTCTTACTTCCACCCACCGTGGACTGGGACATGGACTGTCACTCTGAGCTGTCATGGCAAAGTATAATGTTATAGCTCTGGGTAAAAGTAAGAATGAGAGCAGCTTCCACCCCCAGTTTTACTCTGCACTGTACTATCTAATATAAATGGAAATCATCTCTGTTAAAAAAATGTGCATAGTGAAATATTAAACAAGTAAAACACACAAAATAGTGTTTCTCTGCCCAATGGCAGCAGCAAAGCACTGTCCTGACCTGACTGCAACAGCCTGTGAGCTGAAAGCCCCTCAGGCAGTTTGCATATATTTCAGTGCAGAATACGCCCTTTTCTGAAGAAGATTAAGCTCTCATCTTTTAAGCTTTGAAATGAAATGAAAGCATATAAACCTTTTTATTGCAGGGACATTGCATTTTAAAAACAATTCACTTTTTTTCTTTTTTTTTAAATGCAGAACAGTTGTAGGTTAAAATTAAAAAAAAAAAATGGGGAGGAAAGGTCTTTTTGTTTTTTGCTAATAAACTTTATACCTAGAAATGATGGAAACAACATAAAAATGCACCATTTGGTAGAAAATGAGGATTAGATTTTAGTATAATGCTGTGCACGCTGGAATGAGGAAAACAACTGCAACATAAGAATATTAAGAATATGAAACTCCTAACAAACTCAAAGCATTTAAATATGACTTTCAGGGAAACAGAGTACTTAAAAGCTTGTGAAATCTCTGTGTATCAGTGCCTATACACAGCAGCTACGTCAGAGTGCTTTTCTACTTCAGTATCAAATTAATGACAAGATCGAACTACTGGCAGCTGAGGCTGAATGAATTCAACCTCCATGTGAGATTAAATTCCCAAGCTCTGTCAACATCATTTCATCAGAAGAGATGAAGTTTTGGCTTTGAAATGCATATTGTAAATATGCTTTAAAGCAGCTTTGGAATTAAACTCTCTGCTTGTATGTGCAGGGATTTTAATGCTTCTGCTCCTTTCCTCCCCATGGGGGTGTGGAGGGAAGAGGTTTGTCTGCATTGTGGCCATCACAGGGTTCCTCTGTAAGGCAATGACTGTAGAGAAACCTTTAGTGCTGGTTGTCTGCAGGGATGGAGAGGATGTTTGTCCTTTGCTACCCATTAGACCAGCTCAGGGATCAGTGTTACCTTCTGGAGCTTCAGGAACCAGCCATAAACAAGGTGAGCAAGGGTCTTCTCCTGAGGCAGACAGGAAAACCTGGTTTCTTAGGGTCTGTCGTGCTCATGTGTGGAAGTCACAGCAACCGGCAACCCTGAAAGATGAACAGTTGTTCTTCTCCAGGTCATACTGACGGGAGCCTCGGAGAGTTTTTGATCTATTTCTACATTATGGCAAATAATTTAACTAGGTAATAAATACTACCTAATTAGTCCCATGGCACTGCAGAAAGCCCAGACATTCATCCTCTGGGATAAAGTTTAATGACTGAAAAGCTTTCCTTGGTTGCTAGCACTGAAGGTGTCAGCAGAGTAATGACCTTGCTTGGTCACAGCCTCCAAGAAAAGTCGTCCCATTGAGGTCAGCAACACCCCTCTTAAAATAGTGCACAGGAGGCAGACTGCATGTGGATGGAATTTGCAATATTGAACCCATAAAAAAGAATATAGTGACAGCATTTTGCTCCACACTTAGTAATTCACTGCCCAGGCTTTTTCCTGTTTTCCACTGCAACGTAACTGTTAGTTTTAACAAAACCGTTTTGTCTAAGGCCGAATTAATTTCTTTAGAGCAATGAAGTGAGGTTTTGTTCCTAGCCCTTTATTTCTGCATATGTATAAAGTTGCTGAACTTCCTCTGCTGGATAAAATTATCCATCATGAAAATACAATTAGAAAAGTGAAGAATCGGGATATTTTGGAATTGTTGAATATTTCTGCTTCGCTGTCAAGACACTCAAGATGTGTATTTGTATATACAAGGTATATGATATGCATATTTATATTTGTTTATTTGCAGATGGATAGATAGATAGATAGATAGATAGATAGATAGATAGATAGATAGATGATAGATAGATGATAGATAGATAGATGATAGATAGATAGATAGATAGATAGATAGATAGATAGATAGATAGATAACTACTCTTTTGCATACTACAGCTATACATGTGTGTTCTACTGGGAGTTTCCTTGTGAAATAAACACTTGTTCTAAAAGGTGCATATTGTCATAGGTCACTCACCAGATGTTATTTATTACAGACTGTTCTGAATAACTGAAATCCCAGCAGGAACTGATGTCCAAACTCTCTTGCCCCTTTCAGTGATGGGAATCACAAGCAGGCCCTGAGTAAAGGATTGGTACAGGAGGGGCCTGCCAATATTTTCTGCCAGACATAAAGACTGTTGTGAGAATACCTGCCAGCATTTGAAAACTATGAATAGAGACAACTGGACAGGAAATAAGTGCCTGTTTCATAATTCTGCTGGGATATACTGGGCCCTGAACCAATTTCTCCATTGAAGTCAGTGGCACTGCATGGGGCAGTGCAGACTTTATTCTTGAAAATGTTCAGGCGTGGCAGGGTAGGTGAAATACAGATTCTGTCCTTTGCAATCTCTGCACGCCTACCTTGTATTGCAGAGTAGGAAAGTCCCCACACGGTCTAATCTTTTCAGATCTGAAGTTTACCTGTTTGTCACTGCAATTATTTTCAACTGCTACATTTGCACACTCCACAGAGAGGAATACTGGAAATATTGAGGTGCTTCAAAGTCAGTGAGCTCAGCTGAGCTTTAAGTAGCCGGTGTACCAGTACAAATCATAACACCAGAACTATGAGCAGCTGCTTACTGAAAGCAAGTTATGCTTTAAATTGAGACATTAGAAATAGCTATATTTATGGGGTTTATGTATATATATGTATATATATGTATAGATGTATATATACACACACAAAGTTGTCTTCTTAAAGGAAAGGATGCAGTAGTCTTCCATGAATACATTAAAATACAATATGAGGTTTGCTACCTGCCTCCATTAAAATATATTCTTTCTTTTAAATGGAATCATCTTAATTTTTTTTTTTACTTTCCTGAGTCTTATTACCAGAATTCATGGCTCTTCAAACCTTGCATGGGAGGCTGGAGAAAGTATTTGAAAATTAAGGCATATCAGACTGCAGATTGCCATAGTTTTTTTGTGTTACGGAATGAGTTTTGAATGCAGAAAGGGAATATAGTTTTGTAAAGGGCTCTTCCATGTGCAGTGCAGAACAGGCCACGTCCTGCAGTCATTTCATGAGCTGACACTGCCGGGATAGTTCTGTCAGGAGCAGAAATGTCAGCTTGGGACTTTAGCGGGGGAGGGATGTTAATTGTCTTGCATTAACTCCAGTACAACACTGTTAAGTGAAAATCAACCAAAAAATGTATGAATAATTGTGAATGAAGTCCAGATTGAAAGGCTTCTGGCTCGTGCAGCTGCAGAGTGTGTGACCTCTCCAGGGTTTGATAGGGAAAAGTTGCCATGGGAATGGTGGGGCATTGTTTGTGGCTGACTTCAGCTTTTATTGTCGTGCTCTGATTACAGCTTTTGTTTCACTGTCAAGTATGGTTGTTACATGCCAGCTTGAAACAAAGATGTATTTACAGGCTATGGCCGAGTTCAAATGATTTCTATAATTAGAAATAGCACTGCTTTAAGCAAGGAAAAAAAAATCTTTATTCCTATTTCAGAAAACACTAAGTTCTTCAGTATAAATATAGTGTAACTTCCCAGTAAAACTGGTTAAACATCATTACTGGAAATTGCTGTTTGCTCCTAGGACCGATGGCAAAATGCTCTGAGGAAGCACCTGAGCCCCCAGGATGGTGTGAGCAGGGAAGTGCAGGGGATGATTCTCCACGTGTCCAAACTCACTGAGTCATAGAATATCTTGAGTTGGGAGGAACCCACAGGGATCAGAGTCCAACCCCTGGCCCTGCACAGACAGCCCAACAATCCCACCCTGTCCCTGTCCCGTGTCCAAACCCTCCTGGAGCTCTGGCAGCCTTGGGGCTGTGCCCACTGCCCTGGGGAGCCTGGTCAGTGCCCAC
>JAWWTY010000158.1:31574039-31584202 GCA_035222235.1 Margarornis squamiger
CATGTGGTGTGTCCTGTGGGCACAGCCGTGATGTGTTCCATGGGCACAGCCATGTGGTGTGTCCTGTGGGCACAGCCGTGATGTGTTCCATGGGCACAGCCATGTGGTGTGTCCTGTGGGCACAGCCGTGATGTGTTCCATGGGCACAGCCATGTGGTGTGTCCTGTGGGCACAGCCGTGATGTGTTCCATGGGCACAGCCATGTGGTGTGTCCTGTGGGCACAGCCACGTGGTGTGTGTGTCCCCCGGGACGGAGGGGTTGCTTTTTGGCTCGGTGGGTTCGGGAGCCCTTTGGGGAGGCCTGTGTTGGAGAAGCTGTTGCCTGTGTCAGCTGTTGTTTGCTGAGCCGGAGCGATTTTAAATGGATAACCTGACCATAAATGAATGTTAAAGTGTAACTACTGTTGTTATACCCGCGGTTTTTATCACCTGTAAAATTCCGGATAGGCGCTTGACGTGCTGCTGACTTAATACAGAATTAAATACTGCCTGTGTTGTGCAGTTCCCTTAGGACGGACTAAGGCATGACCTTCATAAAAGGCATTATATTAGTGCATAAAATGTTTGCAAAGTAACATCGAGAAGACAGCAGTTTCTTTTTGGGGAACAGACTGCTGTTTTGAAGCCTTTTTTGAAAACATGCCTCATTTTCACTAATCAGTGTGCTGTGTTTATAATCAAGCAGAATGAACAGTCTTCAAGAGGGGAAACAGTTATTAATTTGTTAGGCTGAGCAGCTGAGTTAGGCGTGAGCAAAACGGTGTTATTTATCTGAGTAAAACTCAGCTTTTAAAAATTTTTTTTAGGTTCTTGCCTCCTTACCAAAGCAGAGTACTTTTAAAGAGACTACTAGGCATATAGCAAGCTGGATGGCATCAGCTTTTTTGTTGCCTTCTGACAAATTCCCTACTTTACTAACAGAGACTATAATGTCTGTAAAGATAAATTTTCTGTTCTCTTCCCATTCCCCAGTCCCATCTATGACACTGGAAGACAGAGCCATATTTGACCATACAGTTTGGGCCTAGGAGATGTGAGGAATGGCTTCTCTCTGTTGAATCCAGGAGGGTTTGTTGGGGTTTGTGGGTGATTTTTTTTTAGATCTGTCCACTTCCTTTTTTATATTTGGGCTGTATTCATTCTAAAGCAGCACAAATACAGTCTTTACTGAGCTGGAACTGTACCTGGTAACTTGGGTTGCTCTGTGATGAATTACTCTGTCTTACTGAATTTACTGTGGTGGGATGAGAGTTTTTAATAGTTTTGATTTGAAAATAGTGATGAAGTGTGATAAAGTCGTGTCAGTTTTTATCACAGCTGAGTTGCTACTTCAAAGTAAATTCAGTAGTCTATAAGAGGGTCAATACATCCAATTATGTATAGGAAGACTTTAACTTTTATCACTTGTGCTCATGTGGCTCTACACTGGATAAATTCACAGGACACTCATGACATTCCAGTGAGTCTTAACAGTGGGTTTGGAACAGCGAACTTACGTTTTAGGTCCATGCAGCCTTGTTTCCTACTCTTGGTTATTTTTAGTTGGGGGAGTCACACAAGTAACAATACATGAAACTGTCAGGTTTGTAAAGCAGAGAAGTGTAGAAGTGCTGCTTTCCTGTTTGTCACATGAGTCAGTGTTAAAAGTGGGCTGAAATCTTTCGTGGTAGAGAGAGATGCTTAGACTGGTTGGTATTTGGAGAACCTCTTAATTCAGGCATAGGTAAGCACTGATGCAGAAAGTGATAAATCAAGAAATAATACGGGGGGAGGTTGTGTGTACTGGGTATCACTGAATGCTGGACTCATGGAGTCAGCTTTGCATAAAAAGTAAAACTTTGTTCTGTTCTGTTTGCAGTTATTAAACATTGTGATTTAATTTTGTGAGTGTAGAAAATTTAATTTCGAGTTCATCAGTTCTAAAGATAAAATCTGTTTTCTTAAGCTATTTCAGTGCTTTATAGCTACAGTTGGCCTCATGTTCCATTGTGTAGCTCTGCATTTTAAGGGTGAATTAAAGAAAAAGATGCACAGTGGGTCACTGACAGGTATATTGCAGTGTTTAAATGTTTTAAAGAAGATGCTTTCACATAAATTAGAGAATAACCAAAGAAGAACCAGTGAATGAAGAAAATAGGCAGCATCTTATTGCTTTTCTTACTCTCCCTCCTTCTCCCTCTGTATTTATCTTTCCTCAAGAGTCGACAGACATACACATGGGGCAATAAGGAAGGTATGTACCTGAGGAAGAGACCTGAATGCAGGGAAAGGCCTTGTTTTTTCCAGGTTGCGGTGTCTTATTTTCGAAGGCAAGGGGGGCTATATCAGCTCAAATAAAGGCTGCTGTATGTCAGAGGGTTGGTGTAGAAGAGATGGAAGTGCAAAAGTCAGTTTTTATTGACTGTAACAGATTAGAAAGAACTTGAGGACATTACTGAAATGTGGACAGGTCTCTGCTTGTAACACAGTCTCCAGTGTAGTGCTGGACGTAGCCCAAACTGCCAGGCCTGCAAAATTCTTAATCTATTTTAGTAGATTTAGAATTCCATCGATGTCTTTATTACTGGCTGTTCCTGGTTATTTAAGCTGACAGTTATCAGAGTAAATGCAGTTCTTTCAGAGTGCAGCGACCCAGCAGCGTTGGGAAGTGAGTGCATGTTCTAATGAGAAGTTTTCTTGCATGCTCTGGTGTGCACTTGGATGTGTCCAGCTGTACATCAGTGTTTAGACAAACAAGAACTTGTGACACAAGAGCATGTATCTTTCTTGCCAGGTGGTTTTTGGCAGGTTGTTGTTTGGTGGTTTTCTTTTCACTGATAATTAAGACAATAGAAACATTCTCAGAAAATACTGGCGTTTGGAGCCAAGTGAGCCTTTGTACAGTTGTATAATTGCATGAAAGTACAGGATAGTAACTTACTTCAGTGCCAAAATAGGGGAATTCAGGTAACTGGCTTTAGCATAAAACATTTTTACAAAGTGGAGCAAGTGCTTAAAGAAGTCACTAGGAAACAAATTATGTAAGAAACAGAACGGTCAGTACATGCATTCTTTTGGTTTTGGGCCTAAATGCAGTAAGACATGGCTAGAACCATTGCTATCAATGATTTATAAAATTATATAAGAAACCTAAATATCAAAATTCTAGTGAGCTTATCTGACATTTAAAAATAATGAAACTGCTTTTAAAAAAACTGCCTGCTGAAGAGGTCTGAGTAATGAGAATGGTTCAAGTTCAGGTTTTGAAGTTACACTACAGTGCAGAGAATGTCTGAAATGAATTGGAATGGGAGATCTGGCAGAGATGTTTCAACATTTTTTCTACTCTTGCACTGATCTCTCAAATTAGGGCTTTGAAAATATATGGGTCTAAGGTCATCTTGCCACATGCTGTACCCTAACTGTGAGAAATATTTAGATACGTGTTCATATATGGCTCAATTCTATAAATAACACTTTCCTCTCAGTGCTTGGTAAAGCAGCAGGGTTTTGTTGCTGTTGAGGAAGGAAGCTGGTTCATTGTCTCAGCACTAAGCAGCATTTTCTCCCTCCAGGGACTTGCAGAAGCATCTAGAATGTGTAGGTGTTTCTTTAATCTTGGAGAAGGAACTTATTAAACTTTCTGGTGCAGAACTGTATGAGCCACTTACTTTTAACAGATGTTATCTGCTTGAGGAGGGAGTTGCAGGTTTGGTAGACATTTGTGGCATTCAACAGTTTAAACAGTTTTCAGGTTTGAACATATGCCTTTGCCTTAAAATCTGAATAGTTTCAGGTATTTTATGTAGAAGAAAGGTGGTTCAGTGGTGAGGTTGCTGCTCTGGGACTTGGGAAACAGGTTCAGCTCACTGTGTTGCCAAAAAGCTTCCTGTGTGGCCTGGGACAAGCTGCTTCTCTGTCCCTCTGTTCTCAGACTGAGACTGCAGAGCTTTGCAGGAGCATTGTAAGGGTATGTCAGGCGTGATGTGTCCAGGGTGGTAGTCCAGGTGTGGTAATAGAGCTCCATTGTGCTGGGAGGGAGAGGCTGAAAAAACTGCCCAAGGTGGAAACCAGGGATAAGCTCCAGGCAGGAGGAGTAAAACCAGAAAAATAAGTGGGGGAAAAAAAAACGTTTTGACTGGAAATATCTTGGGTCAGTTAATGACAGAGAAAACAAGTCCTTGAAACTTTAAAAAGCACTGCATTGCTTTTCATGTTTAACAAAATTTAAAAGCAACGCTTAAAATACCCGCACAAACATGCAAATCTTTTCTGTCGTGGTTCTGGCACACAAGGAACAGTAGCAAAGCTCTCTGTTGCTGTTCTCTTCTTTGGAAGATGGTTTTTATTCTAGCTAGCCATTGCATCCAGATACTTTGGGTATCAGTTTTGTTCCTTTGTTCATCTGGTGTGATAGCCCCAGTCTTTTAAATTAGGTCTGATTTATTGACTTTTCGTGTGAAAGATGCTGAGAAAAAATAGTGTCTATACCTCCCCATTTCCCCAAGGGGGAAAGGAATTTGCAGCCACCTCTAAAGAGCAGTGTCTTTAGTAGTTACAGAGCTACAAGTATTTTGGATCTAAAATCCTTCTGGTGGAAATAGGGCCTTGTCATTGCTATAAATTGAAGAAGTAGACTAGACAGCAGTTATTAAGATTTGCAAACACTTTTCATTGTTGAGAGTTGACACTCCCAGGAACAGTCTGCATACTGACAGATAGGTGATAAATTCATTCATTTAATATGTAATTGTTTTGATGTGTATGCTCTCCTTGGGTGCTTTGGTACCCACCACATTTACATCCCATGTCCAAGAAAATGTGTTTGAACTTGTTCAGACTAGGGACTTAATTAAGTGTTCTGCTGTTAAAGTCTAAAACAGTTACATGCCAGGTCTGCTGTACCAGTGAACAGTCCTCTTAAAGCTGCACTTCAAAAGATGTTGTTAAATATATTGGTTAACTCTTTAGGGAGGCTTAAAATGACAAATGCAAACTTAGGCTGTACTAAAAAATTGTTTGACGAGTTATTTCTGTATCTAGTAGACTCTGTGCCTGTGTGTGCACTAGTGCTGCTTAAAGGACGTTCTTGCTTCAGAAGAGTTCCTGCTTATTCAGGACTTCAGGCTTTGGTTGTGTTGTTTTTTCCTTATTAATATTTTTAGTATTTCTTCCTTAAATCAAGTTCACTGTAGGTCCTGTAATTTATCTATACTGTCTTGCTAACTTGTGCTGGTTCTCTGGTTTTTGGGTGGAGGAGCCTGATTTCTTCAGAAGGCTCATTTGCTCCCCTCTTTGGGGAAGGCAGAAGGGCGGTGTGTTGAAAACCAACCTGGTGCACGTTCATGGAACCTCCAGGATTTCCAGGCGTGTTGTTGCACATACACAGGACTTGTGATCCCTCTGGAGCGTTTCCATCTTGCAGTGTGTAGGTCAGACAGCAATCCTGCAAAGTGCCAGGAGCCTGGTGACTTCCTGGTACTGTTGGGATTACTGTGTAGGTGGAGTGGTGTTATTCTCCATACACACTGTGACTTGGGGTTTGGGAAACACCTTTGTCAGTGCAGAGCAACAGCTGGGGAGCAACTGGTATTTGTGTCATCCCACAAACAAGAAGGAAGGTGAGGAAGAAGGTCAGCAACCAGACGTGGGCTGTACCTGATGTGAGGACAATTCCTTGGGCTCGTGGCTTGCTTCCAAGGAGGAAGGCTGCTGGAAATTATTTCTGTGAGAAGTTGCAGGGAACGATGTGCTTCAAGTCAAGTGTTTGTGTGCTGGCACTGTGCTACAAAACCTGTCACTGCAGATAAGCTTTCACTTACAGGGTTTCTCTCTGAGTCAGGTGAGACTTTCATGAAATATGCCAGATTTCATTTTCTTGATTTAAGTTGTATTAAAAAAAGGGGAAGGTGGGGAGGAGGGGAGGCAGTGTCCCAAAAACCTTGCTGTTTGGTGGGAGCTTAATTTTCATCTCCTACCATGGTAAACAGGAGCTGATGTGTTCTATAAATGCTCATTGGTTCTCTTGCATGAGACAGACAAAGCCTTGTTCTGCCTAAAGAGCTTTCACTGCACTTGCACTTACTGAAGAGCTCTGAGATTAGTCCTAATCTCTGTGAATCCTTGTGTATATAATTGATAAGTGAGCTAGATTCTAGGGGAGATACTTCCATCTTTGCAGTACAGGGAATTTTTTAGGCCACGTAGTGGTTTATGCAGTGAACCAAACATGGTCTGTACGGAAAAGTCCCATGGTATTAAAATAACAGTGAGGTGAAATTTTTAACAGCAGTAATTTTTCCTCCCTGAAGTTTTTAATGTGGAGGAACTGTGGCTTTTTTTTTAATTATTATTCTGCATTGAATTTGCTAAATTAGATTTGTAAAATCAAATTTGATAATTTGAGTGTTTTGTTTGCCTTAAATACTTTTACATTTTTTAAAAGGGTTAAACCTTCACCTGATAATCTTCTATTCGTTATTTGGTACTTTAAATGAACTGAAAATTCAGTTATTTACAGCCCTTTTTAGACTCCAGTTTGGTAACAAGTGTTAAAGGAATATGCTTTCTTTGAGCTCACAGTAAGACAGAGTTTTTAATGTTTTAAACTTGTGTTTGGAGAGAGTAATATGTGATATTTTGTGCTCTTAGTAGACAGATGTAATGTGGAATCACAGTTTTTCAGGTCTTCAGCTATTCAGAGCTGGCTTTAGAGTGTCTTAAATAGGTGGAGTTTAATGGAATTGGTCTGAGTCTGATATTCTTGCATTTAAATTTGGAACTCACCTTTGGATCTATATGCAAAAGGTAATCCTTTACTACTCTGTTAAGTCTCCCTCTGTTTGGCTTCTACCCAGTGCTTTCAGCACAACATTTTGGTGCTACTGAGGCAGATCATTTTTTTTTCAAGTAGTACTTTCCAAATTAATTTAACACACTCTTATGTACATGCTGCTGTTTCATTAACAATGTTAAAGTACTCTGTGAAAACTGAAGAAGATATTTTCAACTTGCTAATTTCCTAACCAGCTGGCCTTTTCATTTCTTGAATACTTCACAGGAAGGAGGTCTGTATTTGTTTATACTGGGGAGTTTATACCCGGGATTCAGAGTGAAAATCAGCAAGACTGGCTCAAAAATGGCAAACTTCTTTTTTTAACCAGCCTCGCCTTCTTTTTTTGTTGAACTTCCTCAAGTCAAATAAGCTTTACCAGGTTTTGTAGTTTGATGCAGACGGGAATTTGAAATAGCTGGCAGTGTGTGGAATCCCAGTGCTCAGAGTGGTTGGCCTAAATGAAACAGAGAGTATGGAATAAAATTATTATTGAAATTAAACAGGTTTTTATTACTAATGAGTAACTACTACTACTAACAAATAAACCTAGTAAGTAAAGTGCTTATTCCCTGTTTAATTTTTAATTTGTTGTAGTTGTCATGAACTGAACAATTTCTCTAGACTAAGCCTGTAAGCATTTTCAAGAAAAAGGACTGTTTGTCTGATTTAGAGTTTTGCAGATGGCATTTACATTAAATTTTGAAAAGGTTTATAATAATATTAAAAATAATTGTAAATAGTAACCAACTCTGAACCTGCATTTTTAAGCATTTTAACTAGTCTGAAATTTAATTATGATTTTTAACTGAAATTAATTAGCATTTAAAAACTTGTTTTGAGGCTTGTATGAGATAAGTCAAAGTAAATTAGAGTAACTATATTCTGTTTTCCTCATACTTATCTCTGGTTGCATCTTATTTTGAGTAACTTTGCATTACCTAGACTTAATATGAAGTGATGAAAACTGAACTTCTGACTCTTGTAAAGACTTGGTGGTATTAAACATATTCTTTCACTGTCTCTTAGCTTTGTTATTTTTCTTTACTGCTTTGTAGGCTGGTCATCACTCAAAAGTTATTAATAGCTAAACTTCAAGAGTGTTTTTTTATAGTGGCCTCATTGCACAGGATGCTTCCAGGGCTTTTAGAGGGACAATTAAAATACTTGTTTTAGCTCAGCAAAACCCATTAATAGGTGAGGTGGGTTTTTTTGTTTTGTTTTGTTTTGGCTGTCTTAAGAGATCAGTGATAGAGAGGAGTTTTGCATCCTGTGCAGTGCATTTCCTCGTTTCCTCGTATCCCAAAGCCTTGGGCTGCTATTGCAAATACCTTAAAATGGAGGAAAGCAGGTAATAAATTTAAGAGCAGTTGAATTAAGAGCATGAAACATCACTTAGAGAAATTTCTGCAAAAGGTTTTGAGGAAGTACCAATCTGTTTCGTGTCACTTGTAGATCAGTACATGAAATAGGCCAGTGACTGATGGATTCAGGCAACTTCAGAACATTTTCGTTATAACTCCACTCTTCCCCTAAAACATATTGAAGTTTTTACCCAGACAGTTTGTCTTTTGACTTGCTGGTACACTGGAAAAGAGGGGAACCTTGATCTAACAAGTCTTCCTGGAAAACAGCAGATCAGTGTTTTGAAGACAGAATCATGGCTGAGTAAGACTTAAGTACGAGATAAGGCTGCAGGTTTTGTTAGATGATTCATCAGTGCAAATGATGATTTTTCTGTTTTGTGGTCTGTTTGGGAGCTGGATTAGGTACTGGGAGAGGGACGTGTTGTTTGATATCCTTCATAGTTTGGTCAGGGGTAGGAGAGGTCAATGCTACTAGTGCTTACTTCAGGGTTTTTAATTTTGAAAAAAATTACTTATGCTTAGGAATTCTCTTCCAGGTGCATAGTGGCCTCTTGCAGCTGCTTGCTGCTTTTTTCCTTCTTCTTGACCACTTTAGAGAAGAGGTCTAAATTTAGGGGGCAGTGTATCCTGGAGACTAACAGTTCTCATTTTTAGATGTAGTTAGAACGTTGATAATAGTGTCATAGACTTCTTGAAATCGAAGTCATGTCTTCTCTGTTAAACAGAAGTATCCAATGTCTATTGTGCCCTCCAGAGCAAAAATAAATCATTTGAAAGGTCTTTGGGAAATAGAAAAGCTCGGCATGTAATTTTAAATCCGTCATTTCTGAATTATCTTTGGTTGTCATCAGAATTGCAGCCAAAGCACCTCTCCAGCTCCTGGATTAGTGTTTCTCTGTCATGTTTTTGGTATTAGGAAATTGTAGCTTAAATGGTTGTGTGAAAGATGAGCAGAGACATTGTCTCACAGTTTAAGTGATCTCTCTGGTGGACTGCCTGTGCTGGAAGGGTTTCAAGGGGTTGAAAATAAAGAAGTTTGAACTGTAATATTTATGTGGCTTGTTTTTAGAGGCTGTTCCTGAGCTGGTTGTCTTTTTTCCCCTCTTCCCTTCCTTGTCCTGGATGTACACCAGAAGGAAAGCTTTCATTGCTGTGTTCTTCAGGGGATAAGCAGGACAGTCTGAACTCATCTCTTCCTCTGGGGAGTCAGTAAATGGTCAGTAAAGAGATGACCAGCTGGAGAGTAGCTGATTTACAGCAGGAAGCTGATAGTAATTGCCTAGGCAAAAGCCAGGAGCGCTCACTAATTAAGCTGTCCCTGGAACTGCAGGAAAGACTGGAGATTGCTGGGGATGCTGCTTCCCTTCCCTTCCCTTCCCTTTGTGGTGATGGAGCTGGTGTAAACAGTAGGGCTTGCAAAGGGGGGTGGGGAGGAGGGATGGACATGACTCATGGCATCGTTTTATATTTATCAGGTGGAGCTCTGTGAAGGTTCTTCATTTCACAGAGATGAGTAAGTAGGTAACGTGTCTTTCTTAATCTTCTTAGCTACTAGAAAAAGAACCCCAAAGTCATCTCCTGGGGTAAGTTAAATCCAAAGTTTCAAATGCCCACATGTTAATAGAGCAGGAAGTAGAACTGTTACTCTAAATGAAAGAAATAAAATTAATAAATTATACTCGGGACTTGGGGAAACAACATGTAAAATAAAGCTAAAAGGTAAGCTAAAGGTCTCATCTTGCTATATTTCTTAATCAAGCTCTCCTGTGGGTAGTGCAAAGCCTATTGCATGGTCTTTTATCTGCAGAAAATTTCGCTTTGTCTAGTCAGCCAGCAGACTGTGCTTTGTACCTACCTGTGGAAATCAAATCAGAGGAGAGGCATAGAAAGGTTACCTGGTACGTCTTGTCTGGACTTTATACTTGGAGATACAGAGGCTGTGATCAATCTGTAAAGGAGGTGAGCTCAAGAACAGGTGCTGGTGG
>JAWWTY010000158.1:31584302-31608397 GCA_035222235.1 Margarornis squamiger
TCTGGACTTTATACTTGGAGATACAGAGGCTGTGATCAATCTGTAAAGGAGGTGAGCTCAAGAACAGGTGCTGGTGGAAAACTAAAAATAGGAATTAATGTGGGAGGGTTGAAGCTGTCTGTTATAAATGGTGAAAAGGAGATGCTTGTGTGCCTCTGCAGGTTCTACTTGTGCAGTCATGCGTTTGCAGGGAGACTGGAGAAGGTGATCTGGGATTTTTATTTATAGTGGTGCCCAGGCAGCTTTCAGTGTGTGATATAAATGTTGGGGAATGTCAGTATATGTTGCACCTCAGAGGAAAAGAGCGGGGAGAGGGGAAACCTGAGAGAAGCTGGGCCGATGAGGTATGTACCTACTTAAATTAGTGCACTGGAAAGGGGGATGTAAGGCTTCAAAAATAAGTGAGACGTCCTCTTTGGATTATAACACAACCCTCCAGGAAAGAATTTAAGGGAGCTGAGGGCTTCCTGAATTCATACAGTGTGTCACTGTACACCACAAATGGGTTTTCAGAAATCTTTTAGTTTCTGGTGGAGTATGGTGAGAGCCAAGAGGAAATGGGCCACAGGGATGTTTTTTCTGAAGCAGCACTGTGTCATTGACCCACATCTCCCCTCCCCTGGGCAAAATAAAATGAAGTTGTGTGTGATCTGTAACAGGTTTGATCCCTTCAGCTTTTCTCTCTAAGAACTCATATCTTTTTATATTTGATTCCAGAAGCGGGCAGAATAGCTGATACACTGTCCTGTGCTGCAGGTTCTGCTGCAGAAAATAACTAAGGATGCATGTAATAAGTGCTGTAAGATGTACACATACGTTGAGATTTTTGTTTTATAATTGCCTAAAATAATTTAATGAAAAATAAATCATATCTGTGCAAGACAGGATCTTTACACTGAAGTTCTGGTGAATTCTTAGGCTGATGGCCTTCTAACCAGATTTCCGGTGCTGAGGAATTAATCTTGGAGATCTTCAATTCCTTATATGAATCTTTAGAAAGAACATGGTAATTCCATCATTGTATTTTTGATCTGTCAGGAAGGGTGTCATGGTGGTGGTTTTGTCATGTGTGTTCAGTCGCTTTAAGAACTGAAAGCAAGGCACAAATTAATTGATTTTATTTTTTTTATTTTTTTATGTGCATATCAAATTGCGGTTCGTTAATGAATGCTGAATAGAATTGGTATTAATATACAAGGGAATCTTGCCAAGGTGTAATACAGTGGAAGCAAACTTTTAAAATTATAGAGAACAGTTGTATGATATTATGTTAGATTTCAGTGTACTATAAAGTTACAGGGTTTTTTATTTCTTATTCTCTTAAGAGCATCAGTCTGGTAGAGGTCAGTAATCCCATGAGGAATTTAAAACTAATCTGAAGAAAACAGCAGTTACACAACTGAAGCTTTTGAATTAATGATAGTTTATGTTGTATTTTATTCAGAGGACAGAGGAGCTGCAAAGAATATAATTTTTTAGGCTACAAATCAGCTAGTAGTACTCTGAAAAATCTGTATTAGTTTAGGTTGTTTGTTTGTTTGTTTTTAAAATAGGAGAATTGGTTTATTGAGAAATAAAAAAAAGCTTCTGAATTTTGTCTCTTGCCCTGGAAAAAAGATTTCAAGTATTGGAGTAGTTCAAATTTAGCTAATTGTATGTTCATAATGGAGCATTATGAGTATCCTTTCATTTGCCTAAAAAGGTTTTTTGAATCATAGATGCTCTTATAGGAGAAAAGTGCTTTGAAAATTCAGTTGGCTTTATTCAAGGATTCTTAATCAATTCGTATCTCGTTTCAAAAACAAGTTTTCCTTGTTTCGTTTTCTTCACATCTGCAGAGAACACAGCCTTTAGTCTGCTCAGACAGGAAACCAGCCACCAATATTTGCTTTTTTTAGGCATAAGCCTTTTCTGGGCTTCATAAACTGTTGATATGAAGCCGAAATGGTGTCCTGGAAGTGCCGTATATTTTGTTGAGGGACCACCTGGCCCAGCTTAGGACAATACTGGTAAATGACAATCTTTATATTCATTTAAATGAAAATGGAGTGAGGTGCCAAGTTCTACCACGTTGGAGGTGTAATTTAGAGAACAGATACTCTTAAACTTGCCCTCAGCTGTTAGGTGTGCTTATAGGGACATGTTGCTTCAGTGTGAAATGATCCCAAGAGCCAGCAATTGAATTACTGATGACTTTATTACAATCATGATACTGTCCTGAGTGCTCAAGTGTTTGTTTTGTATTACTTATTACTTGGTTACAGAACTTGTCTTAGATCTATGATATTTAAATTGTAAGGAACGTACCAATAAAATTTATATTACCTTTGAACATTTTGTTACTTTATGGGAAAACAAGCCTTTGCATATTTAAACCATTGTTGCATACCTTAAATATAGAGAGCCTTCTACCTTTTGGAGATAGAAATTAAAGCAAATCAGTGAAGTGCTTAATGGAAAGCTTATACACATTTAATGTCCCTGTACTTTACTTCTCCTTCCTTTCCTACACAGAAAAAAGTCTTGCATCTCAAAGCAAAGTGGGGTAACTTTGTTATAAACAAAAATACATTTAACTTTAGAATTCGATAGCTTATATTAAAAAACCCCAAACTATCATTTATAACAATCTGTCATCACCATGATATTGCAATCTCTTTAACTTTTGGCAAATACTGCTGAATTGAGGTGATTAGATCTGCTCCCTGGTGCAAAACTTCATGCATCAAACTTGAGTTTGCAACAGAGGATTAGTTTGGTGTTGGGCACAAAAAAGGCTAGTTATTCTGTAGACCGAGTTAAATGACTTAAAACTCTTTTCTAGAAATTCTTTTAGTATGATATCAAAATCGTGATAATAGATTTTTAAAAAATTGTTTCTCAAAATGATTGAACCACAATTTGACTTGTATTCTAATTAGTCATATAAAATGACAGCTGTAAATGCAAGTATACACCTACATGTTTATATATTGATCCCAAAAAAGCATGGTTATCTGCGTATCCGAGTCCCAAAATGAACACTGATTCCCCCAAAAAACACTTTAAGAGCCATACATCATGTTTTGCTGAGGTATATCAATAGCTACAGGTAATTGTCAGGTGTCTGCCTCATTTTGTGTGTATGTAACTATATATAAATCAAGTACCCTTAAGGAAATAATAAAAATAAATAATTTAAATACATATTAAAATGAATCTTCCACATTACAAAGTGAAAGCTGGGAAATGTTATGAAAAGTGTGAAGCGCTTAAACCTTCTATGTCTCATGTTAATATTTTTGGATCTGTACTATTTCTGAGTATTGTAACAAAATGTAAAGACTGAGTCATTTCTTTCCTGCCCTGGGAAAGATTGGCATCGACCTGATTTTTATAATTTAAACGACTGTTCGTTGCCATTTTTAGATAAGTATGCAAATTTATCTTTGGTCTTACAGGGCTGACTCTTAAAAGTAAAATGAGTGTCCCGTAAAATAAAAGGAAGCAAAACCGATGGTGCAACGGCCTGCAGTAAGGCAGAGCCATAAAAGGTGAAGCAGGCAAAATGGGAATAGGTGGTCAGCAGTGCAGATTTGAATTACTTTTTTTTAAACAAAAAAACCCTAACCAAAAACCAAAATAAAAACCAATATGTCACTCTCAGACCTTAGTACCATGTGCAACCTGCGTTTGTATCTCTACTGCTCTTCATACAACTGCCTTTTGACTGTTTAATGTATAGGGATGAAAAGGTGTCTGTTCTTGGACCTGGTTAGACATGAAGTTCTTTTTTGCAGCAGAGAAGAAAATTGTGAACAATGTTTCTAAAAGCTTTGTATTGAATTTGCCTAAACAAAATATGAAAAACTGCATTGGGCAGGAGAGCTACTGACAAAGATTCTTTCTTGCCATGAAAGGCAGTGTCAGAGGAGGAAGTGCAACCCCAGTGTTCTCTCAGCTTGGTGCGTGTTGTGAAGGACAGGCTTTAGTTTTGAGTGATCTTGTAAAAGCTGCTCTTGATGCTCCTCTGCCATTTACCACTTGCATCTTCACACTTAGGCTATTAGATATCCTAAGTATACTCTTCAAAGAAGAATGAAAGGCCTATCTAAAAATTCAGTGGCAGAGGGGGAGCAGCTACACCTCACTCATTCTTCTGTAGAAACCTCTTTGAGCTACAAGTTGAAACTGCTCAAAGTGTCATGGGCAGGCACAGAACAGTGTTAAAATTAGTAACGAGGAACTTTGCTCAACTTCTGTGCATTTTTGTTCCACAGTGTGATGTCCAGGGTCAGAAATGCCTTATGTGGATCGCCAGAATCGCATCTGTGGTTTCCTAGACATTGAGGAAAATGAGAATAGCGGGAAGTTTCTGCGGCGGTACTTCATCCTGGACACACGGGAAGACAGCCTGGTGTGGTACATGGACAACCCACAGGTGAGGTGGTCTGGGCAATGGTTTTCTGGTTTCTGTCAATTCACACTTTTTTAACAAATTCACATAAGAAAAATGGGGTTTAGAGCTAGATTATGGACCTGGAAACTGGGCAGTAAATAAGTTGTGTAGGTGAAATAATTGTCAATCGGTTTAATATAAGATGAGTTGAATCACACACACGCTGGTTTAACACAGGTGTTTTAATTCACCTTCAGCCTTATGTGGAGGTGTGTAGCCTTCCTTGCACTGTGTGGCTAAGGTAGCTGTTTCATATTACTTTACCTCAACACAATCAGTCATTGAATAGCAATTTCTGATCATGCCTGCAATTGCAATTCGGCATGAATGAGGAAAGCTTGTATCCATTGTGATGGGGAGCATCCTTTAGATAAAAGCTGCTTTTACAATGTGCACATGGTAAAACGCATCCATGTGTAACAAATAATTGCTTAAATTTGGGGCACAGAGACAGTGAGAGCACAGGATCCAGGTCAGCTGGCAGCTGCCTGCCAGGAGAATATCTGTGTGCCATTCTGCCAGGAAGAGCAGAGTTAAAATGCAGAAGTCTGCTGTTCAAAGGAACCAGCAAAACCAAAATGTAAATGGTGTGCAGCTCAATGAATGTGACTTGTGACTGAAGCATTTAGCAGTTCTCACTGAGGAGAAAAACAATTTCTGGAAAGAAGAGACCTAAAGCAGTTGATTTCAATGGTTGGTACGAAGCAATCCCTTTTTTCAGTTTCTCCTATGATATATCCAGGACACGTGGACAAAAGCTTGAAATGCTCTAGAAACTGCAATTCTTCAGACATTTTAAGACTTAATGATATTTGCAGTGCACACCCAGGCCCAGTTTGGGCCTTTTTTTTTTTTTTAATGATAACATTCATATACAAATGAAAGGTTTTTTTGCAAGAGGGAAGTTGAAGCTTCTTGATTTTCTTGCACTGCTTTAGTTTTGAAGAACAGCAGAGTTTTTATAGAATCACTATGTGAAGACCATTCTTAGTCCCTGAAATGATTGGAAAATTTGTGAGGTGGCCTTTGAAGTGTCTGACATAATAGATGAATGTCACTTCTTGTCTCTTCCGCCTGCCCTGGTCAAAGTACATGAGATTCCAACATCTGTTAAGGAAAAAGTATTCTTTCCGGATTTCCTGGATGCAGACCCACAAGAATCCTTTTTCCTCTAGTAAAATACATAAACCTCTGAAACAATTACTATTTGTATTGTTCCTAGCAGTCTTTCTGTTTTTAGTTGATTAACAGATGTGTGTATAATAAACAAGTAGTTTAGATCCTGTTTCAAGCATACATTGTGCATTGTCTATAAACACATGTAGGGTTTTCTTTTTGTTGGTGGAATTATTTGCTTTTTATGCATAAACACTGCCTGTGATATGAGAATAAACTAGTTTCACTTTGTAACGTGATTTGTTTCAGAATCTTCCCTCTGGATCTCCACCTGTTGGGGTCATTAAACTTACCTATATTTCAAAGGTAAGATAAATATATGTAAGACACTTGTTGCTAAATTCTTGGTGCTAACTTCCTAGGGCCAGTTTTAAATATGTGTGAAAGGGAACTGTGAGCTAAGAAAGTCTGCTTTGCCTTCTCCCCTGCCCCGACAAAGGTGCTCTGTAATGTAAAAATGTCAACACCTACCTCAAAACAGGACACCTGCTTCTCTCCTCCCCCAACACTGTGACATTTTAGAGACCCCTGAAGGAAAGTGGCCATTATTCTTTTTATGTTAATGAGCTAAAATGCAAGTAGAAGTGTTACATTTTCAGATTTCAATGTTTGTCTGGTAATGAATCCTTAAACTTAAGGTGTAGGGACATATGTCTTAAACTCTCTTCTTACCAAAGGCTTTGCATCTTGAACTGAATTTTATGTAGTATTTTTTGTTACATCTGTATATCATTATACCTAACCAGCTTGCTATGCTGCTAATCTTTGAATTTAGCCACTTGAAAGAGAGTAAAACTTGTGATGTCTGATGTATGTTTTGTATGCACATTTATATATGACATTTATAATCTCAATTTCCCTCCTAGGTTAGCGATGCAACTAAGCTAAGGCCAAAGGCAGAGTTCTGTTTTGGTAAGTTCTTGCATGTGGTGTGTGCATCAAGTACATTCTTCTGAAATCTGAAACAAATACAGTGTTCTGCAGTTCTGTGACTAGCTGCAGATGGTAGTGTAGTTTTAAAAAATACCTTGTATTCACTGTTTTTTTTAGTGTGAGGGAAATGTTGGCTTCCTCATAAGGTGTTTTTGTATTTTTTCATATTGCAGCTTAATGAACAAATGAGAGCTGTTTTTTAGCTGTCTGAAATTTTTGAGGCATTAATAAGCTAATGAAAATTGTTTTCAGAAACAGGGCGTGCCTATCAGATATGAAGACAAGAAATTTAACTATTCTAATCTTGCTGATAAAACAGTTGATTTAACCGATCTAACAATACCGTCAGCCAGTGTTCTTCAGTTAAATTTCAGCCTCTGTTGCTGCACTGAAAAAAAAATAATTTGCTTGTGGTGCCTTCTCTGTGTTGGAGCTCGTGAAGCACTTGGTGAATCATCCCATGTGAGCAGGGGTTTTAGACAAGTACCTGCTGTGTCAGCTCAGTGCCATCTACAGCTTCTTCTGCACGTGTTTGTGTGAAGGGCTTTGCCTTCAGCACGTGTAAAGCTGCTCTTGTCAGTGGGCCAGCTCTAAAAAGCCTTAATGATCCAAGCTACTGGCTGAAAGCTTTAAATATCACTGATTTAGTACAGTGATTTTTATATTTTTAGAGGAAAAATATAAATGTGTTGTCTTTTTATTCAAATACCAGGATTTTTTTTCAGTCAGCTCATTCTACAGTTCTGTACTTTGAATTTATGTTTGCATTTAAGTTTATATTTTTTTGTTTCAAGCCATTCACTTTGGGGAGAAAGATGATAGAAAAGTAAAAAGTATCTGTTTCTGGCCTGCATTTGCTGTTAGTGGTGACCTGAAGGACTGTTATAAGTAGAGCAGCAAAATCTGTGCAGGCTTTAGCTGTAATACTTCAGCGTTCCAGGAGGGTTTTAGTCACTGCTCACCTTAAAACCTATTTCAAGATAAGTTTGTAAAATTTGTGAGCTAACTACCCATTACTGTTACACAGAAATATGTTTGTCCTTTTTGGTAGAGGATGCTGGGTGTTGCCAGACAGAGATATAAACTTATGAAAATATGCTTTCTTTGCCAAGTCAGTAAAGTAAAATAAAGATTTATGCTCTGGCTATCTTAAAGTTGTTTGGTCGTGAGCATCATCTACTTAGTAATCAATACTGTTTTTTTCCAGAAATAAAAAGTAGAAAATAAAACCCAGTGATCATAGTCATGTTAATGAGGTTGTCACAAAGGATCACAGATTCTGGGCAGAGAATTAGAGGGAGAAATTGTATAAGTCTTCGATTGCAAAAGTCTAAAAGAAAAATGAAACTTGTTGCTCAGGGAAATTGAGAAAAAGGAAATGGAGCTCTAAAACATCTTGGTAAAATTCAATACAATTTCTATGTAATAAGAGCAATTTTGCAAAGTCTGTATGATGCCATTTAAGTGGAGAGCTTAAGTTGTTTTTCTTAGAGTAAAGCAATCCTGTCAAATGGATATGTGTGTCTTAAGGTGACTTTCTAAAAACAAATGTAGCAGAGCACTTAAATACTGCAACTGGATTTTCCATCTGAAATCAAATCTTTTCATGATGATATTAAGTTTGCTCTTAAATTTCAGTGTTGTTAACTTTTCATAATGGTTTTTAACAGTTATGAATGCAGGGATGAGAAAATACTTTCTACAAGCCAATGATCAGCAGGACCTAGTTGAATGGGTAAATGTTCTGAACAAAGCTACCAAAATCACAGTAAGTGATGGAGTTGATATTTAGCAATGCTTTCAAATGGTGACTGTCTCAAGGTGCTTAAATGTAACCTTTGCCTCCCGTTTTTATCACCACAAACAAGTCTTGGTATGGCTTTCCAAGACTTGAAGGAACTGTACAGAACTCTCCCTAAATTTGAGTTTATTTTTTGGAAATCAGACAAAAATGTGATTGTCTTTTTAATTGCAGTATAGGATGTTTTCTAATAATTTAAAATTAACTGTGCACCTTTAGTATTAACTGAAATATCTGGAAGACACTTGCAAGCAATGAAAAGATAAACATACTATTGCCTGCTGTCAAAAGTCATTATTTCTTAAAGTGTCACTAAAATACTGAGCAGACACATCATGCCAAGTTCCAAAGGCTCTCTCCTGATTTCAGGTAACATCCATGCAAAGAAACACTAGTGGTTCTTCTGGCAAGTGTTAAATTATTTTATTATTTTCTGGTTTGCACCAGGACAACTTGTTACCTCGTGACAGAAAACCCCCATGTGTTACCTCAGTCTTTTCAGGAGGCAGAAGTTACGGTTTTGTTTTCTCTCCAGTTTTGGGGAAGCGATGACAATGAACAGTTTTGAGAGCCTACCCTGACAAAGAAGGGGCTCTGAGCATGGGTGCACACATTCATATTTGTTGCCAGTAACTTTCTCATTTTTGGGTTATCTAAGGATGTTTGCATGAGTTGTTTGCTTTGTTTTAAAGTAGCCCTTTCTTTGGAGTTATGAAAACATCACTACTAATTGTTAATAAAAAAACCTCAGAAACAAAAAGCCTTCTCACCAGGGTTTTCCGTAGGGAGGACACACCACAACCAGGCTTGAGTTGTTTCCATTTCAAGAAACAGATTGGATAAATAAATAAATAATTGCATCAATTTAGAATTTAGTCTCAACACTGTTTATCATATGTTTAACTCACATTTTAAATGGCTGATGAAATCATTAGTATTCTGTCTTTGAAGGAACAAGCCTTTGAACTGTTAATCTGTTCACAGCTTATTTAGTACGGCCAATTATTTAATCAAATAATTACGATAATTCAGTTACTGATTTTTTACATGAGCATTACTTGCTGTAGATTGTAGTCCTCCAAGATTCATTGCATGTTTTAGTACTCTTGAGTGCTGATAATTTGGGAATGACTACGGGCCTCTGCAGCCTGGCACATTGTGTACCTGTTTGTGAGTGCTGTTCGAAAATGCCTTCGTGTGAGGAGGTGTTTGTGGGATTGGACTGCAGCACTTTAAGCAGGAGTTTGTGACAGCTGAAACACTTGCCCATAAAGCTGTAGCTACAAGCCCTGTGCCCGGGGAGTGCCTTGTCCTTCAGTGCCAGACTTGGCTGGGAATGGAGTCACTCCCTTCACTTCAGGGGATGGGGATGGGGCAAGTGAGAGGATGAAGCTGCTGAGTGTCACCGTCACTCTGCCAGCAGGACACTGTCCTGGGCTGACATTTGTGCTCTCAGGACTGTTTGTACTTCTTTGCAGGCTGGGGTTTTTTTGTTTTTTAAATAAGCAGTCCTGGGCATAGGAACTAGAATTACAGCAGACTATAAAATAGCGTTGTTTTTTTTGTCTAGATCAACTCAAGTTTAGAATGTACCACAGTCTTGGATGATATTTCACGGTATAAAGACAATTTGTGTGTCCCTTCTTTCTGAAGGAGTTTGGGTGTCTTCTGTAAATACCCAGTAGGTTGATGTGTGGGATGTGTGTAAGAGAGACTTGATCTCTTGTTGAAGTAATTTCAAATTTACTCTGTTAATACTGGAGGTGAAAGGAGACTAGAAATTAAAATGTCTCAGGTAGTCAGTGCGTTTCTTAGGTTAAAGAAGTTTGTTCAGAAGTTTGAGTGTAAACGTTTTAGATCAAAACACATATCAGGGCAATGAAACTCCTGTGACGTTTTGATTTAGATCCACATTTGGTAGTTAATGATAGTTAGAAATAGGTAGGTAATGTAATTTTGGACAGAATGTAGCAAAATATATAGAATTAATGGTGGCAGTACACACAGCCTTCATGCCAAGTACATGTGAATACAAATGTCGTATGGGTCAGACATCCTGTGAGACAAAAGGCACTGGGATGTCTTCAGTTTAAAGCACTTACTACTGAAACTGAAAGAAACTGAAAAACAAAGAACCAGTTCCTCTACAAATTAGCAGTGCTTCTTGAAGATCAAGTGTAGCACAGCAAAGCTTGCAATTGATTTCATCCACTGAAGTGCCTTTATTGGCACCAGTTTACTGAGCACTAAAGCACACTCATTACAACAAATTTTCATGTAAGCTATTTCTAGCCTTTTAGAGAGTGTCTGTTAAATCCTGTTGAAGAAAAATTCAAATTCTCGAGAAATGCTTTGGGCTTTTTTAGGTCTTCTTGAAACTTACATCACTTGTGACATTCCATTTCCAGGTACCAAAGCAGTCAGACCCTCTGTGTCAGATGGATAATGCCAATCGTCAAGCTGAAAGCCCAGGTGGAAAGAAGCAAGTCTCTTACAGGACAGAAATTGTTGGTGGTGTCCCTATCATTACACCTACCCAGGTAATGCCCTTCAAACAAGTGGGTCATTATTTGATAGAGGAAGCTGTGTTTTACAGTGAGTAGGTTATGTATCACAGGACAGCTTCTCACCTTGCTCAGGGAACCTGTACTTTTATGTGCACCTTTTATTGATACTCACTGGGGGGGTTGGGGGATTTTGTTCCCTTTATACCGCTGTAGATTATAAAGAATCATACAAGATGATAAAGAATTGCTTGAGTTTTGATTTTTTTGCTCACACATATTGGTTAGTATGCTGAAATAATGACTTTTTTTCTTCTTGAAGTGAACTGTTGGTGCTAACAATGCCAAAGTTCTGTCTCTTTAAGTGCCAGGAAAAGTGGGCAAAAAAATGAGGGGATTAAGTCAGTTGAGTATTTATACATTGTGTTATTAGAGACAGTAAGGATGACAGCAGATTATTGCAGAAGGGCCTTAGGAAATGGGATATGTGGACAAATAAGAGCAAGTGAAATTCAGTGAAAGTAAGTGCAGTGTAAGGAATTCTGGGGAAAACAATTCTGTTTTTTATAGAAAATACTAGATTGTGAGATAACCATTTCCACCGGGGTGAGAGGTAAGAGCCATAATATGAAAACATATTTTTTGGGATCAGTAACAGTGGAGAAACCCCCCAAAATATTAGGAATTACTAGAAAAAGAATAAGAAGTAAACCAGAAAAGATCTTTGTTGCTCTGCAAATCCTGGTTCTGACCAAACCTTGCCTATTGTGTTCAGTTTTGTTCTCATCTTAAAAACTAGAAGTGGCAAGGCTCAGAACAACATTCAGGGGTGATCCATGTGGAATGACCTCCATATGAGGGACATTTGAGAAGCCTGGTGCTCTTTGGTAAGGAGTAACTAAAGGAGGATGGTCTACAAAATAGCAACTGGCAGGAATGGATGGGGGGAAAGAGTCTTTTCCAGTCTTTCCCAGTATGAGAGTAATGGGCTTTTAAACAAAGCTAATGGTGTGACCGAGTGAAACAAAAGGAAAGGAATTCCTTTTTCAGGGAGCAATATAAAACAGAAGATGTCAAAAGATGTATGGATGCAGAAAAAACTTTCCTGCTTTTCAGAGATTGGGCTGGCTCATGGAATTGGAATCTATGCAGTGTTAAAGATAGAATTGTCTGTTACTGGAAGTCCTCTGAGCTGGAAATAGTTAAAGATTAGATTAGTATCTTGTAAATGGCACGTTTACACCTGAAATGCATATGAAAAGGGTGAATTCTGATGTGTCTTGTGGTCCTTGAAAAAACCTTGTCATTGCTGTAGCCACCTCTAGTGGTTTATCCTTAAAGTCGGTTATGAGTTTGCACTGAATTCATGCATATATCTTGAGTTTAGGTCTGTAACTGAGTGTTTGTCAACATTATTTAGGAGTTCTCAGCACTTTCTTAGTTTTGCTTCTAAATGGAGCTTGCAAGTACTCACCAGAGCCCTTGGAGAGGCTCAGTTGCCTCTGGAAGTTGATTAAAGTATTTTGCCCTTTTAAATTGGAAATGGGCTTTATGAGTATGGGATGATACAATTATAACTGGTACAGTTATTCTTCGTCCTTTAGAGAAAAGCCTGAAGTATTCTGAACTTTCCTGCTTTTTTCTAGAAAGAAGAAATCAGTGAGTGCAGTGAAGGGGCTGACAGGAATTATCTGAAGCGGTCACAAAGTCACCTTCCTTATTTCGCTGCTAAGCATCCCCCAGATAATGCAATTATCAAAGCTGGCTACTGTGTGAAACAAGGAGCAGTGGTAAGTGTTTCAATAATCAAGAACAAAGGTCCTGAGGTGGTAGTTGTCAAGTAGTGCATGCAGCTTAGAATTGTGTTCTACAGTGATGTAGAGATTCTTACTTTGTTTATTAAAAACATCTAAATTAACACAGAAGTTCAGTGCAGGCTTTTAAAATCACTAAAATATTTGGAAAAAGCTGATTTTTCAGTTCAGAGGAAGAATTGTGCAACTTATCAGACTGATTAGCACAAAGTGCAACTATTCACGTGGTGCTTTTCTAAAAGAAGGAACAGATAGTTCAGATTAAGCAAGATATGCATCTTTGAGTTCTGAGACTCATTTTATCTTGGATTATGAATCTTCTTTTTGTAACATTCCTTTTTTAGTTAAAAATGGACTGGAAACCTGTAATGTGTCGTCTATTAATGTTTTCTGCAGGATGTTTTTGCTGCTGAGTTTCTGCAGTTTGAATAAATCTTATAATAGAAAATAGTAGCTTCTAGAATTTTTAATTTTTGCCGTTTTCAAAAAGTATTAATTGGGCAGAGTCTTGCATAATTTTTGGGGGGACACTATATATATACACATCACACATTAAAATATAAAATTTGTAATTATAATGAATACATTATTAAAATGAATTATTATAGAGAAATAGGAATTATACCATATAATATACTCTAAATGTAAATGAGAATTACATAGTTCAATATATGTATAGGACATGTCAGTATATTTTATATATAAAGTGTATAAATATTTATTTGTTGTCCTTTAACAGATGAAGAACTGGAAGAGAAGATACTTTCAGTTAGATGAAAACACAATAGGGTATTTCAAGTCTGAACTGGTGAGTTTCCAACTGTGTGTTACTTTCCAGTGATAGTTGCAAGAAAATCTAAATAAATATGCTTGTGTTTGAAAAATGTGCTTGTTCCTGTAGTTTTTAAGTCTGCACTGTAATAATTTTTCATGACTGGGAAAAACAAAAATTAGGGCAACTGTTAACTTGAACTTCAGTCTGTTTGGGAACCTGTCTGTAGGGCCCTGAAGAACAGTCACAGGACATACTCCACAATCACCCTGATTTTTGTATGATATCTTATATTACTTTGCAGTCACACATAATTAATTGTGTTCTTGAAATAGCAGATCATCATGGGAGAGACAAAACTGTAACCTTGCAATTCCTAATTTAAAGTTAGAATTACAGGCTCTTTTATCATGCAAATGATACACACACTTGTTTGACCAGGGCAGCCAAGACAAGCAAAAAACTCTGATTTTTCTGTTCAGCAGCAACACTTGCAGAATTTGTTTAGGTTCCATAACATTTGTTCCCACTCATCACTCTTTGATTTTGACCACATATTAGGTACCTTCAGGCTTCATTTAAAAATTAAGTGGCTGGTTCTGGAGACAGTCTGTTTTCCCAAGAAAGGAATCCCACACTTCCTAACTGTAAGAAAATCTGTACCTAAGGAGTGAAGTCTTAGTTGTAGAATATCACAAATTAAGTTTACAGGCCAAAAATAAGATGTAAAATGTCAAACCCCCAAATTTCAGGCCGTTACTGAAGGGAACTTTGGCTTCAGTTCTAATGAGAGTGTATCCAGCAGTAGCAGGAGTTTGATCTTGCATTATTATCTTTGTCAAGCTGTCAGCATAACAATTCTGACTCATTGCCTGTAATAAACCCTCTATTTTTATTTTAAAAAATCTTGAGTGTGGATTGCTCACAAACATATTCCAGCTCAGTGAAGAACTGTGCTGGAAAGATGGTAGAAATGCCTGCACTTCCAGTGTTTGAGCAACATAAAATCTTGTGGCATCCTCTGTTCTTCATGTCAAATCCCCTTGCAGCCCTCTGAGAAAGGCACTGGGCTGACCAGCTGTCAGAAAACATTGAAGTAGATCCTGCTTTACAATTTATACTGAAATCGGGGTTTTTTAGCATTGGAGTCATCCCTCTTCACGGAAGCAAATACTGAATATATAGAGAATATAGTGTCCTTTTATTAGGTTATCGTGGTTAATCAAAGAATTCCATGGTTAGGAAACCTAATCATGGTAATGTTTCACATATCTGATAATGTAGCACCAGACTTCTAGTTCTGGAGAGCTTTTCTCTGTTGGAATTAGTTCCCAGTAGCTGCAATCTCTAGTCACCTCTTCACCCTGGAATTTGTCTAGACATCCAGCCTGCTCACCCTGGTTTGAGGAAGAGCCATGTCAGGTGGAGCATAGTGGAATACAGGCAATAAGAGTCTCAGAAAAGGATAATTTCTGAGCTGAGTTTTGCCCTGCAACAGGTGTCTGTATTCCACAGATGATCATGCAGTTCACATTTGATGTATTACTTTGAAAAGTCCTTGTAGTGCATGAGTGAATCTAAGAACAACAGAGAGGGAATGAGAAGAGCAAAATAACTGAAAACATTAAGTTTTAAACTCTCTACATTTGATCTGCTGTAGAAGAAACTGATCTAATGAAAACTGATATTTGATGTTGACTATTTTTGGGTGACACTTTCTGTTTGCTGTAACAAAATAAATCTCTTCAGTATCTATAATAGAAATGGTAGAGAAAGTCATTCCAGAGATGACAGCTTTTGTTTCGTCTCAAAGTTGTAGCCAACTGAAGCAGTCCATTGTAACACTGCTTAGAGAAAACACATTAGGAGGTAAAATAAGTTGTTTGTGGTTTACTGCAACAACCACTGGAAAATAATTGAGTATGTGTGACATTATGTTGTCATGACAAAAGTGAAAGTATTTCTTTCTTAATGTTCTCGGTTTTTTCCTGTTGTGTGAAATTTTGTTAGCATTTATTTTTGTTATGGCAGCAGAATTTTCATATGCTTTAATAGTACTTGCTCTTTTACAGGTGTTACAGGATCGGTTTCCTTGTGTTGTTTTTAATTGTATTAAGTATAGGATACAATTCATCTTGCTTAAAGCCATGTTGTGCAGTGCAATTAATCAAGGATTTTCTATGGTAGCCTTTCATAGCAAATACAATCACAATGCTACTGAAATAAGCTGCTTGAGGCAGATTCAATTTCCTGACCTGGTTAGGTTGTCTCCATTATGGTGTGGAATTAATGTTTTTGGGTTTTTTACTTCTTGCTTTGACCTTCTATTCATTGCAAGTACCATGGTTGGTTTAATACTTAAAAAAGCAAATTAAATTTTGGTTGACACCACCTTTTGCATAAGTGATTGCCTTAAAAGTCTCAGTTATGTAAGTGCTGCTGTCAACTGTCCTGCCCTCTGGCTTTCTAACTCTATTCTAGTTGTTGGATATACTCTACTGAAATATGTTTGCCTTTTTTTTTTCCAGGAAAAGGAACCTCTCAGGGTTATACCACTTAAGGAGGTCCATAAAGTTCAGGAATGCAAACAGAGGTGAGGAGAGAAGCACAGATGCCATTACTTGGGTTGTAATTCTCTGCTTTGTCATGGCCAGACTGCTCCTTAGAGAACTGTGTAATAACTTCAGTTGATGTGTGCATGTGGGATAGTCTCTCCTTATGGAACAGGACATAGTTTTGTGCATAAATCATGTTTTATGGGTTCTGTGTTAGTGTGTGTTTCAAACTTGCGACATTCAGTAGGATGTAAATGTGCTGGACAAGGGTGGAACAAAGGAATGTCATGGAATTGGGAGTTAGAGATGCATGGGTGCAGTCTGAAATAAGGCAGCAATTTTAGGAGTCTCTATTCTGCTTATGTAATCTGTAAAAGGACAGCAACTCACATCAAATGTCTGAATCTGGATAAGAACATTCTTCCTCCTGCTGTTTCCCTCCCACCAAATGCCACTATGCTAAGGAATAATTGCCTTTACAGTAGTCATGATGGATATAGAATTTTTTTTAGCAGGCTACTGTTTAGGACTGATACTTTGCAAAGACATAGCAAAATATATGTGAGAAATTTTACAGAAATTTGACTAGAATGATAAATATTTTAAAGCTTATTATTATATGATTTAGAATGTTCCAATTAAAAGTATGCATAGTAGCATGCATGCCACTGATAAACTAAAGGCTAAAATTAGCAGAAAACCAATAGCAGAGTGATCAAGAAATGCAAGAGTCAGACAATGAGTGCTCTGATTCTCTGTCCATCCTGGAGTCTTGTTAAAATACAGTGGGAAAGTTGTACTTGCTTTTGATGTATTTTTGTATTTCATTTACAGTGATATAATGATGAGAGACAATCTATTTGAAATTGTAACAACTTCTCGAACCTTTTATGTACAGGTAATTTCTTCTTTTAAACTTTGGGCAAAACCAAGAGACTGCCATAGTTAACTACAACTTTGAAATAGAAGTGCTTCTTTCCTTTGACTGTGCCATGATTTTCTGAGGGAAGGTGATAATCAGTGTATTTTATATATTGTTTTATATAATTACATACATGTAATGCTAAATCCAGGGTAAGAACTTAAACATGTGGGTTAAGAAATAGAAGTTCCCTGGCTTTGAATGAAGCAGAGTTAGGCTGTTGTTCTAGTGCAGGTGGTCAGGAGTGTGTTAAACATCCCCTGTGTTGTTTGATCCAGGCGGACAGTCCCGAGGACATGCACAGCTGGATAAAGGCCATTTCTGGGGCCATCGTGGCACAGCGGGGACCCGGGAGATCAGCAGCTTCCGTATGTCACTCTGCACCTCAGAGAAGATGGGATTAGTTGATGTTCACTTGTGCACATTAAGTTCTGACCATTTTTTTCCCTTTTGCCTTTCCTCTCTCCTGTCCTGTAGTAATGTGGCACCTTTGCATGAACTTTTGTACAGACCGTAATAAAATACTTGGTGTTTTTAGTTGAGCTCTTGGCTTAGTCCTACCTGTATGTGACTTCCTGTGCTTTGTCTTGAACATGTAGATAATGCAAGTGCTAACCTCGAGAAATTCCTCTGAGTTCAGTATGAGCTTTGTCACTACTACTAGTTTGGAAGTTAAATTGAAACTTTCTAATTCCTGCCAGGTGTTTCTGCTAGTTGCTGCATTTTGCAGTCAAATGACAATGTCCTAATTTGTTTTTAACAACTCTCTTTACTAAATGGTCATTCTTTATTGTTGATAGTTTATTCTATATGCAGCTACAGATTCAAGTTTAAAGTAACTAAAAGATCTCTGCTTGCATGAGTTAATTTTTGCTGTTGGAAACATAGTGAGAATAGCATCTCCCAGTACTGAACTGAGGCACTGTGACAAATCTTAATATTCCTGAAGCCAACATTTCATACCTCCTTGCATTTAAACCATATTAGATGTTCAGTACGAAGTTCATTAACTTCTGACAAGTAGTGAAGGTTACTGTGATGTCACAGTGTCTCCAAGTATGTCCAGGTTTAGCACATGGAATACTTTACAGTTCAGATGTTGCATGCTTTGGTTTTCATTTTCTGGCTCTGGGATGTTTTGTAATAAACTGAATATATCATTACCCCCATAATATGAAATCTAATAACTTAAATCTGGCTTTTTGACTTACTTTTACATTGATGCCGTGTTCTGGTAACTCAGACCAAGCTCTCAACTGTTTTTTTTTTTGGGAGCTGCTTCATGCTTTTATTTAAAATTACCCATTACAATTGTTTCATTTTGGGGGGAATGAAAATATGCAGATAACTTTCCTTTGTGTACGCTTTTTTCTGTGGGGCTAACTGAGCAATGTAGCTATGACTGTGCATCACTTCTTGTTCCCTCTGTTCTCTTCTTTCCCCAAGTCCAGGTTACTCTAATCTTAGCTTTGCACTGTGTTCCAGATGCGGCAGGCCAGAAGGCTGTCGAATCCTTGTATACAGAGGTATACATCAAGAACTGGTGAATGCAGCACGTATGTGGGCTCTCATGTAAACTCGCCTTCTTAACAGAGGGCTACGACTAGAGACTAATTTGCACTGTAAAAAAAGCTAAAAATAACACTACCTGTTGTCATTACCATTACTGAAAACTAACTCATCAATAATACCATTCACTTACAGGTTTGCACTGTTTTTTCTTACTTTTAAATTAATTGAACGTTAAAAATGGCAAAACCACTACTTTAAAGTATACTAAACATTTAAATATAAGTGATGTGATGCCACTACAATAGGGAAGTATTAAAGCTAATTTGCATGAGAGTTCATATTTCCATTTTACTTTACATTTGTTTTGAAACTGCGCCAAAGCGAGATGAAGTTGAAGCGGCCCACAAACTAATCCAGATGCGTGCACACAAAACATGCACGTTGTAACTCCACAGTGTCTGAGAGGATCACATTGTAGCCTGATTTGCATGGCTTGTAAGTCTCTGCATGAAATTAGTTCAAACATAGAAGCATTATAACCTATAATCAATACACTGTTCAGAGCAGTGCACCTGAGGAGTAGTACAGCAGCACAGTCTCTTGGCTGTGAAATTACAGCCAGTGTGGGTAGTAAAATCTGAGTAGCCTTCGGGTCAGATTAGCAAAAAGTCATAGAGATCTTGTCCTTTTGTCCCATTTGTTGAACTAAAATTATTCATAATAAGAAGAATAGTAGGTGAATCACTAAACCATATGTTCTCCTAAAACACATGTTTTTCTTAAAGTGGAGTATGGTCAGGTAAAGGCAATGTAATAATGAAATTAAACAAGGCAGTGTAAATAATGTGAAATGCTTCAGTGAAATTGAACACAAAACCAAAGTCCAAAAAAATCGTTGCACAGCTTCACCCAATAATATCAGTTCATTTATAAAAAGAAATAATGGTAGTACTTCGCAGAATCCATTATGATAAAATTTTTTAATTTATCTGGTAACATTCCAGGAAAAACTACTGTGAAAAAAATAAGTATTTCAATTAGGATGTATATTTGCATCTTGGACACACATCTGTTATGGGGTTTTTTGCTAACAAATGTGCTTGAAAAATGCCTTGATTTGGGTATGGCCATGGGTTGGCAGGTTCCTTTAGTTCCTGGACTAACACTGGTGATGGCAGAAGTGGCAGCAGCTGCAGCTCCTGATGCACACACAGTCCACGGCATCATCACACAGCCTTTTGGATCACAGCATTTAAAACTGTATCCAGCAGTGAGACATCCTTACAGGATTGATTGGATATGATGCACAACCTGAGGAACTTCCGGTTCTGGAGATACAGCTGTAGGTCGGGCAGGCTGTGCTAGAATATCTAAATACCTAGAATATCTACCTGTGCTTTAGACAATCAGACTAGGTAGTCTGGGAACTTGTTTCTCTCAGTAAGTAAACGGTGGAAGATTATTTTCACTTATGTAAAGGTCAACTGACTGACAGTTAATAATAAACACAAGACAAAAACTTGACAGTTGGAAGGAATAGCGTAAAAATCAGTTTCTTTTCTAGCTCTGTTAACTCTGGGGAAATTATTGCATGCTCTTGATAGCATAAAATAGCTACTGTTTTTGTTTGGTCCCTGGAAGAAACTTGGGGATATGGTTACCTGAAGAGGAGGGAACTGTAAGATGGGCATTATTTCAGGATTTAGGATATTAGTGCTTGATTTATATGAGCAGGTTTAAATACACTTTTCTCTTGGAAAGATGTTGCTTTCCATGGCCTTTGAAGTGTTTATTTTCAGAAGGTTACTTAACACCTTAATAAAATGAGGAGCCTCAATTTGCTGGACTATTTTATAAAGTCCAGAGGGGTGCCGTGCTTGATTTGAGAAATTGAA
The DNA here is from genome assembly GCA_035222235.1 of Margarornis squamiger. Lineage (NCBI taxonomy): Eukaryota > Metazoa > Chordata > Aves > Passeriformes > Furnariidae > Margarornis > Margarornis squamiger. The sequence continues at coordinate 31,604,625 of JAWWTY010000158.1, forward strand.
TGCCTTTAAATGAAGAAACTGATGTTGCTGTCACGTCCTGCTGTGAGCTCACATTTAGTAAAACACCACCTCGAGAAAGCACCTGCCTCCTGCTGCCGTGGCTGATGCTTCGCTTTGTGTATTTTCTGTCTCGATTTTTTTTTTGTATGTTTTTTTGTTATTTGTTTTTTTTGTTGTTTGTTTGGTTTCTGAGAGTGAAATCTGAAACTGCATCTTTCCAACATGACATCAGTGGCTTCATCTGACACGTTCTCTTCTTTTCCAGGAGCATCCCGAGTCTTGTTCCGAACCCAACCATGCTCTCCGTCCTGCCGTCCCAGCCCCAGCCTCCTCACATTCCAGCACCTCTCACTGCAGCCCTCTGGTCCCAGCCCCTCACACCAAACCCCCTGCCTTGGAGAAGCGAGGATTTCACGAGTCTTTTACCAAGGCCAAGCCAGGGAGCTACAAGATCCAGGCTGTCGCTCCAAGAGAATCAGCTTCCAAAGTGACTGAACGGGGCCCCTGGGAACCCCGAAGTAAAAATGGCACTCAGGAACAGGATCCTGGCCTTGTGGATCTGGATGATGCAAGCCTTCCAGTTAGTGATGTGTAGGCATGGAAGTGTTTGGAGAATGATCCATTTGTTCGGTCCTCTAATTTCCTTGCTCGGACTTTGAACCAAAGAAAATTATAGGAAATGAGAACAAAAAACCGGAACACTGATGTTATATATATGTGTGTGTGTGTGTTTCTGGGCACACATGTGTATATATAATGTGTTTGTATATTGCCTTTCAGCTGAGGGTCAGAAGTGGACCTTAGGCGTTTTCTCAAAGCCTAATAGTGAATCACTTACTAGAGAGGGGCCAAACTGCACAATTTAGAAAAAAAACCAGCCCAAAACACATACAAAAAAAAAAAAAAAAAACAACAACAAAAAAAAAGAAAGTACTTCTGCAAGTAAGCAAAGTACCAGCAACTTTTAATTCCTAATCTGACAAATTTACTAAATTTGCAACTAATGCTATATTGTGGAGAACTTATTGCCAACAAATGTGATTATTTAATTTCACTTTGAACTACAGTAAGATTTTAGGCATAGATGAGAATTGTTTCTCTCCATGACTTTCAGATACCAGGAAATGCACAAAATGTTTCTTCTGTTCTTTAAGATCAACAGTGTCAACTGATTTGTTATCAGAAAAAGAATTCTGAACTCCCTTGGAATTCTAGTTATGGTGCTGTAAAATTTCCACTAAAATAATATTTTGAATAGTCAGCCTATTTTTGATGCACTCCTAAAGATGGGTTATAACTTTTTGCACATTTGGATTTCAATGGACTGCATGTAGTGATGTTTTGGAGGGAGGGAGAAGAGAAATTGGACTTTAGAATTTGGACACTTTAGATCTTTTGAACTAAGTAGGGTTTGTGTTACATTAGGCTTTGCAGCAATTATGTTTTCTTCAATGTCTAAATGTATCATTTGGTTACTGTTTTGAGAGTGGTTTCCTTACCAGTGCTTTGTGAACAGTTCTTGTTTCTGTATTGATCAGTGGAAGACCTCGTTTAGTTTTGTTGTTATTGGTACTGAACTGTTCCTAGTCCTGCAATCGTGGCCTATAACTTTTGGTGCACTAATAATCTGAAGTGCCTGTGTTTTTTCTCACGTTGTTGAAACACTTCGGGGTTAGTTAAGTACACAAACCATTCCCAAAGGTTTTGAGCATTGGCTTGGAGTTGCTCTGGATAGCGTAGTTTGAAACAGCTCTTTAAAATAGGAGACTTATGTTAGGGATACCAGTGTTCTGGTATTGCACCCAGTGGCTGTGCAATATATGTGTTTAAAAAGTATTTGTTGTTTGTGTACACTGTGTTATGGGGCATCAGTGATGCGAATGAGGAGAACCTTTACATTTCAAGTATTGGATTAGATGGTGTGTACTTTTCATCATTCTGGAGAAAGTGTTTGCTTTAATCAAAACCCCACAAATATCTCGTGCTGCTGCTTACTGTGATTCAGATTGTCCAGCTTTGCAATACCTTTTTTTGTCTACTGGAACCTAAGATACATATCATTCGAGTCCATCTTCTCTCCAACTTCCAAACTGACTTCCTGCTTGAGAGATATGGATGGCTTTACCACAGCAATTTGTTGATCCCGGGATAGAATAATTGGTGTCGTATGAGAATGGAATATAGTTAATTTCAAAACCTTAAATTATATCAGCACCTTCTTTTGTTTTGTTTTTTATTTTATCCATAAGCTAACTGACCACTGTCTTAAGGCAGTGGTATCTGTAAATTACTGGTTTTGTTTGACTCTTTAGATATATGTGAAAAGTAGCACAGAATTGGAAGTTATTGTAAATGTCTGTACTAGTATTGTAGGTTTTAATTTCTATAAAGATAAAACAATAGCTCTTAAAAAGCTTATTTTTTCACAAGTACATTCTGTGTGGAAGACACTTTGCATTGAAATATTTTTACTGTAGTCTAACATCTGAATTCACTTGCTCTGGTACAGCTTTCACACTGCATGGTCATTTTACTATATTTTGGTATTGGCAATTTTACACATTGGGTGGAGGTAAAGTCCCGTTATGGGACTTATAAAAAGAGGGAAAAAGAAAAAAGAGAAAAAAGAAAAGAACTACTGTTGTAGTTCGGTAGCATAGCAAAATATTTGTGGTTGGTAATTGTCAGGGTCTCCTATTTATCAGTACTTTTATAAATCTATGAAAATTGTTAAATTATTTTAGAAACAGTGCTGTAAATATGTCACATTTAAATTGTCAATAAATCAGTTTGGGTAACTTAAAATAACATCTGGCTAGTTTCTTTGCACCATGTTAAATGTTTGACCAGAACAATATATTCCTTTTCAGCGTGTAAGAGATCAGATTGCTCTTTTATCCAGCTGTAACATCTTTTCAGTTCTTCAAATCTGACCAGGTTATGTAGCCTAAGAAAGAAGGTGAGCGGAATGAGCTGGTTTTCTTTTGCTGTTCTCAGCTTCCTCTGTGGAAGTTTTACGTGTTATGCAGAGAGTATCAGTCAGGTTACTTTTGCATCAAAGGAAGGGAAGAGGGGATGCATGGTAATGTCAGGTTCACGTTTGGAAACACTCAGGCACCATTTGAAAGGGGTAAAGACCACCCCAGGGGAACAAAATGTAACTTGCATTTTTCTGGCTTTATACTATTGCATAAGAAAGGTTATCTCTGAGAAATGCTGTGCACAGTTACCCAAATTCCAGTTTGACTGCGACATCTGACTGTGAACTCCATGCCCCTTTACTGAAGAGGGAATCAAATTATCCTGTGTGGTTATGGATTTAAACCCACTGTGTTAAAATAAAACACTTACAGAAATTGTAACTAACTGCCAACTCTGCAGTGCACATTCCTGAAGGCAGCTGCCAAGGGGTAATGGTCCAGGATATAGTTTAATAAAGTGGCATGTGCCTTTACCTCATGGAATAACACAGTGTCAGCACCACCTAGGGGTCACTCTCTGTCTTTAACAATTATCCAAGTCTGGTATTTGCTTTTACAGTATATTTCATATATAGAAATTGATCTTGAATCTCCTATTAAGTCACTGAGCTGCTCATTTGTGTGTGTTTTTTTAAATTCTTTCTTCTTGTAGGCTTTAAATAGCAACGGCAGCAAATTGATTGGAGACAAAAGATTAGACGTAAAGAAGTAATTGTTCCCTGTGAGGGTGGGCAGGCCCTGGCACAGGTTGGGCAGAGAAGCTGTGGCTGCCCCATCCCTGGGAGTGTCCAA
>JAWWTY010000158.1:31608497-31654879 GCA_035222235.1 Margarornis squamiger
AGAGAAGCTGTGGCTGCCCCATCCCTGGGAGTGTCCAAGGCCAGGTTGGATGGGGCTTGGAGCAACCTGGGCTGGTGAAAGGTGTCCCTGCCCATGGCAGGGAGTGGGAAAGAGATGAGCTTTAACGTCCCTTCCCAGCAAAATCATTCCGTGATTGTGGGGTCAGAAGGACCTTTAAAATGAGGACAGACTCCTCAGCTACGGGACTGAGAAAGAAGCGTCTGCTGCTTTCAGTAGGCAAAGTAATGTGACACAAAGGTGGGAGTTTACGTAGGTAGAACAGGAATTGGGGCTGCAGGTTGAAGGAGGGCACTGGTTCAAACATCATTCTTTGCTAACTGTGCTGCCACTTCAATCCTTTTACTCTTTGAGGTTTTGCCATTGCATAAATAGGCTCAGGAGTTAATAGTACACGTGGCATCAGAGAGTATCTCATGCCATAAAAAAACTACTAGTAGAAAATGTTGATATTCAAAGGCAATTTTTTTTTTTTTTTTTAGGTTTTATAGCAAGTCTGTGTTACAATGGATGGAAAAAATTATTGAGCACTCCTAAAATGTGCACTCTGAAGGTGTGAGACAGAAAATACACTGTTCTTTTAGCAATTCCATATTAAATAGAGGTGGGAGAGAGGAAAGAAATGAAAGAAGAGGGAATCTACATAGGGAATTGTAGACTAAAAGTTGAAATTAAAAATGTGAAGCCCTCTGCGCTTTGCAGTTTTACCTTTTATCAGTTTCATTTAATATCTTAATATTCATCTGTATTTTGGAGAACTGCCTGTAGAACTATTTGATGCTCCAAGCCAGTAAGCTGCTAAAGTACTTCTGAGATCTTCCAGTGAAGTACTGAAGGCAGCTCTGGGGAAGTTAAACCTGAGTCCTGCTCTGTAAGTGAATTGTGTCCCACAGTCTCCCTGGATTTTTCACTTCAGATTTTCTTTGCAACCTCCAGGAAAAGAAACTGATACTCATTTGTAAAGGCACACTTAATGATGTAGTAGAAGCTGAATCCTGCCCTTCGTGTGGTACCTTTGACACTGTAATTAGGGATTTGCATTTAAAACTACTGCAATTTCGCATATCAATGTGCACGGCGAACGCATCTTTTAAGAATGTAAAGCACTCTGTCTGTTGCGCTGCATTCCCATCAGCCTGCGCTCCACAGGTGGGTGTCAGCTGCAAGTTTTCATAGCAGTGAGTTTGTAAATTACCAAGTTTCAACGCTTGTTTTACAGCCTGTAGTGTAACATTTGCACTCCTGCTTGTAGGTTTGCCCTCTGACAGCAAGAAAACACCACCTGAACACAAATATATAGTTTGTTCCGATTAGCAATTGCTTCTTGGGGCAGGTCGCTTGATTTCCTGAGAGAGTTTACAAAAGACACTCTGATCCTTCATTTACTTTGTAAATTATGCCAACAGCTATGCTTGTCAAGCACCGAGGCTAAATCACATCTGGAAAAGAACGTAGAGTTTTAAATTCCCTGGTTTGCAGCCATTCCCTTTCAAAGCAATAGCATTTTTTCTGTATGTAGCAATGAATCCAGCATATGTCCTTAAAAAGGAGGTTTTTTGAGTAAGTCTTTTGTTAAGACCTCTCTTACTACGTTAAACAGAGAAGTCCTGGGGTTTGGGAGGTGGGAGTAGGGGTGTTACATTTTTCCTTCAGTAAATCTGGGAGAAAGCCATTAAGGAATGAAGCAAAATGATAATGCAGACATAACAAACAGAAAAGTTCTGCAAACTCCTAGCTTTTGGAATTTGCTCAGCCTAGAGTTATTCTGGCCTTCTCAAACCTCCACCAGCCTCTTTTCTGGCCAAGACCTTTCTAGTCCCAGACTGTCACCTTAACCCCTTTCTCTCCAGCCAAGCATCCTCTTTTTTTATCCTTTACTTGCTTTCCACTCTTTCCATGTGTGCCCAGGTGTGCAGACTCACATGGCAGGGCTGAGGCTGGATGTCAGAGCATCCCTGGATCCCTGGCAGCAGCATCCAAACTTCCATACCTCCAGAAGAATTTCTACTGTGTGATCTCTAGATGGAGCCTCCTATCACCCAGTTCCATTTGAGAAGTAGGAGATGAAATATTTTACTGCGAAGTCCCTCAAGTGTAAGTGTTTTTCAGACTGTGTTTTTGGCCTCTCTGAGTAGTATCTGCTTGGCTTGGAGAGCCATTCTGTGTGAAAAGTTTATGGTGGGGGAGAAACAGTAATTTCTGGGTCTATAAAGCCTCTCAGGTGTAAGGCACTTCTGCACAGATTAGATGGATAATGAAAAAATACATTTTTCAGTAAGCTAATTTATTAATCCTCCCAAAGACTTATCTCAGTTAGTCTGGAAAGTGAGATGTTAATTTTCAGTTTTTTATGTAACCACAAGAAAACTATAAACTAATATTTTTAATACTCAATAAAAGATTGTTTCTTAAACCACGTAAGAATGCCAAAAAAACATAACAGGAGAAGGTTCTCAATACTAGTCCATTTGTTTGGAAGTGAACTGCTAATTAATGCTTTTCACTTAAGACCTTGGGATGTATTTTATTTCCTATGCAGTGTTTAACTATCAACAAATGTGCATCCCTTTTCTGTGTCATTTAATTAAAAAAAAATAAAAATGTTGGCTGGTATAAGTCTTTACCAATCTGTAAGAGAGTTTGAAGCTGATACTGCTGGCTGACTTGTTAAAAAAACCCCTTTGCTCCCTAGAGTGACCTCTATCAAAGGATACCAAGTTAAAAAAGACACAAATATCCATGGAGAGAGGGTGACAGAACCTGGAGCTTTCCCACTGCATGTAATTCTTTCCTATCTACTGAGAAAATGCTCCAGTGACTTCAAGCAGTAAGTTACTGACCATGGCAAAGGCAGAGAGCCTTTCTGGGCAGGGGGGGATCAAACCCCATGACAATTCACTGGTCTTGCTTCCAAATAGGAACTTAAAAGATCTTTTCTGGACCTGTATTTCCTTTTTTTTCTTTTTTTTTCCCCACTAAAAGCTGTTAATCTTTTCTTAAAGAGTTGTCTTTATTTAAAAGGGGTAAAAAACCAAACAAAAAAACCCCCAAGTTTATTAAAAGTAGCCAAAAAGTCATGGGTAAGTAATAATATGGAAACATTTTTCCATTATATCTATCCATGCATATATATTTATATATACACATACATTAGAAATATTTAATCTTCTAAACATTTTCAAACTTTTTCTCATCCTTGTTAATACTGTAATGATTTTAACACTAAGGCAGTTTTGGTGTCAATCACTCCAGTTTACTACTTTGGTCACTTCTGAAATCAGCTAATTCTCCTGAAATCTCTTTTCTTGCACAGCATAGAATCTACTGGAAAACAATGGATGTAAAGCAGGTTGGTATTGAAGCTTTAACTGGGAACATTGAAATACACGTGGTTTCCCACCTTCAGGTACTAACGAAGCAGTTAAGTAAGTTTTGCACACTTACGGTCACAGTTTGATACGTTTTAATAATATTCTCTGGATCAATTAGGTTTGAATTCGGACACTGGGGATGCTGCTTTCTCCCTGCTCAAGTGGCTCCTTGTTAAAGGTCACTCCACTTTTCCTGGGAGGAAAAGACTTTGAATTATTCTCTGTTGATGTCGCTGCTGACATCCTCAATTCCTTGGTCACAGCTCATCTAACAGCCAACAGCATTTCATCCTGCCTAATGGGTTGTAAAGTTCATTAGGTGCGTGGTTATCGGCGCCCGATAAAGGTACACTTAAATAATTATAGATTGGCAGTCAGTTCAAAAGTTTAATCGGCTTGTAATTAAAAAAAAAAAAAAAATTGGCTTTGCCCAGTTTCCAGCTCTGTTAAAGCGCTCCCTCCCCGCTTTGGTAATGCTTCCCTGTCCCTCTGTGTGTATTTAAACAGCCTCTCAGACCACCTTGTGTGTGCTCCCAGAGCATATGGCACAGAGCCCTCTGTCCATGGGCTCTGGCGATTGCCCAGCTGCCGGATAAATTGGATCATCCTGCTTGTGGGATGGTGGAGGACGACCTTTTTTTTCCTTTCGGTTGATTAACCTTCTGCTAATTGCTGGTATCCACCTCGCCCCGCGGCTCTGCGAATCTCGGCTGAGGCGATGGGGAGCGCAGAAGCGGATCGGGAGCGGAGCATCCTTCCTCCCGTCCCTGCTGCCCTCGGGTACCGACCACCCCTTCCCGGGAATTGCATGGGTCGCCCTGTGCGGGAATACCTGGCGTTCCCCGGGGGGAAGCCTGACATTTGCATACATCTACATATAATGCCCCTATCATCTCTCTGTTTCTACCAGGGGACGGGCTGGCGGCTCTGCGCTCCCACCCATCCCCTTATCAGACTTTTATCGGCGCTAGCTCCGGATTGCTTTCCCGTCATTCCGGACATAGGGAAGAGCGTTCAACCCTTCTCCCTTGTTTGCGGGAGCGTGTTATCATCCTCCCCACTGATCTGAATCGCCTGTTTCGGTGCTTTCACCGCCGAGCTGAACGGCTCCGTGCAGCCACGGACGGACTTCAGAAAGTTTTGACCCCAAAAGAGACAAAGCGGCGGGACGGGGGGTGTCAGTGCGGGAGGGAGGCGGGTGTTATTGCCCCGGTGAGGGGATGTTACGGCCCCGGTGAGGGGATGTTACGGCCCCGGTGAGGGGATGTTACTGCCCCGGGGGGGATGCTACTGTCCCAAGGTGGGGATGCTGCGGCCCCGAGGGGAGATGTTACTGACCCGAGGGGTGGATGCTACGGCCCCGGGGCGGTGTGTTACGGTCCCGGGGTGGGAGATGAGGTCCCGTGGGGGTGTTGCGGTCCCGGGCGTGTGTGTTACGGCCTCAAGGGGGGATGCTACAACCCCGGGGCAGTGTTGCGGTCCCGGGGGGGGCCGTGCGGGGGTGTCCCTTCCCGGGAGGGGGGGCCGGTCCCTCCGCCCCGCTCCGCCCCGCCGCTTAAAGCCGCTGCCCGGCCCCCGCCGCGCTCACCGCGCTCGCCGCCCCTCTCCGCTCGCCGCGATGCCGCTGTGGGGCTGGATGCTGCTGCTGCTGCTGCTGGTGGTGCCGGCCGTGCCCGCCGCGCTGTCCGCCCCGCCGCCCGCCTGCCCCGAGCGCTGCGACCGGGCGCGCTGCCCCGCGCTGCCCGCAGCCTGCCCCGGCGGGGCCGTGCTCGACGGCTGCGGCTGCTGCCGCGTCTGCGGGGCGCAGGAGGGCGAGCCGTGCGGGGCCGGGCCGGCCGGGCCGCCCTGCGGAGAGGGGCTGCGGTGCGTGGTGCCCCCCGGGGCCGGAGTGCCCGCATCGGCCACGGTGCGCAAGCGGGCGGCCGCGGGGCGCTGCCAGTGCGACAGCAGCGAGCCCGTGTGCGGCAGCGATGCCGTGACATACGCCAGCCCCTGCCAGCTGCGGGCGGCCAGCAGGAGGGCAGAGCGCCTCAGTCAGCCCCCTATCATCGCCATCCAGCGCGGAGCCTGCGGGCAGGGTAAGCAGGGCAGGGGGTGTCTCTGGAGTGAGGGAAGGGTAAGGAGGGGATGGGGTGTTTCTGGGGTGCGGGAAGGGTAAGGAAAGGACCGGGGGTGTCTCTGGAGAGAGGACAGGATAGGGAAGGGGCCGGGGGTGTCTGTGGCGTGCGGGAAGGGAGAGAGGGGTGTCCCGGCGGTGCGGGCGGTGCGGTTCGGCCCCATCATCCTCATCCCCGGGCGGAGCTCGGGAGGAGGGACCGGAGGGACCGGACACAAGGGCTGGTCTCGGCTGCAGTCCAGCGCCCCAGCTCAGAGAGAAACTGGAGCAAGAATGCGGTGTTTGTCCGACTGGTGTTTGTCCCGAGTCGCCCGGGGGAAAAGAATCCCATGCTAGGCTTAAACACCTCCTTCCAGCCCTCCGAGGAGTGACGCCGGGCTCGAAACTGAGGGAAAGTGGTGCAAGCCCCCGAAGCGGGTTCGGATGAGGACCCGAGCCCGGCTGTGCGGCCGCAGCAAAGTTTGGAGGAACAACTCCAGCGCGTTCCCATCCAGGCGCTTTGTCACAGGGAAATGCCCCGGGGAATAAAGCCAGGAATGCAGGAGCCGTTCGGATGTGATGGAGCAAATGGGTGGGCAGAGCAGGCAGCTGCCTGCCTTGGCCCGGCTTAGCAGATGCGCTCTGATTATTAATAATAGACGTGCTGGAAAGGGGGGAGCCTGTAGCAGCGTGTTGAGCTGACTCTAGGGGTTTGTGTTTGGTTTTGTTTGGGGTTTTTTTGAGGATGGAGACGCCTGAGATAAGTAACAGTGTAACTAGTGGTATTTTTCGTTCTTGGTTGTCAGTGTGTAGTCAAATCGGATGTAACGTGAGTACTCGGAGCTGCAGGACGGAGGGGAATCAGTTGTAAACGGTACAAAAAGGCATTGCTGGGTTACGAAACTGTGGCTCAGCAGCTGGAGAGGCTGGGCTGAGCAGCCCGGCGAAGTGTTGGGTCTTGTAGGAATGGTGAGTGCAGGATGTGACACACAGAAAGGCAAAACCGTGCTGGGATAAACAGGGGAGGATCGTCACGAGGTGCAACCCCTAATGCAGGCTGGATTAAACCTCGTAAGACAAGGCTGTGTATCCCCTCCAAGCCATTCAGCACCTTTAGGGTGTAACAGTAAAAATTAGCATGAATTAAGCCTTTATTTCCGAAGCAGTCACCTTTTAGTAAGGCAGTGCTGTTTCAGTGAGGATTGGTTCTTTTGGTATTGGTTGTGCCATTTCTGCACTTCTTTCTTTGAAAAGCACATCTTTTGCTACATTTAGTCCTCATGTCTCCAGCAAAAGAATATTCTGACCTATAGTGGCTATAGGTTCAGCTTGGGCAAAATCCTGATCCTGTGTTGCAGGTCAAACTTACTGCTTTGGTATCAATACAATCAAGTTTTTGTGCCCCTGGCTCTCCCCACAATGTCAAAGCTGTGTTGTGCTCCATGGAACATCGCTGGCATTTGCTGACATTGGAGACAATTAAAGCTTTCACGCCACGGTTTCCTGGTCTCCAGTACAAGATAATGCCTTGTGATTTTTATTCTCGATTCATGAAACCAATATTGTTTTCTCAGTGTTTTCTGCTGAACGTTTGCAGAATTGGGGCTGTGTTTGAGCTGAGATCAATACGTGCCTCCGGTGGGTTGCACAGAAAATGCAGAGGCTGCACAGAGACCTTGTCTGGGAAAGCGCCGCTGTCATAGATCCATCATGAGTATGTCCAGACAATCATTTTGCCCCGTTGCACCTCTGGTTGGAGTGTTGCTTGTTTCCTGTATCACCAGGGACAAAAGGAAAGTGCTAGAGAAGCCAACCAGTACCAAATGCTTATCCCTAGACCAGAGCAAATATTGCTCCCAACAAAGCTTTTTTCATATGTAAAGAACCTAAAATAAACAGGAATGGAGAGAAGGCTGCAAAGCTCTTGGACCACTGTTTTGAAAAGCCATTGCCTAATATTTGGCTCCCTACAGTTGTTAATTATTAATTTTATTTTGAGTTCATTTTTGGGAGTACTTTTTCTACCTAGAGATCGAAGGTATCTTCTGTAATTTCCTTCATAGTAACATACCCATATAAATATTTTGGTCAATATAGTTCAATGGCCCAGGGAAATGAGGGGATGAAGAGAAAGTGTTTGTAAAGCACTTTGTGTTGTTGTTTTTAAGTTCCACACCACTTTAGTAGCTGGTCAAGTACAGCACTGTGTATATTGTGTAAAATAGCATAAAACTTTTTGTCTATTTCATTCTTCATCTGCTACATTCCACACCCAGTGCTGTTCAGTGCAGGGTGTCTGTTCAAACACAAGCCACATTTGATAGGATGCGGGAGAGGCACGAGCAGCTTGTTCTGGATCTGTGTCCGTAAGGGGGATGTTTTCCTATGCAAAATGGGGATTGTGAATCTTAAAAAACTCAAGAAAAATTTCACGAGCCCCAGGGCTTGCTCTGTTCTCCATCCTAAACCCTGCAGAGAGGATGGATGCGGAGCAGGTCTCCTGCACTGGGGTGCTGTGCTCTGTGGTGCAGGATCAGCCCACAGCTCCCTCTGCCACCCAGATACGCAGAAAAGACAAACCAGGCTGTAGCTGGAGAAACACCAGGAGCTGTGAGGGGACAGAGGAAAGCCCAGCTGTGGTTTTTAGCCAGGAAATGCTTGGGTTGAATTAGTGAGGTGAGTGCATGGGGTGGGAGTGAGGTGAAACATGCCCTGCCTGTGTTAAGATCAGGTGAGGCAGGTGACAAGCAGGGTGACAAGAGTGTGGTGGCCCAGCAACCCCTTTCATTACTGCTGTGTCCCTGTCTGGGGCAGTGAACCCTTCCCAGCAATGCCCTGCTGTGGTGGCCACGGGCAGCAAAACCTGTGGTTCCTGTCCTGCTGCCACCACAGCACCAGTGGCCCCTTTCTGCACCAGCCCAGGCAGGGGCTGCCACGCTGCAGGTGTCACTAAAGGAATCTTCCCTTTCCCTAAAGGACATGAGAAATGTTGCTAGAGGATGGGCAGGCCTGCAGAGCACATGGCAGGGCATGGTGTGCATTGATAGTGATGAAAGCACCAAGGTGAAGGTGCTCTGAGCAGAGATCATGGCTGTGTAAGAGCATCCCACACCCAGGAGTGAGGTCAGAGCAATGAGACCTCAGTGTTCTGTGTGATGAGGTTCAGTGTGCTGGGAGAATGTTTTCTTTTTCTTCTGCAAATATGTTTTTGGTGCCCTTAAATCCCTCCTGCTGACCAAGGGAAGAGGGCTCAGGGTGTTCAACACAGAACTGAAATTAGACTTTCTTCCCTTCCTCAGTTTTCCCACAAGTGCTGGCGGGAGTTTTAGGACAGTGTGCCCTTCTCTCCATGTTGTGCTCATCTCACTGTAAAATATAAACTAACCTGGGTTTGTCCTTTCATCTTTAACCAGAGTGAGATGAAGAAAGTTCCTTGTGGTTGCTCTCAGTTTCTAACTATGCTCTGCCTGGTTTTTATATGTTTTCATATTTTTATTAGGCTTGCTATGTCTAATGTGGTATTCCAGTAACGTCAGCAGTGCTCAGCATGCTGGCATCTGTCACAGGTGGCTCCCACTGCTGTCCCAGGCATGCTCACACCATGATGTCATATGTGGAGTTTGAAGTGAGCTCTTATGGTTTAGATTAAGCAGGTCATCGCTGCTGAATTGCCTGGGGGGAAGGCAGAGGTGAGTTTACGGGTAACTCTCAGTCCAGAAAGCTGTGTGTCACTAACAGACACAGGCTTTGCTATTTCTCTCCATCACATTATTTTACAGTTCTAGAGATGGGGAGAAGGAAGGAAAAAAAAAATCCATCACTCAAACTCAATTTCTTGCAAAGCAGCTGAGTTTGTGTTTTGAAATGCGCCAGGCAAGGCTGCATCCAAGAGACTCTGTGTAATTATCTGGCAGAAGAAAAGGAGCTCTGCAGTCAATAAACCATTTGTCATTAATTGAGTCCTTCAAAAAGAGTGTAAGAGTGAGATCAGTGCAGCAGAGGATGGGAAAGAGATGGACCTGCCTGAGTTCCTTTGCCCGTGGTGCTGATAGTGCTAATGGACTGGCAGTGCTGAGCCTTGCAGGAATGAACAATCAGGGCAGGAAGAGAAACTCGGCTGAGAAATCTGTGAAGGTTGGGAACTAAGCCAGACATTTATTAAGAGGAAAGTTGATACTGTTGTTATGAACAAGGCTTTCAGCTGTTTCCCGAAAGATAATAGCAGGCCCGTGTTGGTTTGTGCACTGAAGAAATGCTGGGAGACCTTGGCAGGTTACTTGGCACGTGTCAAGCCTAGTCAAAATGACCCGGGAGGACCAGACTTTCAGGGTCTGGATGCACAAGTGAGTGCTCCAGTGCTGTCCAATTTCCTCTGTCTCCCTCTGTTGCTGTGTTTGGGTGGTCTAAATGTCATTCTCTTCTGACTTTCCTAAGTCTCTTTTGCAGCAACAAGAGAAGGGGAGGCAGGGAGAGAGAGGGAGGGAAGAGGCAGCTGAAGGCAATGGAAATAAATAGCAACATATTTCCAGAAAAGAACCAATTCCCAAGTGTGGGATTAAAAAGCTTTTCCAAAGCCAACTATTCAGCTCTGAGAGGAGGCAACTGTAAGAAGTGGTTTGTCTGAAGAAACTCACCTTTTCCCCTCTCCACATCTAGATTTCCTTCCCGGGGAGCAGGCAGTAATTTTGCAGTCTCCAGACTTCGGGCAGTCAAGTCAGTAAATACAGATTTGGAACGAGGAAAGATTCAATCCTTTCATCTTCTGGGCTTTGAAATGTAAAGGTACCTGTGGACTGGGCAGGAATACTTGAGGCCATGAGTAAGCAGCAGGAGTGTTGTTAATCAGAGTTTGGATGGGATGGAGGCAGCATAACCTGAGCAGTGAAAGGAAAGGCTCTGCCGTCCAAGAAATAGGAGAAGCTGGAAAATATTTTTTCAAATGGTAATTTACGTGTGCTTGGAGTGAAAGAAAGCAATGTCAGAAATAGAAACTGGGGTACTGTGGAACTCAACTTCTGTTGTAAATAAAGTCATTCCTCACTCCCATAAGCTGCTGGGGCCTCTAAGGATCCCTGGCTGGACTTGGCAGCAAATCCCACTGTGCTTGTAACTGGGCCCAAGTGAATATCTAATATTATTTTGGAAGCTGTGTTGAGGATCTAGAAAAAAAGAGAAAGACTTTACTTTGCCTGCCAGTGCAGGTCATTGTGATTCTCAAATTGGTTGTCCTGCTTCAAAGAGAAGAATATAACTAAAAAATAAGTCTCAACTTCCCTATATCAAAGGGCTATAAAATAATGCATTGACCTTATACTAACTGATAATGTTGACCTCATATCTGTAGATAACAGGAGAGTTATAATATCATAAGTTGTTTAGTGAATTGAGAAGATCTCAGCTCTGATATTTTAGCAAGTGGAGTTGAATTAGGCAGCCAGACAGAGCAGCTCTTGAATTTCTGGGTTAATATCAGGTACCCTGGTGCACTGATAGGATGAAGCACAAGGTTGGAAGTCAGCTGGGCTGTGCACTTGGTGACAAGTTCTCTGCCAGGACCTTCTTCTGGACAATAATTGTGTGTGGGGGGGGGGGAAAGCATCCGTGAGCAGATGTATTTGCCTCTGCTTTCCTTGCCCACCAGCTCTGCAGGCTGGCACCAGGGTGGCTCCTGCTCCTGTCAGTGCGAGCAGTGGCGTGTCAGTGGCATTCACACTGTATGTGGTATTAGTTAACCAAACGTTGTTCTTGTGGCTGTCATTTTTTCCCATCAGGGTTTCTCAGTCTTTCCATTTCCCTGCTCTCCTAAAGCCTTTTTTTTTTTTGTGAGGGATGAGAGAAGGATGTGCAATGAATAATTCCTACATCCACTTTTGCAGTCTTGTTACTGTAAATACCAATGAGACAGAGCTATGGGGATTCAAATTAAAAAGTGCTGCATGTTTCTGAGAGCGGTTGGATTTGCACGTACATTTATTGACAACTAATGGATAAAATAATGCATATTAAATCTAGCAGCCATGCACAGAAGTTATCCAGTGGTCTGAAATTTGAAAGAGTTTATATGGCAGAGGATAACATCAGGACAAGCTCGCAATATTTTTCCAGAGCCTGATGTCGTTACCCCATTTCACAGATAGTGAATCTAGGGCAGGGGAAGATAAAGAGCTTTGCTCAAGGTCAGCCAGTAGCAGAGCCGAGAGCAAACTGAGCTTTTATGAGGCCCTGCTCATTTTTCTGCCCCTTGCCAGCATTGCTGCTCCATTTTCCATTACTTTTCTTTTCCATTACTTGATTTCTTAAACTTGCAGACTGCAGTTTTGGCTTCACTCTGCAAACAGCATCGATGATCTGTCGATCTGCATCCGCAGAAAGTAATTTTGGAAGAGGGAAAGGTGCGGGTGAACCAGGCACTAGGAAGGAAGAGAAACCCAAACAACTCTCTCCCCTCCCACCATCCTGCCCCCAAAATAAACACAACCCCCCAGGAATCTCATGCTTCAACCTTTGTGGTGGTAAAGGGATGATTCATTCCTTTTTCCAAGACAGCACACGCACTATTTGGCATGTCTGCCCTTTCTCTATCTCTGTGGAGACTTTTATCTATGAAGGTAAAGCTTGGCTAGCACCCTTGTTTTCTTTTGTATTCAAACACTAAAAGCAGGCAAGCAGAAATGACTTATAAACATGAAAAATATTCAGATGATCCATAAAATGAAGCAGAATAGGTGTGTGGATAAAAATGCCACTAAATAGCTCATGTTGGTAGGGGAGCAGTGAATATAATAATTGGAACTGTAAAGATCTTTAAGAAATGTGCATTTGAGAGGGTGAAATGGAAACCTGCTCTTTAAACCCTCCATGAGGAGCTATAGCTGAAGCTGGGTGCTGTGTGAGGGTGGCTGTGTCACCAGTGGCAGTGCCACCCCCTTCCTGTGGCTCTCCAAATAGCATGGCAGAAGGGTGGCAGCAATTAATCCAGGCTCGTTACCCAACCACTCACTGATCTCTGATACCTACCTTAAAACAAATCTGGATGGTTTTGGAGTGATTCCTAAGACAGATGTAGAAAATACTGCCAGGGATTTGTATGATATGGATGTGTTGAAACTTCTGCAATATAGTTATACTGGGTTTATGTGTTGTGCAATTACAAAGCCCCAGAGTTAGGAGGGGTGTGCATATTTTACTACACTTTTGAGGTTTTTCTGTGGTTTTCTTATTATGTTTCTTTTTCTACAGATAACTTTTCTATAAATTTGATCCCTCTGTGTACATCTCTGTGTCACTCAAAGTCCTGCCACAGCAAAGTGGTGAAATCAATGCCTTCTCCAGCTGCAGAGAAGCAGCATCTTAGAAGGCTTTTTTTAGCCTCTTAAGAGGCTTTTTTTAGGTTTCTCCTTAGAGAAAAAATTCTTTAGGAAGCATGATAGAAAGAACTTGTTTTTATTCCCTGGTGTCTTCATACCAGGGTTCCTGGAAGTTGAAGCTAATTCTCTCTTAAGCAGGGATTTCTACTAAAGATGCAGTGCAAAACTTTCTCACATACTTAAAACGAGATCCTAATGGGTTTATAATTTTAAGAGGAGTTTTTGAGACAGAACAGCTGTTGGTTACATGTCAGATATAGGAATTACCACGCCGTTGCTCAATGGGCGTTTTGAGGTTGTTTTGCTGGTTCTCTGCCTGTGGTGAGCAGAGCTGGGAGGTAAAGCAGGGTGATGACCCCACTTGGAAGGGACACCGGCTGAACAGGGCTGGATAAAGGAGAGGAGAAATTATTCCTGACTCATCTGTTGTATTTTCAGCCTTCTGCAGAGAGGAGAATACGTCCGCTTTAACCTGTTGGCTGAAATACTCTGCTCATCTGTCTGCAGGAAATCGGGCAGGCTCTTTTCTGTAACTACCTGACTTACATTTCTTAATGTTTCCACTTCGGACAGGACTATTGCCAATGCCATTTTTTGAGCTCAGCACTCTTTGCCCTTGTCCTGAATTGCTCCTCACCTTTATTTTGTGTGTCTGAGCATCTCCCTGCATGCTGTTGGGTGCCTTTGTCAGAGGGCTCCTGGCTTCCAATTAATTTGTCATCCCCAATGAGTCCGGGCTCAGCATTGTATTAATATGGCAATGCTGCTGCAGGAACAGCGTGTTCCTCTCCCAGCCAGGCTGCTGTTCCTCCAGCCCAGGGCTCCAGGCCTGGCTGTTTATGCACAAGTTGGGTTTCCTCCCACCTCACCGCCGGTGTTTACAGAAGGAGAATTGCAGTTTCCTGTTGTGTTAGATGGAGCTGTCGCTCCGCTCTGGATTCTTGCCCTCTCTTACACCCGGTTGCTTTCGAGCCTCATCAGCTTGAAAGCCTATTGCTTTTGCTCGATGCTATTACAGTTGTGAGGCTGTTTTGCAGGAGCAGCCAGTGCACTTGGTTTTATAAAAGAATTTCTGGCATTTCTGAGAGGTTTTATATACATATTTTCTCCCTGTGAGGTTCTGCGAGGGTTGCTAAAGCCCGAGACTGTTCCCATCAGATAAAAGAGGGGTTATGCCATGTTAGAGTTAAATATGGGACACTGAGGATTCAAAATGCTTTTCACAAGTTGCATGGAGACTGAGTGGCACAGCTTAGATCAAGATGCACACATGCAGGTGTTCTTCCTCTGCAGAACCTTCAAACCCAGATAGATCTGATCTATCCAGCAATTCAGTAGTCGAGTTGCAACAAAGACATTCTGTATGGCATTAACTTGCCACTTATTCAGCCTTGTAGATAAGTGGGAGGAAAAGTTCCCGTTCACTAAAAATTTAAGTGTAAATCTGAAATTATAGGACCTTGCTAGAAGAAAGCTGCAGGAGGATGTTGCCCATTGACCATTTTCAGTGACAAGAACACTTTGGGTTGCCATGGAACTTGATGCCAAAGAGGATTGATTCATACTAAGAAAGAAGGTGGACTAAAGAGGCTGAAGACTTTGCTTTACAATTTATCTTCAAATACTTTTTGTTGTTGTTTTCTTGTTTTGTAATTACAGAACAGCTCCGTATGTGTCATTCTCTTCATGCAGCCTAGTCATTCTTAGAATCACACAGTAGTTTTGGGCTGGAAGGGGCCTTAAACTCTATTTCCACCCCCTCCTTGTCATGGGCAGGGGCACCTTCCACTACCCCAGGCTGCTCAGAGTGGCCTCAGACACTTCCAGGGATGGGGTGACAGATATTGGTAATGTTCTTCTGTTGCCAGTATCTGCTCTTACTTATTCCTGCATTTGCCTTTTCAATACCTTTCCCTCTTCAACTCTGCTCGGGGCAAGCATTAATTTGTGGCCAGTATTGTGGAATGGGCTGCTTGCAGAGACCAGGGTATCCAGTGCATTGCAGCAGCTTCTGCATCCCCAGCAGGACCATCCTGCTGCTTTCACACTCTTTTCCCTGCAAATCAATAAAGCCAGCTTTGGGGCTTGAGAATATCAATTAAAATGTGCAATTTATTTGCCTTCCTTTTGTTACTCAAACGTGAGATGTTACATGAGCGACCACACGTTGATCTGAAAACTGTCCTGTGTTACCTTTAATTTGAGAGCTGTTCTGTTCTACAGACTTTGTGTAGATTCCCTGTTCTGTTTAGCTTGGCAGCTCCTTGTGGTTTGTTTAAAATCGGTGATTAAAATGAATGGGTTTAGGCTTTTGGATCAGCTGGGAAAATACAAAGTCCTTGTTAAAGGCTGCCAAGAAAGAATTGATCATCTAAATATTATGATGATGAAAATGGACTTTATTTTCCCTTTGTACATGTGCATTCATACCAAAAAGTGATTTTACTTTAAAGACTCACTTTAATCTTGCAGTGGTTCTTGCTAGCAGGAAATATTTTAATATTGAATACCAGATTTGTGCAGTTCCCTGTTTGGAGAGGTTTCAAGCATTTTATTCTGCCATTATTTAGGGCTATGAAAATATTTTTGCTTTTAGGGATGTCGCAGTGTATTACTTTTTTCTCTCAAGAATCTGTGAAGTGTCTTTAGTTTCTCCATGGATTTATACAAGGGAAAAATAACTGATGTCATAGCATCTTTATTAACAAGGTGCTGTGGTTTAGACCTCTTAAAATTCCCTCCGTTGACCTAAGAGTTGCTCTTGAGCAAATTGCCTGTGACACGTAGAATGTTGTTTCTTATTTTCGTAGTGTTTTGGTTGCATAATATCCCTTTTTGGTGCATTACACAATTTATCCTTGAATAGGAAGTGGAATATTTAGGCTTGCAGTTTTCTGTAATTTAAAAAAAAATAAAAAAAAAAACGTGTGGCAGCAGATTCCCATCCTTTTCCCCTGTCTCTCTCCAGGGATTTGCTGATACCCTGTTCTCGGTGTGAGCTGAGCACCTTCCCTGGAGTTTTTTGCCTCCATAGTAGTATCAGAGTTTTCCTATACATGAATGGGGGTTTGTTTATTTGGGAGGATGGAAGTTCTCCAAGTCAAACTTGACGTGGTTTGTGGTTTGTGTCGGTAGTCACCGGTTCTGGCAGCCCGGAGGGTTCGTGAGCGCTGAAGCCCTTTTGGTTTCTCTCTGCGGAGGATCCCAAACCCAGGCTGTGCTCTCAGACCCTCGGGTGTGTGTCTGTGTCTAAATACAATGTGCAGCACGTGGCGGGGACGGGAGGAAATGGTCACCTATTTTCAGCAGCGTGGGTAGTTTAAAACCTTCAGTTATCGCACAGACTTCAGCAGGCTGTGCTGGCTCTGCTTGTACTGTGTGTTACTGGGTAAGGACTTCACAGCCACGCTTCTGGCTTCATGGAGGTAACAGGAGAAGACAGACCAGCCACAGATCTCTGAATCCAAGCCCTATTTTCTTCCACTGGCACCAGCCTGCAGTTGGCAGACTTGGGAGCCCACCAGTGGGGGTGGCAATGCTGGGTCTGATGGACAGGGTGGGGTGGCAGAGCCCTCTCTCCTGGCTCAGCGTGTGCTGCTCAGGTGCAAGCATGAAGCAAGCCCAAAGGATATTATAATTTGGTGGCCCTGGAAGGATGGGGTCATTGCACTTTTCCAATCTGAAGCATCTTCAGTGATGAACCTGGAGATGGTGCTCCACCTTCCCTGCAATTTGCACTCTCTTTACCAGTTCTAAAATTACAAATACTGTCAGTTGCATCTGTCTTGAATGATTACTGTTTCATGGGAAGTTGTTTTGTTTTGTTTTTTTAAATATCTGAATGGCAACCAAAGTTTCTGGCTGTTTTTAAAGAAATCAAAGGTTTAGTTTCAAGGCTGAATGTGGAGTTTTTGATTGAGGACGGGAGGATATTTGGTGTGGTCACACCAAGGGAGGGTGGCAGGGAGAGACTTGCTGGTTTTTGATGGAGTGTACCTTTCTGTCCCCTCATTCTATGTAAGATAAAAAGTCCCACTGAATGGGATAACTGTGTTGATTCTAACTTCAGGCAGTGGGAAGGAGACGTGGGGAATGTTGGGGATGCCTCAAGACAGTGTGGCTGCTTTGGATGCAGCAGGGAAGCAGAGAATGGACAGCAAACTGAGCTGGTCCTGGTGAACAGGAGCAGAACCCTCTTGTGAACTGGATGGGGACAAGACCCATTTCCGACTGAGATGTGCCTAAAGCTTTGTTTGAAGAGCAGCTCCCACGAGAGAAGGACCTGTGCTGAGGGAAGACATTCCAGACACAGTTCTCCCAGCTGAAGGGGAGATATTACTTCAACGAGATTTCAATCTCCAAAGCATCTTTTCAGTTTAGCTCAAAACATCACCCAAAGCAGCATGTGTGAGTTGTAAGCAATAATGCATCAATGGCACTTTGATTAATAACCTAATCAGAGCCTAGATCTTAATATGCTTTTTGGCTCCTCTTTATGAAACCAAATTATTTCAGTTGTTTACAGCTGGGTCTGCTTTTTTTTTCTCATGTTTTGGTATTCTGTCTTGCCCTCCTAGCAGTTTGTTTACAGGTATTAGCCCTTTTTTATATCTGTTGGCAGAGATTTGCCTTTCCATTTGAGGGCTGACAGCCAGCACACCTTTGAAGTCCTTGTAGAATTAGTTACCTTGGGAATTCTTCATGTTGTAACTTATTTATCTTTTTTTTTAAAGTCAGGTTTTTATCATTAACTGAATTCACAACAGTCATCATTATAATGTCATTAATAAAGGTTTCTTAGCCATGCTTGTGGGCATTTAGGGCATTGTGCAATAGTTCAATAAAAATGTTACAAAACACAATAATCACAGCATATAAATAGAAAGAGGAGCAGTCTGTGAAGATCTGAATGTCAGAGCCTGAAGATATTTAGGAACTAGAGCTTTATTCAAGCGCACCTCTCAGTGATTTAAAACAAAAAAACCCAACCAACCAACTAGAGAAAAACAGACCCAAAGAAACCCCCCACCAAACCACAAAAAACTTCAACCCCAAACACAAAAGCAAAGAAATAATGAAAATACTCTACTTAGAACAAAATTACAGGCACTTGTGCTTTAAAGAAAAAGGCCAGAAAATTGGGGAAACTTTATTTTCATTAATTCAACACTGATTATATCAAATGCTCAATTTGGATCAATTCTAAGTTGGCCACTCACTTGTGGGGTACCCATTAAAATGGGCAGTGTGGTTAGACATGAGTATGAAAACACACAGGCAGTGGGAACTAAATAGTCAAAACCGTATCATCAATCAGAACTTTATTGCCTTTTTGTTGGTTAATAATCATTGACAGTCCACTAAACCTCTGCAGTCTGCAGCTCTTTAAACCTGGAGGATGCTGTGTTATACCCACTCCACTCTTCAAGCTGTTTTCTGAAAGACCCTGAACTGGTTTATGCAGCTGAAAAATATGTTAGAGAGAAAAATATGTCCTGAGAAATTCTCAGTTTCACCTCTTGTCTTCTATAGTGGCCGGAGATGGCTGGAAACTGCCATGTGGTGGTTGAGGAATGAGCATCTGCTCCTATTAGGTTTTAATATTGGTGTTTTTATGGCAATTTAGGCTTCCACGTAGTACCTGGTGCCTGGATTCAAATCTAGGGTAAAATTTTACAGAGTTGCTTGCTTGTAGGAAAGATAATTTCACCGCTCAGCTCCCACGTGTGTGGCTCAGTAATCCCAAAGAGCAATTAGCTGTGGTGAGCATTAAGTATGTACTTAATGGGTAAAAGGTAGGGATGCACACGTGCCCATTTTGGTCTCATTCCCCACCCCCCCCCCATTGTACTTTTTCTCAGTGATAGAAGAAATTTTAAACATACCAATCCTTTTACTACAGCCTTCACGTTTTATGTCGTCACCTGATGGTAAAGAGCAGCTGAAAGGATTTTTTTTTTGTGTTAACATTCATCAATGAATTCAGCTGAATACTGCTTTGGCTGTTGTTTATTCGCTTTAAAAAGGTATGTTTTCCATTTAAATGGGCAGAGGCTCAAGAGCTGTTGCAAAACTGTGTTACACAATGCAGGAATTCCTAATGCATAAGCAATAGGCAGGCGTGGCAAGCTGCTGGGAGCTTTTTGGGTCAGTATGCCATGAATCAGTATTTATTATCTAACTTTTTCAGAGTATGAAATGTTGACCTTTTTTTCACTCTGCAATTTAGTTTTGGGACTTCTTGAGGAGGTGGATTATGCACAAAATGCTGTTGCCTCTGAAATCCTGGCGTTTGTAGCCTCCAATTCCAAGTGGTGAGGTGAAGTATTTGTAGTCTCACCATGTACAGCCTGGGCAACCTTTCTCTTCTTGAATAGCTAAATGCTAAAAAGATTGAAGGCATAAAAAAAAAAGCTGTGTATTTCCTGTGCAGTTCCCTCATCCGTGGAGCTCTCTTTTTTTCCCAGGGGCAGGATGTGACCTCTGGATGTCTACAGCATTGTAGCTGAGATGAAACCACTTTATAAGCAGTGATCAAAAAGCATATTGATGGGTACAGTAGTGCCCTGTGGTGTTTTATCCCGAAATCATGTTAATCCCAGTTGATAATCTGTCAAAGCACCTCTTTAAATGCCAGTGAATAGTTTCAAACTGCAGTTCTCATTCTAGCAGTTTTCCAAAACACCCCCATTGTCGCTGTCAGCTTTATAGCCATGGCAGGGCTTGTTTGATACTGAATATTTTTAATAGAGAATATGAATCCTTTGGTAAATTAATGTTTGTCAGTCAGCAAACCCTTATGCCTCTCTGGGGTCAAGGCCAAGGGCAGCTTATGTGTAAATCAGAGAAAGCATTGAATACTCTTGAGGAAAACAGCAGGTGAGAGCAGAAGTTTGCTGATCGATGCTCCTGCTCCATAAAGCAGATAAACATCTCTCTATGGTGATCCCAAAATGCACAGTGGGTTACGTGGCTACTGCTGTGGCTGCTGCTAATCACTGACTGTGTTTAAAAGTCCCTGAGATGCTTCACAGAGTATAAATAGGGGAAAAACTGTTCTTGAGTGACCAGATAGTGTTTGGGTTGAGCATGACCCCTCTCACGAGGGTAGTGTGTGCTAGTTGACATTGGAAAGTCACCTGAAACACGTAGTTCACCTCTGAATCAAACCAGTGTCTGATTAGTATTAAAAGCAGTGATGTTTTGTTTCTAAATCATTTCTGCCTCCAATATATAGTTAAAAATTTGCATAGTTTTCCACTCTTGTTTTTCCAATAGTGAAGGGCACTCAGGGTTTTGATATCAGGACTGTTTTTAGGATAGGCCTGTGTCTCCTGCAATTCTACAAATCAATTGTCCCGTTACACCATCAAAGGCATTTACAGCATCCACAAGCTGCTTATTACTTAATCTCTGGACAGATTTAGAAGCCAAATGGCAAGGATGGATTGGAGCAGTGCAACACATTAATACTCATCTGCAAGTCAATTACAGGTTTGGCTTGTGCCTGTATAACGTGAGATGGATGCATCAGATAAAAAAATAACAGAGGGTGTTTCTGGCCTGTAAAGAAATACAAAACAACTCTTTAGGGTGTTCCCAATTGCTTAGTTGCTCCTAATTTTTAAAAGGAAAGTTTTGCCCCCAAACTGCTTGATAAGGGGCAGCTGTGTCCGAGTCGTGAGTTTTCCCCAGAGATTTTTAGATGTCTGATGGTGCAGACAGGTTTTCTGTTGTCCACAAGGGGATTTTGGTATCCAGTTGCTTTTGAAAATCCCACTGACCCCACTCAGCCACCACGAGCTTTTGTTGCAGCACTGCCCAGGAATGCAGAGCTTTGTGGTCCCATTGTCCTACCCTGTTGTCTTATCTATTTTAGAGCCCTGGGGATGGCTCAGGAACTCCAAAATCCCCCTCCTCTATGGAGCTGATGGACCTCAGGTAGTATCAGTGGAAAGGATGCCCCGAGAATGGTTGTGTGGAGCATGTTGTAAGGTGCATCCATGTGCAGGTGCCAGTCTGAGGCTGGGGGGTCAGGCTGTGTGGGGGCAGTGGTGGGAAAGGAAGCCCAAACCTTGTACCCCAGTTAAATTTCCCCAGCAGCTGCTGAGGGCTTGCACTGGGCTCAGGACCTCGGTGTCCTCGGCATTTTACAAATGCAGCGGCATGAAACTTCAAAAACCTCCAAGAAGGCGTATTTTGGCAGAGGAACAGAGCTCGTTTGTTTAATCTGAGAAGACCATACAAGCTAAATAGACCATCCAGAAAAGAGGCGAGAGCAGCAACGGAGCCATCTGAGTACAAAATCCCTTTGACAAAGGGAAAGAGGGAAGTGCAGACCTGGACTAAACCCTGTGCTCCTCCAGTGCCTCGTCCCAGGGCACCACGGGGGATGAACTGAGCTCTGTGACGGTGGCCACGGGTCTGCTGCCCCACGGCCCAGTGATCCAGGCAAGGAGGTTTCACGGATCCTTTGTCCTCAGGGTAAAGAACGCTGCCTCTGTGCAAAGAGGCAGCAAGGAAATCTGGGTCCCAGGGTCATGCTGCAGATGACTTTTAAGGAAGGGAAAGATATCCACTCGGAGCTTTTTTTAATTCAGGTGTTTTGCAATGCCCCTTCTCCAGTCACTTGAAGACCTCATGACATGTTTTCCGTTTCTATTTCAGGCCAAGAACACCCTAACAGCCTGAGGCACAAATACAATTTCATTGCAGACGTGGTGGAGAAGATAGCTCCTGCTGTGGTTCACATTGAATTATTTCGCAAGTAAACAAGATGCCCAGTTTTGATTTTTTTTATTTTTTTTTCCCCCCTGCATGCTTGGAAACAGCTGCCAGAAATGTTGATTGATGCTATGTAATAGCAGAGAGGTTTTTGAGACAACAAATATTTGTCATGCTTAAGGATTAAAGATAATTTAAGAGTCCTGGCAAAAAAAATATAATTAAACTAATGCATGTGCTGTGCCTTCTTAATAAGAGAAAGTAGGAGTAGATATCCTAAAACATTAAAACCCAACCAAACTCCTTTTGGCTGGTTTTTGGAGTGGTCTTTTGGCTTTTTTGCAGTGGTAAATATTTGATTTCCCTTCTCTTTTAGACTTCCTTATTCGAAGAGGGAGATCCCTGTTGCCAGTGGTTCAGGGTTCATTGTCTCAGAGGATGGACTGATCGTGACAAACGCCCACGTCGTCACCAACAAAAACCGGGTGAAGGTGGAGCTGAAGAACGGGGAAACATATGAAGCTAAAATTAAAGATGTTGATGAAAAATCAGACATTGCACTAATTAAAATAGATTCTCAGGTGAGTTGTTAAAACAAGACACGTCTTATTCCTCTAATTTAGTGTCATCCTTTCCAAAAACCACTGCTGATTTTTTGTGTTTGAAGGAAAACCAAGTAATTTACTGGGCTGGGTTATGTAAGAGAATATTAGAGCCAGGTGGATACACATTGTTAAAAGCTGAGTTTGTGGGAGGTAGTGGTTAATTTTGTCACCTCTCAGTGTAGTGCAAGAAGTCCGTAGCACTTTTGTATGAATCCTCAGAATAAAACACAGCAACACAGTTTGCTGGCTGGCTTGCACACACATTATCTGACCGAAGTCTCCCTCAGAGCAGAAATGAGAGTGTTCCCTTCTGCTTGGTAGAGAGATGTTTTAGTCTGTCTTGAGTGCCTATAAGGAAGTCACAAATTGCTTTTAGAGGATGCATTTTCCCCCTGAAAGGCTGCAGCACACAGATATAGATACTAAAATGGGAAATGCCTTAGGAAGCACCTCGAATGTGGAAATTGGAGCCGGCTTGGAAAGATGCTCTTACACTGCAAGTGGTTTTCTGAACAAATGGGAGTGCAGCTTCCCATCATCCATAGCCCTCCTCCATATCCAGTGTATGTCTGTCAGCGTTATTCTGCCTCCTGCAGCAGCAGGAAAGCTCTCATGAGGTTCTGCAAGTGGAATATTGTGTCGAAATCCCGCGTAACGCAGATGCAACGAGATGCATGTGATTGCTTGGGGTGCTGCTCATATTGGTTTCCCTTGTTTGGCCTGTCAGCTAATGACCTCCAAATTTTCACAGGCAAGAACGCTTCATTTGAAACACATGACTCAAAAATGTGTAGGTCTTGCAGTGTTTTTAGTTCAGACCTATTCCCCAGTGAGGTCAAAAGTGTTTGTGCCAGAGTTCATGACTAAATCAGACATCTACTGCAGAACTCTTGGATGACCCAAAATATGAAGTGCTCCTGCTGCTCCCTCGCCACCTTTATCTTTTAAAAGCTTTTTCTTCTTCTTTAAAATCTTCTTAACAGCAAACACACAGGAAAACTTAACAAAGCCAAGGAAGCTTTTTGCTGTGTTGATTTTTCCTCTGTTTTCCTGAGGTAACCTGTTTGCATGCATTACTTATTTTCTCGGTTTTATCTTAAAATAAGCAAAAGCAGGAACAAAGGAAAGGGAAAAAAATCCCATTAATATTCAGTTGTCTGTGAGCAAAATGGTTGGCTTTAATGAACTTCTGGGAAGCATCTCCAAGCCTGGAGGCTGAGCTCTGGCAGGAGGAGGTGAGCAGGCTCATCTGGTTAGCAGGAGGTCAAGTTTCACATCTCTGCTCTGAGTCAGGTAGAATATGGATTAAACTTGGGTCTGACATACCCTTGGCCAGCGTTCTGTCAGTCGTACAACCCAGTAACTTGTGTGTTGCCCCCCCGCCCCGGCCTCTCCCATTGTAGCTCATGAAAATTTTGAGAAGACTTGGGGAAAAAAATCGCATTGCTTGTATTTTTAATGGGTTGGGAGACTCAGATTTCCATCTGGCTCCAGTGATGGAGAAATCCCATTCCAAGGTGATGCCTGAGGCACCTCTGTTTGCAGGGCAGATGTGAATTAGACAGAATTAGAAACACAAAATTCTATGTGTTCACAAAAAAATCAAAATGGAAAAGCAGTCAGGTGAGGAACTGATTCTCAGACTGAGCTGTTATGGAACATTTTTACATACCCATCCAAGTTCGGTGTTGGAGCTTTCCTTTTTGTACTGAAATGCCTTGCTGTCACTCAGATTCATAAAAGGCTTTTAAAATCACGGAGGTAACAATTTGTTGAAGTTGAAATGTATTTGATGGCTAAAGAAGTCAATAGGATGGTACGAATGACCCTTTAAAAATCTGGGTATGACATGAAAACCATCCCCCAGAATTTTTCTGAAGTAAGAGGCGAAGTTCTTAATTTTGACTAAATTATTTGAAGGTGACATCAAAGCTGCAGAAGTTTTTCTTTCCTTCTGTTTCTGTGTGGCATGTTAAGGCAGGATCTGAAGGATGAGGAATGTCTCTGTGGTTAGGAACAGAGCTGGGCTTGAAGTATGGCATTAGGCTGTCAGCTGGTATTCCTAAAGCTGTTCAGATTTTGCAGCAGCTTGAATGCTGTTTTTGTTTAAGGTGTGAACATCTGGCCAGAGACATCGCTAGAGCTAATTTGGCTTTGCTGAGTGCAATGGGAAATAAAAGGGGATGGTAAAATCTGGGCACCAGTAAGAATGAAGAGTTTCCCTGATTAAATTCTTCTCTGTGGAAAAACATATGGCAGTCAATGAGGAACAGAAACCTTGGAGTAGTTGTTCTGATCCTAAAATGTGCTTGTTTTTAGTCTGTAAAAGAGACCAACTGTGTTTCTCGTGTCTGTAGTGACACAGAGCAGTTTGTTGAAGTGTTGAAAGTGGGAAGTAAGGTTGGAGTCACTGTGGTCAACGTGAATCCAATCGAACTCTCCTTCCAAAAGCACTGAGGAGACCGCAGTTCTAGAAAGAAACACTGCACTTGCAGACAATTTGGATATGAACATGCAAAATTTATAAAACATTCCTAGAAAAATTTTGGATTTTGGCAGCACAGGCAGAGCCTGGTGAAATAAATAATGTGTCCTGCGTGGCACGTGTGATACTGCAGTGAGTGTGAAACCCATCAAAACTATTGCACAACACTCCAAAGCAAACAGATGCTTTGGAGCTGGCAGAGCTGGACTGTGGAATTCATCTCACAATAAATAACTACCTCGTTAAATCAGAATGTGTGATACAGCTGCTGAAAACTAAACACCAGGAGGAAGGGGAAAAAATTTGGGGTGGTTCAATGGACAACATCAGGGTTAATGGGGGGCAGAATTATAAAAGTCTTGTGCTCCCCCCCAAATGAAAACTAGAAGCCAAAAACAGTGGAAGGTGGAGGCCTGGAGAACCTTTTCACCCCTGGAAATTGGACTCTGCCTGCAAAAATTATTTCTGTGGATGTGCCAATGCTTTGGCAGTGAGTACTGAAGGGAGGGAGGAGCATGGTGAATGGCTTCATTTTGTGGTGTTTCTTCTTCTTCTTCCTACATGCTTAAAAACCAGCCATGAGACACTTGTCACCAACTCTGAAATCACACCTGTGTCACAGAAGACATACCAGGCCCTGAAGGTTTTTGTCCCACAGTGTGGCCAATTCCTGCTGCTTTATCCCAGCCAGGATTTGGCATCTAAGTGATACAGCAGCAGTGGGTTTGTAACCTATGTCTAATTTGTGGTAGCATTTCAGCCCTTCAGCTTAAGGTTTTTGCTGTATCTTACTAATAAGGACTTAGGCTGACACTTTTAAATCAACAAGACCTTCTGCCCTCCTCCCTTCAGTGGTTTCGGAGGTAACGAGTGTCTGTATCTTTGCGGTCAGAGGGGATTTGCTTTTCCCCCCCATGTTTACAAACTGGAGGAAGCAAACTTTCCTGTTTATCTATAATATTTTAATAGCTCACATTTTGAAAAAAACAAACAAGGCTACTTGGACACCAGATGTAGGTGGCTTTTCTGAAACGCTGCTTTCCTTTGAAATCTGTTGCTGGGTATTACGTTGCTTCCTCTCGAGAGCCTGAGGAAGCCCACATATTGCTTCCAGAACCCCCATGGAAGTGGAATAGCTTGTAGAAAGCTTGGATGTTAACTCCTGGTTATTCATCAGTTTAGGCAGCAGCGGTTTCCTGCCATCTTCAGCTTCTAGTAGCCCTTGCTGTGGGGACAGTGCCCTGGTCCAGCTCCCCGTGCAGCAAAATGCTCACACAACTCCAAGGTGGCTCTGCCAGCACCAGCACATTTCATTTATTTATTTAGTTTTATATTAATTTTTTTTTTTAAATAATATTTTTATTTTATTTTTTTAAGCAAGAGCAACAATCTCTTGCCAGGCAATTGAAAATCTGGTGACATATCAAAACAATACTTCATCCTTTTCTTTTTTTTTTGGTTTTTTTTTCTCCCCTGCAAGCTTCCCATGCTCCATATTTAGATGAAAAGACTCAGTTCTGCTTTTCTAACTATAGATGAAATACTTTTGGAGGCTTGTAATGCACTCGGCTTGGGTTTTTCATTTTCTTTGGCGTTTTGTCAAGCAGTTTCTAGATTGTAGATGATACTGTACATTTTTACATGCTCATGGTCTGTGTTTTCATTCTGCCATAACGTATTCCGAAAGTTAAATAGTTTCATTAATCATAACAGAAATGCAATTCCCAGAAAAATTGCATGTTTTTTCAGAGTTACTTACACCTGAATTAGCATACCAAGGAAAGGAACAGCATCTGTTCCTTTCCCACCTAAAAATAAAAAGCATGAAGGAAATCTGTCGCTATTTAACACAAATTGAACTCAGAGCATTTGTCTCCTCTTCATCTGTTTGTTGAACTGCAAACTGCTTCCTGCAAATTCCTGATCTCCCATCCACAAACGAAGGGGATTACAGAACAGAGGAGGGATTTACTTGCTTTCAGTGCCAGCATAGAGACAGATTCACTTATTTCATGGATGAAAAAGCTCAACCCCAAATGCCTACTGGTTGTGGTTGTCTGTCTCTTGGTTTACACTTCTCTGTGGCAGTGGCTGTGCCTGATGGTGGTTTTGTGCTGCCTCTTTTAGTTTCAGAGCTGTCTTGTCCAGACTCCACTTACTGTACCTGATTCAAGCCGTGTTGCTGATGTACATCAGGTGAACATCTGTACAGACAAGAGGAAACGGCCTCAAGTTGTGCCAGGGCAGATTTAGATCAAATATTAGGAAAAATCCTTCATGGAAAGGGTTGTCCAGCCCTGGCACAGCTGCCCAGGGCAGTGGTGGAGTCCCCATCCCTGAAAGGACTTAAAGGCCATGTGGCTGTGGCACTTGGGGGCATGGGTGAGAGGTGGCCTTGGCAGTGCTGGGGGAATGGTTGGACTTGATGACCTTAGAGGTCTTTTCCAACCAAAATGATTCTCTGGATCCTGGCTGATGATGCTGACCTTTACTTGTCCTGTTCTCTCATGCCACGATAACTTCATCTTATTGTTGCATGGAGCTGTTTCTTGTGGTGGTGCACAGTTCTCCATTCCGTGGGAGTTGTGTTTATCCAGGGTTTGAGTCAAATCCATATCTAAAAACGTCTGAAGCCCTTTGGGATGCGAAAGGCTTAAAATATTAACACTAATTAATGGCTCCTTCTCTGGCTGGATGTAAACAGTGAGTCATGTGCCACGTAGGGTTTTGCATGTTTAGTCCTATTTCTGTGTGCCTGCAGAATGGCTTTGTGCAGATTTGTTTTATTGAGTAACCACCGATGCCAGCAGAGCCCCGGGGGTTCACCAAATGGAAAACAGGGGGGTTGTGAAGACCTTGTCTGACAGTGAGTCACTGGGAGAGCTGGGCTCAGGTGCTGGGTCTTCCTGTCTCCCTGCTGGTTGGGCTGCAAGGCACGCTCGTTTGCCTGGGGTTTTAATTAACTGCTGTGGCAAAGCTATGGTTAAACCAGGGGAATCATGAGATGTGGTGAATTATGTCATCCCAACACCCGTCAGACGGTATGTAAAAATGGAAGAATGCCTATTTATTAAGTATGGTTAATAAGGGCTATAGATTCAAGCACTTTTTTTGCAAGGATTCCTTAAATTCCTAGGGATGAGCTTGCCAGTGGATGGGTGTGAGGGCATAGACAGGGTCTTCTGCTCTGATCATGGTGACAACACTGCCATAAGTGCTTGCCTGGCATTTCCAGTGCTCCTCCTGGGGACTGCAGAAGGATGCTTTTCCCACTCCCATCACTTGATGCCCAGGGATTTTGATAGGTTTTATACTGATTTCACTTCAAAACCATGTCTGCAGTTTAAATAAATACTTGGTTTGGGATTTTTAGGGTTTTTTTTAGATAACATAAAATTTAATTCTGAATGTGACAACATTATTTTAAGCTACTTTAGAGAGAAGCCCCCAAATTTAAGGCCACTGCAATGCATATATTCATCATAACCAATTCTTCATGGCATGTTCTTGTAGAGGGACTAATGAGTGTCTTCAAGCCATGCTGTTAGTGTGCTCTGCACCACACCATGCAATCACAAGGAACAGAGGACACATTTTCCAA
Organism: Margarornis squamiger; assembly: GCA_035222235.1. NCBI lineage: Eukaryota > Metazoa > Chordata > Aves > Passeriformes > Furnariidae > Margarornis > Margarornis squamiger. Next base: position 31,636,764 of record JAWWTY010000158.1, read on the forward strand.
AGCTGTGTTTCATAATATGTGCAGAACAAGGCGATTTTTGCAATTGATTTATGTTTCTAGCAAAGGAAAGGTTAGCCAGACTTTCCAGAAGGCATTTGAATCACATGGATGACCCACAGCCAATCCATACAGTGTCAGAGTTTGAACTGAAGCCTAGCTAGTATAGGCTTGAAAACTCAGCACAATCAGAAGTAATTGTATTAGTCAGAGATTGTTCCTGTATTTTCTTTCTGCTGCCAAATGCGATTTTGGCTTTGTGATTGTTGTTATAACTCAGGAACATTGTATAAATCTTTAACTTTGTACACAACCAGTCTTTCTTGGGTTTTTTCCCGTTAATGAAAAATAAAAAGTATTCTGTTTTATTTTGCTTGTCTATGTTTCATTTGCTGGTAAATGTCCTCTTTCCCTAAAGTATCCCTTTTCAGTGGGCTGGGCTACAAACAAAAGCCACTTTTTGCCTTGTGCTTTTTATTTTTATTTTTTTGTAATAAGCAAAAGCAGTGCCAAAAAAAAAATAAAAAAAAAAGAGATGCTCTTCTTGACCAACGACAGCTTGAAAACACGTGCTACGTAAGCTCGAGAGCATCTGGCGAGAGAAGGAAGAGCCAGGGTGCTCCCTGTGTCCAAACAATACCCATATGGGGCTGTTTGTGTTGCATATGCTGCGTGCTTCCCAGCACAGCTAATCACACTGGAGAGAGCCCTCGGAGTCAGGGCTCTGGGCTGGGATTAGGAATTGCTCAGCAGGGTTGCCTTGGGATGCTGCTGCTCGTCTGCCACGCTGCAAACGCCATGGGGGAACTGGGCAGAGCCCTCGAATCCTTCCCAGAATTAACCCACAGCCATGCTTGGGTTCACCTATGGGCTGTTATATTATGATTAATATTTAATAGGGCAGTGCTGCTTGCAAAAACTTTCCTCTGGAAGATAATTAGAAGTGGAAATGTTATTCTGCTTTCTGTGTCGCCTGTTCTGTTGCTCTTCCAACTGATTCTGTTTAACAAGCAGTTGGTTTAATTATTTTCTTGCTGTCTGGAGACTGAAAGATAAGTTTCCATGGAGCATCTCACCCCGTCTGGGATTTGGCAGTGAGTTTTATTGAAACAATCTGCTCATCTGAGTAAAACTTCACTGGGGGAATTGTAACAAAGCTGGATAAACGATACACAAGACCAGTCTTGTTAAACATTAAAACCATGACTTCTGTATTTGCAGCAGTATATAGTGACAACTAGTGCCGTTGTTTTTTAGTTTTCTACATTGGCTATCTCCTAGAGTATTTGAACTAAAACTGTAGGTGAAAAATACAAAGTGATGGGCATTCAGGTTGGTTTAATTTAGTGGATTTTTGCCCCTGAGTTGATGCAAGCTTTCAAACTGCTGGTAACAAAGACCCTTAAAGGCCTGGCTCTGGATTTCCAGTTTAAACAGCTAATATTTTCCCTTTTTTTGCCAAAATTTAGAATTTGAAAGTGGTTCAAGCTTGGAGGAAAGCTCGGTTAAAGTTACCTCTGCCAAGCAAAAGATGAAGCCCATCAGACTTCTGTTTTGATTTTTGGATGCAGTAATCTAATCCTCCAAATCCTTAAGTCAAAACATGAATTTATACATGTCCAGATTGATCAATGCCAATAGAAATAATCTAGTGACATGATTAAAATATATAGTTAGAACACCTGAGGAGGGTCAGGATCATTTGGACAAGAGATAAAAAGATTTAAAAGTGCATCACATCCCTGAAAGGGTAAAGACTGACCTAAAAGTGTGAAGAAAAGGAGGAATGGTGTCCTATGTGTATTGTTCAGGCAGGTGATAAATCAAGGCAAGGTATTTAGTTGAAATATGATCTGTTTCAGAACACTCTTCATCCACTGGCAAGAGTGTGTGGATCCAAATTTTCCACTTTTTTCTTTCTTTTTTTTTTTTTTCCCTCTAAATTGCTGTAAAATGCAGTGATTGATGCTGGATTTGAAGAATGTGTTAATGGGAATATCTTCAACAACATGATATTTGATATGTTTAGAGATAAGATCTTGAAAGGAAAGTATAATGGTATCCCCTACTGTCATAAGACAAAAGTCAGGGTCTTTAAATCCTAACATCTTCAGAGGAAGACATCAGTGTTTGGAGGAGGCAATATAATTTAGAAGAGATATTCCACTAAAAAAAAAGTAAGATTAAACATTAGCTGGTGTCTTCTAAGACTGTAAAATGCTTTTAACTGTACATATGCATGTTTGATACTTTTTGGCTGTTGCTTTCATGACTCTTTAGTGTTCACTCTCAAACAATATCATATTTTTGCTTCAGCAGCTGTTGGCTAATTATTTCAAGAAGTGTTGGGAACAACTCATTCCTGGTATCATCAGATGTTTGCTTTGTAGAGCAGAGCATAAATATTCCTTTGGTCTTTTAATTGTTTTTGATTTAATGGGTACCTGTTGAGGAAAAAGTCCTCTACAGTGTAAAGAGCCCACTCTTCAGTGCAGCTCATTGGGATGTTTCTGTACCAACCCCCACAAAATACTCAAAGAAAACAGAACAAGCAAAATCTCTGAGGGACAAAAGCCTCTCTCTTTTCCTCTACTCTATGAATGTATTCATATTTCCGTAGCATTTGCCAGTGTAGTAGTGTCCTAACATTTGATTTTTCCCTTTTTTTGTGCTCTATTTTTATTTGTAGGGTAAATTGCCAGTTCTTCTGCTTGGTCAGTCTGCAGACTTGAGGCCGGGAGAGTTTGTGGTGGCGATTGGGAGTCCATTTTCCCTTCAAAACACGGTGACCACGGGCATTGTCAGCACCACCCAGCGCGGGGGGAAGGAGCTGGGGCTCCGCAACTCCGACATGGATTACATCCAGACAGATGCCATCATCAATGTATGTCCCCCTCCCAGCCTTGGCCCTTTCAGCTCTTGGACTGCTTGAATAGTTGCTGTGAAAAAACTCACCCGTGATGCAGTCCTTAGAGTGAGCTTTGCTTTTATCCTCATAAATACGGACATCTGCGCCGCAGCAGCTCTTGACTGTTGTTTAAAAATCCCCCAAGGAACCTCACCAAGTACAATATCTGCCTCTGCTTCAAAACTCTTGCAGATTACAGGGGAGGAGGAAATATTCTCTGGCAAATAAATGTCTTTTGGAAATCCATCTTGTTTTCTGAAAAAAAAAAGAAGCCAAGCTTAGTTTAAGGATTCGAGTTTGTTTCTGGATTAAGGCAAAACAATAGTTTCAGTACTTCAAATCTTGGCCTTGTAAGAAATCTTCACTAACGGCTCCCAGAGCTGTCCTAAAATCTTCTAAGTCACTGGTGTGGCACTATTAAAACAGAAGGAAAACCTTGGCTTTCCTAACATTGTCTGGAAAGAGAAAAAAACTAAGCATTTGCAAACCTCAGCTAAAATGGGTGATGTTAAGTGTAGTTAATGGGCTTGGCTGTTGGGACTGTTCTGTTGCACATATTTAATGGACAATGGAAACAGCACTACAGAAATATTTCAAGAATTTCTTTTATGTTTTGCTTGCCACAAATTAAGAGCTGAACATTAAAACGTGTTCTTGGCTTTTGTTTTTTTTTCAGTATGGGAACTCTGGAGGACCCCTAGTAAATCTGGTAAGTTTCTCCAAGTTTACTTAGTGTCAAGCTTATTGCTTTTTAATTTAAAATCAAAACAAAATACCCCACCCAATCCAACCAGCAAACAAACCCCCCCACCAGATATGTGATTCAAAGCTTTCAATATCTGGCTGACTACACAAAATTCACAGGGTTCTTGCTAATAACTTGTCTGTGTTTATGTTGGCAAAAGGGTTTCAGTATTTAAGATACTTACATTTCGCATAGTTTCAAGCAAGTGTAATGTTTTTTTCTGCTCATGCTTTGCAAAAAGCACATTTTAAAGTGGGGCATTTGCATTCTCTGTCTGCCATGCAGTTGGCAATTCTTATTGTTTTGCACGCTGAAACACGGCCTAATGGTTCTAAAATGTATCTTCCCCTTTATTTTGAATCACACCAGGGAGGCTGGAAAATTTTATCAGGGTCTGCTCAGGTCTGCTGTGGGTACCTGGGATAGAGCAGGGGAGAGGCAGTGGTGCTCGGGAGGCACGGCACAAACTAAAAGGCAGAACTGCTCAGAGTTTCTGCCTTGGAGGAGATTTGGCAATTTTTGTTTTTCACCCATCTCACAGTACAGTTTCAGTGCCAGTAAACTCCATTTAAAACAGTTGTAGTCGGACAGTTTTTGTCTGGGATGGATCAGGGAAGGAAGCTGCTGAGATTTCACAAGGGTTCAAATCATCAAGTGACTCTTGGAGTTACATTACCAAGAAAAGCTTCTGATTCTGGTGAACTGTCATTTTTCTTTATATGGTTATGAAATAATTGGCTCAGAAGCAGTCAGTGCCATGCTTTATGGGCTGCCTGCTGAAGTAAGCAGACCCAGACTGGCTGCAGAAGATCAGATGATATCAGTGTGTCATCGGGTGCAAGCAGAAGAGCTGCCCAGTTCTTATTTCTATTCTGCCAGTGGCAAGATGACACATCACTTTTCCAAAATTATTGACTAATGTTTTATTGGTAGACTCTAAAGATTAGACTTAAAGAAAGCATTTAGGAAGTTGCAAAATAGGTTTAGAGTGTGTTGTGTAAATTTGTCTTTGTGATTGCTTGGAAGAAATGATCCATTTCTCTTCGAGGTGTTTCACGTTTGCTGATGGTGATTTCTTATTTCTCCAGGATGGTGAAGTCATTGGAATTAACACACTGAAAGTTACAGCAGGCATCTCGTTTGCTATCCCATCAGATAAAATCAAGAAGTTCCTGACTGAGTCCCATGACAGACAAGCTAAAGGTACTGCACTTCACTGCTTTGAAAGAGGAAAACATGGAAATAACCTGGTCTAGTGGGTGGCACCACTTCCCATGGCAATGGGTTGGAACTAGATGCCCTTTGAGATCCCTTCCAACCCAAACCATCCTGTGATTCTATGAAAACAGTAATAAACCAGAAAGTCAACACCCCTTGAGGCTCTTCTGGTAAGAGCAATTTATCAAGACCTGTTTTCCTTTTTGCAGGAAAAGCTGTAACCAAAAAGAAATACATTGGCATACGAATGATGTCTCTAACTCCCAGGTAAGTAAAAGTGGTGGTTCCTCACCTTCCCGAAGCGTGGTCTCTGCATGCATTTGGATCAAGCTCATGATCTGCAGCCACGACGGGGAGGTTTGAGCCAGCAGCATGTGCCTCTGTACGTGCTGGTGACAACTCACAGCCAGTTCTTGCCACCTTCTTCTCTTCTGCATCTGCTACATGGGCGAACTCTCCTCTAGGCTCTTGTATGAGCAATTCTTAAACAACTCCTGGCTTTTTCTTCTCCTTAATGCTTCAGAAGAGAATAGCTAGTGACTGTGAATTCGTCCCAGGGTGCTATCCCTGCTGTATGTTTTCAAGAGTTGCAGCAGCTACGCGCATTTTCCCATTCCTATAAAATTATTTCCATTAAACAATTCACTTAATGTCAAATGAAGCTTTTGTGTGGACTTCCTTATTCATGCTCAAACTGTAAAAGACTCATGAGCAGGTGATACCACGTCCTGTAAAAATAAACACAAGTTTTCCCTTGTGCAGGATCCACAGGTAGAACAAAGCATTGAAACACAAGGGGTTGGGGTTTTTTTGGGTGTTCAGGATGGAGGGAGGGGATTCTGCCCCTCTACTCCACTCTGGTGAGATCCTACCCAGAGTTCTGCATCCAATTCTGGGGTCCCCAGCACAGGAAGGACACGAACCTGTTGGAGAGAGTCCAGAGGAGGCCACAAAGATGGTTAGAGGGCTGGAGCCCCTCTGCTGTGAGGAAAGGCTGAGAGCATTGGGATTGTTCAGCCTGGAGAAGAGAAGGGTACAGAGTGACCCAATTGTCCCATCCAGGGCCTGAAGGGAGCCTGCAGGAAAGAGAAAAAGAGACTTTTAAAAAGAGCATGTAGTAACAGGACAAGGGGGAAAGGATTCAAATTGAAAGAGAGCAGGGTTAGATTAGATATTAATAAAAAACTCTTCCCTGTGAGGGTGGGCAGGCCCTGTCACAGGTTGGGCAGAGGAGCTGTGGCTGCCCCATCCCTGGAAGTGTCCAAGGCCAGGTTGGACGGGGCTTGGAGCAACCTGGGCTAGTGAAAGGTGTCCCTGCCCATGGCAAGAGGGTTAGAACAAGATGAGGTTTAAGGTCCCTTCCCACCCAGGCCATTCTGTGATCCTACAATCTGCTAGTTCTAAAATAATGGCATAGTTTTGAAATGTTTTAACTCTGATCCTCTGTATTGAAGTGACTGCTATTACCAGAAATAGGCATTAAAAAGCTGCATGCATGCCAAAAGTGTAATAATTCTTGAAATATACATCTAAGAGTTAAAATAAATGGTGAAGTGACTCATCAGCATGTGTACAGCACCTCAGCTTGTAGATACTGACTTCAGTAAAAATGCCTGGTTGTGTTTTGTTTTTTTTTTTCCCATCTTGACAAAATATTTTTGTTGCTGTTTCTTCATTTTCCAGCAAAGCTAGAGAGCTGAAGGATCGCCATAAAGACTTCCCTGATGTTGTCTCTGGGGCCTATGTTATTGAAGTAATTCCAGAAACACCAGCTGAAGCGTAGGTTGACGTACTTTTTTCTCAAAACCACTGCCACTGATTTAAGGGGGTAACGATGGAGACTGCTCCCTGCTTGACTGGCTTTCTTCATTATGCTAAATTAACAAAGTTACGACCATCTGATAGCTATTAGCTTGTCTGCTGGAAGTGGGTTTGTGGTTTTAGTCCGGTCCCTGATGGGCAATAATGTGAGTGTATCAGGGTATTGCAGGGAAGCCTGTCAGCATTCCCGGCCGAAAGGGCAAGGATTCAGGGGGTGTGAAAACTCCTTCTTCTTTTTTCTCAGCAATTGCTTCCAAGGCATCTCTTGTGCCAGTGCCAGTGCTGAATAAAGACTTTTGCTCATGGATATTCCCCACAGCCCTGCTGGTTGCTCTGGCAGGAGAGCAGGGGAGAAGTTTTGGGTTCACTTTGGGAAGAAGCACCTCAGTGTTGGCCAAACCCACCAGCTCCCCTGGCACTCCTCAGGGGTGAAATCCTCTCTTGACAGGAGACACTCTTCCATGGGAGAGCTTTGTCAGGAGTCACGTTCCTGGGAAGAGCTTTTGGGTTTGGACAACTGACTTTTTCTTCGTGTTACTCAGTATTTGCTCAGTATTTGTTGGTACCATGCTGCACGAGGTGTCTGCCTGAAGCACGGCAGCTGGTCTGTGGTCACTGCCACTGCTCTGGTTGGACACACTTCCCTCTCAGGGTTTGCTTGATATGAAACCACTCAGTAATCCAGGGCAGGAAATGGGAAGCTTTATTCATTTTCTGAAACTAGTGATCATTTTAGGAGAGGAGTACATCTATGTGGCAGCAAAGAGGCTTATGTGGCACCAAAGGCATGTAGGCAGAAAGCTGCATGGAGCAGGCATACTTTACCTCTTAGGAGCACTGAGAGGATGGTTGGATGATGTCTTTTTGTTGCAGTTTGGATGCCACTGTAAGATAAGCAGTGTTAGCTGTCTAGAGAGGTCTCTGAACCACTGCTTTTTGGCAGCGCTGTTGGGGCAGAATGCTGGTTTGTGTCTGTGATGTGAAATTAAACGGCAGCTAGTGTAGGAATGATGTGGCTGCTCCAGCATGGGATTGGATTTGCTGCCTTGGTGTGCAGGTCCAGTCTGAAAGTGCAGAGAATTCACTACAGGAGTGTTGGCAATTGCAGGGAGTGGGAGAAGGACTTCAGAGAAGGACAAGAAATGTGAAGCAATGTAGCCTCATAATGTGAAGGTGAACCCAGATCACGGTGCTTCATGGAAAAAGCCTGGCAATTAAAATGCAGCCCATGCTGGCTCTGTCTTCCCCCACTCCCAGTCCCCTTGCCAGTGTTTTTCCCCTGTTCTGCTGAACTCTGCAATGCTTGTTGTGTGGATGTGCTGGTAGGGCATCAGAGCAGTTCTGCAGTGACCTGTCCTGGGCATGAGTCGTGTGGAGAGGCTGCTTGAGAGACCAAGATACTCTGGACTAGTTTCCTTCAAGAGAATGTTTTGAGCCATGCCTTCAGTAGGCAACCAGATTTGTTGCAAACACTGACCAAGGCATCCTGCTTGCAGGAGACACTCATTTAAGGCGCTTTCTGTGGGTGAACGAGGCCAATGACTTCTCTGTGGTTTTGTGAAGGATTATGCTGAAGGGCTGAATCATGTCTGCTCTGTCTTGGTTAATGTTTCCATAACTGGAGCCAGACCGTTGTGCAAGACTGGGCAAGCTGTTGTGGTCTGTGGCAACCCTCACCACCCGTTTCTTGGTCCCGACAGCAGCCTCGGCCAGCTCAGGGACAGACACACAGCCCTGGGCAGGGGAGCCTTGTGCTCCCAGCTCTGGTTCTGCCCTCTCTTGCTTTGAGTCAGGAAGGTTTTGATTTTGAGGTCAGATGGAGGGTTCTAGGGGCTACAGGTAGGCAGGTGAGAGGAAGGACACACGTGATTTTTGGTGACTGAGCTGTGGGTGTTATTCTGGTCAGGTTTAAAGCACAAAGGTGCTGCCAGTGAGCTCTGCATGGAGAACAGCTGGGGCTGGAATTCCTCATGTGTTAACACACGGTGCCACTCAGGTTGTTTTGCTGCATATCCAGGAGTAAAAACCTGGGAAATCTCTCCTCAAAAGGGAGTGCATTGTTGCAATTGTTCTAGAATGAAAACATGCCTCTATCTTTTCTACCAAATCAGCTTCTGAGATCCTTATTGCAGAATTGCTGCTATTTGCAATAGTGAATTCCTTTGAAGGCAGTAAAATATGGGATTCATCAAACTTGTACATCCATCAAATTCTGAGGTTTCTGAATTGTATTGTAAACTTCACTGCTTCATAAATTCTGATTGCTTTACACACGGGTGGGAAATAGGAAAAATCCAGCAATCTCTTTTCTTTTATTTTTTAAATTGTAATAAAGTCAGTCAAATGGCAATTATAATAATACATTGCTGCTTTGTGTTTTCAGTGGTGGCCTGAAGGACAACGATGTGATTATAAGCATCAATGGACAGTCGATAAGCTCAGCCAGTGATGTCAGTGACATTATTAAAAAGGACAGTACGTTGCACATGGTTGTACGCAGGGGCAACGAAGATGTTATGTTAACAGTAGTTCCTGAAGAAATCGATCCCTAACCAGAAACATGAGCTGGATTTCATGTTTTCTTTTAACAGCAATGGACTGCTTATATTCTCTCTGTGCTGGTACAGGAAACGTTAGACTTCTGACCAACATTCTGCTTGTTCAGTGGATTAGTATTGGCCAACAGAGTAACTTCTAATAGGTTTAAGGTGCAAAATCAGTGTAATTTCACATACTCCAGATGATAATTTTTTTCCTTCTGTATTATGTATGCAATGTATCCTTTATTGGCTATTACATTCCCTGCTTAACAAATCGACGTTTGCTTCCCTGTGTTGAGTAGACTTACTGTTATTTCTGCTAAGACTTAAACAAACCCCACGCACACAGTGTGTGTTGTGGCATTCAGGTATTTATAGGTTAGCTGTGTTTTAACTGGAAATGCCATTGTAAAGGAGTAGTCGGCTTAAAAGAAAACACAATTGGGAAACAAAGTCTGGTTTATAAACACAAAGAAATCCCAACCAAAATAACCTTTCGAGGATCCCGTGCAGGACTTTAATACTATGATATTTTCCTAGTGTTATTAAAAGAATTCAACAGTACTTCTTGTGAGTGACTCATTTTGCTTCCCCTTGTGGAGTGGTTTGCTTTGAATGGCACATCTGCTTGGAAGGATGTCCTGGTGGTCTCCTTTTAGTCATCATAAACCCAATCACTTCTTTTTCAGCGTGTGCTTGTATTTGTGCTTTTGTGCATCTGTTCTTCTCAGCAAGGCTGGGTTGAATTTGTCGTATTGCCTATGTCTTCCAGATGTTAATGCATTTTCCTTACTGTTTTAATTACAGCTTCACCAATGCCTGGAACCTGTTTTCCCACTGTAGAAACTGCCATATTGTGGATCACAGATCCCACACCGTTCTAGGTCAGATATGAGGATGTCTGTAACCAGTGTAGATCTGGCTTTAAGCTCTTGGAAACAGACTGTTTCATTCACAGTCTGGAGTGCTGGCGTGTGTATGATAGGACCTGGAATATTGGGCATTCCTCTAACATAGACACTAATCTTTAGACACATGTTTATGGATGCCCTTGAAGCTTGGGGTGGTGAAGGGAATTGTCTTACTGTGAAGGAGAACAATCAATTACATTCAATTACAGTGTAATTATTCATTGGGTAAACAATAGGCTAAGCAGCCTTCCTTTTCCTCTGTTGAAAAATGTATCTCAGAATAAATCCAAGGGCTATAGACCAGTTTTGGTGACTGTCATTCCTAAACATGCTCTTCTTTTGGAAACTGCTTCTCAGTAAAACTCTTCAACTGGGTAGCTGGCAGTTAAGGATTTTTAAAGGAAAGGCTGTATTCCACCCAATTACAGCTGTAAATCCTCTAGACCTGGATCCCTGACAGTGCTCTTTCTCCTTCCAGCTGTATTTCAGTTCTGTTTCAGCCAGTTTATCCCAATTTGAGGAGCCTCTATATCCCCAAGTGCCAGTGCCTGCCCTTTGGATCATGATAAACGTACACAGTGCGTAACACTAATTAATTACACAGTGTGCCTTTCAGTACAGTATTGACACTTGGCACCTCCTTACCAATCTACTTGTGCCATCACTGGTAAATCACACGTCTGAAAACCTGCCAAGATATTATGGTGCCAACCCCTGCCAGTCTGCAATCCTTTCTAGCCTGAAAGGTGCACGGTAGAATGATCTTTGCAGAAGTGCTTTGTGGTATATTTGAGCTACAAGTTCATCTTTCTGATGCTGATCAATGTTTCAGCTTCCTGCTGAAGTGATATTATGGCTTGCAGTCCATCCATGCCCTGTGTAGCATCCATGCCCTGTGTTGCAGTGACATACAGCCCTCAGCAAAAAGGAGTTTAGAAATCCCCTACCTGCTCTGCTACTCCACCTAACCCAGGCAGCAAAAATGAAGCTAAAGGCCCAAAGCCAGGAAATTGCGTTTCAAACAGAAGTTATTTTTCATCTGCCTTTTAATTTCAAAACAAGTGGTTGCACAATTTACAGAGCTGATTGATTCTCTTTGCTCCAGTTGTTTGTTGTTGTGGTCTCTTAATGTGCAAACCCATTAGTTTGTGTGTGTGTGTGTGTTAGGAAAGAAGCAAATGAACTTCTGTAAATGGTTTTCCTCGGCCACTGGGATTAGTGAAATATTTGACCACATTTCTAGCCCGGAGCTCCCTCTAGTGGAATGTGAGATGGTCTCTGATTGCAGCCTGTCATTTTCCATCTCTTATTTGAAAGTGGTTTTCTGATTTATCTTTTTAAATTTATAATTAATTTCTGTGCACTGGATATCCACAACCACAATAATATCCTGAAAAATGTTTAGGGTTTACTTTTCTGGTATCCAACCATGCAGCTACCCAGATGGTTTTTTACAATCAAAATATTCTCCAAGCGATTTTTAAGTATTTGCAGTCAAATTACTGATAAACAGAGACATAGAAGCAAAGCTTTTCTTTAATACAGTTGATTATTTTTGATGTATTATTTGGTTGTAAATCTGGAATGGTTGCTTTAGCACACAGTTCTTTCCAAAGAGCAAAATTGAAAATACTTTGTACAGAATAGCTTTGGCACAGTTTGTATAAATATCAGTTTCCTGGAAATTTTAGCAAGTGTTGGACGCTAAATCAGGGAAATTGGACATTCTGGCTTGATTTTCAGTGCTTTGGAATGTCTGAAATGGAAGCTGGAGTCGCTGTGTGTGTGATGCTGATAGATGGCTACGTGTGGCTACGCTCGGAGGTACTTTTGAAACACTAGTTCTCTTATTCCAGAAGGGAAGTACTCGAGCTGTAAAAGAAATGATCGTGACTAACAATTGTCTGGTTCCTGTGGCTTAGGTGCCAGGCAGTAAGATCCTGGCATTTCAATACCAGAGGATTTATTTTTTTTATGTATTTTTTTTCCCCCCTCCTTCCCCATAATTGTTTTGTATTCATGTTGAAGCTGAGGCTGTTTTAAATCTACATCTTTCCAAATTACAGTGAAAGAGACATCTAGTAGCGTGTGATTGGATTATATACAGGTTCTTGTTGTTTATCAGAAAAGTACTGCAGAAGTGATTTGAACTGCAGCTGCAAATATCCAGGACAAACAGAGGTGATCAAGAAGTCACCAATCCAGGGCAGTGAATGATTATTCCACTGAGTATTCAATGGCATAGGATGGTAGGTCCCTGTGGGAGTCCTTTTCATCCTTAGAGTGAGAAAAAAGAAATGTTCATTTGAGCTTCTGGGACTCTTCTTGATTGAATTATATTTGAGATTATTTCTGCTCTTCCTAAATGCTTGTGTTATTTCCCACTGTTTCTTCTTCCACCCAGAAAACATGGATGTGACTTGGCATCCTTTACTCAGTTTCCCTCTCCCTTTGCTCTAGCTGCCTCCTCATGAGGGCTGCTGGTGAATGTCAGCAGAAGGAAACCAAAATCACACCCCAGGCTGAGGTTAAATCAGACTTTGAAGTTAAATGTCAGTGAGTTGTTGGACTTTCTTCACACCGAGAGGCAGAAACGTCCCCACGAGACAGGAAGGAGCCAGGCAGAGAAGTGATGGCTGAAGGGGTTGCCTCATCCAGCTGTGCCCTCAACTTTAGGATGCAAACCTCAGCTCAGCAGCCTCCCATCCCAACCCCAAAATCTGACCAGCCCCTGAGGAAGTTACCTGCAGGCGAAGGCATTGGCAGCATCACTCGCTATGTTATTGAAGCTGTGCAGCAGAAAGCTTTGCTGGTTTTACATTCTTGGAGCGTGTGTGCTGTGTGTCTGTGTGTCCTGCCCTGCGTGTCCAGCTGTGCTCTGCAGATGTCTGACACAAACTCCATCTATTTTGTTCCCCTCAGCCCCCAAGCCCCATTCTCTTGTGCAAGATGCTGGCTGGAACGTCAAGGCTGGACACACTTGCCCCAGGATTTCAGCCAGTTGAGCCTCTTTGCACTGTTACTCTGTAAATACACATTGATTTGTTAAGACTTATTTATTGCACAAAATCACCTTTAAAACCAGCGCATATGTAAATTGACTAATTGGACAGAGAAAGTGATGGAAGAAATGACCAGAGCAGCTCATCAGTTTAATCTATCTACATCTGCTGGAAAGATTTCCTCCAATTTTCAGAGGTTTGTTTAGTAGTCATGGTACTGCAGCATCTGTCCCCATAAACTTTCTGAGGAAATGGGTAATAATTACAAACTGATTAGAGTGAAAATGAGTCAGAGCTAAAGCATGGGAGTCAGATTTAATACATGTGGTAAAGAATTAAGTTTAGCAGCTTGGAAATACTGCACAACACTCTGGAGGGGAAAATTCAATATTTTTTTTTCAGTTCATTCCTTTTCTGTTCAGTGTTTATGCAGAGAGCACAGTGATTTTCAGAAAGTTTGCCTTGTGAATATCTGAGAAATACATTTGTGAGGTGTTACTGATTGAGAAAGCTGTGATTTGGGCTGTGGGCTTTGCTGTGTCTGCCTGCCCACTGCTCTTTCCCAAAGCCCCCCAAAAGCTGAGAGAGGAGCAGCAGCCCATGGCACTGACCCCACAGCTTCACTCCTCCAGCAAAAATAGGTGTTTTCCATAGAATCAGAAGGGTTTGGGTTGGAAGGGACCTTAAGGACCATCAAGTTCCAATCCCCTTGTCACTGACAGGAACACCTTCCACTAGATCAGGTTGCTCCAAGCCCTGTCCAGCCTGGCCTTGGGGTGGGACATCCACAGCTTCTCTGGGCAACCTGCTTATAAGAACCTGTGGTCAGGTAAGTCCATGAGAGGGCAAATCTCAGCTAAAAACTCAGCATCCTCCATGAAAGCTGTGTCTGCACATGGCACTGGGGCTGTGGAGCACTTTCTGTGCGTGCTGTGTCTGGTGGTGCTGAGGGGGTGACCTCTTGCAGGAGGAGGGTGATGTGGGGAAAAAGCAGATGTCTGTGGAAGACTGAGCTCAGTGTCTGTCCAGAAAGAAGGGCTGAAAGCTGTTCTCATAAAAGTTGATCCCAATTTCCCAAGGAACTGGGCAGACCTGGCAAGGAAAGAGGTTTTGTCTGCAGCTCGGGTAAGTTCATGTGTCTGGCAAGCTCATGTGCCTGATTTGGAAAATTAGCAAGTTGCAGGATGCTGTGACTGGTTTAAAAGCTTTGAACTTTTAGGAAAACAAAAACAACTCACCAAACCCGCAAGTCAACCAGAAAGAGACATAGAAATATAACAGAGAAGGAGCTCTCGCTGCCACTCTGTGGTGCCAAACAAGCCTGTAATAAAACACACCTGTAATTAACAGGAGAATAAGAGTACATTTCCTCACATCTCAATCAACATTTGACTTGGAGGTTGGGATCCTGAAAGGAAAGCTTCCTTTTGAAGAGGGGTTGGCAGAGGAATCCTGCATTTCACCAGTGTGGTTAGCAGGAGATGAATATTTTATTGATGTAACAGGGAAAGGTTTACAACCATGTAAATGTTACATTTACACAGCTATGTATAATGTATAATGATATACTGAAGCTATGACACACAGCTTATTTCTTCCTTACAATCTATTAGTTTTGCTTTTATTTATCCTCAGCTAATTTGTTTTTTTTAACAGGGGAAAAAACCCCAAAAAACAGTAAGAGCAAATCCCAACCCACAGATGTTCACAGTGTCATTTGATTTGTTACTCAAATGCTTTGTACTACAGCTCCACCCTTGGCACAGCACCTCTGAAGACAGAAGACAAATGTCCTCAGTAATTCTTTTATTCTCTTTGTCTCAGGTCACAGTTTCTATACTTGTCCTCATTACTGGACTCTTTTCATTCGGTTCAAAACCTTTTTGAAGTGCTCAGCCTGGCCAAAGGGCATCCCTTGCAGCCACGTGGATAAAGCCAAGCCACATGCAGTGATCCAGCTGCACCTTCTAGAGACTCCAAAGAGGCAGCCAGTTCATTTGTCTGTAGCTGGCAGTGGAGTGGTGTCATATAGGCTAATATTTACTCTTTAACTCTGGCTTCATTGCAGCCTGATGAGGGGTTTTTGGCCCCCCTCTTCAGGAGCTGCTGCCCACTGGTTGTCAGCACCATCCAATTAGACTTACCTTGTTTGTGTTAAATATTTAGGGAATGTGTGGTAATAAGTTGATGAATGCTTAACACAATTTATAATTTCATTTCAGCAAATTATTAATCCATTTTCTAGAAGATACACTGCATGTTTTATGTGAGGTTTCGTGAGAACAGGGAGGCCTTTGTGTCTCATTTCTTTCTCATTGTTCACATCGTCTCAGCAGTAGAAGGTTATCAAAGAATCTTATGTTTACTGCTCAATTCTATTTAACTTCCATATTAAATAACATACAGTATAATGATATATATGTATAAATATACCACCCATATTACTGCAAATAATACATTTTCTGGTGGGATAATTTTCTTTCTTGGTCATCTCTGCCCTTGGGTACCTCTACAGACTCTCTGTGCTGGTTGAACTGGGTAACTCTTGCAGCTGACTCACTTTTTTGTTCAGTTGTTTCCCTCCCAAGCTGGGGCACCACACACAGTCTCTAAACAGTATCTTTATCCATAATGGGCTTTGCCCTGCAGCTGCAGCTATACCAGGCAGCTGCTGGCCATCAGATAAACTGAAGACTCAATAAAACAACATGTACTTTCTCATCTTTATCACAGAAGTGCTAGACTTGCTTAAGCAGAACTCACGTGGTAGAAGTTTCATAGTTAAAATTGAAAGTGTTGTTTATTTTACCTACCTCGATCAAGATGTCATGATATCCAGGTGTTAGCATAGGGAAATCTTTACATAGCTTTAACATGACTTTAGTATGACTATAACATGCTATTAACCACTTATTTTATGTCATTGTAAATCCTGTTATTTTCAATAAACCTTTAATCATTCCATTCAAATATGAATGTGCAAATCCCTTTGTCCAAAATCACCTCCACAAATTAGATTACATTTACTATGCTGTTATTACTAAAACTCATTACAGGAGAAAAATTGCAGCAACCCACTAAACACTTTCACTTAACGAAATTATTAGTGTTTTGAACAGAAAAGCAGTCTTTCAGAAGAGGTTACCTGCTGGATATTGGGATGCCCACACTAAAATCTGATTTATGGCCATTCATTTCCTTAAATCTGTTTTCTTTGCCTGTATTTCTCCCAGACCACAAGGACTCAGAAGGGTTAATACAGGTTTTCTAAGGTGAGTCCTTGTCCAAGTCAAGCATATTTATATTCTTCTGTGGAACTGGGCACTGCTCAGAAAGGCAACAAGATAGACAGTCTGGGATGGCCTTGCAGGAGTCAGACAGCATTCTATTCACAATGCTGGGCAGGTGGCTGGTGCAATGACTGGGGTGGCACCACCCTGCAGCTCCCCTGAGACTCAAAGTTCTATTTGAGGGGTCAGGCAGGGCTGAATTGGTAAGAAACATGGTTTTCTGGGAGGGTTTTGCCTCTGAAGTTTTGCTGGCACCTCATTATTGGGCTTAGCTGCCTGTGTGTTTTTTATAAACTGGAGTTTTCACAATCGTGCAGTCTGGTTGGGATGTGCTTTAGGGGATTCTCTGTTTCTGAATCTGCCCCTTGTCAACCCTCAGCCACAGCAGGGAAATTGTGCTTCCAGGAGAGTCTGCTTCAGCAAAGAAATGTAATTGTTTTATTTAAAACAATGGCCACGGAAAATTATTTCCAGACACTGGGCAGTGACTCTGAAGAGCAAGGAATGGAAAGTGGCACAGAAACCTAAGGCAGCGAAAAGTGCCTTGATGTGATCCCAAACCTCCCGTGGGAGGCCAGAGCAGGAGTGAGGAGGGCTGGGACTGTCTCTGCCAAGAGCTGGAGCTGTGGCTGGTCCCTCAGAGCAGGGACCTGCCCTCAGGTGTGGCTGGGCAGTCATGGCTTTGCTGAGCACTCGGGTCTCTCTGACTGGGAGGCTCCCAGGGCACAGCATCAAATGTCTGAATTTCTGCCATTTGGTGCTGGAAGTCAGTTTTGCCTCTGAGAAAAACTGCAGAGCTCAGTCTTGTCTGTGCTGGTCAAACAGCTGTTCCCCTCAGGAAGGACATTTTTGTGTTGTCCTTTTTGTCTTTTAAATGACTTTATGGATAGACTCTCTCCTTTTTAATACAACTGCCCTAGGCTTCAACTGGTTTTTTTTGTCTGGCTGTGGTCTTCTTTATTTATTCAGGGTGGCAGAAGTGTTTGATGCTATTACAGGTCATATTGGGAAAAAGAGGCAGACCTGCCAAATTTATAACTACCAACAATCAGCCCGGGTGATTTAATGAAACTATTGTCCTAAATTCAGGACTAGGTGGGATGGGTTGTTTAGGAAGTTGGCCAAACTGGATAGGCAAAAGTATGTGTTAATAATACATAGAACTGTTTCTTTACATGACGGGAGAGAAACTACGTGGGAAGATTGTCAATATTTGTTTGATAGGATTGTTAAACTTTAATGACAAAACAATATGTTTTGTCATTTTTGGGGGTGAAGCAATTCATGACAGGTTGTGAACATTAATAACAGCTTTGGTTCTAGAGTTCTTAGTTACAAGAAAACGCAAATTTTCAAGATGTGATATTGGTTAAATGCTTCTGACTATCCTTTAGTTTATGGTAACAATTTTACTTTTCAGTGAAATTTTATGGATTGTGGTTTAATGTCCACTAATTGTTTTCCTTTCTGGCTTCAGCAAACAATAAAATGTTTGACCCACCCTCCTGCAAACCACTGCTTGCCTTTTTCAGCTTCTGCTCTCGCAGTCACAGAATGTGCTGTTGGAAGGGACCCAGAAGGGTCATCGAGTCCAACCCCTTACCCCACACAGGACCATCCCCAAGAGTCACCCCCTGTGCCCCAGAGCATCATCCAAACCCTCCTGGAGCTCTGGCAGCCTTGG
>JAWWTY010000158.1:31654979-31672200 GCA_035222235.1 Margarornis squamiger
CTGCCCTGACACAGCTCCAGCCATTCCCTGGGTGCTGTCCCTGGTCCCCACAGAGCAGAGAGCAGTGCCTGCCCCTCGCAGGGAAGCTGGAACTGCAGGGAGGTCTCCCCTCAGTCTCCTCTTCTCCAGCTGAACACACCAAATGCCCTCAGTGCCCTCACACATTTCCCCTCAAGGCCCTTCCTCATCTTCATTGCCCTCCTTTGGACACTCTCTTTAGATCTTTCTTATACTGTGTCCCCCCAAAGTGCCCCAATGTTGCAGGTGAGGCCACCCCAGTGCAGAGCAGAGCAGGACAATCCCCTCCCTGATGTGATGCCCCCTGATGCTGGCCCTGATGCCCCCCAGGACAGGGCTGTCCCTCCTGGCCCCAGGGCACTGCTGACTCGTGGCCAACCTGCCACCCACCAGCACCCCCAGAGCCCTTTCCCAGCATCGATTTCCAGCACCTCATTTCCCAGTCTGCCCATCCATCTGGGGTTGCCCCATCCCAGGGGCAGAACTGGCATTTTCCCTTGTTGGACTTCCCATGGTTGGTGATTGCCCAGTGCTCTGATATGTCGAGGTCTCCTCCCTGCCTTTAAGGATAATAGATCAGGTTTGTTCAACAAACATAAGGCAAGATTAGAGGCAGATCTGGGATAGATGGAAGCTGAACTGCTCTTTCCTATCTCTTGCTGACATCAGTTCCCATGGAGGATCAGTACCTTGGAGGTACTTAAATTTTTTGATTGTGACTCAGACATTTAGCAGCTGCATAAAAGGTCTGAAATCATGGGTGATATCAGCAGTGCCTGGATGAGGGCTCTTACAGATAGGAAAGCAGGGTGATTCCCATCTTAAGATGGTTTAAGAGATAGTCTGTTCAGCAAAGGAATTCCCAAGGGGAGAATCAATCAAAATAATCCCTGTTATCCCAGAAAACCAACCTAAACACTTGATTAGCAGTTGGCCAGGGTAGGAGAGGTCTCCTTGCTTCTGCCTCCCTGGTGCCAGGCACAAAGAATTGCAGGGTAAGGAGCAGCTTTTTAGCAGTGGCTAAAGGTTGTTTAAAAGCATGGGAGCCTCAGTGCTAGGCTCGCCTATAGGTCTCATTATTGCCTCTATTGCAGTAACTGTTTATGTAAATCTTAGGTATTGAGTCTTCATAATGACAAGGATATTCTCAGAGATTATAATTTTCATTTATTTTGCCTTTGCCATTGAGACTTTGCTATTGTCTCTTTATCTGTCTTTACCAACTGCAGGTCTGAGTGTGTTGATTTAAGGAGTGACGAGTGTATGTTCATATAAAGGCATATCTTGTGTTCTGATGCTGTGTAAAATATTGGGGTGTTTGCTACCAGAAAGTAAACAGAGATCAAACAGTTCCTGCTCTTTACAATGTCCCCTCAGTGTAAGGTAAAAGTGCTTCATTTCTATTATCTCATACTGGCATTTGGTAAACAAATCTTGTTGCATTCAGAGAGGGTGGTGTTCCTTAGCTGGGATGGGTTGGAGTCACTGGAGGTCTGGGAGAGGGAGGGGAGCTGGAAGCAGATGAGGTGCAACCAACAGGAACAGCACAAAGCGAGACTAGGCACAAGTTCCCCATCGTCACCTTCTGCCCAGCACCTTTCTTTCCTACATAATCCCAAGTCCCCTCTCTTCCTCAGCAGTGTCTCTTCCAGGCATGCAGAAGCCATTCAACAATAGCAGAACTGGTGAATAATTAACTTTTTAGCTGCAATCTTACACTGCCCCAAAGGAACTGTGTTGTTAGGCTCTCAGGTGCTTCAAGCTCTAAGGAATTGATTGGGTCAATGTCCAACAACTTTATTTGCAACATTTTGGTATGACAGGTACAGAACAGAAGTTTTTTACACTTTAGCATTTTGCACAAATGAAATTGGTTGCTGAATTCAACCTGAATTTGTGTTGAGCCTTTTTTCTCCCCGTTTTTCTGGCTGGAACACGGTTACTGGTCAGGAATGTCATAGATCCTAAGTATCATAAGATCAATACAAATATTTCCTTATAGAGCTCTTGGCTCTCACGAAGAGCTGTCCCCACCTGCTCACCTGGATGCTCTCACCCGTAACACACAGGCACAGGTTTTGGACAAACACTCTCTGCTCTCCTGCCTGGAACCCTCCTTGGTGAGGTGAGCTGCCAGTGTGGATGGGAATGCCATTCCTCTTGGAGACAAGGGAGCCAGGAGTGGAGCAGAGAGGAGAGGGCTGGGGAAGGAACAGCAAGCCAAGAGAAAGGGGGTATATAAGAGGAATGAAGAGAGGAGACCCCCCTGCAGTCATGTGGTGGGGAGTGCAGTGTCTATGTGGTTGTCCACAGATGTGACTTCTCTGTTGTTGGTACATTGTAATCAAGTAACATCTTTAATTGGTTCTGCTCCAGCTGTGCATGGGCTCTCAGACATCCCTAGTGAACACAGCCACAGCTGTATAACAAGGCAAACAGTGGGTGGACTGAAGAAAAGCTTGCAGTGGGGCTGAGGGAATCTGTAGAGGATATGGAGGCATCTTTAGAGGAAGGGCTGTATGGCTGAGCAAAGCAGCCAGAGAGGACAGGGACCAAGGAGGGCCAGCAAGCCTTCTAAAGGGAAAATCTATTTGATGCTGTTTTCTCTTGTTTGCATATTGCCAGATGTGCTTAAGGAGCACATCTGTAACTTAATGGCCACTGAGAAATGGCCATTACTGGAAGCAAGTGCAGCAGAGGGATGGCAGGAGAGCTCTGTGAGGAGGGAAGCTGGTATTCCCATGGCCAGGCACAATGGCTGTTTCCAGTGTCTGACTAAATCAATCAACCTTCACTGATCCAAGCAAACATAGTTTGATCATAAATCTTGATTTCCTTATGCAATGAAACTATTCATGCCTTACACTTTGCTTTGGTAACACTTGTGCAAACAAAGCTTTGGGCAGAGGTGCAAGGAAAGTGAAAAGTGGGGAGAGCAGTCAGGGACCAGGGAAGGGGTGTGCCGTGGAGGCTGTCTCATCTTGGGATGAGTGATGGGTATCTGCTTTCTGGTCCTTGCTGTGTCCTATGACAGGGAAGCATCATTGATGCTGCACTAAGAATTATGGTATCAGTTCAATTTAAAGAAGTTAGTAGGAACTGCATGCTAACAGTAATTAATAAAAGAGTGTGAACGCTCTGAATCCTTTCTCCCACCCAAAGAATGAGCATTTCATTGCATAGCTGACTTTTAAAGCAAGTATGGATCCAAACTGAAGCTAATGTTTGCATACATTATCATGTTCCAGCTCTGGTGAAACGAGCCAACAGTCAACAAAATCCCCCCACCCCACCTGCCATCCTACCTGGTGGGAAGAAATATTTTTTGGTGCAAAAAACAGAGTCCTATTTTGCTACTGGCTCTTCACTTTTGTTCTGCAGCATCAGGGACTGTGTAGTGACCTGCAAACAAAGCAAATGCAACCCAGTACTTTAAGTGGAAAGAGCAGTTTCATCATGTGCCAACTGGTGACTTGATCACTGAGCCAGCATCTCTGGTGCTTTGGTGTGTTCCACCTCAGGGCATAGCCCAGCCCTGCTGGTGGTGCCTCTGGGAAAATACATTGAAGAAAATGCAAAAGGTCACAAAGGGAATGAGGATTCAGGGGAGAAAACATGTGAGGAACAGCCCTGAGAACACCAAGGTTAGAGAGGAGGGAGGAGGAGGAGCTGCTCCATGTGCCAGACCTGAGATGGCCCCACAGTTCATAGAGGGCCCTGTCCCAGAGCAAGAGGACATTTCCTGAGCCATGGAGAGGTCATGTTGGATTATCCTGAGGAATATTCTGTGGGTTAATCCTGAAGGACTGCAGCCTGTGGGAAGGACCCACGATGGAGCGTGGGAAAAGAGTGAGGAGGGCAGAGCAGGAGGGACAAACTGCTGTGGACTGACCACAGTGCCCCATTCCCCTTAGTCCCCCCCTGCCAGTTCTGGGGGGAGAGACATACAGGAGTGGAATGAAGAAGTGAAGCTGAGCCTGGGAAAACGGGTTGGAGAAGGTGTTGTTTAAGTTGTTGGTGTTTCTTGCTGTTGAAGTCTATTTTAATTGGCAGTGAAGCTATTTTTCTATAAGTTGATTCTGTTTTCTGTGTGAGTATAAGTGATTTCCCTGTCCTGATCTCAACCCAGGAACTTTTTCACCTTATTTTCTCCTCCTGTGCCTTCTTGAGGAGGAGAAATGAGAGAGGAGCTGTGCTGATATCTTGCAGCCAGCCAAGGTCAATCCACCACACTTTCTTTTTATCCAGGGACAGAGGAACTGGGATGCTGATCTCCCTGCACAGAATGCCAGTCCTGCAGTGGGATGGCCAAGCAGTTATCCTGGCCATTGGGGTCTGTGTGGACCAGCCACCTTGAGCTTGCCTCAGCCTTTCTGTTTGGAGTTGTTTCACTCATTCTCTTTTTGCATTCAAATATTAACAGTTTTTGTTGCATTTTCAGTGGTTTTAATCTGGTTTTGTTTCTCTTTTATCTCTCTGGATATGCAAGAGCTGCCCCAATTTGTTTACCAAGCCACATCCCTTACTTCCTTCAGTCCCTCCAGATGACCACTTCCTCCATCTGCCTCACAAAACCATGAGAAGAGAAGTCTACCCATGTTTACAAAGTCAATGAACTGTTTGCATGTCTAACAAACTAATCCTTTCAGTTTTCTTGCTTCTCACGATGGAATTTGTGCTCCCTTTCTCCTTTTGATCTTCTTTTGGCTCTGCTCTGCTGTGTGAGGTTGAGTTTGGGTGCTGGCTGTCCAGGACAGCTGTGTGGCATGTTTCATGAGAAACCTGTCTCTGGGTTTCTGAGGACTAATATATTTACCAATCAGTAATAAATCCAAACCCATTCAAAAATAACAGCAGGAACAACCACCCTGTCAAATTTTTATCTGCTAGATGTTTTGGCACATTTTTTTCTAGAAAAGAAAATACAGAATTCTGTGTTGCAGAAACAACTAAGACCTTGAGAATTCTGAAGATTGATTGAAGATAACCCTACTTTGAAAAAGTGTTTGGACCAAACAGCCTCCAGAGGTACCTTCCAGGCTAAATATTTCTGTGATCTGTGGTGTTACATACTGTTCAAACAGTGCCAAATTTAGCAGTGCCATGCAAAGGTGGATTGTTTGATGGGCGTTTGGATCCACTGAAACCTGACCATGACCTGAGATAGTTTCTCTTTGTAAAAATCCATCGTAGAGTTCCCTTAAATATGCAGTAAATCCCAGTGGGAGGAGTGTCTCAAGGGATCTGTAAAGCTCTTAAGGGCTTCAAAAATAGTGGATTTGGGATGAATTTTCCTTTATTTTCTATGCTTGCCCCTATTCCCGGCCTTACACTCCTTGTTCTCTGGGAAGGTTTGTACAGTTTAACAATGATCAGTGTAATAACACTGCATTTTGGCTCGAGTTTGTGATAAAAGTCACTTTGGGGTTTTCAGGTTTGCAGTAGACAGCTTGTAGAGCTTAAACATACTGAGTCTTGCTGCCCTGGTGATGATAGAGCACACTGAACGATGAACAGGGGGAGAACAGAAAAAAATAGATAGTGACTTCTACTACATGGGTTTGTGGTGTCTCTTAGGACAGAAATACACATAAATACAGCCCAGGGGAATGCAAGGAAACTCAGCATTCCAGTTCCAAACTCTTCTACCTCCAGAAATGTAATAAATAACTAATATTTGAGAAATATCTGATGGTAAGTTACATGTGATAACAGGATGAGAGGGAATGCCCTTAGATTGTGCCAGGGGATGTTTAGATTGGACACTAGGAAAAAGTCCTTCACAAAACTGTTGTCAAACATAGGAACAGGATGCCCAGGGAACTGCAGGAATCACCATCTCTGGAAGTGTTCAGAAGTCGTGTGAGTGTGGCACTTGGGGGGTACAGTGTAGGTGTTGATAGTTTGGACTTGATGATTTTGGAGTCCTCCTCCAACCTTAATGATTTGACTCAGTCCCAAAAACTGTACCTTCACAACAGCATTAAGGGACTGGAGACATGATGGTTGTCTCTGGCTGGTGCCCTCCCAGCAGCTGGTGGATATGTCGTAGTCCAGGCCAGCACAAAGGGTCTCCATAAGCCCCTCTGTTGTTTCCCACCATGCTCTTACCCTTCCACATGTGCAGTCACAAAAAGGAAAGCTCTTCTACACTGACTTAAAAGGCAGCTTTGGCTCAGATACAGCTCAAACCTGAGAAAGGGACATGTTACATAAGTGACAACAAAAGAACTTCACAGCCAAAGAGGGATGGGATGGGATGGAAAACCAGCAGCTATTGCAACCACTCTCTGCTTTCTCTGAATCAGATGTCAGGTGGTGTCTCCTTGTAGAACCAGGAAGTTATAAATCTTGGTTAACAAATCAAACATATGGCCATGGAAGTTAGCAAGGTGAGAGCCATGGGGAATGTTGTATTGACCTACGGAAACAAGAGGTTGGGCTGCTGAGCTACACCCTTTGGCGTCCCTGCCTATAAATTCTGGTGGCCTCCTGTACCAGGAGCTCCAAGGAGATGGCTGCCACCATGATCTTGTCTTGGATGGTGATAATAAGTCTTCAAATTCATGTGGATGCAGGTAAAGAGTCTCACTTTTGGTCACCTCCATGGCTATATTTCACCTCAGCATAATGTTGAGATTTAAGGGTAAAAGAGGATTTACCAGCACAGCTTAGTTCTTTTGAACACCCTGAGCAGGTCAAACCTATGAGCTGGGCAAATCAATTTTATTCAATCTATTTAATGAATTTAATTCTTTTCTTACCATGTTTTGTAAAGAACCCAGTAAAATAAAATCAAATGAATATACTGTAAAGCAAATGATATAATTTTCTAATTTTTTTATACTGGTGTAATGGATTTGAAGACTAATAAGTATTTTCTGGATTAAAGATATGTTTGTTTTAAAGAGGTGCACTTCGAACCATGGGGGTTTTATTTGATTAGGTACATGGTTACATTGGTGTTTAATAACAACTATGGCATATATTCCTGCTCCTATTACTATTGGAATTATGAGAATACAATAGGAATTACTGTAAACTTTTTATTATTCTAATTTCCCAGGGGCTGATTCCTGTTACAAGTGTAATTTGATTTGGTTGCAGAGGCAATGATCTGCTCAGCCACTTTCACCCCTTTGGGGACCAATACAAATATTGGGGGGTTCTTATGGGAGAGAGGATGCTTCCAGCAGGGTAAAACAGTCTTTCTATGTTCAAAAAAACTTTCTCATTTTTCAGGTGAGGCTTCCCTGGCTGAGCAGAGTGCCAGCATGCTGCTGGAGAGACAAGGCATTTCTTTTTAAGCAGCTTCTCTTGCATTCTTTATGCAGGAGGGTAGGATGGAAAGAGATCAGAAGTGTTGCCACAGCTGCTGTCTTTCCATCCCTCCTCTTACAGGTGTAAAGTTCTGGAATGAATTTTAACCTGGACTAATGAACCAAAACAAAAAACCTGCTTTCCTTTTCCATGCTCCCGTGTGCACAGTGGAAAGAAATAACCATTCAGGGCTGTTTTCAGGCTTGGGTTTTTAGTGCCCTTATTGTTTACTATCTCCATAAATATTTGAGATGCAATTAGTAATACTGAAAACTAAGCTGGAATGTTGATGTTCAGCTGGAAAATATTGAGTTACTGTTTAATCCTTTCATTACCATCTAATTAATTTAAGTTTAAAGCCTCGCATGCATGAGGAGCAGTGTTGTGGGTTGTGTCAGACAGTACCCTAATAACTGAATAAATAACAGATATCTGTTAGGATCTTCTGCATCCAGAAATCACTTTAAATACATAAACTGTGAGTTTGAGAGCAAATGTCATAAGTTTATGGTATGTGATATTAGTCAGTGAGGGTATATTCCCACCTCTCAGGTTGTCCACAGAGCAGGATTTTATCACCAGCAGAACTAACTAACCAGCTGGAACTAACCCACTCCCTTGAAAATCAGCTGGCATCCCTTTGCCAGTGCCACCAGGGGATCCTGTGCATGCAAACTTCCCATCCTCATTGCTTAATTCATGTCATGTTCCTTCAATCTTTTGTTGTTGTTGTTGTTGTTGTTATTGTTGCCTGTGTTCACACTGCCTGCAGCTTGGACAACAGGAGATGCTGTAACAGAAAGGCTTCGAATAACAGGTAATTTTAAAGTTATATAAAAATGTATGTTATTTGTAGATCTGGCATTGCTAAATGTTCTCTCCAGGCTGATTGCTTGAATTTGCAAACTGTTCTAGTCTGGTTGTAGCCATTGTAGCCAAACTATCAGTATAGTCAGGGGCTGTGTGTCCTTCAGACTGGGCTCCCAGATCTGAATGCAGACATTACATATACACGAGCTTAAAATGCAGCATAGAATTGAATACATGTCCCTCTTCTCACAGAAAGGAGGAGTCATCGCTGCAATGAAGAGCCTAATTAAGTCAGTCCTTGGGCTAAAACCTTAGGATGACAATGCCATGTTAAAAGCAGTCGGTATAAATGCAGCAGTTTCTGAGCATCTGAAAGCCCAGAGCAAAGTTACTCACAGTTTGCACAGCCGAATTTTTGCTGAATACTGGTTTGTAGCCTGTTTTCCTTTGACACATACGTAGACAGAGCAGGACTCATGTGAAATGCCCTTATTAATTTTGATTATAGGTTTAGTGGTGTCACCGGATCACAGAAACACCAGGAAGGAGATCACCTTTCTCCGGGTGCCAGAGCCCTGTCCCTCGATCTCTTAGTGCCACCTGGAGGCTTTCCATCAGCTGTACAGGAGCCTTAGCAGGGAAAACCCTCCCCTGACCCAGCCATCGACTCCAGCTGCGGTCAGCAGGGTGGTATTGATGAAATCAGTGGTGTTGGAAGTGGAAGGGAATGAGAATTGCATAGATGTGATGGAAACATGAGCAGAACTTGTGACAGGGAGCTTTTTGATGTGCAGCCTCCTTGCTGACCATTTCCCCAGATATTTTAGGTCATCTTCATTTCTGTTAGGGTTTTTGTTGTTCTTAGTTTGGAGAAAGGAAGGGAGAGGCAGTTTATTCACAGCCTATTCTCATGCAAGAGAAAAGCCATCAACTGCTGATCAGATCAGGAGAAACCAGCAGATAGAATCAAAGAATAGTGTAAGGTTGAGAAGACCTCTTAAATTATTGAGTCCAGCACTGCCAAGCCCACCACTAATCAGTGGACCACATATTTACACATATGCATTAGGCACATTTACTTGTCTTTTAAATCCCTTCAGGCTGCCCTGGGTAGCCTGTTCCAAGGCTTGACTACATTTTCCATGATGAAATTTTCCTTAATCTCCAATTTTAACCTCCCCTGGCCCAACTTGAGGTTATTTCCTCTTATCCTATCATCTATGTTTTTTCTTTTCTAGAAGAAACAATACATCCCTCAACAAGAGTTGACCCCACGACTGGTAAGTAGAATTTACCAGATTATTCATTTACATGATAGTGATAGATTTATATTTTTATCATTGTACTTATAATTATTCTTGTGAAAAAATTATTATAATGAAAAAGCTCACGTTTCCTTTAGGGTGGGGTCAGGAATGGATGGGGAGTCAGGAACTCAGGGATGGCTCAGCCTTCTTGCTAGAAAGGAAAAGATCTTCTGTCACTTGTGCCCTTCACTGAGAACTTGACTCACTGGGGAAAGGGTAGAGAGCCCTGAGAGCTCTCAAAGAATTTATCTTAATTTTCTTGTTCTGTGTGTTTTTCCCCTCTGCTTGTTCTCCACAGTTCCAATCATAGCTGATGGTGAGTCTGTCCCAGCCTGTCCATCCCAGAGTTTGGGATCCTGAGAAGCGGCTGCCAGCCCTGAGCAGTGCTATGGGTGGCACAGATGGGTGCCAGGGGTGGCTGTGGCTGGAGAGGACATGGAAGCCTGTGCTCTCCTGTCGAATATCATTGCCTGAGCCCAGAGAACTGCTGGCCTGACCCAGGGGTTTGTGTCTCTCCAAGAGCTGGCGCTGAGGCTGAGCGATGGCCCGAACCGCTGCGCAGGCAACGTGGAAATCCTGTACTTCGGAGACTGGGAGAAGGTGTGTGGATACCTGTGGAACATGGAGGATGCTGAGGTTGTGTGCAGGCAGCTTGGCTGTGGGGCACCTCTTGGAGTGATGCACAACTTCCCTTCGAGCAGCTCTTACCCCTATGTGATCACAGAGGTGAATTGTGCAGGGCATGAAGACCTGTTGTGGCAGTGCCCCTACAGCTACCAGTACTATGTCTGTCACCATGGAGAAGCTTCTGTCATATGCTCAGGTGGGTTTTTGTGGTTGGGTGGCATTTTCCTGAAGAAAACCCATCTGGAGCGTGTGTGAGGCTGGGTGAAGGTTGTGCAGCCCTTGCTCTGTGTTCTGCAGGGCAGAAGCAGGTCCTCGGTCCATGTCCCTGGTGCAGGGAGGGGACTCCCTTCCTGCAGTAGTAGACTGTGCTCAGGAGATCTGGGATTCGGGAGACTGCTCTTGTGCAGTGAGGAGGGGAACAGTTTTTAGCCAGGCCATCCTCCCCATGGGTTCCTTCATAGCTCTCCATGAGATTATAATCTCTGCTCTGAGGCGAGACAAGGAGTCTGAGGTCCTCACACCCTCTGGTTTTCTCTCTGCAGACTCAGGACTAACAGTGCCTCCACCAGCAGGTAACCAGATTTCTATTTATATACTACCTTTCCATGGGGTGTTCTGCCTCTGGGAGGCTCTGTGTTCACCAGAGCAGAAGACCCAAATGTAGGCTACATTTACAGACCCTGGGTAACGTCCCTGACACTCAGGTGGATGTAGGATTGCTTGGGATCCTTTGGGACTGAGCCCTCCCACTTCTGTGGGAGAGGTTTGGCACTGGTGTTCATGGTGCTGCAGTGCAGACGCCCTTGAGCAAGTGCTGGGGCAGCTGGCACTGCAGCTGCTCAGTCTTGTCCCATTACAGTGCCAGCTGTGGGGTTTGGGTTTCATTGTCCTGGGGTTTCCCTGGGAGAGGGGGATCTCCCAGCAGGGTGATCCTCTCAGGCAAAGGGCTGCACTCTCACTTGCTGCTCTCTCCGTGCAGTGACAGCTCCCTCCACCATGATGCCCCCCATGTCATGGACCACAGGTATGTCCAGGGGGGGTATGGGGTCTGACTGGCTTCTGCCCTCAGTTATAGACCACAGAATTACAGGATGGCTGAGGTTGGAAGTGACCTCTGGATTAATCTGGTCCAACCCCCTGGCTAGAGCAGGGTCACCTAGAGCTAGCTGCTCAAGGCCATGCTCAGATGGATCTTGGCTATCTCCTAGGATGGGGAGTCTACCACCTCTGTGGGCAACCTATACCTGTGCTCAGTCACCCTCGCAGTGAAAAAATGTTTCCTGATGTTCAGAATCTCACTTTGTGCCCAGGGCCTCTTGTCCCCTCACTGGGCAGCACTGCAAAGAGCCTGGCTTTTGGAGAGGGTTGACTCTCAGCAGGTTGTATTTCATGAGCAAAATGCTGCCCTCTCACCTGCTGATTTCTCCCTGCAGCACCACGTAGCTCCAGCTCAGTGTCCCCCGGTGACACTGACCACATCTAGGTGTGGAGGGTTTAAAGGGTCTGGTTATGTCCTGCTCCAGGTGTCCTGCTGGATGGCCAACCCCATGGATTGGGGTTACTGCACAGGCTGAGCACAACCTGTGCTCTGGGCTGGGGGATGCAAGGGTGGTGCTTTGGGGTGGTGACATGTGCCCGGGAGGGAGGGTCACAGTGGGACTGTGGCAGAGCCCCTTGGTGGGGCCATGCCCTTCTCTGACAGGTCCTGGCGACGGGATGTCAAGAGGTCTCTGCCCATGCCTGGGCTCTGCTCCTTTCTGCAGGGACAGTCTCCTGTGGTGGCTTACTGCAGGGTTTGTGGGGCTCCCTCCAGAGCCCGAACTACCCCTACTCCTACCCCAACAACGCCCGCTGCGTGTGGCGCATCCGGCTGTGGGACCCGGCTCGCAGAGTCGAGCTCCGGTTTTTGGACGTGGAGTGAGTCCTGGGGGGGCTGGCTGTGGGCTCAGGGGTGGCTTCGTGTCCACAGTGGGGGCTGTTGGCTGCCCGTGCCCAAGCCCTGGGGCGAGGCGGGTGTGGGGTGGGGTTGCTGAGCCCCCCAAACCAACTGGGCTCGTGCTGGGAGGTGGCACGGCCGGCGGTGCCCACGGAGCCCCTGTCCCTGCCAGGCTGGAAGGCAGCAGCTGCTCCTACGATGCCATCGAGGTGTACGACGGCGGGTCCCCCGGGGGGAGGCTCCTCGGCACCGTCTGCAGGAATGACCACCGTGTCTTCACATCCTCCGGGCACCAGCTGACCGTCCTGTTCCACAGCGACGTCAGCATCACCAGGAGAGGTTTCCAGGCCCACTACTCCTCCTTTCCTGCCTTCAACAGCACCGCAAGTAAGCCCTGAGCTGTTCCTTATGCCTTGCCAGGACAGAAGATCAATGTCTATCTCAAAGGGCTTCTGATGGTTCCCGACACCCATGGGATTCCAGACCCTCTGACCCCACTGACAGGCATCCTTGCTCTGGGGCATCTTTTTGGACAGCATGGCCATGAGGCTGCTGCCAGATGCTGTTTCTTTGCTGATGGGGCTTTCTCCACCTCCCCCTGTGCTGCCACTGAGGAATCACCCATTTTTCTGGCCCATGCTGCAGGCAGAGGAGTTGCTTGGGCATTGCTGCAGAGACCAATGCTCCCTCTAATGGTTACTTCTCATTTTCCCCAAATCAAGAGTGCTGATGTGCTCAGATGCAGTGCAGTGAGCTCCTTCTGGCAGCAAAGGAAGTGTGGAGGAGCCTGTGTGGCTGCTGCTCTCTGTCTGAAGCACCAGCACCTCCAGCTCAACTCCCCTTGTGTCACTGACCTCAGGTGGGACCACGGGGCTGGAGGGGTCTGGTCACCTCCTGCTCCTGCTCAGGGTGATAGTCACAGGATGGCTGAGGTTGCTCTTGCTGAGTCCCACCAGGCTACAGCACTGACTGTGGGGTTTGGGTTTATCTATCCCTGGATTTGCTTTGGGGAGGGGTGACCCCCCCAGGGCTCCTGGCCCTGGGTAAAACACTGTGCTCTCACTTGCTGCTCTCTCCCTGCAGCTCCAGGTAGCCCCAGCTGGACTCCCACCATGCCAGTGAGCAGCGGTAGGTCTGGAGGGGTGGGGGGGTCTGGTTATCTCTTGCCTTTGCTCAGAGTCACAGAATCACAGCATGGCTGAGGTTGGAAGTGACCTCAGGAGGTTATCTAGTCAAACATCCCCTGCTAAATCGTTGCTGGCTCAGTCTGAACCTGGTGCTCACCAGGGCCATTTCTGGAAAGCTGCTTCACAGCTGCTTCCACAGTGCCTGCTGGGGTGTGGGTTTGTTCTTCTCCGGGAGCAGGACTTGGCACCTCTCCTTCTTGTCCTGCATGATGGTCCCACTGGCCCATTTCTCCAGCCTGTTGAGGTCCCTCTGCACAGCAGCAGGACCCTCTGCTTGGCCAGCCACTCCTCCCAGTTTGGTGTCATGAACAAACTTGCTGAGAGTCCATGCTGTCCCATCACACTGATAATTAACAAAGACAAACGAGGCTCGGCTGATGGGAGCTATTGCACATGCAGAGCACGAGCTGCACTCTGGGCCGGTGGGATGGAGGGGGAAGGCTTCGAGGTGTAGCCACATGGGGACCTGCCTTGTATCCAGGTGGTGATTGTGGATCTTGTGTTGCAGTGTCCCAGGAGCCCTTTGGGGGAGAGGTGACTCCCAGGGGGCTGTTTCTCTCAGGCAAAATGCTGAGTGTTCACCTGCTGCTCTCTCCCTACAGCACCAGGGACTTCCAGCGGGGTCACCACCATGTCATCGACTGCAGGTAGGCTGGGAGGACTCGGGGCAGGAGACAGTCAGACCCCTCGGGTTATGGAACACATAAATCACAAGATCATTAATGCTGGAAGGAACTTCTGGAGGTCACCTGGTCTAACCCACCTACTAAAGCCAAATCACCCAAAGCTTGCTGCCCATGAGCATGGAGAATTATAGGCATGGAGAGTCCACCACCTCTGTGGGCAACATGCCCTTAAACTCAGTTAGCCTCAGAGTAAAACAGCTTCCTGATCTTCAGGCAGAGCTTACAAGGAGTGTCTGATGTGGGGTCCTCAGGTGGAAAGGCTCACATTCACATCATAAATGTTGGGTCAGTCAGAGAAGGGTCTTTAATAGCTGCTAGGAAGTGAAAATAAACATTGAGAATCTCTTAGACGTCTAGGTCTCTTGTTCATTCTTAAGGTTAAAAGAAGTAAATGTGTTTTTTTCTAATTTGGAATATAATTTAAAAGCGTCCATTTACACATTTCTGTTTTCTTGGAGTCATTTGAGCTTGTACTTCAAAGTATTTTAGAAATTCATGACATTATTTTACTACCAGATTTTTAAAAAATCTTGATTCCCCTCATATTTGATTAAGCTGCAACTAATCTACATATAAATCTGATACAATTTTTTGACTGTGGCATAAGTTCTTCGTGTTTATGAATTGGATATTTATCCTCATTCTTATTTTGAAACAAAACAATTTGATCTTTTTTTCCCCTTCCCTTTGGCCATTAGCAATTGTAATAGGGGAGAATCAGGCTCAGCTGGGACTCTTTCAAGGAACAGCTGACCTCTAGAAGTTCAAGCTCAATAATTGTGCAGTTCTAAGTCAAATACTCATATCCTGCTGGTGCAGACACTGAAGATCAGCATTCTAAAAGCTATTCAGTGTGTTTAGTATCTCCTAACCTGCTTTCAGATGTATATGAATGTAACAGAAATATCACTGAAGCTGATAGAAGTAATTCCCTTTGAAGTTTAGGCATAAACTCTACATAAACATATTCCAAAAGCAACCTTAAATGATGTGGACATATCTTTTTCTGCTGATATTTTTCCCTGCAGAAGATTATTCTTGTGGTGGCTTGCTTTCCACTTCATCTGGTACATTACAGAGTCCATTTTACCCCAGAAATTATCCAAACAATGCCAACTGTGTGTGGGAAATAGAAGTAAAGAGCAACTTCCGTGTCACACTTACATTTGGAGATATTCAGTAAGTAAGAATTTATTACTTGGGAAGATGAATGTAAGGGACAACTTGGACTTACTAAGCAAAGGCCTACTTGATTTCAAGGACATTTTTCGAAGGTTTTGGCACATCTGAGATGAGAAATGTGTTAATTTTTGTTTATTGGCATCTAATGAGACCGAAATTGGATTAATTTCTGTCTCAATTCTTTCATAGTGACACCTGTAAAATTCACAATAGACATTTAATCTGAGTTTAAAAAAAAAATAAGAAATTAGAAAGGAAGCATTTCACTAAATATTCATGTTTGCCCCAAGGATGGAAGGTGGCAGGTGCCTCTCTGACTATGTGGAAGTCTACGATGGGCCCCTCCACACCTCCCCTCTGCTCGGGAGATTTTGCTCTGGTTATTATCGCACTTACACCTCCTCCTCAAACCTGATGACCGTCCGATTTCACAGCAACTCCCGATACACGTACAGAGGGTTTCAGGCCAACTATTATTCCACTCCAGCTGATCAGAGCACTAGTAAGTTCATCCTTAAAGCAGAAATAAAAATTGCTTCTCAGTTACTTGCTAATTCACTGATTGTTAATGTTGTTGTACTAATTTAATTGATCATTCATTTCATGTTATTTTAAATTAGATCTGTAGCATTTTCATAGAGATCAAGTGTACAGTTTGGATTCTTAACTCCTGATATATCAGCTGATTCTGCAAAAGATAATTTAATTCACAACTTACAACATTTTTTGGACACTTCAGTGAGCTTGTATCATGTTTTCTTTGCCATCCACTAGCACTGCTGTGTTTGCCAGACTACATGCACGTGGTTGTGAGCAGATACTTCCTCCAGTCCCACGGCTACTCTGTTTGGAATCTCACCTTGAACGACCCCTTTTGCACCCCCAACATTACGTCAGAGTCTGTTGCATTTGACATTCCATACACTCGCTGCGGCACGGTCCGAGAGGTAGGAACAAATGTTTCAACAAAAAAAGGCAAATACTGAGAGCATAAGAGAATTCAAACTGAAGAAAACCAGCACAAATTGAAAACTGCAGGGACTGGAAGTGTATTCTCCCTCTCCTGGGGGATGAGGTTTATTAGCACTTGTGTTTGCTGCACCTGCTGCCAGAGCATTCCCTAATAGCCTGTTATCTATCTCCTAAGGAATAAGTTGTGGAAGGAAGCAAGTACCTGGCATTTTCAAGGTCCCAGGCTGAGTGTGATGGTTAAAAATGTCTCAGAGATTTCACTAATTATGACCAATCATGTGCCAGATTTTAGCTTAAATACTGTGTTGGACCTGAACCTTCATGACTTTAATGTTGCACTGAATATCACATGGAGATTACAGATTCTCATCCTGAGGACAGAAATCACTGGGTTCAGACTTTTCCATGGTAGAATTTCTGGGAAATAATGTTCTTACTATGCACATTGCTGTAAGGTTACAGCAAAGTTAAGAATTTGTACAATAGGGTACCTGACTACATGAATGAATTTTGAATTTTATTTTACGTGCCAAACAGGGAGACAATGATACAATCAGCTATTCCAACGTTATTAGAGGATCCTCTTCTGGTACTGTAATCACAAGAAATAGAAATCTTCACTTGCATGTCAACTGCAAGATGCTCCAGAACACATGGGCACAAACAATGTATGTCGCAGACGACAATTTTGAAGTCAATGAGACTCAGTACAGCAGATATGATGTAAACCTGACGTTTTATGATTCTTCATACTTCTCACGGCCAGTGTACGACTCACCATACCGTGTCCAAGTCAACCAGAATTTGTTCCTTCAAGCTTACCTGCACAGCTCTGATCCAAACCTGGTGTTGTTTCTGGACACGTGTGTGGCATCTCCCACTCCCCACAATTTTACAGCAGTAACCTATGACATAATCAGGAATGGGTGAGCTCTTATGCATTACAATTGCAGATAGAACTACCTTTGTACTCCTATATCTGTTTTCCTTCCCCTTCCCGTCCCCTTCCCTTCCCTTCCCTTCCCTTCCCTTCCCTTCCCTTCCCTTCCCTTCCCTTCCCTTCCCTTCGCTGCCCTGCCCTGCCCTGCCCTGCCCTGCCCTCCCCTTGCCTTCCCCTTGCCCTCCCCTTGCCCTCCCCTTGCCTTCCCCTTGCCCTCCCCTTGCCCTCCCCTTGCC
>JAWWTY010000158.1:31672300-31685728 GCA_035222235.1 Margarornis squamiger
CCCTTGCCTTCCCCTTGCCTTCCCCTTGCCTTCCCCTTGCCTTCCCCTCCCTCCCCTTGCCCTCCCCTTGCCCTCCCCTTTCCCTTTTCCCCTTCCCCTTTTCCCCTTCCCCCTTTATGTGTTTTATTGCATGTAAATGGCTGACTGCAGGGCATATTCATGAGATGTACTTTTGTTTCTTTTTAGGTGTGTTCGAGATTCTTCCTATGCTACATATTATTCATCCCACAGGCACATACTCCGGTTCAAATTCAAGGCCTTCCAGTTTATTCAGAGCAATCCCTTGGTTTACCTGCGGTGTGAACTAGTGGTGTGCAGGGTCTATGACTATTCTTCCAGATGCTACCAAGGCTGCATTAATAGGCCCAAGAGAGAGGCAAGCTCTGGCCAGGAAAGTGTGATTGTTATTGCTGGCCCAATACAGCTTTGGGAACCTGGTTCTGAGAGTAGGAATGAGCTTGAATCGAAATAAAACTGTCTCTTTTGACAAGGGGGCATCTTTAAATGCCAGTTGAATTCTGAAAGAAACTACGCTGCTAGATTACCAGAAGCTCTAGAATAAATGTTAGGAATATGCTCACTGACTCATGCCTGTTAATCCCATTTCACATCAGTAATCTCCATCTCTGTATAACAAAAATTCTACTTCAGCAGTTCTGTGCAGTGTCAATTTTGTGACCTCTAAGCTTTTTGTTTGTTGTTTGCTTTCTTAATGGTAAAACTGAAATGTTTAAGTTGCAGATTAAGTTCTATAAACAAGTTCTATTAATATACACCTGAGCCTGGATGTATCTGAGTGCAAGAAATTGGTTAATCTTTAAATCTGTTCTAGAACGCCATTTCCCCTCATTTTTAATGTCCTGCAGATAACAAGATGAGGGACTAAGTGTAACTGGGTCCTCTCATCTTTCCAAGAGCTGGACTCATTTGTCATCCAGGAGAACATGAATACAGCTCCTGTTCTATCTCATGTTTCTCATGCACATTTGTTATTGCTGGTGGTCCTCTGGCAGTTCATAGAATCATAAAATACCCTGAGGTGGAAGAGACCCACCAGGATCCTCAAGTCCAGCTCCTGGCCTTGCACAGACTCCCCAACAATCCCACCCTGTCCCACTGTCCAAACCCTCCTGGAGCTCTGGCAGCCTTGGGGCTGTGCCCACTGCCCTGGGGAGCCTGGTCAGTGCCCACCACCCTCTGGGGGAAGAGCCTTTTCCTGAGAGCCAACCTAAACCTCCCCTGGCACAACTTCAGGCCATTCCCTTGAGTCCTGTCACTGGTCCACCTGAGAGACCAGTGCCTGTCCCTCTGCTTCCCCTCATGAGGAAGGTGCAGACCACGATGAGGTCTGTCCCCAGCTGCTGTTTTCTCTTGAAACATGAAGTGAAGAAAGTAATTCCATGCCAGATCCTGTAAGCCTTGGCAAACACCAAAACCAGATCACACCAGCTGAGTAATTTGAGAGATTGAGCAATTTCCTTAGATTGAGTAATTTCATTGTCAATTCAAGATTAAAATCCAAGTATAACAGGCTTTCTGTGGTGGTGGCTCACCTTGTGAAAAGAAGTGGGTTTGACAAAACATCTCAGCATTAAAAGAACAACTCTCAGATTAGTGGCCACCCTATAGTATTAGGCTCTCAAATCTTATTAAAGTCCCTGAACGATCAGCTTCCTTCTCTCAAGATGGGTATCTTGACTCAGCCAGTGAAAAATACAGCCTAAGTTGTAGGGATCACAGATGGCTGGTTCTTGCTCCTTACAAAACATGAGTTTGTCTCCCACTTTTCCAGATGTAAATTAGGATCGAATCCTCCTTTTCCATAGGGCAGTTGTGATTACATCAAAAATGGCAATGGAGCCCATCTGTACCTGTGAAAGGTGCTTCAGTAAATCTCAGTGTGGTGCAATGTATGTCTTTACCCTTCAGGCAAGGCTAGCACTGCTGGACCTGGATGTTTTCTATTTCCAATGCAGTCAGTGAGAGCAAGCAAAATATTTGAACTCAAATGCTACTGTTGTACTCTCCCAAGCCTTCTTTTAAATCCTGTTTCCTATCACTTCCAATTTTCTAAAATGCAGATAAAATTTTGCATAAAAATTACATGGAATAGTGAAATATTTCAAATGGAGAAGGTTTTATGTACCTAAAATACCTAGATAATCATGCATGACTGAAAGACAAAAATTATTCTTCCAATTGCACATGGATTCTCACACATAATGTCTGAATATTTGTGCCTAGTTCTTGTTAAGGAAACGAGCTACTTGAGATATTTTCTATTATGGCTGATTTCCAACATAAACCATGCAATTACAAAATTAGGAAGACAGTGTTTCAAGGGTGATATTTCTTGTCTTAATTCCTGAAAGTGGCTGTGCATTTTGTGCTCAAAATTTTTCTGTCTTGAAGGGCATCTTCTCTAATATGGAGATTTTCCAAGCAATATGTTGTTTGTCTATGGGGTTCTCCTGCAAGAACAGAGGAACATCTCATACCTGAGCTCTGGAAAAATTCAGGAAGGTCTTATTTATGGTCCAGATCTGCTGTGAGATCAGCACTGCATAGAACAGTTTGTGTCTGTGACTTACTGCCTAAGTCAGGCACCTCTGTAAAACTCATACAAATCCCAATTATGCTACAATCATGATAGTGTAATTATTGGTACAGGCTAACCTAGCACTTCACTGTCAGTCAAAAGCGATTTTGGAAAACCAAACTCCCACGCCTAGGATTTTTGATTCCTTGTGTGTTTGTTTGTTTGTTTGATGTGGGGTTATTTCTTTGCAAAAAAGTAATTTCAAATGAAGCCAGAATAGCTTTTTTTGATTTTTGACAATACCATAGCTCTGCCCCATGTCAGGCAAAGGTGTCACTTTATCTAGTTTTATTTCTGCGGGGTAAAAAGATGACTACCAGCAATAAATGAACGTTATTAGCATTGATAATGCCTTCCTGGAAAGAAGTGTGGCACAGATATCTTGGCAATTGCAGGGTGACAAAAGGGCTCCAAGAATGCCTGGCTGGAACCTGCCTGCTCCAGGCTACAACACTGCTCTGCTGAGTCAGTGCCAGAAGCCAAGCTCCATCCCAGCCATCAGCCAACTGCAAGACTGCTCCTCCTGTTTCCCCAAACAGCAATAAAGGTTTTTGGATACCGGACTGACATCCTCATCTGCTGAGCCATCAGAGCCTTGCTTTAAAGTCTCTGGAAAGGGAATTTTCATCCTTAGGCTGGACTGTGTGTTGTAAGGCTGGCCCTGGACTGTGGCCAAGGTGGGTGAAAATGAACTCCAACGTCTGCTCTCAGGTCTGCTCCACTTGAGTCAACAGACCGTTGGTACCTTTACTGCAGTATTTGTGACCTTTGGAAGAGGGATGCCATGAGGTTATGCAGGGAGGAAATTAGAAGGGCCAGAGCCAAAGTAGAACTTTCCTTGGGTAATGCTGTAAAACAGAATGAAAAATGTTTTTATAAATTCGTTAGCAACAAAGGGAGGGCTAAGGGGTCTATATATGTCATATAGTCTCTTATAGAGACTATAATCTCCCACTCTTAAATATTGGTGAATGAACAGAAAACACACCAATGCCCTCATAGTTGTATTTACACTGTTATATTTTCATCTAGGTCTGAGGTTTTCCTCACTATTCCTTGGCTATGTGTGGTAAGTTTTCTCCAGCTATACATTAAATCTTTAATTTTAGATCGAATGGTGTAGTCATTGCAGTGCTCTTAGTAAATACAAATAATAATTGTTAATAACTGACAACTGCTCTCACGATTTCTTTTTTTAACCACTCTTTTCTGAAGTGCTCCACCAAATCTTATTTGAAAAAGCTTGTGGTAGCATTTATTTCTCTTTCACAGCAGCTGGTCAACTCAGTAAAAGCCCATATTGTGACTATTCTTAGCTCCAGTTCTTGGTTCAAAGTGACACCAATCTTCCTACACTGTAGGGTGGCAGCTACGAAAAGAACAATGGAATAAGACAATAACTATTGTCTTTTCTTTTTTAAGGAGTGACTCATGCATCCTTATGACAAGACAGAGTCCATTCATTGTGTTATTGTATTCACTTGAACAGGGAGCAGCACGGTCAAATCCTCAAGGAAAGAATACAGGTCATGCAGGGGATGAGATGTATGAGATTGTTACAATAGATAACTTGCAAACAAAATGCAGGCTCTTTTGAGAGTGCTTTGAATATTTCTGTTGGTCTGAGCTCTTCTTGGATCGTATTTGTTGAGCTTGCAATCAATCTAATAAGGCCGACAGTCAATGAAAGTAAAAAAAATGTACTTTATATACCCTCACTTTAAGGTGTCTCCACCACCTTTTTCCCTTTTTTTCTTTCTGTTATTTTTAGACAAATAAGCCAACACAAAACTCCTGTTACCTAACAGAGATATGTTTGCTGAAGTGCCTGGGTTAGGCAGGTAAGCCTTGCCAACCCTTTCCAGCAGGCTGTGAGCACCTGGGCACTCAGTTAGTGTGGCCAGTGCCTGCCCATGAACTATGGTACAACCAACTTCTAGGCTCTCTTCTTTATAATAATTCTTGGTTATTTATACAGCAACAAACACAGCCTGGATCCCACTGGGCAGAACTAATCACTCCCTCAGACTACAAAAGAAGCATCGCTGTCTTTTCATGCTAAAGAGCAAAACCTACTGCTTGGCATTGGCATGGTCATGCCCCAGTTGTGCCAGGCTCTGTGGAAGGCATAGTCCAGTCTGACTTGGCCCCTGGGGAGGCTGAGGTGTGTTTGCCCTCCCTATGCACCCTCATTGTGACATCTATAAGCAGAGTTGCATCATTCCAGCTGTAAGCATTTCAGCAAATATCTTCAGAATAGGTTTTGAGAAGTGTGTTGGAGGCCTGATCTTGCAGAGGTGAAGGCAAACACTTGACTGTCTCAGTCATTTTCAAAGAATTTGGGATACTGGTCATAGCAGAAAAGTTCCGCACATAACTTATTTAAACA
This sequence comes from Margarornis squamiger, assembly GCA_035222235.1. Lineage (NCBI taxonomy): Eukaryota > Metazoa > Chordata > Aves > Passeriformes > Furnariidae > Margarornis > Margarornis squamiger. The sequence goes on from JAWWTY010000158.1 coordinate 31,677,289, forward strand.
CTTGCTAATGCAAATATTTAATTTTAATTATTTCTCTTGGCTCACAGTTAAATGTCAATACATAGTTGCCATTGTGCAGTATCTAATACAGCAATATATATTTGTAAAACTGATACAATTTACTGTAGCAGAACTCACTAACTTCTCTTCCCTGTCTATAAATTGTTATATAATGCCTAGTAATGGGGGCATTTATGGTTGTCATTGCCCACCCACTCAGTAAATACTAAATTCCTGTTGCCTCAGATGGTCACATGTAGAGCACCCCTCATATCATAAAAAGCACACTGGTAGAAATTGCCTGTTCATTAGGTGAGGGGGGACAAGAACATGAAAGGAAATGGTACATACTACACCTTGCATTCTATATTGTTACATTTGTGATCCAGAGAAAATAAAATATACAGCTCATAAAACTGGATTATGTTTCACTGAATATTAGACTGGAGATAGGCAATTTTTTTTTTAATTGATAATTTTTTGTTTGGTGTAGAATTTATTTACAAAAGCTACACATTCCTGAGTCAAGCTGCTCGATGCTTTCAGACCTTTGATTAGTGCAAGGAAGAAATGCAATAAGAAGTATTAAGAATTGTTAGGAAATATGATATTGGGAATCAATGCCTTTAGTTCAGTTGGCTTCTTTAAGACTAAAAACATTAAATAACTTTGAGGTACCTTTTCCTCTCCCTTAGAACCACAAGTGTTTCTCTGCACATAAAGAGGCTTGAAACACAAATACGGTGAGACACGGTGCCACAGTTACATCACAGAAAGGGTTTCTTATTCTATTAACTCTGTAATTTCCTTGAACACCATACATAGAAAAAATTAACAATTTTTTTTAATCTACTAACATTGCAAGTAAATAGAGTTCATTAATTCTGAAGTAGCTTATTTCAGCTTTTTCTTTGCATTTCTATGTTTAGCCAGAAGAAAACTTGCTTTAAGATATTTTTTTTTTTTAATTATTATAAGTTCTGGGAGGTATATAGGATGAACAAAAATCCTTGACAAAGATATAGTATTGTGGCCAGAGACATAGCTTCAAATACATTTTCAAAACCCACAAGGTCTTTAAAAGGCTTCATAAATATGTTTTTGTTGTCAAGTTGTGAGAACAAAGGAAGAAATAGAGAGTCTGGCTAAAACCAGACATAAAAACACATTCTTGAAAGGAGCTGGAATAGGTGAAAGCATTTAGACAAAATGGTATATATGGGTCACTTTGTTTTCCATAGAAGGACTTTGCTGTTTATCTGTTTGTACCAGATTTAAAGTACCATAAAAGTTGAGCAACACATTACTGAGGGTTTGGTGCTGAGAAGCAACACTGTAAAACCGGGAAATGGCTGATTTCTTTTATGTGCTTTAGCTTGAAATAATTTTTGACACAGAAAGAATTGCATGTTACTTCCCTCCATACTTTCCTTTGGTCTATATGTACATCATAAAGCACACACCAGCAGTGCAACACCTCTGCTGGACTCTCAGGTTTGGCTCCTCATGCACCCTGGTATTTTTGTGTGGGAAGAGATGACTTCCTTGAGCAATTCCCTTCGGCAATTAGCAGCATAATTTCCTTCCTGTGTGTCCTTCTGGTTTGAAGGCAAGGTCAGGGCATGAAGGTGAACAGATGGTAACACTGAAGAATTGGAAGTCTTGTAGCCAACCACCATCTCTTTCAGCAGCCAGCTACTACTGCCAGGTGTATTCTATCTCAGAAAGAAGACTGGCACAAAATAGTGAAGATCACTCAACTAAAGACACTTCAGAGAACTAAGGGTGATTTGAATAGAGGAGTATAAAAAGGGGCTGGAAGCCAAAAGCCAGGCTTGAGGATCAGACATAAAGCAGCAGCAGGTCTAAAGAAGGCAGCTGCAGGGTCATGTAAGGCAGGAGTAGATATGACCCATAAGAAGCATGAGATTGGTCTCACACACTTTTCCAGAAACCCTTCAAATGTAGGGCTGTTGAGAACCTCCTTTCATCATGTGACCAACATGCACGTGTGTCATGTCATGAGGGAAGTGATGGGCTTTGAGGATATGAGACCCTGCCCAGCCAGGACACCCCAAAAATGTTAGATGTAGGTGTGGGTGCTGTACAGGTTGATTTCACCTGTATATGGCTCTTCTTAAGATTTATGGTATTTATTTTTGCCACTTTCTTAGACTTACAACCAAACATTTTTCCTGTTGTAGGGGTGAAGCAAAGCAGAGTAAGAGTGAAAGTCTGAGCAGTACTGGGTGCTCCCCTGATGGGGTATTACCCTTCTGTGTGCAACACAAAATGAATGGGAACATATCTAAGAATTGAAGTCCTGCAGAGCAGTCCTGCACAGATTCAAAGGATCAGTGTGAAGACTGATATGTTCAAGCTCCCTTCTGCAGGTAGCACATGACAGAAAACAGGTCCATGGATCTATAACACAGAGTATCATAGTAAGAAAATTTTTTATCTAATTCTTTCTTAAACTGAAAGAAAATGATTGATCAGTGGAGACAGCAGAGCTTTCCATAGTCTCTAACAGCCCTAAGTACCACTAAAAATGACAACTGTGATTGAAAAAGTCAATTTTGGTAGTATGAAACTGCATTTTTTAATTGAAATTGCATAGAAAAAGATAACATTCATTTCTTTAATCCGAGTATAACAGAATAACTTATTGAACACATATTCCAGCTAACAGCTGACCTCTGATAGAAGTTACCACAAGTCAGTTGAGACTGATTTTCTTAGACAAACTTCTTGTGGCTGATATCTTTTGATTACAGTAAGACAAATTTGATCCCGTGAATTCTATCTCAGTGAGGGGTGGTCAAGAGCCAAGGCAATAGTTTCCATTTTTTACTGGTGTGAGAACAGCAATGGATGGCTGATACGCTGCCAGGAATGCACACCAATAAATCATATTATTTGCAGATTTTATGGTATATCATGTTGCAAAAAAGTTCCCGCTGCTCTGATCTCAGTGGATGCAATAGAAAAGAGAGATAACCTAAGGCACATTTTCTACAGAGGATGCCAGCTGGCATTTTAGCAGCGGCAAATCAAAGGTACCTGTTTATCAAGGCGTAGGTTTTCATATAAAACTTAAAGAACTTTTACTGGAAGTGTCAGAAATAGAGCAGTGAGCTGGAACTGGTGAGGTCTGGAAAGAAGCCTGTCAGCCAAGTTTGTGTTCAAGAACCATGTCTAGAAGATTTAATTATTGTGGACAAATTTAACCACAGTGCATTTAGTCCTTCTCAATTCTTGAACCTCGACTGATATCCATAAATTTTCTGTTCACAGTGTCACAAAGCAGCTCTGAATGGATGATCTGGAGATGCTCAAGTCCATTCCCTTGTTCAAAGCAGGGTCAGAGAAAAGAAGTTGCTCAGGACTGTGTCTGGTTGGTCTGAATATCTTGAAGAACTGAGGAATCTATAAAATTGTGGTGCAACCTATTCCACTGCTCGTCCACCCTCACAGTGAAATCCTTTTTTCTTATGTTTAAATGGGGTTTATCATCCTGCCACCACACACCACAGAGAGGAGTTTGGCTGTGTCTTTACTCCATCCCATCAGATATCTGTACACACTGGTGGGATCTCCCTGAGCTTTCTCTTCTCCAGACCTCTCCTCATATGAGGGATGCTCCAGACCTTTAGTCATCTTGGTGGCCCTTTGCTAGACTTTCTCCAGTATGTCCATCCATGTCTTTTGTACTGGGGAGCCCAGGAACTGGAACCTGCACCCCAGGTGTGTCCCCTCAGTGCTGAGCAGAGGGGGAGGACCCCCTCCCCTGACCTTCAGGCAACACTCCCCTGAAGGCAGCACCAGGATGTCACTGGCTGTCATTGCTGCCTCACAGCCAATTCATTCACCAGGACCCCCAGGGCCTTCTCTGCAGAACTGATTTCTGGATGGTCTGGCTCCCTGGTCCGTACAAAGGTCTTATTTTTCAGGAATTCAGAGGCAGGATTATGATCCCACAGCCCCTTCCCAATGACAGTGTGTGATCACTCCACTGAGCACATGGTATTGTTTTTGCTTCTGTCAGGAAGTCAGGAACAGCAGAGCTGTGAATAGCAATGTTCACACTTGCATTTCTTTATTAACATCTGAGTACAATCAGCTGTATTTACCATTGTCCTCCAGTTTGTTTGCTCTTCTCAGCAACAGCTTTGACAGCTTCTGATTCTGTTTCTGGACTCTTGCCTTTTGTGTTTCTTTCCTCTATTCTAGCACTGTGAACCTTTGCAGAAAGAGGACTCTTTATTCTCTTTGTCTCTAGACCCAAGCTGTGCTTCTCTGCAGGAGGAAGGTTGGAATATACCAGCAGGAGTATTGAGTTGTGTAAACTGTTGTGTAAACTATTGTGTTTTTGTTGGAGTTTGTATGATACACAAAATGAACAGAGAGGTACAGCCTGGATGGAGTGTAATAAAAAGCATATTAGGCCAATAACTGGCTTGTTTCTAGCTGACCTCTATTTCTCCTCATCAAATGAGGAGCAGCAGGAGAAGTGCAACAAGTGACTCCAGTAGACCTATGGGCTGCTGTGCCCCAAGTGATCTATAAACCTATTAAGTCTTTGTACAGACCAAGCAAGGATCCCAGCTCAACAGGACTTTTGACCTTAATTCAGCCCGTACTGCTTTTCTTTTTTATAAACTGTGTGATTCTAGAATGGAAGGGGGTTTTGTTGGCAGATGCAGCTGAGGACCACGGTGGTAGGTTGAGGGAAGACATTGGCAAAGCAGAGCAAGCTCCACAGAGTTCCCCAGATAAGGGTATGTTACAAAGAGTTGGCATTAATTTACTTTTGATACCTGACATAATCCCACTTATGATGCTGTCTATGTACAAACAGCAGGGAAAGAAGCCTACAGTTTCAAACTGTAGAACAGAAATATAAACATTTATGAGACCAGGACTCTTCTGCTGAAGAAACCCTGCTGCCTCACCTTGCAATGTGTTACAGTGTGCTTAAGCCTGCAATTATTTATAAGCAGTATGAAAATAAAACTGTGATGGTTGAGGCAAGGAAACATATATATTCACCATTCTGGTTCCAAATGTAACACTGGCCCTGCACATGCAATTAAGATAATTTATAATAAGGCCACATGCTGGTTTTGGCTGGATTGGAGTTACTTTTCACCCCTAGTGCTACTTTCCGAGCAGCACAAATTTATCTAGGAAACGCAATCTTTACTACTCCTATGTAATAATCCTGTAAAGATCAGGTAGTCATAAAAAATACTGCCCAAGCAGACACAGCATGGGCCAGCCTGACCTTTGGAGTCTCGCTCTTTTACAAGTGCAGGGTATAAATTCTAATGCTCAGTGCTACCAGGATCTCTTGACAAGATGGGTACCAGCACTGCCTTTCTGGCATTATTCCTCTTAAATGCTGCACTCCTGGATGCCACCCTGGCTAAACCACATTCTCCCCAAGAAGGTAGGAAAATGAGTATGCCACTTCTCTATACTGGTTCTACAGATGGAACTCACATGCCAGTTTAAGCAACTTTTTGCAAAGATTACAAGTAAAACAGAATGAAATTAAGTAACATCGTGTTGTCTTATTAAAGCTATGAACCAATTGATGCAATGATTAAATAGATGCAATGATTAAATATTATTTGTGTTGAAATGAATTTAGTGTGATGAAAATATTATTGCTCTGTTTTGCAGTAGTGTCTTGTAGCATAGTTTAACTCAAATTTTTAATAGAATACTACCATGAAAATACTACTGAAAGACTTTGTTCCTACCTATCTGTGGTTTTCAGTATGGAATTAACAGGGAATAAAGTCACTCTTTGAATGTGTGGGAATTACCAAATACTTTGTGTGTGCTACTCAAAATAAAAAAGGTTTGAGAACTACACAGCCCTTCTAAAATGCTGTGTCAGATCACGGACCATGACTAAGCGTGTCACTGATTTATTTTTACATGAAAATCTTGAATGCATTTTGCCTATCAGATATGAAATGCAAGTTTTCTTTGTACTTGTTTTACTTTTTTTTTACTACATATTTAAGTTTACAGAGCAAAAACACAATTGCAGATAAACATGTGTTCACCAACTGAAAGTACTCTGGGTATTTCAAATTAGCAGCACAGATTTAAGGAAGTTCCACAAATATTCTATATTTCTCACACCCAGCCACATCTTTCTGTAAACTTTGAGTGTTTCTTTTTATTAGGTTGACAATAAGACTGTAATGTTTGGTTTATTGAACTCACAGCACTTTCTGTCCAACCCTAGCAAACACACTAAGATACTAATACTAAATACTAAAATACTAAAAGAATAGTGTATATAATACCAAGAATTGCCACGGAAAATTCCAATTATTAGTCAAAAATCCAAGCTGTTCTCTTTAGTCTGACCAAACATTAATCCATACATGCATGTATAAAACATAGATTTGCCCTCAGTTGTCTCTGTTTACAGCATTTTATTAATTGAAAAGACAATTTTGTGGGGCTATCAACCCTTTGTGGAATATGTTATAACTAGTTATCTCTTATTTCCCAGACATCTTGCAACACAGCTTTACCCTCCATCCCAAAAGATGCAGCTTGCTAGGGAAAACATATCTCCGCTGAATTTGTTTATCATATGTATTGCAAATGAAGTCATTGAAAGCAGCCATGTACAACAAGAACCCCAAAATAAGAGATTCTCAGAATCGCAGAATTATGAAAAGGTTTGGGTTGGAAGGGAACTTTAAAAATCATCCAGTCCAAACATCGAAAAATAAGCACTGACAGCTTCAACCAGATGATGCTCAGAGACTTGTCCAACCTGGCTTTGAATGTTTCCAGTGAAGGGCCCTTTACAACATCTCAGGGCACACAAAAAATTAGGACTTGTCTGACTGAAAAGAAAACGTTTTGGAGATGTATCCAAAAATTCTGGGTTTCCTAACTCTCGTCCCAGACGAACACATGAATATGTGTTCAGCAATATGTTTTTGCTTGCTCCCACCAGGCAAGACCACCACTTTGTTCAGACCCCCAAGCTCTCAATTGCCCATGTGACAAGGTGGGAACAATATGCCCAGCACTGGGAGAAAACCTGCCCGTGCTCCTTCATCCACCAGGGGCTCATTTGCTTCTTTCTATTCTGCTCCTGCAGATATCACAGCCCTGAACACAGACTTTGTTCCTCCAGGTGGGTCTGAACTTCTCATTTTTCTGGCCACTGCTTTTGCAGAACCAGCCAGTGGTGCAGAGGTTGGGGTTTGGTCTTCTGTGTGGGAGAGCAGAGCCTGGGAAAAGCACAGCTTGATGAATCCAATGGTGGGAGTCGTGGAACTTGTAGAGCATTGGGAAGGCAAGAGAAGGTGCCCGTGTGCTAGAGGTGCCTGTGTGCTAGAGGGTCTTCCTAATTTTTCCCTTCCTCCCCCTTTCCAAGGTGCCTCGGTGAGGCTGGTGAATGGCAGCAACCGGTGTGAGGGCCGTGTAGAGATTTCCCACTCCGAGGGCTGGGGCACCATCTGTGAGAGGAGCTGGGACTTGGACGATGCCCATGTCGTGTGCAGGCAGCTGGGATGTGGCTTTGCTGTTTCTGCACCATCAGGCGCCTTCTTTGGACAAGGCAGTGGCATAATTTACCTGGATGGCGTGAACTGTGAAGGGTTGGAGTCCTCCCTCTTCCAGTGCAGACACAATGGCTGGGGCATCCACAACTGTGGCCACAAAGAAGATGCCAGTGTTGTGTGCTCAGGTACCTTGGCTTTTCATTCCCAACTAGCTGGACTCTCCAAGAAATTGACCCCTGTTGGCCACAATTAAGGTGTGCGCTGGAGACATGTTTAATGTGTTTTTAAATGTTCCCACCAAACAAGACCACCCTGCTGAGACCCCAAGCTCTCCATCACCCATGAAAGAGTGGGGCACCAACATGCTCAGAACTGGGTGAAAACCTGGACATGCTCCTTCATTCACAAAGGTTTTAATCCTTTCTTTCTCTTACACCCTCACAGATGCCAAAATCATGACCCCCACTCCTCCTCCAACAACCACACCAGGTTTGTGTGTTTTCTTCTATTTCTCTGAGGCATTACTTTGGAGGTGCATTAGTTACTCTTTTGGAGGTGGGGGCAATCCTTTGTTAAAAAAAACCAAACTCCTTTTTGGTTGTGTTTAAATCCTGTACAGTGGACTTCTGTGTTTGAGGGATTCTGTTGCTGCAGACAGATTGCAGAATATGTTGATCATGTGGGAGATTTTCATTTCTCTCTCTTCTCATTTCATGGTATTTGGGCAAATATCCTTTGCTCAGACCCCCAGGCTGTCAACTAATTACTTTGTTTCCTCTCCTGCATCAGCCATAACCACAACCACAGATTACATCCTGTGTGACACTCTTCCAGGTGGGTCTGAATTTGTCCTTGTTTTTTTGGCCACTGATTTTCCCTCCACCCTCATTCTG
>JAWWTY010000158.1:31707985-31746827 GCA_035222235.1 Margarornis squamiger
GTGGGGACGAGCCCTCCCTGCAGATGTGCAGGCACAACAGCTGGGGTGTGCACAACTGCAGGCATGAGGAGGATGCCAGTGTCATCTGTGCAGGTGTGGACAGTGCAGGCAACTGGGTCCCCTGTGGATCTCATAGCCTGGCTCCCTTTGCCCCCCCCCCCTTCCCTGTGATCTCCATCTCTGTGCCCCAGTACCTTTCCCATGAGCAACACATCTCATTTTTGTCTCTTCTTCCTTCATGCTCACAGCTCCTGCAGCCACCCCAACACCTTCATCAGGTAATGCTCTTCTGTGGCTCTTCTCGCCTTTCTAATTTGTGGGCTGTCTCCCTTTTGCACTGTTTTTTGTAGGGTTTTTTGTCTCTGTGACAATATCACTTTAAACTTGTGTGATCATTTCTAGACAGGCTGTGATGTCTGCTTGCATTTTTGATGCTTTTTTTGCAGTTATGCTGGTTGGCTGTGTCAAACCATTTCCTTGCTGTGCTCCTGAGCTTGGTTAATGCCTAGAAAATATTGTTTAAATCTCTAATTTCTAACTGCATTCATCAGCATTGGGAGAATGGTGTTCAAGTATGGTGATGTGTAATCTTATGCACTTCTGCTTACCAGAGCTGTTATGGGTTTTTTTCATATTTTCACCTTAGAAAGCAAATTTTAGATTTCGACCTTAACCATTTACAGTTGAAAAGAATATGAAAGAGAATTTTGCTAGGGCCTGTCCAGTCTGATCAGAGGAAGAGTCAGTGTCTGGATACAGCTGATGCTCCCAATCTTAGAATAGCCTCTGAATCCCAAAATCCTGAGGCAGGGAGGCATCTACTGTACTGGTGGGTGTCCATGTGCAGGATTATAAAATGGGTTGTCAGCTGAACATGTCACATCTTGTAGGATTTCAGTTCAGAGCTTGTGTTCACCTTCCTACAGAAAAACTCTAAGTATTATCTGTATGTTTAACAAGAATTATGCCATTCATGGTGGCAGGAGCACAAAAGCTTTTTGCAGCTATGTTTGTAGGAGAAATGAGTTATATTTAATACTTTGCCCAGCAGCCTGAAGTGCTTATTTCAGTCTGAGTCCATAAAATTACAGAGTTTCCTAGAAGACTTGCAAGTTATTTACCCTCCAAAGTCCTTAGAAGCAGCAGAGTAACTGGAGAGGAGGGTGTTTGTTGAGGAAGGTACTTCCATTTAGACTGACACCTCACAGAATCAGACCTCAGCTGTAAAAAGGAGAATAGACCAGGGCAGAAAGCACCAAGGTGTCTCCAGCCCAGCCTGAAGAGGGTAGTCTGACACCACAGATATCAAGGAATTCCAAATCCAACATGAAAGTAAAGCTAAAGCAAAAAACAAATATTTTTTTTGATTTGGCTCATACAGAATATCACCTGCAGTCAGCAGGGGACCTGCTTTTCCACAGCTGTGGATGAGACACATATAGCTCAAGCGCACTTTTACAGAGGTTGCTGTAAGTAAATTCTCTTCCATTTCTTTCTGCAGAACCTTATTTTTGTGGTGGCTCAGTCTCAGACTCCTCTGGGATGCTGCAGAGTCCCTTCTACCCTGGAAATTATCCAAACAACGCTGACTGCGAGTGGGAAATACAAGTAGAGAACAATTTCCGTGTTACACTCACATTTAGAGACATTGTGTAAGTAAAACAATGATTCCCTGAGCAAATAAAAAAGTCAGAATTTACCTGAGAAGTTTGAAAACTTCTCTGAAACCATCAATCTTTCCAATTTTAAAGATACTTTCAATAACATCCAGCAGCTGGAAGACCAGTTCAAAATCTGGATTACTGTAGTATTTTTTGCTCACAATTTTGTGCTACAGCTACATACAAACAAACCCAAACTTCTGCTGTGAAAACTTTCAATGCTGAAAGATTCTGCCACATGTTAGGCAGCGAAGTCAGAGTTTCTGAAATGGATTTGACAAGGTGCTGATGTTTCTTCACCAGGATGCAAAGCAGCACGTGCCAGCATGACTACCTCGAAATCTATGACGGGCCTCGACACTCTTCCCCGCTTCTCGGGAGGCTTTGTTCTGGTTCCTTTCCCACGTACGTGTCCTCTTCAAACATGATGACTGTTCGCTTTCACAGCGATTCCAGACACTCCTTCAGAGGGTTTCAGGCTCACTACACCTCCATCCCAGCAGATCACAACACCAGTAAGTCCTCAGTGGGTGTTTCTCAACAGAGAAGCTTATTTATTGCTTTTGTTTGCAAAATAAGTATTTGCGTAAATTTAAAGACATTTATGGAAATTGAATGATGTGTGTGAAATACAATGGGTTGGGGTGTGAACTGCCCGACTCCTAAATTAAGAAAACAACGTTTGGTTCAGTTACAACCTTTAATCATTACCAAATCCCTGCAGTCACTAATATATCATATCTTCTGCTGCCAGCCCTTCTGTGCTTGCCAGACTACATGCATGCAGTGGTGAGCAGAGACTACCTCCAGTCTCAAGGCTACTCAGCCCAGATGGTCACCCTGAACGACAATCTCTGTAGACCAACAGTCACACCACGGGAGGTTGTGTTCAACATTCCCTACGACGGCTGTGGGACCATACGGGAGGTACGTTCACCACTGGGGGCTCTGGATTGCAGGACCCACTGGGAGAAGAGTCACTGAGCCCAATGGGACCTGGAGATTTTTAGTGCTTCATCTTTCTAAGCCTTAGGGAATCCCTGTGCTCAACAGGAAAGAGCTTCTAGAGGGGAAAGCATGGGAGAAAGATGTATGAATTTTCTGTGGTTTAAAGTAGATGTAGTCCTATAAATGCCATTCAGGTTTGGGGTGTCTGTGCCCTACATTACTGGTGTTAGTACAGGTGTTTGATGCAGTGGCTCTGCCCCAGATTTAACAGAGTTTTTCTCCACTGAATTCTGTTTATTTACACAAATTTTGCAATGTGTGAGCAGAAAAGGCCAACATCAAACTCCTTGGTTTAAAGTGGTTAAGATGAACTTACATTTTTAAAATGCATATTTGAGCTTATCGAAAGTTATAGCTTGCATGGAATGTGACAAAATTGCAATTCTTCATTTTAAATTACACGTTAAACAGGAGAACAACGATACAATCAACTATTCCAATACGATCAAAGTCACATCTTCTGGGCACATAATCAAGAGGAAAAAGAATATCAACTTACATATCAGTTGCAAAATGCTGCAGAAGACGTGGAAGCAAGTCATGTATGCTGCTGAGGACACTATAGATGTGAATGAATATCAGTTTGGAAGATATGACATGAACATCACCTTTTATGATTCCTCGGCGTTCTCGCAGCAAGTGCGCAGCTCTCCGTACTTCATTGACCTGAACCAAAATTTGTACCTCCAAGCTTGTCTTCACAGCTCAGACCCCAACCTGAAGGTGTTTGTGGACACGTGTGTGGCATCACCCGATCCTCGTGATTTTAACACCCTGGCCTATGACATAGTCAGGAACGGGTAAGAGCTTTCCTGAAGTTGTTGGAAACATATCTGTGATCAGCATTTTATTTAAAAGAATAACACCAATCTGAGCTGGGTTAGAACTCATTATCAACAGACTGACAAAAGAGGCCTTTTATTTTTTTTTATTTTAACAGTACGAGCCTGGAAATAAGAAATTGCATTTAGACCTTACTAACATTTTGTTTCGATTACTGCATCTTTGTCCTATAAACAAAATTCAAAGCAGTGGGAGCTTTGACACAGTGAAAATTGGCAGCAGGAACCTGTAATCCTAGGAGTTAAATATTTTAGTAAAGCCAGATCAAACACCAGACTAACTTTTTTATGCCCTGTATAGCACAGATTTTAGTAAGAGTCTCTTCTTCCCTCTTCTCATAGTGTTCTTCTCTTGGAAAAAAAAGAAGAGTTGTCAATGCTCTAAATGTTTCATAGGACTTAAATAAGTCTATATGCTATGAAAGCTGCATTTTTAACCCATTGTTCTTAGTACCTGACTATGATATAACCCAGTTTTAATCTATTGCATTTTTGCAGGAATGTGCACGTGTGCATCCACGAGGACTAATTCAGCTTTCCATTCCTTTCTAGGTGTCCCAGGGATTCTTCCTACGCCACATTCTACTCCCCCTACAACCACTTCGCGCGCTTCAAATTCAACGCCTTTGAGTTCATGAGCCGCCACCCCTCGGTGTACCTGAAGTGTGAGCTGATGGTCTGCAGGCTCGGGGACTATTCCTCTCGCTGCTACCGGGGCTGCACCACCAGGTCCAAGAGAGACACGAGTTCTCTTGAGGAAAAAGTGGACGTGGTTGTCGGACCAATCCAGCTCCGGGAAGGGGCTGCTCAGAGTGGAAATGCTACTAAAGCCAAATAAATTTCTCTCATACTTGCTCTAAGTTGACTTCAGCCTTCAAGAAAAGCTGTAGCTCTGCATTTCTGACATCTGTCACTGAAATCTGCTTTTGCCAGCTTTGCCATAAAAACAAAGGGATCAGCTCCTTGCAAGCCTCTTTTTTCACCTGCCTATTTAAAATGTATAACTGCTTTGGTTTGTCCAAAGGGAGAGATTGCCTGTAAACCATTTTAATGCTATAACTCCTTGAATTGAACTCATTAGCTCCAGTCTGCTTATGTACCCTGATGGCACCTGGGGACATGGTTTAGTGGTGGACTTGTCAGTTCTAGTTTAACAGTTGGGCTTGATATTTTAGTAAAGCCAGGTCAAGCATTAGACTAACTTTTTTATGCCCTGTATAGCACAGATATTAGTAAGAGTCTAATTAGTAAAGGTCTTTTCTAACCTAAATGATCCCACGATTCCATGATTACCAGCTGGGATAAAACTCCCAGCCTTCTTGAGAACATTTAATTCCCTCAGTTGTCTTCTGCTTATGAAGTTTACTTAGTTGTCATCCCTGCCAATACAAAGCCTGTCCGAACAGTTGAAAGCAAAGAATCTGTGAGGAGTTTGCTTATTTCTGACTTCACTATGGGAACAATCCCTTCAGTGCAGGAGCAATTTGTGCCCTCATCTTTAACATACTGAGATCAAACCCCACCAACTTTCACTTGTAGGGCTGGGCTCTCGTGTGCCTCCTGCCCGGGCGGTTCCCACTGCTGCTGACAACTCCCTCACACCCATCTCTGGTGTTGTCACCATCCAGGCAGTTATTGGTTTTGTTCTTGGTGGGTTTATTGCAAGACTAGCACCAAAGGAACTGTTTTCCAAAGGGATAATGTCAGATCAAAGGTCAGCATCACCCACTGAATGACTACAGGGCAAACATCACATACCACAAGCTGCCAAAATGCTTCCCTGATGACAGTCCCACATGCCATTCGTAAGAAGCCATCATACCTCTATCTACAACAAATTCTAGCCTGCTACGTTGCTTTAAAATAGCTTTGTAATCCTAACACCTCTTAAAGGATTTTTAAATAATTTCAATATTCATGCCATAGGTTGTTTAGTGCAATCATTTTATCATTTTCCCCCTTTTTAGTTGTCTTATTGCATCAATCTAAAACCATTTATCTAATGCCTTAATATTTTGTGAGCTGGACAGAAAATGTGAAGGTTTCAAGGTTTGTTAACAGGAAGGAAGATTTAATTTGGAAAGGATGGGTCATGTCTGGAAAGGAAATGTAAAAATCGACCTTACTGTGGCAACTGGAATTGTGGCTATGCAATTTTCTAATTATTTTGAGCATTGCTTTTAATGCTAAATTTCTTGTTGAAACAATAATGGGACTGTGCTTGTTTATAAAATGCGGAGATTTCCAAGCTAAAAGCAATCTGTTATGTGAGCAGTGTAATTTATAATCAAAGAAAGGAATGTTTACAAAGGAATAAATCTATTTTGTCTTTTAAATTAATGTCTCTGTGCTTTAAGTACAAACAAATGTTTTGCTGTCTTGAAGAGTGTGGTGTGTGGGATTAAAAATTTCAAGAGACGGAGTATTTGCCTTTTCAGTATTTGACTTTCTGCCCACCTGTTGTGTTTTGAAACACTTCTACGTGATGTATTGAAGAGGTGTGAGGTACCTCTGCTTTGGGTAAGTGTTGGACACAGCTCTGTGTGTGTGGCTACAGCAAGGAATTTTAACGGAGTTAAACTGCAAAGGGTGGGTAAAAACATTAAATAAAATTTAGCAGAAAAAGAAAAAAATGTCCAAATATGACAGGGAACACCTTGAAATAATAACTGATTGAAATCAGCACTGACACAGAAAAGGCTTCTCACAATGTCTATCCTCAAGTTTCACTATTGCTGACCAAGACCATGAGTTCTTGTCCTGTCCCTCCTGGCCATGGGGAGGAATTTTCTCTGTTTTCTCTTTAGGTGCACTTTTATTTGGAAATTGGTGGGTTTTTCATGAAGTTTTCACTTCTCTAGATTGAAAAAATCCGTATTCAAAAGACACCAAGTGTTAAAGATGGGGGTTTTTTTGCAATATTTAAGGCTGTACCACATAATCTGATCTAAAGGTTTTCAAATCAACTGGAAGCCTTCCCACTGACACACATCCTAAACAAGGCAAAACCATAAATCTCATGCAAGAGACCAATTCTCAGCCAGCAGACATTTCACCTCTCACCAAAATTTCATTTAAAAGTTGAAAGACATTTCCAATCTGCTTTCCAGAAGGAAGAGTTTTTGTTCTATTTTTATTACTTTTGGTTGCTGATCACAAAATTATTTCATTTTTTTCCCCTTCATGGTTGTGAGGAGTTTGCCTTCTCAGGACTTATCCAGCCTGTCAGAATGTCTTCTGTGCATTCATAAATCAGACTGAAATATGCTGGAAATGCAAACAGCCAAATCCCACATAAACATTTATCACTGGTGCATGAAAACATGAAAAGCAAGACCTGGAATTTTTGCCTTTCATGTCTTGGTTAAAAATACAGAGAATTACAGCCAAAATGTAAACTAAAATTGTTTATTTGGCCTTTTGTTTTGGTTTTTTTTATTGTTTATTTTGCAGGGGATCAGTGTTATGCCAACCTTATAGCAAAGCCTGGTGCCAGCAAACACAAGGATGTCAAGAACCAGGAACACACAGTGGAAACTTCCCTTGGACTTTTTAAATGAGGTTTCTGGGGGGATTCTCAAGGTTGTCACCTCCTCTGCCCTTAGAGAAGACAACTAATCAGCACTTGTCAGCTTTTTATTTTGAATTACCATCTGAATTCCTTACTACATTATTTAATTTCTTCCTAGTTTGCTGTCACAAGTGAAACTTGTTCATTCAGTAACATGTACTCAACCAACCATCTCAGCACCCACTAACACAATTGCAGCATCATGAGCAAATCCCTTCAAGTGTCAACCTCTGCTGGGAGAGAATAATGACTGAATTACATCACTGCCCTGGTTTTGGCTGGGAGAGAGTTAATTTTCTGCCTAGTAGCTTGTACAGTGCTGTTTTTGAATTCGTGGCAGTTTAGCTTCAAATAAATACATATTTTTTAGTAAATAATTGCACAGGGTCTGTACATTATGCTGCTCCCAGCATTACCAGGCCACCTCTTTGGCCAGCAATGGGGTTGAAGCAAAGCTCAGAAAAGAAGTTCTTGTTTGCCTGTTTGTCTGATAAATTTCCTGTGCTTTGCTGTGCTGTTTATCTTTCCATTCTCATTTGGGATTATGAAGCAGATAATTCAACTCTGCAGTCCTCCTTCTCAGGAACCCGCTATAAAAATATTTATAATTGGGTATAAATAAACATTGTTTTGTTTCTGCATCTCATAGCTAGCAAGTAGATTCATCTTCTAGTTGTTAATAACAAAGAGATTGACATTTTCAGAAGCTAATTAGGGTTGCAGGGTGTGGGTAAGAAGCACAATTTTTCCTGTTTCATTACTTTCCCCCAACCTTTCCCACAGAATCCCACAGATATTCATTGACATCAAGCTGAATAAAGTAGGACACAATTCTGGCTTAAGTGTCCTTTAGTGCCTGAGCCTGAATGCCTGTACCAAATTCCAATTATAACTAAAGGAATATACTCTGAAAATCATTTCATTTGACTGATAATTTTATTTTTTTATTAATTCTATCAAACTCACCAGCCAGCCCTTTTTAACAAGATTGCACCAGGATCTACCTAGAGGGGAAAAAAGAACTGCAGTCCCCAAACCCAAGGACAATTTTTTTCTGTCTTATGTTACAAGGAGAAGATTTTCCTTATTTATTTGCCTTTCATTGTGGTAGTTTTATGCATCATGTCTTTATGTATGTTACTACTTGTTTGTGGGGTTTTGTTTATAATTCTTGTTTTATTTATTATTTATTAACCTGAAATACATTGCCCAGAGAGGTTGTGGCTGCTTCAACCCTGGAAGTGTCCAAGGCCAGGTTGGATGGGGCTTGGAGCAACCTGTCCCTGCCCTTGGCAGGGGGTGGAATGGATGATCTTCAAGGTCCCTTCCAACCCAAACCATTCTAGCATTCTATTTTCATGGGGGTTTTAGTTTATTTTTTATTTGTTTGGCAGTTTTTATCTAAAAGGGGAAAACTAAGGAGATATTAAAATTCTCATAGCACTTGTGTACCTTAGATTTTCTCTCTCAGATTCAAGAACCATGACAAAAATGTCAATTTTAATGACACCCCTCCTGGCTGAGGAAACTCATCAGTGACCCAGCTGCATCCCTGGGAGTGAGATTTGTTTTCATTTCCTAGAATGACACTTGAATCACCTCTTTTACCCTGAATCACCTGGTACCCATCCAAGGAGATTTTTTCCTTCTTCTTTCTGAAATAAGTGGATTAGTCACAGGGTGTAATGTGAAAATTCATTGTTTTGGTGCTGCTTTAGAGAGTCATGTCTCAATGACTATCATCTCCCTTCTTTTTTTTTGTTTGTTTTCAGTTTTCAGGAATTACAGTTTCACAGAGATGGGTTCTCTTTTTCCTCCTAGAGATCAACTAGTGGTGTTGAGGTGTTTCTGAAGAATTTGGCATTAGTTACCACCACCTTCCACTGCTAAGCCTGGATTCAAGCAGGGCTTTGTTACAAGACATATAATGAAAACTGAGTTATGTCTGCGTGAGGGCTCTGTTCTCCCAGGAAAGTCAGGGAGCATGACTTAAAAAAACTACTGAAAGGAGGTTGTAACCAGGTTGGGGTTGATCTCTTCTAAGGAACAAACAACAGGACAAGAGGAAGCAGCTTCAAATTGTGCCAGGGGAGTTTTAGATTGGATATTAGGAAATATTTCTTCACAGAAAGGGTGGTCAAGCTGGAATAGACTGACTGCCCAGAGCAGGCATGGAGTCCCCATTCCTGGAAGGATTTAAAAGATGTGTGGATGTGGCACTTGGGGACATGGGATAGTGGTGACCTTGGCAGTGCTGGGTTAACAGCTGGACTCAATGGTCTCAAGAGAGGTTTTCCAACCTAAATGACTCCCTGTGGCAAAGCAAATCCTTCTTTCCAAAATGCTGCATCCTGCCATCCCTAGTCTCAGGCTCAGAAAGCCACCTGGGTAGCCCCACTTGCAGAAGGGTGGCCAAAACCTGCTTCAATTTGTTTCCAAGCTCTTGGGCAGCGTTCATTTGAGAGCTGCACACTCAGCATGTAGAGCAAACACTTGATGTGAGCTTTGCCAGTGGGAGACAAGCCTTCTTTGTTTCAGAAGTCCCCTGGATTTCGGCAAGGAACGCATTGTTGAGGGAGACAAGTGGAGTGCTCTCTGCCAACACTGTGAGGATTCATCCGGGCGTCACCAGAAGCTTCCTGAAGGCAGTGAAGTCTGACAGCTGGGATGACACTTAGAGATCAAGCTGAAAATTAACTCTTCGAAACACAGGCTAGAATGTTTACAGTCTTGAGGGGTTTCTGGCATTGCATTTTGAAAAAAAAAAAAAAAAGATAGCATTTTGTTTCCCAGCAGATAAGGCAGCTCATTGCCCTGGAAATGCTTTCTCCCTGGGTGGTTCCTCCGGGTCAGGGTCTGTTTTTGGATATGCCAAGGGGAGGGTTTGACCATCCCACATTCCCAAGGAAGAAAAGGGCTTCAAACAATAATTGCTAAAAAGATAAAGGTATTAGAAATAAACTCCCAAACAAAAAAAAAAGAAAAAATTACTAGAATGTTTTTAGAAGTTAAAAATATCTCCATCTTATGAAATTACAATGGCCATTGCTGCTCACTCTTGTAACAACGCTTGACCAAGAAGAGTCACAATGAATTTTTAATTTTGTCAACTAGAAAAATGCTCCCTGAACTAGAAAACACATTTCTCAACAGCGTTTTGCCTCTCTTCACAGCCATATTGTCACCAAACTTCTGCCCTACGCAGAGCATTTCCCTCTTTTTTTTAATCAGCATTTGACATGGCAAACTTCCATCCAGCTAAGACTCAAAACCCTTTAGAGCACTTTAGCCAGTGTCACCCAGAGTCCATCCAGCACTGCTATACTACTCTCACACTCTGCTAATCACCTGTAATCTCTGTTAACCAATTCTATTTGCTTACTAACAAGACTAGGGAGGAGCACCCAAAAGCAATCCTGAGCCACACTCTGCCCTTACAGAACCAACAAGCTTTCACACAGGAGACTCTTCATGAACTTAAGGCCTTAATTCCACATATCTCACCTTGACAAAGCTCCTATTGAATGCCTGGACATCATTTATTTGAGCGAGATTAATCTGGATAATCCAAATCCAAAGGTTTAGAGTCACGACTCTTTTGCAGCCCCAGGGCAGGAAGCAACAAGAAGGAATCAGGGCTGTGCCAGATCCTTCTGAAGAAGGATATGCCATGATTTTCTGGCCATTCTGGGTCCTTACCCAAATTTAACCCTGGAAACTTTTTTAAATGTTCTAAAAATATAGTTAATTTTACAAGAACTGCAATTGCTAAGATGAGTATTTTGCCTATTTCCTCCTCTCTCAGCTTCTAAGGGAACTGAAACACCTGACAATTCCAGTTTCATATTTATTCAGACATTTCTACCTTGGAATAATTTTCCCCAGCATAAGCAACTTCCTCTTTGAATTATTACCAATTTACCTCTTGAATTTCTTTGGTAGTTTAGGCATGAGAAAACCCACTTAAAATACAGTTTATTTTGATCAGAATGAAGGCAGTAATACTGATTTGCATAGTTTTCATGAGGTTAGCCATGGAGTTCTAAACTTTAAGGAGACTTAATAAATGAAACTGAAATGTATATCTGGTTTGCCACAGTATGGAAAGGATGGGACTTTTTGTGTGGGAAAAATTTCTTAACCAGATCAGGTTGCTAAAAAGTCCCATGTCTTAAGGAAAAAAGTGTTGCATAAAAAAGCATTTTACATTTTTTCTGTTGGGTAGAGTTACCTCACACACAGAAAAAAAACTCTAAGCTTTTTTTCACTTCCTAGTGAAATTCAAAGGCGTTCAAATGATATTAAAATGCAAGCAGAAAAGAACATTTAATTATAAGGAAGTCATGGTCACACTTTGGTATTGCTTTGACTTGATTAATCTCATTTCTTGGTCATCTTTGTCTCGCTGAGTTGAATCTTGATCCTCCCTCTACTAATTTTAATACTCAATTTCAAATATATTAATAGATAAATACTCACTGACGTTTGTCCAGCACAGGTAATTTATTTTGCTGCTACTAATTCCATAGCCAGTGTTCAGCTGGGAATAAATCATCATCACAGAAACACAGAATCATGGAATGGTTTGGGTTGGAAGGGACCTTCAAGATCATTCAGTTCCATCTCCTGCCCATGGCAGGGACACCTTCCACTAGCCCAGGTTGCTCCAAGCCCCATCCAACCTGGCCTTGAAAAGGATCCAGTAGCCACCAGGATATACTAAATCAGCTCCAGAACTATGCCAGAATTTTAACTTGGTGGTTTGGTAACCTACAGAGTCTTCCTACAGAGTCTTATCTTCTTCTCTGCACTGGGAGACACACATCTCACTCCAGGATCAAGGAACATTTTACTGAATGATGTGCAGTGCCACAGAAATTAATCTTCCCTGTGGGAAATGCTCTCAAGGAGGATGGTCAACACGTGTATGGGCACAGGCAAGATGTTGCTGTGCTTTCCAGGTACATTTGGAATTATTTTATTTTTTCATGTAAAATCTTGAACTGTGTAAATTGCAAATCTTCTAATCAGCCCGAGACAAGGCTTATAGGAACAAAGCCAGCAGAGCTGTCAGGGTGTGAAAAAGGGAAGCACAGTGGGGGCAGAAGGGAATTTAGGGCTATTGCCTCTCTGTTGTCCCCCACGGGGCTCAGAGATGGGAGCAGGAGCTGGTGTGACACCTCAGGAAAGGTCTCTGCCCTGGGATCCTCTGAATAATCTATGGGTGGTGAGTCAGCAACATTCGTGGGAGGGGAGAGAGGAGATACCAGAGGAGGAAGCACCTTGGTAAACACTTCACACCTTGGGTTTCCCAGGACTGTTATTCCTGTAAGAATTTAAGGTAATCAGTTAGCAGCAGCTACACACAGAGTGTGTGTGTGTGTGTGTGTGTGTGTGTGTGTGTGTGTGTGTGTGTGTGTGTTCAGATTAAACCTTCCCATGCCTCTACAGAACAAAATTTTAACTGGTTTTGGGGTTTTTTTTGGTTCTGGGTTTTGTTTAGTTTTGTTCTGTTTCTGGTTTTTTAAAACTTAGAAGCCATTCCTTAAGAATAAACTCTGGCTTTTCAACAAGATTTAAAATCTTTGTCTTGATTAAGCAATGAAGACTGGTTACAAAAAAGTAATTTAGTTTTAGAACCACTAATATAGGAGAGAGGCTCCTCACCACTTACAGAGAGTAGACTGAGGTACAAAGTTCTCACCAGCTGCCAACAGGTACCACAACGATCTGTCATAGTGTTTGTTCTGCTGCTGACAATCCATTAATTAATTTCTTCTGAAATGCAGCCAAGCTGCTAAGATAACAATTTTTATATTGTTCCTATTTTCCCAGTTTTAATCCACAGCTTCCAGGGGAGACAGGAGATCTGCTGAGTCCTGTCATTCCTTTGACTGATCATTTCAAGAATCGGGCATTTACTGGCAAATACGTTTTGCATTTGTTTGATGCAAAGGGTGAAAGAAAATAGTTGTGCAAAGAGGATGGAAAAGTGCCCTACTATGATTGTGGAGGATTCAAATGTTGGGAAACCACCCTGAAAAGGAGTGCAAGGCGTGCAGATCAGAACTTACCACAGAATGAAAATCCGACTCCCTCAGCCTGTCTCACCTCTCAGCAAATCACAGCTTTGTCTCAAGTCCTGTCCTTTTTGCTCTGTACACCTGCAGCTGGCACAAGCACAAGGCTGGAGTCAGGGCAGTGTGTAATTTACTCCTGCTAGGAATCTCTCTGTGGCTGGAGAATGGCAGAGATCAATGTGAGGGGCACGTGGAACTTTTTTTTTACAGAGGGCACTGGGGAACACTCTGCCATGATTTCTGGGATATCAGTGATGCTCGGGTCATCTGCAGACTGATGGGTGTGGGCAGCCCAGCTCAGCACCAGGAGCTGCCCAGTGTGCAGCAGGTTCTGGAGTTCTTTCCCTGGATGATGTGCAATGCTGAGGGTATGAGCTTATACGTGGCAATGCTCCCACAATGGACAGTTAAAAGAAAACTGTGGTCACAATGAAGATGTCAATGCTGTCTGTTCAGGTACTTGCTG
Source organism: Margarornis squamiger (assembly GCA_035222235.1). NCBI lineage: Eukaryota > Metazoa > Chordata > Aves > Passeriformes > Furnariidae > Margarornis > Margarornis squamiger. The sequence goes on from JAWWTY010000158.1 coordinate 31,721,614, forward strand.
CTTTATTGTTCTCATTTTAAGAATTTCCCAGAAGTTGCATTTGCTGAAAAATCATTAGGAGTTGAGCCCATGATGCAAAACAATTTCTTGCTACCCTTGTGTGGACTGTTTGAGACCTAATAAATATGAACCTCACAACTATTTGCCAGCTCAACTCATCACTTTTCTCTTTGGTTGTTCTTACAGGGTCTGCAGAATAAAGAGACAGGGAGAAGAGGTGCTTTACCTTTAAGCCTGGGAAGCTGCAGAGGCATCTACAATAAATCTCAGCAGGCACTTCCACCTTACTGATCTCCAGTCTCCTTGAGAACTGGACCTACTCAGTAAGGAATGACGAATGAAGCCTTTTCCCAATTAATTTTATCTATGACAAAGGCAAAGTCTCAGCAATTTCATCTCTTAACTACCTGAATTCCAAGGCTGGAATTTAGTATTTTGTGACTAAAGTCCTTGACCTTCAGTTCAAGTAGCAGAACACGAAACATTTATATTCTCTTTCCTCTGTAGAGTCCACTTGGATTGCTGTACCCAGCAAGAAAACTGTAAGGCAAACTTTTGAAACTTGATCGACAGCATTCCACAGTGTGGAATCAAGAAAGGGAAGCCAGGGGTGCTCCACTGCAGAGTATCTCATCCACCTTAAAGCCCTAACAGTGTGGTCTCTTGTGAGCACAGCCCCTCAGAGAAGTGGTGTTTGCATTATTCCCCCATCACTCCATCCATTTTTACCTTGACTCGTGTTTGTTTATGTCAAAACACACTTTAGAAAGTAATATGTTTATATAATCCATCTAACAACAAGCTTTTCCATCAGGAATCTCACTGTATATGCATGCAGTTGGAAATCTGGCAGTTTTGTGCTTGAATTCTCTCCTCATGCTGGGAATTCTCTCCTCATGCTTGGAAACAAGCAGCTGTTGAAATGAACTGAAAACAAGCTTGATGCCAAGCACGTTGGTCCAATGAAACATTTTGGTGACCAGAGATTCAGCACATTTGAGACTAATACATGGAGGGAGGATGGTCAAAGATGCTTTCCATACATACCTAAGGTACATGTGGTTATAAGATATCATAAATCAGTACTAAATGCTGTAAAATGTGGAACATTGCTTACTACTGAGCCTTCTCTTTTTCTGTTCCATGCAGCTCTGCACCTACACTGGGTATATTCAGCTCCCCCTTGAATCAAGACTCAGAGCAGGGCTACATTAATTTCCTGAGGAAAACCAGAGCACCAGACCCACCTTCTTTGCTCTCTTGGAGATGGCTGATGGACAGCAGGAATCACATAAGAGTTCTGCTGAAGTCCTCTACAGGACTTTGATACTGCATAAAAAAAGTCCTTGAGTTTCATGCTGGCACAACTCCCAGTGTTTTCTCCAGAGAAGCATTAGTGAATTTACCTAATTAGTTTTGTTTCCTTAGTTGAACACTACTCATGAGAGGGAGCATCAGAAGGAGTCAATTAATCAAAATCAATGGAAACGTTGGCTCAGGGTTCTCCTCTTTCCTCTACTGTGATTTGAGCTTTGACAGCTTTAATTTGGAAGTTGATTGGGTTGGAGGCTGGACATTTATGTGCTGGATTTTGTGTTCTCTCTGTGTGCTTTTTAATCAATAATGCATGGATTATTCTTATGTAGAAATGCCTCTGAATCAAAATCCTGAAATTTTGTTATGGTCTCCCCAAACTCCTCAGAGAAAAAGCTCTAAATAGAAATGTGTCTTTCATAAATTGATTTTGAAGGAATCAGATTTAGACAGAATTAGACTGTACATTTAGTTCATGCATCTTATTGCATTGATTTTACTATCAAAATCTATGTAAATGTAAAGGCAGTATTAGTGAGACCTCAATCCCTGGCACCTCCAATGCACTAAAAGGCCACTAAAAGGTTTGTAATGCCAAGTGTTTAAAAGGTGCTGGAGAATGTCACGGGTGCTGGCCATACTCTGTGTGACCTCTACCCATGGTGCCTGCTGAGGTCAAAAGGGTTTGCTAGAAGCTGAGAAAACCTCTTCATTAAGACCATTGTCCACATGGAAGTGAAAAGCAGGAAAAGCAGTGAGAATGCAGCACATGCCAAGGTAAGCAACTGTGTGTTGACACAAAGCCTTAGCTGGGTAACAGGATGAAATGACCTGTCCTACCAAGTGTGGAGCCAAGGTCACCAATACCCATCAACTCTGGGATAGCCTTCACCTCTGACAAAGATTTTCCCTCACAGGGGTGGACTGGGGCTTCCAGAGGCTGGATGGGGACATCCTTTTCCCAAGGCAACTCTCCTCTGGGACTGGGAAGCCAGACCCAGCACTCAGTACTCAGCTTTGTCCAAAGAAGATGGTTTCAGATGGAAAGTTTCCACTTTAGCAATAAATTCACTATAAATACGGGGGGCCTGTTTGCAGGTTATGTTATCACAGAGGTGATTTATTTCACCTGGGATTTGCCCTTTTCTCTAATCATTATACAGTGTGCAAAAACACCTTTCACTTCAGAACTTACTGGACTTGTATTTAGTGGAATGGCTGGCAGAGAGAGAACATGGCCTGTATCAGCAACAGGGTGGCCAGCAGGACTAGGGCAGGGACCATCCCCTGTGCTGGGCACTGCTGAGGCCACACCTCAGATCCTGGGGTCAGGTTCTGTGTCTCTCATGATGAGACATTGAGGGGCTGGAGCACATCCAGAGGACAATGGAGATGAGGAAGGGTCTGAGGGAGTGGGGTGGGGGCTCAGCCTGGAGAAAAGGGGGCTCAGGAGGGACCTTCTTGCTCTCTACAACTGATCTCACTTGTGTGGAGGTCCAGGTTTTGGCACACTGGCCCCTCAGTCCACTGGCTGAGAGCTGCCAGGGCTGTTTCTGTGTGGCACTGTGAAAATCTCCCCTGTGGCAGGGCACTGGCCAGCACCAAACTGGTGAGGGAAATGTAATGGGTTCAGCAAAAAACAGGATTTGCTGCATAAGAAATATTCTCAAAAGTGCAGTAAGTACATCTAAGGAAATAACAAATATATTACTATGGCATGGGAAAAAAAGCACCCTGTTGAAAGTTCACACATTTTCATGTCTTCTTTCTTTCTTTCAGGGAAGAGGAAATACAGAGAAGTATTTGTATGAGAAATACACGTACAGGAGAAAGGCAGGCAGCCCTAGTTTATGCCTTCAAAAGTACTTCAGTGAAATTTCTTACAAATATTAGACGTGCCGCTTGTACCTGTCTCTTTTGCATACATTTATTTTCACCTCTGCTTACTTTTAAAGGTGTTTGCTGAAGTGAAGACCCCTTTATGGACTCCACAAAAGCACTGTGGTGTGGAACATCTTTCCCAGCCCCATGCACACTTCCCAAGGACAGTGTCTCGCTGCCCTCCAGTGGCAGCAGCCTCCAGAACACCCACATTTCCCCTCTGCTTTTAGCCCCTTTAGCCCCAAATCCTTGTGGACATTATAACACTGATTTTCTATGAAAACCACACTTTTAAATGCCCTTGGTGAGCTCAGTTTTGTTTGCAAATGCTGGAGGAGTTGCCAGGTCAGAGCTGCAGAGCAGGATGAGTTTGTGGAGAACTGGCCCCTTAGCAGGAGGTGTCCCATGGAGAACATGCCCCATGTACCTCTGTCTCTGTGTGCACACATATATCCCACACTAGATCCATGCTATTGCCCTGAGAGTCAGGTGCTGGATTTCACAATACAAAATACACACTGAAATTCATATGTAGTCAGAAAAAGCTGAAAAAAACCCTATTTTCAGGGAGGGGTAGTTTTGCCAGGGCAGCAAAACTTCATTCCATGAAGAAAGATTAACACTCAACCTCCAGTATAAAGGTCTTTCATGCCAGACAAATGCTGCTTGTTTTCCATGAGCAGATTTTGATAGATTTCTGTAAGATGATGTTCTGGAAAACAGCTTTGCTCTTCCAAGCCCACAAAGGTCAGCTCTACTGTCATCACTGCTGGTTCCTGCCACACAGGATTAGTCTGCTTGCTTAGCTTTGGCCTGAAATCTTACCACTTCCTTTCTAATTGTAGATTTATAGAATGGTTTGGGTTGAAAGCATTCTTCAAGCTCCTATAGTTCCAGTCCCCTGCCACAGGTGGGGACAACTTCCATTAGACCATGTTTCCCAGAGTTCCATCCAGCCTGGCCTTGGACACTTCCAGGGATCCAGGGGCAGCCACAGCTTCTCTGGGAAACCTGTGCCAGGGCCTGCCCACCCTCACAGGGAAGAATTCCTTCCATATATCCCATCTAACCCCTCCCTCTCTCACTATGGAGCCATTCCCTGTGTCCTGTCCCTCCATGCCTTGTCCCCAGTCCATCTCCAGCTCTCCTGGAGCCCCTTTAGGCACCGCAAGGGGCTCTCAGATCTCCCTGGAGCCTTTTCTTCTCCAGGCTGACCAACTCCAGCTCTCCCATCCTGTCTCCAGAGCAGAGGTGCTCCAGCCCCCTGAGCATCTCCATGACCTCCTTTGGGCTCACCAAGCAGAGTAGAGGGGGAGAATCACCTCCCTCAACTGGCCCCACTGGTTTTGATGATGGAAAAAGGTCATACTGTGACACCTGTCCCTACAGATTTGCTGCACAGACCTTTTGCCCCCATCAGTACCTATCACCATTGCTGCTTAATAGGGTGGAAAACAGCCTGAGGTGAGATCCTGCCTCATTAGGTAAGAGCTGGGAGGTGGAGTCCTCAGCCCTCTCCATGTTCCTTGGGATAATGACTTCTTTGGGACCTGTTTCACAAAAGAGATGGAGAAATGATGAAAAAGCAAATTTTGATGCTTCTTCTTATTCAAGATATTTGCATTCAGCCCTGTTCCCCAGACCTTCTCTTCCTGTATAGAGGTTCAAATAGAGCTGCACTGAAACGCCACTGATTAAAAGCTTAGTTTATGAATAGGTTGGCTGCCTACAACTAAATAATGTGAATTATGTCCTCATTTTCCATTAACATCCATGTTCCTGCTGCATGGGATTTCTTGGACAAGTAACTTTATTGCTGAGCACACTGTTTGGCTGTGTCACCAGACAGACAGAGCTATTTCCACAGCAATCTACACTTCCTAGGGAGAATATTGTTGAAAGAATTGGTACCCACCCCACTGTTCCAGCATGCAGAGAAATATATGGATAAGGATCTACCATAAATTCTCTGAGTCACTTCAGGAAATGATGCTGAATTCCAGTGAAACACAGAGAGAACTGGGGGTTTAGACACTTGGCATGACTGGGTTTGCTCAAAGTCCTACAAAGGTAAGAACATGGATATCTAGATAGATATGACACATTACATTGTGCTCTGAAAATAAAAAAAAAAAAAGCATTCATGGAGAGAAAGAAATTATTTTTAATTCAGATAAGAAAATTTAGTTTGTATTTTTACTCTCTGCAGCCACGGTAGTGTTGGCACCACCACCTCATGCCAAGGAGAAGACTGTGTGGCTGGAGGTATCCTGCTGGATCCAGGGCTTTGATAGAGGCCAATCTTATCCAGTTAAATTGGAGGGCCTTTTTAGGTGGGATTCCCTTTTTCCATGTAAATCACCTAATCTGAAGAAATACCATGAAAACGGGTGGCAAAGTATATCCAGCATGACTTGTTGTATATTTTCTCTCCATTATGACTTTATTTCATGCACTCTCCTAGTTCTTTATTGATTTGTATTTATAATGGCACTACGATATCTTCTGCCTCTCATCCTTTGATCACATATCCCTTGACAGTAGCATAAGAATCTGTTACTAGTTCCTACCATTCATTTTAAAAATATGTTAATTTTTTAATTAATAGGACCTTCTGGCCCTACTTTGCCCCATTTCCTTGGTTGCTGTAGTTTTTCTTAGCCAGCCTTACCTTGGCCAGTATCTCTGACAGTTGATTTATTGCTCTAGGGGCTGCAAGTGGGAGCGAGGCAGATCTGAAACACCCTGGAGGGATCCACTCTCAGGCTAAAGAGGAGTCAGAAAAATAAGAAAAAAATCATGAAAACTGTTTCTCACAGGACTAATTTGTGGCAGACAAAGAGAATTTGTTTGAGACTTTCCTGACATTTTTAGGATGCTAATCTTTTGGCACAATTCTTACACCAATTTAATCTGGTTTAGGATGGTTGTAAACTGGAAACTCTCTTAATGGGTAGCATGAGAGTCCTTACCAAACAGCCTAATCTCCAAAAGTAAATCACAGCTTCCTGGAACAACAACATCTTCAACACAGGGCCACAGAGGTGCCTGGGGAGTGTTTGGGAAGGTCTCAGTAGCCAGTCCGGAACAGCTCCGTGATCTGGATCTCCTCATCCGGGTGCCTGGATGTACCCTGAGAAACAAAAATACTCAGTAAATCACTTCCTTGGCATTGATCTGGAAGTTCAGGAAGAAAGATCAAGTTGCACAGCACACACCTTTGATGTAGAGCAGAGCCCATTGAGTATAAATTCTGAGGCTGTGCTGGGTCAGAGCAGACCACCACGATGACAATGGATCTTCAGGTGCGTCTCACCTGGCTGCTCCTGCTAAGCACCACTCTGCTCTCTGAACCAGGTACTGCCTCTACGATTTTTTTTATGCTTTCAGGGGAATGTTAGAGACAGAATTAGTTACTAACACAGACTGGCTTGCTGGGAAGGCTGAAAAGATTCTCCTGAAATATTGCTGATGAGCTTAGAACCATAGAATCGATGGTTTAATTTGACTTCTAGTTCAAAGATTTGGTTCAAATCCGTAGGTTACATTTCAAAATATATATTCTTCAAAATACATAATCCAATATATATTATATATACAATACGTATTACATTAAGATACTATATTTCAAAATATAACCTATGAATGTTATGGACTGAAGGATGAAGATTATTTCTTTGTTTCTCTTCTGTGATGAGAAGAGTTTGTGGAAGTTTTTCTTTAATCATTCATCTTCTAATATTCTAGTTTTAATTATAATTCTTCTATACTGTATATCTTCAAATGTAGAGAAAGAGAGAAAAAGAAACACAGAGAAATCTGCCAGAGCCAGGTGGAAATATCCTCTACTGCAGGGATATTTTCCTTCAAACCTCAAATCTCCCTTATAATCGTGCTAGTTTAAATGACATACTTTGAGCTTTAATTATCAGTGTGAGCACCATGAAAAAAGTCTTGCCAACCCCCTACAGAAAAAGGTAACTTTACAGAGTGTAGACTAAGGGTTGGCTATATTGAATTATATGAAAAACCAGAGCAAAGACAGCCCAGAGGGAAGTTCAGCATCAGAGAGTACAAAGCTGCATTTCAGGAATGTGATCAACTCCCAACACTTCAGCAGCAATGTAAACCTTGGTCCTTATTCCATAGGTTCACTTTTGTCTTTGATTTGACCTGATGTAGGCGGGATTGATTTTGACTGGAAAAACCCCTTGGGATCCTGTCTCACAAACCTAAGACTTTAGTATCATTAAAATAAAATTTTGTGAAAGGGACTATCTGGAGATCAAGTGGCAATTTGAAAAGGAAGTTAAAAAATCCCCAGGTGAAATTTCCCCTGATTTTAGTGATTGAATCAGGCCCAGGTTTCCAGAGCATGCCAATGCTGAAAGAGCAAGTGTATAATTTTATAAAGCTCTTATTTGAAAACATTACTCTGACTCCTGGCAGCCTAAGTCCTTTCTCCTTTCATGGATACTAGTAGATTTCCTAAAGTATTTATGTGAATAAAACTACAGATTGTCAAATCCACACAGTCAGACCACAGGTCTGGAGACCATTTCATCCCCATGATGCCATGGCCTGCTTTAATCAAATATACATTTTTCTGCATAATATACTATATTATATAGTATATTCTTCACAGCAGAGTTAGACAAATCTGGGTTTCACATGCAGACCTGAGCAGGCATTTGCAGAGATTTAAGATACAATGTTCTGTCAGCCAAAACACCTTTGCTCTTTGTGCTGCCCTAAAATAAGCTTATCTGTAGTCATCTTCTACTGAGCCATGAGGAGATGAGGGAACAACCTCATCTCCACCTCTCCTACCTCTTTTCATGAGGGATTGACAAGACTTTTTTCATGTTGTTCAAGCTCAAACTATCACTTCTAATCACAGGATTGCTTTCAAAAAACACCACATGCCAACCCTTAGATAGCAGGAAGAATTTCTTCACAGTAAGGTTTGTTAACCATTGAAAGGGGCTGCCCAAAGAGGTGGTGGAGTCCCCATCCCTGGAGGAGTTCAAGGAATGACTGAATGTGGCACTTATTGCTCTTATCTAGTAGACAAGGTGGTGATCAGTCAGAGGTTGGACTCAGTGATCTTGGAGGTCTTCTCAATCTTAAATGGTTCTGTAACTCTGAATCAACACATAACAGGTACCATCCCACAGTAAAACATAAAACACGCCCAGAATTGTCATGTATTATTCCAATGCTAATGCATTTTCTTCTCTGCCACAGCAAGCGGTACGTGGTGGAACCGACCACCTCCAGATCACAAATCACCATGGCAGGAAGTTAAAGACTGGCTTAAAGACAAACTCAAACCCATAGGTAAGAGGCTGAGATGTGCTCCCCAGTGTGAGCCTTCTGGGCAGATATGTAGGGTTACCTGGGGGAGCTGGTTACCCCAGTGTGAGCCTGCTGGGCAGATCTGTAGGGTTACCCGGGGGAGCTGGTTACCCCAGTGTGAGCCTGCTGGGCAGATCTGTAGGGTTACCTGGGGGAGCTGGTTACCCCAGTGTGAGCCTGCTGGGCAGATCTGTAGGGTTACCTGGGGGAGCTGGTTACCCCAGCAGCACAGCCCTGCACGCTGCAGGACCACAGGGATGCAAACTTAGAAGAATAAAGAGACAGAAGTGAACAAATCAAGATTTAACTATCGATTTTTCCCTTAGTGCCACAACGACCACAGCTGCGCCTGGAATCCGGATGGGACCGATGCATGGGGAGGGTCGAGGTTTTCCACGGCGGCAAATGGGGCACAGTCTGTGACGATTATTTCAACATGAACAGCGCCAACGTTGTGTGCAGACAGCTCAACTGCGGTCACGCTGTCTCCGTCCTGGGACTGTCTTACTTTGGTGCCAGTAACAAAGACATCCAGCTGGATGATGTGCGGTGCAGAGGGTCGGAATCGCACCTGTGGGACTGCCGGCATGCCGGATGGGGCAGGCATAACTGTGGAGACAACGAGAATGTTGGTGTCATCTGCTCAGGTAAATAAATGAGTTACGTGCTCTTGAAAACCTCTTTGGTCAATCCTGCTGACCACAAATGCAAGAAACATCAGAGTAGAGTTTGGAAATCAGACTAGGGTTGGAATGCGTATGTGGAGGCTCCTTGTGTGATTGAGTTGAAAAAAGGATGTTCTGGGCAAAATACCAGGATTGGTAGCAGTAAGCACTGAGTATGAAATGGTGAAAAGCAGGTAGTTCAGGACCGCTTCAGTCCACATCTGATTACAGCCCATTCCCAAGATAAGAAAGACAAACAGATAAGAGATGATAGAGGCACATCCAGGTGTGAACCAGGCATGTCTGACTTGAAATAAAAATAACTGTTGTCATAAACATGACTGAAATCAAAGATTGCATCATTAGCAGCAGCCTATTTTGAAGCAGTGTAAATAACTGCAGAACAAAGTACATTTTTGCTTTTTTTGATGTTCACAGGTGCTATACACTCCAAGACTACACCCTCAGGTAAGGCAAGCCTTTTGAGACATGAGTCCATCAGCTCTTCACTGAGACTAATTTTTAACTCAAAAATTCATGTGATTACAGCTCCTTAGGAGACAGTTTCCTAGAAAGGCACATGCTCTGAATTACTAGTTATTGTTCCAAATTACTATTTATTCATCTATTGCAATATTATTTCTGTTCTTTGCATTTCTAATACAAGCTTTATTTGCCACTTATCTTCTAATAGTTAGGGAAAACACAAGGCAAGCCTTAACACTACAGGTGTAAGTTTCTGACTCCTTTTTTTCTACTGTTCCTGAAATAATCATAACACCCTGGAAATCTTAAAGTGCAGACTCTTCTCATGTTTCCTGGGGGTCTTAAGTGTTAATTATGTGCTTCATAATACATTGGCACAGAGAAGTGGGTGCTAAAGTACAGCTCTCTATCATATAGAATAATAGGATCATGATTATATGGTTTATTATGTTATATGTAACACAGAAATTAAATACTAGTTCCCCAAATCATTTATCCTTAAGGCTTTAACCCACAAAAGCACATTGTAGTAACACTGAGCTGCTGCTGCTGCTGCTGCATGTTTTCCACAGCTATTTCTGCACTGATGGCCAATATCTCTGAAGCTCATTTAGAACTGCCATTAATTGACAGAAATCCCAATTTACCAGAAGAGAAGGTCTGGTGCATTAACCCAGTGCTGCACAAAACCTGATATTTAGATTATTTCACCAATGTCTCAGTTCTCATGACCATTCTTTAAGCTCTCAAATAATTTATTTCCTCTCACTTCCAGCATCCTCAGCAGAGGCCCAAACTTCCATTGCTCCATCAACACTTGCCACAGAGAGCCCTGCTGTGACATCTACCCCAGAAGCCCCAACTTCTGCTGAAAAAGGTAAGGTTAAAAACCAAACTGCAAACGTCATGTGTGGAAATTTTGAGCTATATATGCAATTTGTTTTGAGCAGACAGGAGGAACACTGGGAAGGCAGTAAAAATATTGAATAACAGTATGTGTAATTAGCCTTGGAAGAGCCAATGGTCATCATTATCTTTGCATCTTAAAGACCATTTAGTTCCATCCCCCAGGCATGGGCAGGGATGCCACCCTCTAGATCATTTTTTAATCAAACCTGAGACCTAAAGCAAGTCACAATTCTTCAAATCACTCTTAATGCTTTTAATTGCTACTTGCAACCATTTCATTTCTCATCCTTACAGCCTCCCCTGCTAGCACAGCTGCCTCCCTTCCTTCCACTGCCATCACAGAGGAAAGTAAGACATCAGAAATCCCCACTACACTGCAGACAGGTAAAGGGCATTTGTGCGACATGCAGCATGTTAGAAAAGCGTGGCTATAAGCTTTGGTTAGGAGGGGACATCAGTGGAGATGCCAAGATATGCTGCAAAATCAGCATGTCTGGTGTGCAGGTGATGTTTGTCCGTGAACTTGCTAGATTTGTGGCAGGGTGGACAGGCTGCCATCAGCCCTGCTGTCACCACTGGGGTGGGAGATGTGAATGCTGCATGCAAAGCCTGCTCTGAGGGAAGCTGGAGGGTGCACACTTTGATCCACGGAGTCTGAAGGAAATATATGGGACACTATATACCAATGTTATCACCAAGTTAAAACACTCATTTCTGGTTTTGCTTCTGACTCTCTCTTTGCTTTTCTCAGTCTCAGTGAAAGAAATCTGAAACATTTTTTATGCTTGTAATTTAAAGCATTAACATGAGCATCCATTTCTGAGCCGTGTCAGTGGATGTGGAAGACAACTAATACACAGGCCCCCTTGTCCAGAAAGCCTGAAAACAATTAAACTCATCCAGAACTGATTTCAGTCATTCAGCCCTACCTGCATGCTCTTTCCCTCTTGTTTCCGTCTCTTCCTTTTTTTCACAACTTCTGAAAATACTCCAGAATCAAACTTTTCACATTCCCCACTCACAGGTGTCAGTACCTCAGCTCCAGAACTCCTTTCCACAGTTGCTGAAGGTAAGATACACACATTATGCCATAAAATCTAATAACAATAGTGTTTGAATTTGTTCAAAATATATTACATTGGTAGGATTAAAATAACAGTATAAAACTTAAGATCAGTCAGCTGCTAATTCATTTTCACAGTGAAGAAAAATTCTGCTTATATTCAATATTAACAAAATATCACCTCACCTGAATAAATATTTCCCAGAAGTTTTGGCTCAAATTACCAGATTTTAGAGGCTGCAATCTGAGTCACTTTTCCTCCAAAGACATAATCAAAGTCATGTCAGCAATCCAGCTTTCTATCATTGATTGGTGGTTTTCTCCAGTAATGTATTTCCTCAATACTTTCACAGTGTCTTCAACATCCCCGAATTCCTCCTCTGCATCCACTGCAGTGAATGCTGAGGCTGAGGCAACATCTACACCACAAGTCCCAAGCACAACAGTGAATGCTGAGGCTGAGGCAACATCTACACCACAAGTCCCAGGCACAACTTCCGAAGGCAGAACTAGAGTCGCAAGAGACGTTTTGAGCCAAAGTAAGCTAAGGAAAAGCCACACTCTGTGGAAAAAATATGCAGTAAAGTTTAATAAAGAGGGCTAAGAACACATTGCTTGATTGTCCAGTAGCTAAGAAGCTTAAAAATCCAACTTTGAGATATTTATTTATTGTGGTGTTATGTGTCTGTAGAGACTTCACACTCTTCTCTAGTAAAATGACAAATCCAGATACTTTAATCAAAATTTAATCCTGGTTCATATCCATGCTGCTCATTATTGTTCATTGTTCCTACTGGTTTCTTCTTCAAAACTTCAAGAGGTTATTTTCTCACAGAGCTACAGGATTTGATTGCATCTGCCAGAGCTTTAGCTGCTACTGAGCCACCAACAACTCCAACACCACCAACCACAGTGACTGAAGGTAAGAAACAGCCAGGTCCAACCTGTGGGCAAAAATGTCTTGGAAAAGATACAAATATCAATTATTTTCTTTCATTAATTTGCTGAAAGTGAAAAGTTGCTGTTCAGCTGTCTGTAGACACCTTGCAATACCACATTAAACATTCTTGAGGCTGCTACTTAATCAGTCCTTTATTTTCTGAAAAAGTGCCCATGAAAATTTCAGATTGATGATCTTATTTCATATTAATGAAATACTTCATTTACTTATAAAACCTAACAGGAAAGGTTCCTCCTTCCCATAAAGCCACTTTAAATATCAGGTGAATAACAACCAATTCATTTCTGCCTGTAATTCACGATCTGGATCTGAATATGGAAATTTTAATCAGCCTTTTTCTCCATATTGCCATCTGGATTTAGATAGCTAATTTAGTCTTAAAGTAGTCTTAAACTATTTAACGCCTTTCGCCATCTCTGGCAAACACTCTGTGTCTGGATCAACAGTTTAATTAGCGTTTGTTTCAATTATCTATTTTTCTGCCTGAACTTGTATTTGGCATTCTTGTGGAAGTTTAGACCTAGACCTTGGGAAGGGAGCCAGGCACATTGCTGCTGGCAGCTCTCCACAGTCGACTTCTGCAGAAGTAAATGCTTAGCATGGTACTGAGATGGAAGGAGCTTTGATCATGGTCAGTAAAAAGGAATTAAGGACAAAGAGTCCCAGGGAACACGGCCCTCATCCAGAATGGATGTGCATTAGTTGGTTACAAATGACTGCCAGGTGACAGCAAAACATCCCAAAATGAAAACCTCATAATTACTGACCCACCAAGGAGTTTATAATGTTTATATTTGGTGCAGTTTATGATGCCACAAACTAGGAGGAACTCAATTACGTTGTTGGCAGTGTCTCTGATTTCTTTCTCTGAAAGAAAAGTACTCTCCAGGCCCATAAAACTAATTTGGAACTTCAGATTTCTAAAAGCCTTTCTGTCTGAAAGGGAGATAAATGTGTGGAGTATTCTGTAAGCACCCAGCTCTCAGAAATGAGCCTGGTCTGAAGAAATAGCTCTGCCACTGCTCTGGGGAAATGGTGCTGTGCCAACCATCTGTTATGCCAGAGGGTCAGCAAGGATGGGGAAAGAGGCTGAATCAGGCATTATTTAAAGCATGGAAAACACCAAACCCAAACCATATCCCTTAGACTGCACCGTATCCCAGGAAAAGGCTGGCTCTGGGAGTTTGTGTTTGCCCTTTAGGCAGCACTGTGGTACAGATGATGGTGAGGAAAAGGTGGGAAAGCTTCCCTTTGATGCATACAGTGGGAAAAGGCCACTGGCTGCACAGGAGAGGAACATTTTCCCCAGAGATCAGCACCCTGGGAAAGGACCACGTCTGTGCCCACGGAGTATTAGGTGTATAAAGCTGAATTTGAGAATTCCTAATAATAAGTTCATAATAACTGTCCTAGAGCAGCACTGAAATTCCAGGGAGCAACCACCATATGGGTTCCCTACTCCTGCCTCCTCTGGGGTGACCCTTGGCCTGAGACCAGCTGTGCCAGCCCCTTGGGGACACACCACTGACACGCCACATGTCCTCTTTCTCCACAGCAGTTCCCACTGTTCTGCCCATGAGACTGGCAGGGGGCGACCAGTGCGCCGGCCGCGTGGAACTCTTCTACAACGGGAGCTGGGGCACGGTCTGCGATGATTCCTGGGACATGGAAGATGCCCAGGTGGTGTGCAGGAGCCTGGGCTGTGGAGAAGCCCTGCTAGCTCTGCCTGAAGCCCAGTTTGGCCCAGGCTCTGGGAGCATCCTCCTCGATGATGTGCAGTGCCAAGGGGATGAAGAGAACCTGTTGGAGTGCGCCCATCCAGGGATTGGTGTCCATAAATGCCAGCACAAAGAGGATGCCGGTGTCATCTGCGCAGGTAGGCTGGCACCTCTAAGTCAGACATCAGGACAAGGTTCTTCCCCCAGAGGGTGGTGGGCACTGAACAGGCTCCCCAGGACAGTGGGCACAGCCCCAAGGCTGCCAGAGATCAGGAATAGTTTGGAAAATGCTCTGAGGGACAAGGTGGGATTGTTGGGGTGTCTGTGCAGGGCCAGGAGTTGGACCCTTGTGGGTCTCTTCCAACTCAGAATATTTTATGATCTCTCATAAGCTTTTGTCTACTAAGCAATGCAACTGTGCCTACTGCTAAGATTTTTATGCACAGCTTGTTTCCATCAGTGGAATCATTTCAGGCATGAAACCAGGACAAGTGAGAATTGCTTGGTTTACCACATTTTTTTCTTTTTGTTGACTCATGCAGTTTGTTCACACAGCTTTCTGTTTTAATCTCTTATTTTAATCCTCAAATCCTTTGGCTACCTGGAAAATAGTTAGCAATCCTATCTGATGCCTTTTCCTGCTCTGTTACCTCTCTGCTTTCTGCATTGATATTTGATTCATAATTTTACATCATCACAGTTATATCTCAGTCCTCTTACCCCTGATTTCCCATAAATTATAAACCGTGAGTAGTCAACCAAATTCCCTTTTCTTGTAGTTAGTGGAAATTGTTTTTAGTAATTTCCTTTAGGATTTTTCCAAGTTCCCAGTTTTCCAGTAATTCTGTATTCTGACTGGAATACATGTGCAGTTGGAGAGTCTGAGTCACCACAGCCTCTGTGTGGTCAGAGTCATGGCAAGGTGGTCCATGGACAAAGCTCATCCACGTGGAGGGTACTCCATGAGCCTGGGATGACCAAGGTGTCACACAACTGGCTGAAATGGGTTGTAAATGAGAACTGGCCCAAAAAATGCTGCTTTACAGCTTATCCTGGGAGGAGGGGGGGTTGGGAATAAAAAAAGCCAATTTTTTAATAGAATAAGGTTTACTAGTAAAGGCCTCAGGTAAAGTCAAGCAGAGGTGTCTCCTTGATGAGGATACCCCACACCTGAAACAATTACTGATCACACCTGCAAGGTAACTGCAACCATTAACACCTGGCATTTGAAACAGGGTTTGCAGCCTTCTCCCTTTTCCTGATGATGCTTCCAGGGATAAAAAGGTGGCTCTTTAGCCCTGCTGCTTTTTTGGTTTTCACTTAGTAACTGGGAGTTGCTCTTAAGAATCCACTGTAGTAGTAATAGAAATTTGCTTTTCTGTTTCTTTTCCTAGACCCAGTTATTCCCACCCCAGCCATAACAGAGCCTACTCCAGCTGGTGAGTTCTCCCTACATGGCTCTTGCAAAGCTTTCACAGCTATAGATATATTTTATATAGTAACTTAAGCACTGGTCAGTGTGGTGTGTAGAGGGGATGAGTCCTGCCAGTTGTGACAGCAACATACTGGTGTTGTCACACGTGCACATGATATTTAATTTCACTTTTTCTTTCCCACAGCGACAGTCTCTCCTAGTGCTGCACCAGCAGACACCACTGCTGGTAAGTAATGCAGTGTTATTCTGTCTTACATACTACACATTTCAGGCCAAAAATACACACTTAAAATGCAGACAATATTTAACTTCATCTTTTCTTCCTCACAGCAATAGCCTCTACTACTGCTGTGCCAGCAGACACTACCACTTGTAAGTAAAATAACATTATTGTGGCTCACATGTTGTGAGTCTCAGGGAAAAAAATATACATATAATATGAACATAAAATTTAATTCCCCCTTTTCTTTCTCACAGCAACAGTCCCTCCTAGTGCTGCACCAGCAGACACCACTGCTGGTAAGCAATGCAGTGTTCCTCTGGCTTACTTGCTACATGTCTCAGACCAAAAGTGTATCTTAAGAATGCAACCCATATTTTATTTCACCTTTTCTTTCTGTATTAAGTTATGCAACATTACTCTGGCTTATATACTATAGGTCTTGGTGAAAAAAATACATTTAAAGGTAAACAGTACTTAATTTCATCTTTTCTTTCTCACAGCAACAGTCCCTCCTAGTGCTGCACCAGCAGACACCACTGCTGGTAAGCTATGCAGTGTTACTCTGACTTACTTGCTACAGGTCTCAGACAAAAGTATTTCTTAAAATGTAGACAAGATTTAATTTCACCTTTTCTTTCTGTATTAAGAATTACAGCATTACTCTGGCTTATATACTATGGGTCTTGGTGAAAAAAATAATTTTAAAATGTAAACAATATTTAATTTCATCTTCTCTTCTCACAGCAACAGTCCCTCCTACTCTTGCACCAGCAGACACCACTACTGGTAAGTAGTTCAGTGTTCCTCTGGCTTACTTGCTACAGGTCTCAGACCAAAAGCATACATTAAAAATGCAACCAATATATAATTTCACCTTTTCTTTCTATATTAAGTAATACATTACTCTGGCTTGTTTACTATGGGTTTTGGTAAAAAGAGAACCAAAAACCAAAAAAAACCCACCAAAACCCCAAAATCCCCAAACCAAAACAACGACAAAAAACTAAAACACAATAAACATTTAAAATGTCAACAACACTTAATTTCATCTTTTCTTTCTCACAGCAACAGTCCCTCCTAGTGCTGCATCAGCAGACACCACTGCTGGTAAGTAATGCTGTGTTTCTCTGACTTACTTGATACAGGTCTCAGAGCAGAAGTATTTCTTAAAATGTAGACAAGATTTAATTTCACCTTTTCTTTTTGTATTACGTGATACAACTCTGTCTTATACATACTCTGCTCTTGGTGAAAAACATACACATTTAAAATGTAAACAACATTTAACTTCATCTTTTCCTTCTCACAGCAACAGTCCCTCCTACTCCTGCACCAGCAGACACTACTGCTGGTAAGTAATGCAGTGTTCCTCTGGCTTACATAATACAGGTCTCAGACCAGAAGTGTACATTAAAAATGCAGACAATATTTAATTTCACCTTTTCTTTCTGTATTAAGTTATGCAACATTACTCTGGCTTATATACTATGGGTCTTGGTGAAAAATAAAACACGATAAACATTTAAGATGTAAATAACACTTAATTTTATCCTTTATTTCTCACAGCAACAGTCCCTTCTAGTGCTGCACCAGCAGACACCACTGCTGGTAAGTAATGCAATGTTATTCTGGCTTAAATACTACAGGTGTCAGACCAAAAGTATTTCTTAAAATGTAGACAAGATTTATTTTCACCTTTTCTTTCTGTATTAAGTAATACATTATTCTGGCTTATATACTATGAGTCTTGGTGAAAAAGATGAATTTAAAATGTAAACAATACTTAATTTCATCTTTTTCTCACAGCAACAGTCCCTCCTAGTGCTGCACCAGCAGACACCACTGCTCGTAAGTAATGCAGTGTTATTCTGGCTTACATGATACAGGTCTCAGACCAGAAGTGTAAGTTAAAAATGCAGACAATATTTAATTTCACATTTTCTTTTTTCACAGCAACAGTCCCTCCTAGTGCTGCACCAGCAGACACCACTGCTGGTAAGTACTGCAGTGTTACTTTGGCTTACATGTTTAGTTATTTACCCATGCTCTGATCATGTATGGACTGGCTCCTGTGTATAATTTCATGGGTTTAATTGTTGCAATCCAGAGATAATCCCAATTGGCTCTCATACACAATAAAGGAGGGAAAGGAGAAATACTGTCACTGATGGAAGCGCTAGTGACAGGGAAACCACTGGGGCAGACACAGTACACCAATATCAACTCAGATTTGTACTTTATCATCCCACTCCAAGAAAGCCAGCCTTGCTGCACTTCCCAGAGCTGCATCCCCAGCACTGCACAAATTGGGATGTGCTTCCCATGGGAATGGGTGTCAGCACAGACCTCACTCCCTGCAGCTGTGGGCACTTCGAGTTAGAAACTTCATCTCATTAACCCCCAGTGCTGGTTAGCAAACATCCCAAGTTTTCCAGGGACTTTCACATGGCAAGGCAGACCCTGGCAGAGGTAACTTCCATAGGGATGTGTTTTCCTCCCCCTGAGGCTGCTCTTGCTCCAGGCACTTTGCTAATTCCTGCCCTGGGCAGCAGCACCATCATCCTGCCACTGCAGTGAGACCAGCAGGTCTCATGTGATCTGGGTATCTCTCACCTTTCCGGTGATGGGAAAAAAGTTTTTAACCTGCAGTTTTGTTTTCTCTCACGTCTCCAACCAGCCCCTGCAGAAAACACAACACCTGGAGCAGCAGGTATGTATAACTCCAGTACATTGGTCAGAATTGCAGGATCAAGCATGACCTTGGGAGTAAATTCCTGCTTCCCTGCCCACTGACAGTCCTTGCTTTGCCAACACAACAGTGGAACAGTTACTGAAGTGTGATTTTTGTTTTCTCTTTGACAGTCACAACCGAGTCCACAACAGCTGAAAACCCAGGTATTTATTTCTGGTCACTTCTTGACCTGTGCTGAGCAGTTTACTATTCCTCATGTGAGTCATCAACTTATTTAGAACATGGACAGTGTTTAACTCCCTACTTTTCCTCCTCACAGTAACAAGCTCAGCTGCTCCATCAGTCTCTCCAGCTCTTGAAACAACAACAGCCATTACCACCAGTAAGTAATGCATATTTACTCTGATTTATATCCCTAGTTCTGTCAAAGTTGTGATCTGATGATGTGCTGGTATGGCTCTCTGTTTCCACTCTGCACAACAGGCAAAGAAACAGCTCATCCTCCTCCCAGGAGAGAACAACACTAATGAGTAACTTCGGGGTTAGTTGTAGGAGGGAGTAATGAGCTTTTAATGGTGCAGAGAGGCATTAATTTCCCCTCCACTCAGCTGCTATTTTCAGACAGCAAGGCTCAAGTTCAAGTTTTCAAGCCATGCCACTGTTTAATACATGCTGCACTCTGCTCTGTGCTTATATATGGTTTATTAACATTATTAACGTTACATTTCTTCCTCTCCAGCAAACTTCACTCCCCTGCCCAGCTACATGAAGGTGTTGTTACAAAGATACTTATGCAAAGTGTGCCAGCCAAGGAGACCTGGGATGCCAAGTATAACAGTGGAAGGGTAAATATTCATTCATACACATGAGGTGTCCCAGCCAAGCTGTGGTACCTCAAATGCAGTTTTACACCATGTTCTTACACCCTTCAAACCTTCAGGTACCACTCAATTTGATGAGTCAGTCATACCCATTGCTGATTATACCAAAACTTGGCAAACCAACACTATTCCTGCAGCGTTCTTGCTGCCTGTTTTTTAATCCAGACATCCCTGGAGGCAGTCTTGCTGGAGCTGCTGATCTACTATCAGATGATGCTGGCAGGGTTTCAAAGGCATGTTAGAGTGGCTGGGATGCTGGTGTTATCTTGGCTGTCCAGGGGAACCCCTCATGGAGAGCTCTACGCTTTCAGGAAGCAAAAATCCTTTCCAGGGCTGGGTTTGTCCTTTGGTTTGTTTTAATTAAGCATGAACAGTAGCAGAGTCTCCAGTAAAACACCACTGCCTCGTTACATTACAGTTTATAATGTGAACTAATATATATTAAAGAAGTCAATACACTGTCATCCCCTAAGGACTGACTGGGATAAGACCTAGGGAAGGGAATTTGTATAGCAGTGACCAGCAGAGCCTACACCAATGGCAGTGGCCACTGTGCAGGGACAGAGAGCTGAGCAATCCTCAGTGCAGGCCTGGGATTGACTCCTGTGCCATGTTTCACATGTCATACAAAGACTGTGCCCCAAGAAGGCTCTTAGGAATACATGGGTTTGAAATTATCACATACAGAGATGTTATCAAAACTATCTGAAAATGTATGTGGACACCAAAGACACAGAGCCCTGAAAGACAGGGATGTGCAAGAAGAAGCAGGATTTTAAATGAACCAGATATTATGGTTCATTCACTGGCTTTTTATGTTTAATTCACCATTATGTTCTGCCGGGAAAGAAGAATTGATATAAATTCTCAGAAGGTATTTCACAAATTATTAAAAAAATGTAGAGAATAATGAAGCATCTGATTAAAGGAGTTTTGGTGGATTTGGGATACAGAATAGTTTCTGCATAGCTCTTCAGAAATTCTGAGGTTCAAAGAAAGAATAACTTTGGGCATGTGCAGTAATACTTTCTTGCACATTCAAAATTCCATCAGGTGCTTTACATTTATACATTTACAGGTGTGGTATTTATATATTCTGTGGAACATATTATACCAGCAGACACTTAAATTCCATAGAGTTGCATCTCCATTCAGGAGTTCTGTGCTGTGGACTATGATTAATGTCACAAGTCACAGAATTTTTGAAGGAAAGTTTCTTGTCACTGAGCAAACAGGCTTAGTGAGCATGCCACAACTTTTATATGACAATTTATATGTGTTTCTTTTTTCATTTTTCCTTTCTCAGATGTGTAAAGGACCCAACCTGTGGGAGTTCATCAGCCCAGAGGCCCATCCAGTTCCACTTCACGGGTCCTGTGTCCCAAAGAGTTTGCCTGCGGTGCAAAGTGTCAGGGTGCAACCTTCGCACTGATTCTCCCCATCAAATCCCAGGACTCCCTCGTCCTCCCCAGCCCTTCCCAGGCAACAGACCCCTTAATCCTCCTCGCCCAGGCTTCCCAGGCATCAGACCCCCTTATCCTCCCCGGCCCTTCCCAGTGAACAGACCCCTTTATCCTCCCCGCCCAGGCTTCCAAGGCAATGTATTCCCTTATCCTTCCCAACGCTTCCCAGACTATAGGATAAGAGGCAAAAGAAGCACAAGTGACAGTGTCGATGTTGTTGTTGTTGTCCCCCAGTAATGCCCCTTCTGACCACCACACATTGATCATTTCTCTATGTCATCAGTGTGTTGCAGGATCTGCTACTGATTTTTAGAATTATAACATCCTAGAGGGTGTAAATCTAAAGGTATTTAATCATAACTGTCCTTTTTTTCCTTAATTTCAGATCTTTTAGATCTATACTGCAGATCTGTAAAACCCTAAGCTTCAATAAATACTCTCAAAGAATACTTGGATCAGCTGCTGTTTTTTCTCAGGATTTTGTTCGCCTCTTAAAGTTGTTCTGGTTCTCCCTGTTGTGCCAAATAATTCAAATATTGGGCATTGAAGGAAGATTAGTACATCACAGTTCTGCTCTCTGAGCTCACAAAGAGAGGTAAACCAAAGGATGATCATCCCTTGTAACCAGAAATGCCTGAGCACTTCCCTAAAATAGGAACTTGAAAATATTTGGCATAAAATACTGTACATGTACTGAGGTCTAATCTCTGCAATACAAACAAGCTATTATAAATTTTCCATGGGTCAGGTTTTATTAGTGAAGATTAGAACTATAAAAAAGTTGTACATCTAAATTTAATAAGTATTTGCTTCATCCTTTTTCTTTTGATGTGTGTCCAGATTATATCACTCTTTTTTTCCTCCTTAAATGTGTTATCCCAGAGGTGTTAGTGCCATCACTGGTGGGCCCAGCCTTGGTTCTGATGGGCACAGCATGGATGGGCAGAGCTCAACACACCAGCTCACACACTGCCTGCATCCCAAATGGATGTTAGCATTTGAAAATTCCTTGCAATTATGTGTGTGGGTTTAAGAAATGAAAGGCTGTACAGTGTAAATGCAAATCTGCCATTTCTAGAAGCTAAAGGGAATTCAAATGCTATGCAGCATCTTTCTACATATATTCAATGCCTCCCATGCTTAAAGGAAAGTGTAAGTGCTTTGTCACGATGAACAGACAGTTGCATTCAGAATGCTTTAAGGGAGTCAAAAATCAGAACTGTTTTAAAGCAGGCACAGGTCTGACATTAGAAATACAGTATTTTTACAGATACATCATATTTCAGTTTGCTTATAAAAGAAAATGGTTTTGTAAAAACAAAAAAATTAAGGAAGAGAAGTGACTCAGGAAGATGTGTGCTGCAATTTGACCTGTCTAGGAAATCTGAAAGCAGCCCTGTTTGCTCAGCTGTGGGATCTGTGTGGTCCGTGTTGGAAGGGAGCAGTGGGGGAACCCTGGCTGCTCACACACCACCAGGTCCCACAAGGTCGGGTACCTGCCCATCTGTGCCACTGGCACCAGCACAAGCTCCAGAAGCTTTAAAGACTGGGAACCCACTGCTGCAGTTGGAAAAACTCTGGATTTCAAAGCTTTGGTCATGAAAACACAGACAAAGTAGGGTAAATATATTGGAACAGGTACTCATTGGAGTTGTGCTAAAAAGAGTTGAAACTCTTGGGACTGTGCTCTTTTCCTCACCCCAGAAAGGAAAGGCTGATTCCTTTTTCTTTTGCAGCTTCTACTGGGGGACTAAGAAAGTTCTGTCTGCAAAGTGGTTGCAGTGCAACCTTCTTCTTTTAATCTGTGCTCTTGTTTCTCCCCCAGTGTTTCAGCAATATGTTACTCATGACAACTCTGTTATGATAGTTGCACTTTACAACCTGAGGAATCCTCCAGGACAGGGAATGATTTGCCCAGTGTGAACTAAAGGGACAGGTATCAAAATCAAGGTGGGAAAACCAAGCTCCTGCTGACCAGTTCTAAGAGCAAAGTGCCACTGTGTCTCCCAAGGGTGTCATCAATCCCTTCTATGACATTCCTGCTCCTGTCAACACACCCAAACAGACACTCAATGAAATCAGCTGAAAAATGTGCTTTGAATCCACAGGAGCCGACAAAAGCACAGTTAAACTTGCTCCACACAGTGCCTAGTTAAAACATGGGCACACCTGCTACTTTCTCATTTATATCTCTTAAAAAAAACCCAGTAACTGAGAGATTAAGCCTTCCCTCCACGATACCATGTACTAGAAGATGATTATGAAATAGCAGGAGGTATAAAAGTTAGAAAAGCCAAAGCCTTCTCTCCTTTTGAGCTGCCCCAAAAATGCAGGGGTTCACACAATTCCTCCTCCTGCCTCTCTTAGCTGCTCTGGCTCTCCCTGAAGGCAGCTCAAGAGAATCCACAGGTATGGAAATCTAGTCTTTTGTTCATCTCTGACATTTTATTAATTTTTGCACAATAGCTATTTTATAGGCAACTGAAGGGGAAAAACATTGCACATATCTCTAAAAGTGCATATAATTTGAATGTACTGACACACAATAGTGACATCTAAATATGCCAGGAAGCATTGAAAGTGTTGAATAATAATAAAAAATCAGCATATTACTTCCTATAGCAAGTTTTTAATATAAGAACTTGATTTTGAAGAGTTTTTACTCCGGAATGGAAAATTGCTTTTATAATTTAATCCTATATTGGAGTAACAGGAATCAGGTGACTAATTGGAAAACAGTTGCTTTTTGAAAGAGACTTGTTCCTTTTTCTTTTGTTCAATCAGAAGCAATAAAGAGGTTTTTATTGCTCAGTTTGGGATCCCCTTTCTGTGCTCAGATCAATTTACCTGCCTAAGGGTAGGTGGATCGTGTAGGATAATGAAGTATTGCTGCAGAGCTGCTCCAGAGATGTCTGTCTACGGAACCCAGAGGGAAGAAGAAGGGTAGGACCAACCTTGTAGTGTTCTTACAATTGGGAGATTTCATATGTGGCAACAGAAGTCTCTCCCAAACCTTTCTTTTCCCTGTGAAGTCCATCAGAAAACCTGACGTTTTTTACCTGGAACTGCATACACTGTGGAAAAAATTCTCCTGGCTGTTTTAGACCACTATTTTTAGATTAAAGTAGAAAGGTGATCTTATGCTCAAACTGGATTATAAACTTTCTCTAAAGTTTCCTATGCAATGGTATAGGAAATTGCAGAATTACTGAAACTACTTCATAACTTCTTAAGTGATGTCTGTGATGTCAGACATGGTTGGGTTTTGGGTTTTTTCATAAGAGGACCAGGTTAAGTCCAGGTAGCCCCACATCCTGAACCCAGAAACAGTCAAGAGAGGATGCTCAGGCAAGAATATAGATAGAAACCTCTGTAATGCTTCCCTAGAATATTCTCCCATTCACCAGCAGATGTGGTTCAGGACTTCTGAAACAAAGGAAATGCTATATTTGTATTTAATACTTAACAATCTCTTTCCTAGATTTGACCTGGTTTATATTTTACTTTTACCTTTCACATCACCCTGTGGTAAAGATTCACGTGCAAAGAGAATGTTCTTTTTGTTTGATTCAAAACTACAACTTACTGGCTTCATTCCAGGCCATGGAGTTGCTGTATTGGAAGAGAATATCTCATATTAACCCTCTCTATCAATGTATAGATGTCTGACACCTCCTTTTCCCCCTAATCTTTCCAGAGTCTTTAAATAATGGAGGGTGAAACATTATTGCAAGAGAAAACTGGAGAGAGATCCTTGCAAGGTGTTTTTTTGTGGTTGCTGTTCTTCCCCAGGTGCACCTCGCTGTGGAGCTTCACTTCATGAGCCCAACAAAGCCTTGAGGATTGAACTAAATGCAAATGCAAGCTGCACCTGGCAAATTCAGAGGAATGCAAATCAAACAATTAGACTCATTTTCTCCTATTTTAAGTAAGTATTTCCTACAGATGCTTTTGTGCTGTTTTATTTCACTAGAATATAGCACAGAAATGTGTTCCCTCCAAATATTTCTCTGTATTGAGTATGTGCTGTGTACTATGATGAATGGAGAATGGTTTGGGTTGTAAGGGACTTTAAAGAACATCTTGTTCCACCCCCTGCCGTGGGCAGGGACACCTTCCACCAGCCCAGGTTGCTCCAAGCCCCGTCCAACCTGGCCTTGGACAC
>JAWWTY010000158.1:31746927-31795530 GCA_035222235.1 Margarornis squamiger
TGGCCTTGGACACTCCCAGGGATCCAGGGGCAGCCACAGCTTCTCTGCCCAACCTGTGCCAGGGTCTGCCCACCCTCACAGGGAACAATTTTTTCCCAATATCCCATCTAACTCTGCCCTCTGGCAGTGGGAAGCCATTCCCTGTGTCCTGTCCCTCCAGGCCCTTGTCCAAAGTCCCTCTCCAGCTCTCCTGGAGCCCTTTTAGGCACTAGAAAGGACAATTAAATCATCCCAAATCCTTCTGTTCTCGAGGCTGAACACCCCCACTTTTCTCAGCCTGTTTCCCTAAGAAATGTGCCCCAGTTCTCAGAGCATCTTTATGGCCTTCTCTGGACTTGCTCATCCTTCTCATGTTGGGGGCCCCAGAGCTGGACACAGCATTCCTGGTAGGTTCCCATAAGAGCAGAGGGGAAGAACCATCTCCCTCAATCCGCCTTCTCAAGGCAGCCCCAAACTATCAACTTTCTGGGCTACATATGCACATTGTCAGGTCACGTTGAGTTTCTCATCCACCAACACCCCCAGTTCCTTCTCCTCAGGGCTGCTCTCAATCTATTCTCCACTCAGCCTGTATTTTTGGGATTGCCCCAGCCCATGTGCAGGTATTTATCTGTGATCCTGTGTATCCATCAGTGAGCTCAGGTGGTTCTCACTGTCTTTTTTTTTCAATAGATTTGCTCCTTCTTCAAGCTGTGAAACAGAAAGTATTAAAGTGTTTGATGGTCCCTCAACCAATTCACCTCTTCTTGGGCAAGTGTGTAACAGCACTGATGCCGTCCCAGTGCTTGAATCATCTTCAGACAGTTTAACTTTCCTCATAACAACAAACTCTGCGGATTTCACACGGAATTTCTTTGTCTCCTACTACTTCTTTTCTCCAGAATCAAGTAAGTAATTAAATACCCCTTGAACTGCACCATTAAAAGCAACTTTCCCATCAAGGGAAAGTTTAGGACTGCAATTAGAGAGCATTAACAGAATCTTTAATTAGTCTCACTCGGATCTTCAGGCCTTAGAGAATGGTGTGGGGGAAAATCAGTGAAAGAGGCAGCAAACAATAGTGCACATTAAGAGATCCTAAAAAGTGACATTTTATTTAGAAAAATGATGGCAAAGGCAGCATTATGGGACTTCACTTTTACTAACAGACTTCTGCTAAATCTACTCAGTTTGCAAGTATTATATGGTTTACCCAGGAGGAGAATTTGGCCATCTAGTCAGAACTCCTGAAAATACAGGGCACAGAAGTCAGTAAAGGTTTTTGTGCAAGAAGTTCCTTACTTTTTTTCCCTTAGAAGATAAGAATAGGTTGGACAAAATCAGTCTTAGCTTGTGACCGGTCCCTTTGCTTTTGCTGACTTGGTGACATGGTATTAAGTTCTTAAAATCTTCAGTTTTAAAGTAGTTACCACCTCCTAGTTCATGCTGCTCCAGTGTCTAACTTTGCTGCTGAAAAATTGTGCCCTATTTGTAGTCTACATTTGTCTCTCTGAGATTTCCCCTAATTTGTTTTTTTGCCTTTGTCTATCGAGCAAGATCTCTCAAACTGGAAGATTTTGCACTTTCCTACAGATCATGACCAAGGCTTTATAGATTTCTGTAATATAAAATCTCTCACGGTTTCTTCACGTTGGTGTAGCGTCTTCATATCAGTTTTCCAAGTGGGCACTTAATTTCCCCAAAGTGTGGATATAACTACACTGCCCACAGTACCAAAGCTAACTCATCTACAGCCACCTCAGATGTCACCACCCGGTGCCTCACAGAAACAGAATAGTGACCACTGGCTCCATTTTGTAACATCCACCTGACCTGAAATTCCCTATAGAGTTCCATGTTCAGCACCTTTAACCATTTCCAAAAGAATCCTAAAGAAACAATCCTGCTAGTTGCATAACTTTAGATCTTTATTTTTTATGACTCATTACATGACCTATTCTGTTACCAATATACTTACTCTTCTTTTCAGAAACTGAAGATTGTGGGGGACAATTAACTGGTCCCAATGGGACATTCAGCAGCCCCAACTACCCAGCACCTTACCCTGCATTTACATACTGTGTCTGGCACATACAAACACCAAAAAACTCGAAGATTAGCTTACACTTCCAGGATTTTTTGTGAGTAAATGCCCTAAAATGCTCTCTTACTTTTTATTCATTCTCTTTAAAGGCATTGCTGTTTTAAACACAGGGAGCAAAAGTGCTTTCAAACTTCTAGAACATCTATACACTTTTAAAACAAGTGTGATTTGTTGACTCTTATGATAAAATACTTGCAATGTGTTCCACATCACTGTACATTACCCTACAGCTGCTGCAGTGCCAGTCAGGGGAACACAGAAAGCATTTCAGGTGACCAGCCAGGAGGGGTAGGTCAACTTTAAGCCAGTCTGAATGATCTGAATTTAAACTCATCAGGATAAATAAAGCTTTTGCCACATAAGAAACGTGTTTAAAACCATAATGTGCACTGTAATTGCAATTCAGAGCTGAGGATCAAAGAATAAACCAATTATTGCCCATGGTATGTCTTCCTCAGTACTGCTGGTCATTGGGCAAAGAAGATAGTGTGGTACTGGCTTAAGTACTTCCAGGTGGAAATGCTAAGGGATGCATTTGCCTAAGGAAACCACCCTGGCATGGATTTCCCTGACCCATCCTGCTCTTTAGCAAGGTTGGTCTCCCACAGGTAGTGAGCTGGTGACCCTTCTTTGGCTTTGCCTGACACTGCGCCTGGAGGAGTCTCAAAATGACTTCTTTTAAGAAACATAATTTGTATATGTCTTCCATGATCTATTTGGTTTTAATAATACCTGTTTGTGTGCTCTTCTGCTCTCCATTCTTTTATTTCAGCTGAGTGGAATTCATCAGACACTTTATCTGCACTGGATCCTCTCTATCCAGTATGAACAATGTTGTCTACACTCAGATTTCCCTGTAATGATTTTTCCTCTCCCTACAGCCTGGAATTAGACCGAAACTGCCAGCTGGACTTCACAGCAGTCTACGATGGCCTCACCACCACCACTGGCCTGCTAGGGAAAGTGTGTGGCCGTGCTCAGCCCACATTTGAATCTTCTTCAAATGTCATGACAGTTGTGTTGGCCACAGACTACTCCAGCTCCTACAGAGGGTTCTCAGCTCAGTATTCCAGTGTTCCACTGCCAGGTCCCGTGGAGCCCGACAGTGAGTTGCACTTGTTACATGAAGAGGATGCTGATTCTTATTCTCACATCTGATTTTTCCCTCATAAATACTGAAAATAACTCAGGGTTGATACTGAGAAATGAAGCCTTTTCACTGGTAATTGTTAAACCCTCTGTACACACAAAAATCCCACATTAGTCTCACCTATAGAGAATAAGTTATTGCCTGACCCATCAGCAAAAGAAAGCCTGTCAGTTTTGGGTCCTTTATTCTGGCTGGCACCACTGAAAACCTGAATTTTTCCTTCTTTTGGACAAAACAGGCATAATTACCACAGATGCAAAGATAAACTCTTAATGACTGGCTGGTTTAAACAGTTTTTTTCACTGAGATACTCAGGAAAATGGCCTGCACTGGTTGGCCAGACAGTGTTTAGGTGGGTCATAATTTCCCTTCCCCAGAGTTGAACCATTTCCCTTACTGGTTCTAGATATTTGCATGCCC
This sequence comes from Margarornis squamiger, assembly GCA_035222235.1. NCBI lineage: Eukaryota > Metazoa > Chordata > Aves > Passeriformes > Furnariidae > Margarornis > Margarornis squamiger. The sequence continues at coordinate 31,750,581 of JAWWTY010000158.1, forward strand.
ATCTTCCCATTAACTGAGGTGGAAAGGGAGCCTCTTAAGCCTAAAAAACCAATTTCCTCACCCATTATTCTGCACTAGCACTTTGATTCCTTTTCCCTTTTACAAAGGCAGTGATTCATTCTGTGTTACTGGGTTTAAAATTAAAATTTCAGCACGAATCTTACACGGTTTTGCTTATGGTTTTGAAGTTGAGCATGAAACTTCATTGCAACTTCTGCATGACCTCAAATGTACATGAGGTACCAAGCAAGAAATGGCTGTGGCAGTTTGTGCTCATGTGGTTTTGATTTGTTTGGTTTTTTTTAATTTCTCTTCCAATGGCAGCATTCCTTACATGCTCTTCAGACAGCATGAAAATTGTCTTGAGCAAGCCTTATCTGGCCTCCCTTGGCTATAATGAAGCTCACCTACAGCTGAACGATCCGTCTTGCAAACCAGTTATAACAGATCTGGTGACCTTTTCCTTCCCATTGACCAGTTGTGGAACAATTAAAAAGGTAAGGGGGGGGAAAAGGCTATATGCATAAGTTAATAATAGTTTATGAATGATAAAAGCCTGTAACAGCAGCATAGGAATAGCATGTAAGTTGATTTACTTTCACTTAGCTCATCCCATTGTTTCCTGCCTTGAAGTAAAAGAATATTTTTCCTGTTTAAGAAGCTGATCATCAGTGAGCCCTTTAAAGGAAGTCCAGGGGGATCCACACAAATTAACCCTCAAATCAGAGCTAGTTCATAGCATTGTTTAGATAAGGCTGACTGAAGTGCAGCTTTGGCACTTTCCACACTCCATGCAGTATTCCTTAACCTTTTTGCTGTTTAGGTTGGCTCAGTGTTTTGAAAAAAACAGGAGGAGGGTTGATAATGTTTCTTTGGTTACAGCCTGTTGCACATTTCTAAGGTATCTTGAGCCTCTGATAAGCACAGCCAGGCAGCTTTGTAACTTTAGTGCAATTGCTTTCAACTGCTCTGCTCCTGCAATCCCAGCTGAGCACCTCACATGGTTCTTTCTGCAGGAGGAAGGTCAGAGCATCACTTACACCAACATCATCTCTCTCTCTTCAACTGGCAACGTTATCACCCGCCAAAAGAACACAGAGATTATTGCAAAATGCAAAATGGAAAACAACTCAACCTTAGAAGTGTTTTACATAACGAGAGATAATGTAATCCAAAACATAACTGCTGTGGGAAGATACAATGTTAGCATGTCCTTCTACGACTCAGATTCATTCTCTGAGCCCATTCATCAGTCCCCGTACTATGTCGACTTGAACCAAACTCTCTTTGCTCAAGTCAGTCTTCATTCCACTGACCCAAATCTTCTGGTGTTTGTTGATACCTGTAGAGCATCTCCACAACCTCATTTTGGATCACTAACATACGACTTAATCAAAAGTGGGTAAGACTCTGAATTAATTTTATTACGCTCTCCTAATATGTGAGGAAATAGAATCTAAATTTCTAAGGTAGTTGTTTTATTTTCATCTCTTCCAACTTATCTTTAGTAGGCTGTGGTTGGAAGCTGAGTTTCAGAGACATTTAAAGTCTACATAAACAGAGGTAGGAAAAACATGCACATCATGCTGGGGAAAGGAAAAACAGCACATCATTGTATGCCCACGTGTGAAAACTGTGCCCCAGTTAAATGCTGTAGTTACACTCCACAGTACTTAGTGAGAATGATTATTGTACACGGACTGTTTTAACAGATCTGTAAATCCCATTGCAGCTGCAATAAAGACGACACTGTGGTAACCTACCCACCTCTGGAACACCATGGAAGGTTCAAATTTAATGCCTTCAGGTTCCTGCGGAGCTTCCCATCAGTTTATCTCCAGTGTGACGTTGTCATCTGTGACAGCAACAACTCAAACTCTCGCTGCACCCAAGGCTGTATCTCCAGGCACAAAAGAGCCATTTCTCCACACACGTGGAAAACTAACACTGTAGTGGGTCCCATCCGGCTGAAAAGAGATCTCAGCTCTGCCCATCACTCAGGTAACAGGAATATATATATATATATACACACATATATATATAAAAATCTGATTAAGCTCTTCCTTGGCGTAAATTAATTTTGACTCCTCTAATGAAATAAGGGAATTGCACAAGTTCAAAACTAATGTGGCACCAAAACAAGGGGTTCAACAAAGCTTGTGTTCTGTGAAATCACAGCAGCACTTTCCAGACTGACAGACTGGGGGCCTTTTGGGCTAAGATGTGAAGTAGAAAAAAGCATCCTTCACTCCTAGTTACAGAAACAGTGTCTGCAGGATCTGATATGTGTTCATTCTGAGTTATGAATGGCAAGAGAAGATTAAGACTTGTTTTGATGAGGGATACGCGGGGACCAGGGCTCATTCCTCAAGCCATAAACTACTTAAAAAGCACGTTCCAGAGCACAGGCTTTGTTATAACCTGTGTCTTTTAACACTGCACTCAATTTCACTCAGTTTTATTTGTTGGTGTTACAGCTGATAAACACTGCTGACTGGTTCCAGGCCAGGCTAAATCCTCCCATGCACTGCCCAGTGCAACAGGAACATGAAAAGGACAGGCTGGGGAGCAGAAATCAAAAGCACCATGCCTTTGAATTAGAGCTGTTTATAGGAGAGCTAAGCTTTAGTGCCCCGATCTGACAATACTCTTCAGTACCATTTGCAGCTTGCTCTGCAGCAGTCGAGTACTGAGAGTTAATAGAAACTACAAAATATGAAAAAGCTATTTTTAAAAGCTTGTATTGTTACTCCCACTATGCTCATTGTTCTTTTATGGAGCCCAAAGCTCTACCTGAGAAAAGCGCATTGTGCCATGATGCTTTCACATGTCAGATTTAAGAAATATTTGGAATTAATCATGCTCCTAATGGTAATAAGCATATTTTCTCCATTTTTTTTGTTTAAATTATTAACCTTTTTGTACTCTAGAAACATTTTAAGTATGTTCCCATTTATTTCAATAGTAAAAGATTTTGCATCCATATGGACACAGCTGTAATGTGAAGATTCAGGTGTAAACAGCTCACATTTAAGAGACTTACAAAGCACAGAATAAGTTTTACTAAGAACCACTGGGAAACCACTAGAAAGCACAGGGCTAGAAGCACAAGTTCCCTTTTTGCCCAGCTTTGCTTCAGCAAATATCTGGAATCTCTCTGATTCTAAAGATATTGACTGCACAGCTTGGCAGAAACTTCACTGCAGCAATACCAAAGAATTTAACATCACGATGCTCTTCTGCACAACTGTTTTATTACCAATTTTTACAACTCTTCAGTATTATGCATTCAGAATTTGCAGTCTGGGTGGGTCAGCTCCTCAAAATGAAACTACCTGAAAAAATGCTTATTTAATTTTCATTGACAAGATACAGTATTCTAAGCTTTAAACACTGTATTTTTCTCTCGACACAGAATCCCTCACTAAAGGAGATGCTGAAGCAACCCCGAACCTGCAACGATACAACTTCTACACTCTTGCATTTGTGGGTTTAATTTCAAATATTCTCATTGTGGCAGCTGTGATACTGAAACATCACAAACACCAAGCAGGATACAGTTATCAAAAAACCCAGAGCTCATTTTAACTACTTCAGGAGATTTTGAATTTGTCACCTGAAGAGAGGAAAAATAAAAATAAAATAAAAAATCAATAAATTGACAGCATTGACAGTCTTCAAAAAACAAGTTCTCCTGGAGAAGAAAATACTATGCAGACTAAATAAAGATACTGGATTGTACATGCCTATGCTGCTTGTTGAGTCAATCCTTGCTTCCCCATCAAGAGTTTTTCCCCAAAAATTTCCTAAGCACTCCGCTTAGGGATTTTACCATAAAGCCCCTACACAGTCCAAGATAAATGGTGCTCCCAGAACCAAAGAGCAAGAAACACAATGGAGTATGAAGGGTGACCTTCCACATAAGAGAGACTTTGAGACACAATCCTAGCTCCCCAAGTGACAGCAGAACTGATCCCATCAGGTTAGAGGAAGTATGAAGCAGTAAGGAAACAACTCTGGCCTTCTAGACCTACCCCAGCATGTCCTATCTGGACAGTCATGTTTTCCCACCTCTCTAAAGACAACTCCATAAACTGTCTAAATTAAGCAATGACAATACCACTCTTCCTCTTATAGATGAGTAATAAATATCTTCAACAGGAGTGCTATTAAAATGAACCAAAACCACAAACAAACTGCGTTCTGTTCTCCTGGTAACACATCAAAGATCAATACAAACAAAAAAAGTGAATGATTCCACGTCGGTAAAAAGATATGCAGTAACTCAGTTTATTGAGTTCAAACTGAAACTGGGGAACTGTTCATATGGCTTTCAGCAATGTTCTTTAAATAAATAAGCCACAAAGGGCATACAAAACTTACATTTAGGAAAAAACACACATTCTTTAAGATCTTTCATAAAACTAACAACTGTGTACAACAGTGGGTAGAATTACAGTAACAAAATGCAAGTTAACAACACTGAGGTTCCTTATAGCTGTAATACCATAAATACCAAGCTTGGTAAAGTGTAATCCCCCTTAAAGTATTTACAAGGAAATCCTACATCTGTTCATCTATCTCTCCCCATTGGAAAACCCTTCGTTAGAATCATAGTGTGCTTGTGAAATTTTGTTTGGCTTTGAGTTCTGAATCAAGTCCATCAAGAGAACCATTTTATTGTCTATGTGTGTCTGAAGAGCCTGGATTTGGTGATCAATATAGTCCATTAGTTTTTTCTCCATCAGTTCCATATTTTTTGAGATGATCTTTTCCAAATAGGAGCAAATAGGCTGCTGTTCTACTCTGTAAAAAGAGCAAATATAAGAGTAAGTATAACCTATTTTGTAATGACAAGGAGCATAATAGAGATCTGGTCGCTTAAACTTCTTTTAAATGTAAAATCTCATTTATTAGGCAATGAAGTGTGGAAGGCATTGGGTTTTTAGCACAAGTAAAATACCCTGCCTGCCACATTTTAAATTTCAATTTTTTCATAAACATGCCATGGTATATAGTAATATTTCTTCAACCTTATGTTTTCAAAGGCTCAATTATGCACTAGAGAGCTTAACTAGCTAAAACAAAGTCCATACAACCCAACAGTACAGAGAGTTCAAATTCTGTCAGCACGGCAGACTTTGTCCTTCTCAGCAAATGTGCTTCAAGAGTTATGTGTATGAAAATGCAGGAACATACTTTTTAAAAATTGTAAGAGGTGAAATGCAGGTAGAAGACAAACAGTTTAACAACAAGAAGTGATGTTATTTCTTCTGAAAAAACTCCTGCATTCAAGCAGCTCATCTGAAAAACTGTTGTGATGTTCATCACCATACAGCCTTCAAAACCACATATTGTAAGATTCGTTATTGCTGTTAATTAGAACAAAATGCTGACATGATGCATTTTGTTTAAACTTGCCAATAAATACAGTAAAGCTACTACTTTCAGAAGTATCACAAACTTAACTCACCCAACACACTGAATGCCTTCCTCTTTAGCCACTGAGTTTTTCCTGAGCTGCCTCTCTCCATCTTTTAGCCGGAGGTGACTCACCTGACTGCATAAGTTTTGAAGAAAAGGAAGAAGCACCTGTGGGTTGGCTACATTTGGGGTTTCACTTGCTTGTTCCTGCGCATGCAAAGATCCCATGACTTTCAAATCATTTCTGAGGTCAACTGCATTTTGCTGGGCAGTGAGTCTTTCAGAATCAAAAGCATTCCCTCTTTCAGGTACCTCTGTGTTCGGATCACGACTTATTTTTAAGTCTTTATACACTGTTTCACTTGTTAAATGATTTTTAACAGGCAAAGGTTCACTGGCTGACTGACTGAGCGATGACTGGACAGCTGCACTGCGCAATCCATCCATGGCGTGGTCACCTCCAAAGTCAGAATTTTTCCCCAAGATCCAATTAAGTTTGTCTCCAAGAGGTAAACTGTTCTGATGGGAAGAAAAACAATACAATTAAGTATAAAATATAACGGAAATAAGAACAATAGATACTTTTGTAAGTCAGCATTCTACTAGTGTGATGTCAAGATTTTAATAGTTCTGAATTATGTTCTTGTAAAAAAGCAGAGGAAAATATTTCCCCTGTACTCATGATGTGTTAATTATCTTGTCAGTCTCTAAGAAAAGAGCTTTATTGACTTAATTTTTACCACACTTTGTCCCCAAGGCTGAACATTTTTAACATCAAATGGATTCAGGATTCTGTTGAAACAGTTCACTCTACAGGATTAGCACCTAAATCAAGTAAATGCTCTGGAAGAGAATGTCCCCTTTAGTTGAAGGTGACATGCTTATAATGACCATAAAAGTCAAAACCAGCCCATCTACATCCCAAACACTCCAGGGAACGTGCCCACCATCCTGGACAAGCAGTGACAGTGAAGGTCAAAATTATAATAATGCAGAGTTGTTAACTCTGGACTTGGCATAAGGCACGGTGATTCCTAAATAATCTTTATTCACTGCACGCATTTGAGTGGCAACAGGTAAACCAGGATTAAAAGGGCAGAAAGTGGGGGTTAAAAAAAACATAAAACCATTTTCACTAAATCAGTTTAGAACATTCTCAACTGGTAAGGTCCCAGATCAGGACTATTCATGTTTATGGAAAGCACAGTGACTTACCTTCTGCTGACATCGGACCATGTCCATGAGCTGCTGAGCACCTGGAGACAACTTAGATCCCATAGATTCCATTATAGTTTGCACTCTGTCTAGATCTATGCTTGAGCCTAGTGAAGGAAAATCAGTTGCTAGTTTTGCAGACACTGCTTTCACTTCTATAATTATTTTACTGATGAGTACTCTTTGTTTCTCACCAAAGGAGAGCAGCTATTGCAAGAAGAAAAGAAATATTTTGGTTAGGAAAAAAATACTTTCAATTTCTGTTTATGTAGGAGACAATGCTTTGTTCTTTGAATCTTGGGAAAAACTATGCTGGACTCTTCTCCAGGGAAATTAAGCCACTTTCTCCTTTATACTATTCCCCAAAAAATTCTTACTGGAACAGAGGTGCCTGAGTGCCCCAAAGATCAATCAAGCCTTGATCTCCTAAGCACGTAAGAGTAGTGGCCATATGATTTTCATAAGCTTATTTAACCACATCAGAGTTAACAGCTGTAATTAGAGATCTGCAGTTTATCTGGTTTATGATTCTTTTTCTCTAAGACTACATTATCTATATCATATAAAGCCCTCATGAAAACTGAGATACAAATTTAAAAGAACTCTGCTATCAAGACAAAGTACCAGCTAACAGATTTTTAAGGGATTACATGAAGTGATGAAGGGTATAAAGCCAATAATATGATCATGAGAAATACAATTTAGTCAGCTCAGTGACTAAAAAGCAAAGAAAAATGAAACAATTCTGTTCAACTTCCTACCTTAATGTTACAGGAGGCTGCGGGGCATTCAAACTTAAGGTACTTGTGGTATAAAGTAACCTCTTCAGTTTCACTACGAAAATAAAATAAACAAGCTGTGACATCAACAGACAGAGTAGTAGTTTTTTTTGTAGAAACACACTATATTGATAAATATTTAGGTAAGAAACAAGACTGAACCAACTTACTTCTAAAGCAGTTTTAATGTTTCTAATAGTAGTTTTAGTTTTTAGTTTTTAGTAGCTTAGTTTCTAATAGCAGTTTTAATGCTTATATGCAAATTGTAATGAATCTTATGAAATATGCAGACAAAATTATTTGTATGTGTCCATACACCATGTACTATTGAAGCTTTTGAGGCTCACTACATTGTTCACACATCTTTCCTGAGGCTCTGAGTCATCTGGTTTTTATTTAGCTAATTAAGCAACAGATGTGCCATGTAATGACATAAAACCAGAACAGAAACGCTGCTTTACTTCCCCTGGCAAAGCATGGAAGGAGGTATTGAAGGGGAAAACAAAACCTTCTCTTCTTAATTTCCTCTCTTGTTCTTTGAAGTGTGGGATGATTACTTTATAAAGACACAAGAGATCTTTTCCAGAATCACAGAATGGTTTGGGTTGGAAGAGACTTTAAAGACCACCCAGTGCCACCCCCTGCCATGGGCAGGGACACCTTCCACTAGCCCAGATTGCTCCAAGCCCCATCCAATCAGGCCTTGGGCACTTCCAGGGCTGGGGCAGCCACAGCTTCTCTGGGCAACCTGTGCCAGGGCCTGCCCACCCTCACAGGGAAAGATTTTTTCCTAATATGTAATCTAGACCTGTTTTCTGTCAGTGGGAAGCCATTCCCTGTGTCCCGTCCGTCCACGCCTTTTTAAATAGTCTCTGTCTTTCTCGTTGGCTCCTTCAGGCACTGGAAGGCACAGTTAGGTCATCCCACAGCCTTCTGTTCTCCAGGCTGGACAACCCCAACCCTCTCAGCCTTTTTTAAAGGTCTTTCACATCAGGAGCCCCTCACAGAGGCATGCACACACACACACACACACACACACACACACACAGACAGACACTGACACACACAGACACGGGCACACACATACACACACACACAGACACACACGGAAACACACACACACATAGACAGACAGACACTGACACACACAGACACGGGCACACACAGACACAGCCGCCCACATACACACACACACACACACACAGCACTGCCTGCAGGCCGTGCCCGACCCCGGCGCCGCTCACCCCTCACCCGGCACTCACCCCTGTGCCCGGCTGTGCCCCGGGCTGTGTCCCCGGCCGGTCCCGCAGTACTCCTCTCCCACGTACACCTCCATGTGCCGGGCCTGGCTCAGGACGCCCACGGCCACCATCTGCGCCCCGGGCCGGCACCGCAGCCGCAGCTCGCAGGGCTCCCGCCCTCCCTCCCGCCGCTCCGCCACCACGGCCTCGCCGCTGCTTTTTGGGGGGGAAAATCCACACTGACGCGTGTCCCGCCATCCCCGCTCCCTCCCCACCCACCCGTCCCCACCGCCCCACGCCGCCCTACCCGGGCTCGCCGGGCAGGCACAGCGCCCGGGACAGGCCGCGCCGCGGCCGGCAGGGCCACGAGCACCGCGCCCACACGCAGCGCGCCTCCCGCGCCCCCTCCTCCTCCTCCTCCTCCTCCTCTTCGTCCTCCTCTGGAGCCGCGCAGCCGCTCGACATCGCGGGCACCGACAGTGACAATGACAGTGACACCGGCAGCGACACCCGCACCGCGCTCCGGCACCGCCCGCCCCGCGCATGCGCGGTGCGCTGTGCGTGGTGTGCGTGGTGCGTGGTGCGCGTGCGCGCTGCGGCGCGGCGGGAACCGCCTGAGGGAGCGGCTCTACCCCCCCCCATCCCTGAGGGGAGTCCCGATCCAGGGGGAATTTAACGTGGAAAAAACCTCCCGGGTCCTGGGGGCCGGCCACGGAGCCGCCAGCGTCGTGTCCGCCGTGCGAGGAACTGTATGATAAAGGTGTATTTATATGGGAAAAGTCGCCCCACCGAGTCGTGTACCAGCTACGGCGTGGACCTGGCTTTTATCCAGCCACTGCATACATATTCATTACGTCGTATATATATGCATTTCACATGCTTTTCCTTATGTGGCTACAGCTAAGTCATTGTGTTAGTTATTTACAACTGGTTCATTACTATACTACAATTCATGTATTCCGTGATAAAGGGTGACAGAGGAATTTTGGGAGTAATCATAGAATTCAGTGTCTTGACAGCGTCCCTATCATAATTCAGGTATTCCTTGATAAAGGGTGATAGAGGAATTTTAGGAGTAATCATAGAATTCAGTGTTGACAGCATCCCTATCATAATTCAGGTATTGATAAAGGTCCAGGTTAATTACTACACTACAATTCAGGTATTCCTTGATAAAGGGTGACAGAGAAATTTTGGGAGTAATCATAGAATTCAGTGTTGACAGCATCCCTATCATAATTCAGGTATTGATAAGGGTCCAGGTTAATTACTACACTACAATTCAGGTATTCCTTGATAAAGGGTGGCAGAGGAATTTTGGGAGTAATCATAGAATTCAGTGTCTTACAGCATCCCTATCGTAATTCAGGTATTCCTTGATAAAGGTCCAGGGAAACTGATGACCTTATGACAGCTGGTTTTATTTCTTTCTAGGGGTGCAATAAAACCATTTGTTCCCCTACTGGCACAAATCACATACATACCTATTACAAAGGGATTGTGGTGGTGAGCACCACGTCCAGTTCATCCCTTAAACACCCCCCAGGGACGGGGACTGCACCACCTCGCTGGGCAAGCCTGTCCCAATGTCTGATCCCGCTTTATGTCAAGGAATTCCTCCTGATGTCCTGTCTAAACCTCTCGTGGTGCAGCGTAACACTGTGGCCTCTGCCCTGTCGCTGGTCACCCAGGACAAGAGGGCAAGCTCTGGAGCAGGGCAGGGTTTGGTTGGATATTGGGAAAAGGTCCTTTCCCCAAAGGGCGGTGGGCACTGGACAGGCTCCTCGAGGCTGCCAGAGATCAAGGAGCCTTTGGACAGTGTTCTCAGGGACACAGTGGGATTGTTGGGGTGTCACTGCAGGGCCAGGGGTTGGACTGGATGATCCAGGATATTCTGTGATTCTCTGCCCCCCATCTGGCTACAAACTCATTTTGGTCCGTGGTCCACTTGACAAGGTGGTTTTGGGTCATAGCCTGGACTCGATGATCTCAGAGGTCTTTTCCAACCTACTTGATTCTGTAATTCTTTGAAATGTGGTAATATTTGTATGAAATATAGCAAAATTTGGTGCTACAGGATTCTGTCTCTCGAGTCGTGTGCTGATGGCGCACCACACAGGGGAGAGGCTGTGAATAAACGAGGCTGTAAATAAAAGATGGGGTTCATTTAATTTTCAGTAGGATCCCGGTCTCTGGAGCCAGGGAAAACTGTGACACCGACCCAGACCCAGGGGACGTGGGGATCGGGTTGTGCTTCCACCCAGGGCTCAGCACAGGAACCTTCACTGGGTCTGCGACCATCAGGACATGGACCTGAGCAGGCTCTGCACAAGCTGTAATTTCAAATACAGCCAGCATCTCTGCTTTTTGCCACCTAACCCATTCTTTTATGAGATTTGCTCTGTTTTAATTAAAGAATTAATTAAAATTAATTAATGCAAATATTTCAGCGTGAAAACTGTTGTCTCCACCTCCTTTTTGTGTTTCTAAATGTGCTTGATACTTCTGAAATGTGTTGAAGATTATTCTGATCCTGGAAGAGCAATGATCTGCACAAATTATAGACTTCTGGCGAGGAGAATTGCATTTAATAATCCCTGTTTTGGGGATTTCCATGTGGTGGTATATTTGGTATTTTTAAAGCACAGATGAAGAAATGGAAAACAACAAGCTGAAATTTCAAAGAGTAGATTGTTTCACACTAGAGCTTTTTGCTGAGCTGGAATAGCCAGGATAAACATCCTAAACACTGTATTTGTTAGTAGCAGTATTTTATGTTTCTAATCTCATAAAATCTCACTGTGGTATGAAAGTCCTTTGGAATAAACCAGTTTGATCCCGGCATGGGCCGGTGCTCTTTCTCCAATCAGCATTTAAGAATGTGCTGCTTTTTATTTGCATTAAGCTGTCTGACCAGTTTTCTCGCAAGCCTGGTGGATTAAATTTGACTTCCCGTTTCCTTAGCAGAGATGCAGTATCAGGGTGCTTTTTCTGCTGTTTACCTTCGGAGCAGACGGTTCTTGTTCCTCTAGTTCCGTGCAGAGCAGCCAGAGCCAGGTACACTGCTCGGATTCTCTGGGAATTCTAGTCATGTTAAAGCACTGCCTATTTTGGTTCACTTTTGGACTGACTTTTACTGGAAAACCTTTTGGGATAAAAGGTAAGCTTTCTCTTCTTACATATTCAAAAAGTTTCTTCCAGTTGTTTTGTACTCTCTGATCCTGCTCATAATGATTCTCCCCTTTTACATCGTCACGACACCTGCTCATTGAAACCTTAATTCAGGAAAAAGGAGTCTGCAAAAGATTACAGGGTGAAGCTTTTTATTGTTGAGCTCCTTGTGGTTTATTTCCTTCCAGGACATAGTAGGTATGTAAATACATAATCTTCTGTACAGGACACTGGTTGTGACAACTGCAGTTACTGTCCCTCTCATCAATAGCAGAGACTGTAAAAAAGATTTTGTCTTCAGTAATGTGAGGGAAGTTCTTACAGTTTCATTATAGTTCCTCATTAACTCATTTCCATTTATGATTTGGCTTCACACTTTAGATTTAAATGTGACACCTGAAATATTTCTTAGAAAGTGGTGTTTTTATGACATGCATTAAAGATGGTTTCCTGCTTTCAGGTGTCAAAATTTCAGTTGTTAAAAGAGCATCTCCACTGTTAGTTCAACATACACTTAGCTCACAAAACAGAATGGATTTTTTGATTTAGATAATCAAATGATTGAAAACTAAGAGCAAAGTCAGAAGTAAATATTGAGTGCTGATACTCTTTTCCGACCTGTTTGCTAACAGCAACTTCCACATTTTTATTGAAATGGCAGCCTGTAATGTTAAACACATGCTACCTGCACCTAGCTTTTAAAAATCCTGATGTTATCTAACAGGTAGAGATCATGATTACACTGAAGAATCCTCCTCCTCGCTTTGAATGAGTGGTTGTGTGGCTGCTTTTCAATTATGAATTCTTTCACAGAAATGTGGGAGGCTGAGGGTGACTTTGCACTACCATAACTGAATAAATCTCTCTGTTTCCTTATGAAAGAGCAATGTAAGAAGGAAGAAACAACTTTTATTCTTAGAGCCCATGTTATTCTTGATTCTGTTGCTTTTAAACAAAAGCAATGCTTGTGTCTCTGTTGATCAAACCAGACTGATGTGCAGACAGGAAAAAGGAAGATGAATTTAACTTCACACAGTTTTAAAAGAAAGGTACAGGAGATTGTTTTTGTCTTTATATTTAACCATTTACCTGAAACCAGATACTTGGCAGGCTTCTTATCTTTAGCTTCCTGCATTAGCATGTTGTTCTGGAGATAATTCTGGTATCATGTAAAAGGGTACAAACCTTTTGCAAAGGTTTGACTGTTGCTAGAACAAACAAAATGCAGCGTTAGGCAATGGCAGGAGCCAAGATTCTACACACAGGAGGGGGAAGAATTATATCCAGAGGACAACTGTAAGTATTCCTCATTCAGGGCAACAGGGAAAGGATGGATTGGTATTGTCCACATGAAGGAAAAAGAAAAAAATGGGCTATTATCACAGTTTACAATGGAAATAGCTAAAACCCAAGATTCCAAGCCAAGACTGCCAACCAGTTTTGGACACCCTGTTTAAGAAAAATTTGTCTTGGATGTGCAGTTTGTAGCACTTTACATCAGTTGTGTTTGAGGTGGTGTCCTCATTACTCGTGAATACAGTCAAAACAGCTTTTCTGCAGAAAATGAGGCCATATATATTTAGTTTAAACACTCAGAAGTTAAAAGTTAACTTGGCCATGATTGAAAATGTTGCTTTCTGCACTTTCCCAGCATGATCCAAGAACTCTGGAAGAGACAGCACAGACCAAACTGAGAAGAGGCCGTCAGGTCCTGGACTGGTGAAGTCACTCTTTCTCCATTTCTGGCTGGATTAGAATGGTCTTTTGCCAAAAAGACCAGTCACCACTGTGCCTGTGCATTTGGAATGTCTTATCATTTATGATTATTTACCAGTTTCAAACTTTATTTTCAGGTGTATCTTCTGAACAGACACCCAGACTTTCTACATTAGAAATAATCATTCCTCGCAGTTTGACAGGCAGAGAAAAACATCACCCATTTTTTAATGAGGTTTGTGATTATATCTGATTCTTTTTCTTCTGATGTTGCTGTTTTTCAAGACACTGTCCTATATTACACACACAGTGTATAGCATATGGAGATTTCTGTGAAGAAATTTGCCCCAGACTATTTCTTCAGATTTGTAGCGTTTTCAACTAGTTTTGAGCAAATTTCTTCCCATAAATGCCTGTGATTGCACTCTAAGTTAGTGCCTTCCAAACTTATAGTTTTGTTAACAACCTTGTAAGACAGAAGTGAGAAGGAACATGAAGAATATTTCCATTTTCTCTGAGTGCGATTAGGTGTTGAACTTGCACTAACATTCATGCTGTCCATGTTCTGGTCTTTGGATAACCAGAGGATTTCAACCGTGTAGCACCTAAAGGGTAAAAATGGTCCCAACAGGGTCCCACAGGTTAAAGGAAAGAGTTAAAAGAGAGACCTGAGCCTTAATTCTTCAGTTCTGAGGTAACTTACCTTTGTGCCACATATCAAGTTCAATTACTGGAGTAACTGTTAATGAAATAGCATTAGTCATCTTTGTGCAAACCAATTAAGGAATAAAAGACTCTGTGAGTCGTTTATCTGATTTACATAAGGAGGGTCACAAGACATGATGTGGTGCTTAGAAAAGAGTGCATACATGGGCTGTGCCCTCCTGTCCTCTGCGTGAAAATGTATAGATTAATAGAACTTAAACTTTACATAGGACAGAATGTACACTGTACAGAGGCTCTGAAATATAGAAAGCTGAGGGTTTGGGATTTGTGCTTGGGCACAAACTTAACACACACACAGTAGTTGGACCTGTCCTGTCAAACAAAACATGGAACTGACAAAATCAAGAAGAAAATCACCTTATTAAGTGGTATCTTTTGTTCTGTTTTCAGGAGCATTCAGGTGACAACCTTTCTTACTCCCTTAAAACCAGAAATGGAACATACCTCCTCAAACTGAAGAAAAATAAGTAGGTGATAGTGTTCTAAGGAATCATACCATGCTGGGGTTAGTTACACACAGACAAGCGTTTTTATACTGAAACAACTCAGAAGAAACCATTTAAATGGCAGATTGTGGTAATTACAAAATGACTCTGGTAAACAGTATTAAATATAGTGTCTCTGTTATGGTATTATCTCACAAATGGAAGGGAATATTAACTTTTTGAGTTGCAAAGAAATTTATTTTCATTATTTTTTTACTAGCCACACAAGATTGTACATTTCAGAAACTCCTTAGGGAAAATGAGAGTTCAGTTCAACATTAGCTTTTTATTAGCAAGGGGAAGGTTGTTAGCTCTGTTGTATTTGAAGAAATTTCTGTTTCTGTTGTTCCTAATTTCTGAGCCTGTAAAAGCCCAGGTCCTTATGCAAATGAGTCTGTTTAGATTCTTCACTATGAATATTTTAGATAAAATATTTTAAAATAACTTATTTTCCAAAGACTCCAGCTCATTTTATGGTATTTTGTTTCCGGTGCTTGGATTTTAGTAATAGTTTGCTAACAGAATGTAGCACTTACCAGGATTCATGACTTATTTCTTGCTTTCTAGACCTTTAAAAGAGCAGTAGTTTATTTTTGTTTCCAGAAAGCTTGTTAGCGAAGACTTTATGCTGTTTACATATGGGGAAAATGGGAAACTGGAGGCAACACGATCCAAAAATGAGGTATTGTATATAATAAAATTTCCTGCTTTGTGTCAGAATTTCCTCAAACCAAGGAAGCCAAGAAAAAAATGTTTTCTGGGAATGCAGCTTTTGTGAGTTTTCACAGTTGTAGCATTTCTGTTTAACAGGTACCAGTGCTAATAAACATAAGGTTCATGAGGGAGTGGGCTCTTTGTGGTGATACAGCATCCCTGTTTCCCAGGGTGTGAAAGGAGATGCCAGATGATTGTGCCAAGACCGAATTTGAGCTGCCTGATTAGGTCACCTTTGCATAGTATGCAATTAAAGGTACAATGGCAGCATCAGAGCTCTGTAATTTTTTGGTTCTGTATCAACCAAGCCTTATAAATACTTCTGCATTTAATTTCAACTTTAAAATGCATGTGAGGTCAGTGAGACTTATTTGGGTGGTTTGTGCATGGGAGATCTCAGATTAGCCTTTGAGAGGACTCTGAGAAAAAAGGATGAGCAAGGTAGATTAAAAGATTTTATAAAAGATGGTGTTGGGTTAAACTACAAAGCTGTCTGTTTTCTAGAACTGAGGGACCAAATGCTATTGTAGGCACTCATGTCAAGTGACATTTTACTCCAGGAAGGTTGGGACTACTTTCAAAATACAGAACTCTGTAAATTTGTAACAGCCAGCCTTAATGTCATGCAAATAATATGGTTAGCTAGAAAATAAGTTTGGAGTTGAAGGCAACCACCTTGTTTTGTCACTAATTATGTGGGTTTGTTGCCTTTCAGACACACTGTTATTATCATGGCATTGTTGAAGGACTTGCTGACTCGACAGTTGCTCTCAGCACCTGTGATGGCCTGAGGTATTACCTCTTGATTTTCAGGATAATTCCTTGTGCAGTACCAAAGTAAAACAGCAAAAAACCCAGTTGCTATTCATCATACAGCTGGAGAGGAAACACCATCCTACACTGCAAATATTTTTTCATATGTCACTTTTTGATGAAGCTGAAACTCTTGACAGGTTTTATAGTTTCTCTCAACTCCCACTGGTACTCACATTTTGAGTTTCTTTTGCAAGATATAAACTAGAGAATTTCCATTCTAAATATAGTTTTGGGATTCTGGAGAAGAAGAAAACAGCTTCTGATTCTTGCACAGCAAATGGGCATTTTACCAGGGGTTTCTGAGCCAGGGAGAAATGCAAAATCTTTGTACTTACCTGCACTTTGCAGTGCAGTGCTGCTGTTGCCCTCATAAATATCCTGGTGATTGCTTTTAGCCTCTCTTGCTGTCCTAAATCTTTTTTAAAATACTATATTGCTTTAGCTGCATGGGGCTAAGAGTGAAACTGAAGATAAGGACTAAAAGAGACCCTTTGCATCAGCTCTTCAGCCACGATCCAGACTCATTTAATAACAACTTGTCTCTCTTCTCTTTTTTTTTCCTTTCTTTTCTAACTAATTCAAAGAGCCCACGCTTGTGTACAGTTGAGTATTTTAAACAAGTTCTGTTTTGTCTTTTGCTGGACACTTGAGCTTACCCCCCATATTAAGCTAATTTAAGATAATAATTTATTTCATCATAGTGGTGTAAACAGTTCCAGTTTTTAACTGTCTAGTTTTTAACTATGCCATTCACTCACCTAGTCATAGCCAGGAGGGAAAAATGATGGAATAATTTTTCATTCTTTTATGATTGTTAGGGGAATCCTCTCCTTTGGTGGCAAGTGGTATGGAATGGAGCCGCTCAACACATCCAGCACCTTTGAACATGTGCTTTATGAATTAGAAGACAAGCAGGATGTCCCCTTCCACTGTGGAGTACTGAATGGCAGCCTCCAGTATGAGAAGATGTTTGTGAAGCAGGCTGTGAAATACACATTTTCATCAAACACTACCTCTAGCAGGGACAAGCTTTTGAGGGTAAATTTATTTCCATTTCTCTCTTGATCTGCAGTATAAGGCCATCTCCTCAGCCTGTTCCAGCAGCCAAAGGCCTCCAGAGCTCTTGCTTTGGCACAGTATCACTGCAAGTGGGTTTGACCTGGGAATCCACTTCCTTGTGTCCTTCATTTTCATGGATGCCAGGCCAGACTGGTGGGAATACAGCTAAGGAAATCCCAAAACAGAAGAGCAGCACACTGAGAATCTGACATAGCTTGAAGCAATCCTGCAGTGGAAGAGCAGAGGCTGCCCAACACAGTGTGGGTAGGACAGGAAAGGCATGAGCTGCCATTCAGCTCATCCACCCCAGTGCCTGACCTGGTGTGAATTACTGACACACAGATATTTATATGGAAATCTAAGGGCACGTTAGAACACACAATTAGAACATTGTTTTATAAACACATGAAATAAAAATCGTGAGAAACATAAGTAAAACACCTTGAACATGTTGTGTTCACTTACTGTGCATTTTAATTTGCAGGAGAAGCGAGCTGTCCTGCCCCAGAAGAGCTACGTAGAACTATTTATGGTTGTGGATAACAAAAGGGTAATTATATCATCCAACCCTAAATACATTTAATTATTTTGTTAATTCTTTTTCTCTGACATTTTCACATGGTATTTTACAGTTTTTGCTGAAGAATTCTGATCCTGCTGCAGTGCAAAAGGAAACAGTTGAGCTGATTAATTACGTTGATGGGGTAGGTCAGATAAATTGCCTGGATTCAGTAGTTTCTACCTTATAGTTTTCAAAGGAACAGCTAATGCAGTTCTGAACTGTATTTGGAAGTTAAACAACGATTTGTAACACAGTTAAGGCACGTCACGAGTGTCTGCACAAGTCTTGCAGAGGTGCAATAAGGGAGAAGATTCAAGCTTACTGTTTACTCAGTAGTAGTGAAGTCATCTTTCAGAATTCCATCAAAACAGACTGATGGACATTAATTATCATTATGTATTTTTCAGATGTATAGACCATTAAACATCCAGATTGTTTTGGTTGGATTAGAGATTTGGACAGATGCAAACCACATATCTGTAATGGATGGTTCAGCCGGGGATGTGCTGAGTAGATTTGTTTCTTGGAGACAGAAAGATCTTCTTACGCGGTCAAGAAATGATGTCAGTCATCTCATAATGTAAGTTTTCACTCAGTGGGAAAGCTAGCCATTCTATCAGTGTTAATGTATATGATTTGGGGGTTGTATCTGAATGAAAATATAGCTGGAGTAAAATTCACTGCAGTTCCAAAGTGTTCTAACCTGGAAAAATTACAAGAAACTAATTGCTGAATTCTTAAGAGTTAATCAGCTCCAGGGCAGGGGACTGGACCTCCAGAGGTCCCTTCCAACCTCAGCCATTCCGTGATTCAGTGAACTCAAAAGCACTGACATTATTTTCAAGCTTCATTCAGGTTTTCATTATTAATTACAGCAAAAAATCCTGATATGGTGATCAGTTTCTTCTTGACTTCAGGAGGACCAAATCTTGCCTTGCAATATTTCTTTTAAACTCATCAGTGTCTTTTAGTAGAAATCATGAACTTTCAACCCATCTTTTGACACCACCTTCAAACTGCTTTTATTACAGAGGGAGAAACTCTTTCAGGGGATCCATTGGAATGGCTTTTGTGGGTACTGTCTGCTCCCAAGTGCAGGGAGGGTCAATCAGCACTGTAAGTACATCATATTGTGGCTAATTAAAGAAACTAGCCCTTCATCAAGTCACCCTGGTCTTGGAGACTAGACTTGTATGGTTTCCTTCATGGGGTTTCTTATGTAAAGACTTGTGCATATTTTACACTTTTTGTTTTTTGAGCTCCTTTCCTTTTTCTCTTTTTGTCAAATTCCAGTCCACGTGGCAGATTTAATCCTCAAATAATTCTTTTAATCACCTTTTGTAATTCATCTAACTCAATGTTGCATAAAAAAAGCCCATCCTCATGACATTAAAGTTCATAACCACAGTTGGTTTGGGATGAGAATGCAGCTACAAAATAATGTGGGAGTTTTTCACTCTTTAAATAAATAGAGAACATAATGCACTATATTCCCAAGTGTCTGGAATTCCCCATGGGAAGGCTGTAGACAGGCAAAAAATTTAAGTACGGGAAAATTAGTAAGAAACTACATTTTTTTCCACCCTTGGGGCAGAACCAGAGGTTCCTGTCCTTGAAATGGGGTTGTGACAACATTGTGGACAATCTCAGAAGCAGATTCTGTTCTTTAACAGTACATTTGTCATTGAAGACTCCATTGAAATCAGTTACATGAGTGATTAACTGTGTTAAACAGAATAAAAGAGACTAATTTCAGCTGGGAGGGACCTACAGTTATCATCCAGTCCAGCTGCCAATGTTATTATTCAGAATATGATCCTCATGGAAGCAACAGAAGGAGTGGCAGAATCTGGCCCTACCTGAAAATAAAGTGACAAATTGCCTGTTCTTGCTGCTTCTCCCTTGCAGTATAATTAGTATCCTGACTTCACGGTCTCCAGGGGCTTGGTGGTGGGAATAAAACACTAGGTACAAACAGTATTTTCTTTAGTCTCACCTTTTTTTAACACTGATTCTCTTTATTAGTTGAATCATGACAATATGTTACGTCACGCTACAGTAGTTGCACACGAATTGGGGCATAATCTTGGAATGAAACATGATGATAAGAGGTGTCCTGCATCCTACATAATGCACAGCACAGATAAGTAAGAGTTCCAGTTATTTGATTTTAATAATTTATTTTATTTTCATGACCATGCCTTACAAGCTGTGAAACTCCCATGAATCTTGAGAACTTTTGTCAATGGGGAGTTGTTTGAAAAATTTTGTCAGAGAGGTGGATTTACTGATTGAGGATTTATTTGAAATGTTATCTGGTTTGTGACCCAATATTTATAGTATTCCTGAAAACTTACTTGAATTTTATTATTTTTCTAATGATTCTGTGTTGCTGGTTTTATTTTTACTTTGCTTATAATGCTTTACATATACCACTGGGTTTGTGCAACAAACATGCATTTATATTAAAATAGTTTTTTTAACTTGTAAAAATTAATTATCTCATGATCTCCTGGCATTATGAAATGAGACATTTATTATAGATCGACAGTAATTTAAGAGCTTGAGTTGTACATTTTCCTGTACGAAAAATATTTGTAATAATAAAATATTTTGCTTTCCAGTGGATCCAGGAATTTCAGCACCTGCAGTGCTGATGATTTTGAGACCCTTATTCTAAACGGAGGAGGAAACTGCCTTAGAAATCCTCCCAAAACAAGTAATGTATACAGAGAACCTGTCTGTGGTAATAATGTGGTCGATAACAATGAAGAATGTGACTGTGGCAAACCCCAGGTAATGGATGAAATTCATCTGGAGACTTGTTGTATTATATTATGTTATTCTATATAATACTGGCCTTGTGGTATGCCTGATTGCATTAATACCTGAGGAGTCTTCCTTGTAATTTTAGTAAAGGTGTAAAATCATACTTTCATTTTGATGAGGATTCAGTTAAGGACTATTGGTCTTCACAGAACATTGAGCCAACTGCTGAGACAGAAGTGCATTTCAGTGCAGAGTGTGTGGAAACACCATTGGGTTTCGTGCTGGTTTTAGCATCATGGATATTTCTGTCACGTGACAGAGACTAGTTATTTATAGAGCATGTGCAGGTTTCTTAACTGTAACCCTTAAATTTTGCCCCCACAAAATTATTTTTGTGAGTCATATTTGCATTGCCAAAATGTCCCTCAAAGAATGAGATGTATTGGCTCGTTCTTCAGAAAATAAAAGTGTCTCAAAAAGACATCAATAAAACCAAAGGTTGTCAGCAAACCCTGGTTCCACAGCATAGACATTCTTTTAAGTCCTTAAAAGAGCCCAACAGTCCTCTACATCAAACTGCTGCTGCAGTGAGAAAGTAAGGTGGGGAGAAGGATGATCAGAAGTGTTACTTAAAAACCAGTGTGTGCTGCTTCTTTTAGTGTCCATCTAAAGTGTAAATCTATCCTATAGGTTTACACAGGTTTACACCCCATGCCACAACACTTCAAACCAGTGTTTTTCTCATGACTTGTACTAAAAAACCAGCCAGTGTCCACTGGTTCCTGTTAGAGCAGAAGGCTGTCACAACATGATAGAGACAGGGATTTAAAGTCTAGCTTGCACTTGGACTGATGTACTTTCCTAGCTATATAAGGAGATAAAAACAGTGTCCTCTCGTCCATGGCTGTTGTTCAGGAATGCTCCAACCCCTGCTGTGATGCTGCAACCTGCAAACTCACACCTGGATCTCAGTGTGCTCAAGGACTGTGCTGCAAAAATTGCAAGGTAGGTGATGCTTTATTAAGCCAAATTGATACTATTCACTAGGATTTTTTAATGTTTGAAAAGAGCTGCCCTAGTCCTCTTGACATATTTTCCCCCTATCAAACCACAGTGACCAGTAGAGGGCATGTAAGAAGAGAAATTTGCCTTTCTTAAGATCACTCAAGGTTGTCATTGCTTCACACTGGAATGTCTGATGTTGCAAACTGAAAGGGACATTCCTCTCTGGTTCCAGTTTAAAGTGGCAGGAGCAGAGTGCAGAGCAAAAAGGGATTTCTGTGATCTGCCTGAATACTGCAATGGAACCAATGCCTACTGTCCAGAGGACGTTTACATCATGAATGGTCACCCCTGCAGCAACAGCAAGGCTTATTGCTACTATGGAGTATGCCAGAGCTTTGATTCACAGTGTGAATCTATATATGGGAAAGGTATGTTTATCATTTGTTGTCAAACCCACTGGTAGTCTCCTGACAGACTTTTCCAATTTTTCTTTCTCATATTTTTCAGCCAGCTTACAAAGATTCATTATTTTTTGTACAGGGGCACGCAAAGCACCTGATACATGCTTTGAGAGAGCAAATATTAAAGGAGATAGGTTTGGAAACTGTGGAATGAAAGGTGGAGTGTACAAGAAATGCCCTGTCCAGTAAGTCACCAGCAAATAAAACTAACCCTAAAACATTCAATGTAAAAAATGTATTGTGTTACAAACCCTTAAACTGGGAGATTTAAAAGAATATTTCCTTGAACTGCAAGATAAAAAAATTGACTGGGTGGTGTATTTGCACTCATATTGTGGGTTTTTTTCTGTTCACCTTGTCTCTGAGTGTCCTTCATTCAATACAGGCACAGTCTGTGTGGCAAACTCCAGTGCACATCTGTCAGTCTTCAAAACCTGCCTGCCTGGAGCGTTGTCAATAACGCATCCGGGGTTTTATGCTGGTCCTCTGACTTTGACTTAGGATCAGATATCCCTGATCCTGCTCAAGTTCATGATGGGACAGCCTGTGGAGAAAACAAGGTAAGGGGCATGATGGAATATATGCCACCAAGTGGAAAGTTCTTAACTTCCAAAAGCATTACATAGCTCTCTTGTCTGCATGCCATAATACAATGAAACACCTACAAAAATAATTAATTAGCTCTTCAAAAACTGGGGTGCTACAAATCAGTTATTCAAATTATCAGTTATTCAAATTACTCCATCAAAATGCATCCAGAGAGTTCAGAAAATCTGAGACAAATACAGCTATAAAATTGTGAAGTACTGAATGTTGTGCTTTTTCTTGACATTTAAGTAAAAGCTGTAGAATTGTGAACATATACATTTATATAGTATATTTGTAAAGGGATGGGATTTTTTTAAAGTTTTGTGTTTGCAAGACTCTAATTATTTCTTCTAGGCCTGTGTAGGTTTTGAATGTGTTGATGCAACATATATGGGATACAACTGTGATGTAAAGCAGCAGTGTAATAATAATGGGGTGAGTAGATGGTGCTTCATTTTTCTATCCTGGTGAAGTTCCCTGTATAAAAGCAACAACCAGCCAGATGGCTTTGCTTTTTTTCTGCTCTGTATTAAAACTTAAATCCCCTTTTTTACTTGTAATTCCCGTTGCCAGGGCAAACCTCTTAGCACCAACATTGAAAGGCATTTCTTCAGATTTTCCCAAGGGAATTTTTTAATATTACTGAGTTGTTGAGTTGCTAAAGGAAAAGAGTCCTTTGAGGAAGATGGTCTAGTAATTTGTGATTTATATATGTCTCTGTGAAAAATAAAAATGCAGTTCAAAGGCTGTAAAACTGAGTTATTTGGACTGTAATTTATTGCAGGCAAATAACAACACAAATGTTAATTTCTACAGAGAATTCACTTGAGGTATCAGGATTACTCAGTGGTTTGGGATGCTATGGAGGGGGAGAGCTTATTCCTAGGTTAACACTTCATGTATTTCTGTGCAGTACTATGCCGTATGTCTTGTTTCCACATGCAGTTCCTTATGTGGAACTCCAAATCCGGACTGGAGGTTGCAAGTGGCCACTCTCAGAGAGGTGTTGTTTGACTAATCCCTGTGTAAGGGTTGTAGGTGTGTTACAACCATGGGAACTGCCACTGCCTGACTCATTAATCCCTGTTGTATTGCTGTAGGTCTGTAACAACAATGGGAACTGCCACTGCAATGCAGGATGGGCCCCTCCCTTCTGTAACCAGTCTGGCTATGGAGGCAGCATTGACAGTGGTCCAGCTCACAAAGGTAGGGCACTGAAAGTGGCCTTCACTCTGCCCCAGGGTCTCATCAAATAAATTACTAATAACAAGGGGTTTTGTTCACTTTCAACTGTTTTTTTTCTACTTAATCATGGAATGACTTAAAGAACAAGCATTATTATCTAATACTGAAGTAGCTTTTGCTGGGCTTTACACCTTACACACAGAATGTTTTCCCTCTCTTTGTTTAAAAGCCAAGCTCATCATTTGTAGCTTTGTGAGGAAAGAAACGATTTGTATTTTATCAAATATTACTAAATCTGTGTTTTGGGAAAGGGAAAAAATGTTTTGTATTTATTAAAAGTTTAGGAAGGCAAAGAAGATGTGCAGAGCAATGGTTGTTAAGCAACTACAAAATCACAGAGTCACAGAATCACAGGATACTCTGAGTTGTAAGGCATCCACAAGGATCATCGAGTGTGTTGAAAAAATATATGGAAAAGGGAAAAGTTTGTACATCATAGAACACAGGGTGGTTAAAGGCAGAAAGAACTGTAATAACACATGGCCAAATCCTACTTTTCTGATTGTAGCTATAAATCTCAGTGAAGTTACTAGTTTTAACTGAAAAGAATGCGAAGCTGGTAGTTTTTACAACAGAAAAAGAATTCTTTAATATTGTAAATTTCATTATTTCAATTCTGTTTTCTCTAGACACATCACTTCGGGATGGGCTGCTTATCTTCTTCTTCCTGGTGCTGCCAGTCATCATCGTTGCTGCATTAGCAATAATTAAGCGTGATGCAATAAGGAGAAAATTTTGCAGGAAAAGTAGAAGGCAACACAGGTATTTCCCTTCTTACAGGTGGTATTTCAACACATGAGTGCATGTTTCAGGTTAATTGAGCAAGACAGGTAGATGCTTTATCTACACGAAGAATTCCATGCCTCCTAGAACACGAGACTCCCCTGCTAATAGCAGTAGTAGGTAGTTCAATCCCCTGCTATTTTGGTAGTCCAGTCTAGACATTCCAGTTGTCAGTTCCCCAAAACACATTGCACTTTCCTAATTGGTATTTGTAATTGCATTGCACATAGGGACAGGACACACTGAAATTGCTTCTCAAGTCCAGAAAGGGGTGGACTCACAAGCAGAGTCCAGGTCTCTGAGCTGTTGCCTTGTCCTTTGAAAATGCTGCATCCCTGAAAGAATTTCCTGATCTTGTGGTTTCTGTTTCAGGGATAACAATGTGCAGGAAGCAAAGCAAGATAACAAACCAAGTCATGACCCAAGAAATAGTCAGGTGAGAGAGATCCATACTTGCATTATTTCATGCTGAGTAATCCAAACTCTACAGTGCCTTTTCTCTAACATAGTCACTGATGACTTTGTGGCTTTTTGATACATTCAAACCGCCTCTATTTCCAAGTATTTAATATAATTCAGAATGTGTTAAAGAGGATTTCTGTGTGGGTAAGTATGACCTTTATTGCCTGAATAATTACCTCCTTTGTGTTTTCTGCTAACCTGATTTTCTGTGATGTCTTTTCCAGCCTGCCACATTAAGTCCTGATAGTTTTACCACACTGCATTTTCCTGGTACAAGGTTTGTAGTATTTAAAACCTTCTTCACTTCACATTTGCTATGTTTATGTTGCTCTATCACTGTAAGTAAAGTTCCTGATGTCTTATGTCCTGCTCTGGAACATTTTTCATGCAGCATCATGAGCTACAACAGATTAAATGCTTGCAGGAGAAATGTTGTTTTACTGCTTGTTTAGAAAACAGCATAAACATGTGTAAATGCTACAGGAAGGGGCAGAGAGAGTTGAGTACGGGTATAAATGCTAGAAACTATTAAAAAAATTGCCAAAAACCAGTTTAGTAATACCAGTTGTCTCAAGTCATGACATACTAAACACAATGTGTTTTCCACATTTCAGGCACCCAGTACAAACCCAGTTCCCTGCAGTTCCCTCAGGACCTCAACGACCCCCAGTCCCACCTAGACCAGCTGTCTGAAAAGTTTCTTGGAAACCCTCAACCAAATCTGACAAGTAACTGGCCTGAAAAAAACCCCAAATCTCAATATTTCAGTCCTCCAGTCCTCTCCTTGTGCAGCCAAAACAGCTTCAGAGAGCACATACCTCTGGGAAAGGCTGGATGCCAAGAGGCACTGAACACAGATTTGGTAACTCCCAATGTTTTGCTACTTGCTGCTGGCTGTGTTTGTGCCTCCTCTACCTCACCTCTTGGTTTTTTAAATCAGAAGCCTGAAGTTCAACTCTCATGGGTAACTTACAACTCTTACACCTGTGACAGTGTGTAAATCTGAGGTGCAGTCTCACCTACAGGCCAAAGAGAAGTGAATCCATTTATTTACAGATGTTCTGTCCCTTTCCATTTCAGGTAGTTTATAAAAGTAACCTCATATGGGGACACCAGAAACCCCACCGATAATGTGCCTGTGTCTGAAAGAAACCATCTGCTCTTATAGAAAATGAGGGATATTGGGAAATACATTGTACAGCTCAACAGTGGTCCAGTGTTTACTGGTTGTTGCAGGTTTTGCTAGAAACTGCTTCAGGTTTTGCTAGAAACTGCTTCTACTACAAAAGCAACATTCTAAGTGGGGCAGTCAAGACACCAGCACAGATTTAAAATGGAATGTATGAGTGTCCAAATGGGTCTCCAAGCAGTGTTTCCATCCAGGAGAGGGATCCAGAAAATCCAGGGGAAAAAGTCTCCATCCAAATGGAGAAGCTGCTGCTGTGCAGAACAAAACTGTGGGATCAGATCCACCTGTCCCTCAGGGAGTGAAGAACATCCTGACTGTACTCATGCCAGGCTGGGAGCATGAACTGGGAAAAAGAGTTAATAAATAACAGAATTGCCTCAGCAAGAAAATATTTCTAACCCCTCAGACAGCCACGGCACTGAAGAGCTGGACAAAAGAACCCAAAACAATTGCAGGCAAAAATCTGCACTGGCAAGGAGTGTCTTCCAAAGAAGTGTCCTCTTCTTTAATCCCTCGGGATCTTAAATTATTATTACAATTATTTAAACAATTAGCATTGTTATTCTGAAATATTCCTACGACTTAGACCTCAAGTATAATAAATACTACATTAATGTAGCATAAAATAAATCACTGTGGGCAGCATGCCTGGTGGTGTCTTTGATTCTCTTACCAAAAGCCACCACTGGGTACGACAGGGATGGCTCAGCCCTTTGGATGCTCCTAAAGTTTATTATTTATTATTTATTTATTATTATTATTTATTTATTGTGTCACACTGAACTGACTGGTTTGGAAAAGACCTCTGAGATAATCGAGTCCAACCCTTGATCCAACACCACTCTCTTTACTAGATCATGGCACTGAGTGCCATGTTCACTCT
Source organism: Margarornis squamiger (assembly GCA_035222235.1). Classification (NCBI taxonomy): domain Eukaryota; kingdom Metazoa; phylum Chordata; class Aves; order Passeriformes; family Furnariidae; genus Margarornis; species Margarornis squamiger. The sequence continues at coordinate 31,777,874 of JAWWTY010000158.1, forward strand.
CAGTTTAAACACCTCCAGGGACAGTGAATCCACCACATCTCTGGGCAGGCCATTCCAGTGCCTGATCACTCTCTCTGTAAAGAATTCCTTCCTAATATCCAACCTAAACCTCCATGGCAGAGCTTAAACCCGAGCCCTCTTGTCCTATTGCTGGTTATGGGAGAAAAGATCGACCCTCACCTGGCTCCACCCTCCTGTCAGGGAGTTTAGAGAGTGATGAGGTGACCCCTGAGCCTCCTCCTCTCCAGACTGAACACCCCCAGCTCCCTCAGCCTCTCCAGTCCCTTCACCAGCCTCGCTGCTCTTCTCTGGATCCCCTCAAGCACCTCAGTGTCCTTCCTGAGCTGAGGGGCCAGAGCTGAACACACACTCAAGGTGTGACCTCACTGAGTACAGGGGAAGGATCCCTTCCCTCATCGAACACAAACGGGTAACACCAGGGCAGGGTTAAACCAGAGCAGGGTAAAACCACAGCAGGGTGAAACAAGAGCGGGGTAAAACAAGAGAGGGGTAAAACAAGAGTAGGGCAACACCAGCATAGGGTAAAACAAGAGCAGGGTAACAGCAAAATTGGGTAAAACCAGGGCAGGGCAAAACCACAGCAGGTAAAACCAGGGCAGGGTTAAACAAGAGCAGGGTAAAACAAGAGCAAGGTAAAATCAGGGCAGGGTAAAACAAGAGCAGGGTAAAATCAGCATGGGGTAAAACCAGCAGAGGGTAAAACCAGAACTGGGTAAAACCAGGGCAGAGTAAAACCAGAGTGGGGTAAAACCAGAGCAGGGTTAAACCAGAGCGGGGTAAAACAAGAGCGGGGTAACACCAGCACAGGGTAAAACAAGAGCAGGGTTAAACCAAAACAGGGTAAAACCAGAGCAGGGTTAAACCAAAACAGGGTAAAACAAGAGCAGGGTTAAACCAGAGCAGGGTAAAACAAGAGCAGGGTTAAACCAGAGCAGGTAAAACCAGGGCAGAGTAAAACCAGAGCGGGGTAAAACAAGAGTGGGGTAAAATAAGAGCGGGGTAACACCAGCACAGGGTAAAACAAGAAGAGGGTAAAACCAGCAGAGGGTAACACCAGAATTGGGTAAAAGCAGGGCAGGGTAACACCAGAATTGGGCAGGGTAACAGCAGGACAGGGTTAAAGCAGAATTGGGTTAAACCAGGACAGGGTAACACCAGGGCAGGGTTAGACCAGAGCGTGGTTAAACCAGCACAGTGGTGGTTTTACCCGAACTGGGTAAAACCAGGGCAGGGTAACACCAGAACTGGGTAAAACCCGAACTGGGTAACAGCAGGACAGGGTTAAACCACCACTGGGTACCACCACAATCGGGGGGCAGTGCCGCTGTCCCACCCCGGGGGGGGTGTGTGTGTCCCCCGCCCGCCAGGGGGCGCCCCGCGCGGGCGGCGCATGCGCAGAGTGCGCGGGGGGGCGCGGGAGCGGCAGCGCTGGCGGCGGAGCCGGGACGGGAACGGGAACGGGAATGGGAAAAGGAGCAGGAATGGGAACGGGGAGGCAGCGGCGGGCCCCGGGTGGCGCTGTGCCTGCTGTGCGGGCTCCCCGCGGCCGGCAAGTCGAGCCTGGCCCTCCGGCTGCGGCGGCGGCTGCGGCAGCGACCGGGCTGGGCCTGCGGCGTCCTGAGCTACGACGAGCTCATCCCATCGGCAGCGCCGGTGAGACTGCTGAGGGATTGGGAGTGGGGATTGGGGTGGGAGTGGGGATTGGGGATGGGAGTGGGGATTGGGGAGTGGGACAGGCTGGGACTGGGGATGGGACAGGCTGGGACTGGGACCAAGACTGGGACTGGGGATGGGGATGGGACTGGGGATGGGATTAGGGATGGGAATGGGACTGGGGATGAGATTACGGATGGGGATAGGACTGGAACCAGGACTGGGACTGGGGATGGGGATGGAGCTGGGGCTGGGACAGGGACCAGGACTGGGACTGGGGATGGGGATGGGACTGGGGATGAGATTACGGATGGGGATGGGACTGGAACCAGGACTGGGACTGGAGATGGAGCTGGGGCTGGGACAGACTGGGACTGGAGATGGAGTTGGGGCTGGGACAGACTGGGACTGAGACCACCGGGACTGGGGCTGGGACTGGAACCGCGACTGGGACTGGGGATGGGGATGGAGCTGGAACCAGGAGCGGGACTGGGACTGGGGATGGAGCTGGGACAGGCGGGGACTGGGACCACCGGGACTGGGGCTGGAATCGGGACTGGGACTGGGACTGGAATTGGAACTAGGATTAGGTCTGGGACCGGGACTGGGTCTGGAACCGGGTCTGGAACTTGAACCGAGGCTGGAGCCGGGACTGGGAGCTGGGACTGGGACGAGGACTAAGTCTGGGATCGGGTTTGGGACTGGCACCGGGTATGGGTCTGGGACTGGGTCTGGGACCACGGCAGGGACCGGTACCGAGTGGGGTCCGGGCTGTGTCCGGGCGCGCTCAGCAGCGGCGATGCTGTAGCTGTGCCGGGGCTCCTGTGCCTGCCCCGTGCCCCCTCCGCAGGTGCCCGGCTGGAAGCGGAGCCGCCGCGAGGTGCTGCAGTGCCTGGAGTGCCTGCTGCGGGCTCTGCTCTGCGGGGCGCCGCTGCCCGGCCCCGCACAGCCCGGCTGGCTGCGGTTCCTGCGCTGCTGCCGCCCGCAGGCGCTGCTGCAGCCAGCGCAAGGGGCTGCCGGGCAGCTCTGCCTCCTCCTGGATGACAACTTCTACTACCAGAGCATGCGGTACGAGGTGTACCAGCTGGCCCGGAGATGTGAGTGCGCCTCGGTCCGCGGCGAGAGGGTGTTTGTAGGATAGGTGGTGCTCTCATGGAGCTTTGGGTACTCCTAATTGCTGGAGGATGGTAAAGATTAACTGAACTTTATTGCTGAGCCATTAGAAATTGGCAGTAATGCTTCTTAAAGCAGTCTTAGAGCACCTTCTGGTACATAGGGAAGTCCAAGAGAGCTGAGGAGTGACTTTGGACAATGGCCTGGAGTGACAGGACACAGGGAATGGCTTCCCACTGACAGAAAACAGGTTTAGATTACATATTAGGAAAAAAATCTTCCCTGTGAGGGTGGGCAGGCCCTGGCACAGGTTGCCCAGAGAAGCTGTGGCTGCCCCTGGATCCCTGGGAGTGTCCAAGGCCAGGTTGGATGGAGCTTGGAGCAACCTGGGCTAGTGGAAGATGTCCCTGCCCGTGGCAGGGGATGGGACTGGATGAGCTTTAATGTCCCTCCCAACCCAAACCATCTCTGTTTCTGTGAGTTGATCTCAGAGATTACCATTTGAGAAGCCTTGAAGGATTTGTTTGTGTTCCTGTCTGGGTTTGTGTTCACATCAGGCTCAGAACTAGTGTAGAATCTAGTCATTCATGCAGAGCCTCTCTTCTGCATGTTGCTTTCAGAAATCGTTACTTGAACTGTTTAAAGATGAAATTGTCTGGTCCTGTCCTTTTCAGATTCCCTGGGCTTCTGCCAGTTGTTTCTGGAGTGTCCCCTGGAATGCTGCCTGCAGAGGAACCGCCTCAGAAGTGACCCTGTGCCTGAGCAGACAATACATTTAATGGCAAGGAAAATAGAAATGCCAGATCCCAAGAAAAACGCTTGGGAACAGAACAGCCTCATTTTGAGAAGTTCTGATTTCATCTCAGAGGACAAGTATGCCACTGGATTGATCTTAAAGCTTTCCCTAAGTGCTGTTTTCATAAATGAGTGGGTAGAAGCTTCTTATTGTATGTAGACAGTGTGTAAAAAATATTCCCAGTGGTGATTTTTGGAAGGCAGTCAGTGACAGACAGCACAGGCTGGTTGCTGGGGGCACACAGCCACCATCCTGTACAGAGTTAACCTCAAAACTCAATGCATTCCTACCCTGACATTGAAAATCTGTGTAAATTGCCTGAAACATTAAGACTGGAAGTATTTGAGCTGTAATTGTTTTTCATCTCAGATTATTTCACTGATTGCCTCATAAATTTAACTGAAAACTTACCCTTTCTTTTTTTTCTGTGGTATCATTACCAAATGAAAAAATTATTTCAGTGCATCTGTTTGATTGCTGTGGTTTACTCTGTTGCTTGCTTTCTTAGTGAGGAGATAATTAACCTGCTGACCACTGCTTTGGAAAATCCAGTGAGGCCAAACGAGGAGGACACGGAGCAAAAGGTAGCACTGCTTGTCTTCAAGTGGCGACTGAGTTGCTGCTAATGTTTCCAAAGTTAACTAAATTTAACCTGTTTCCTTGTTCCTTTCTGCTGGCCCTGGCCAGGAGGCAGATCGAGCCATCTGTGCAGCCAGTGCTGTCCATCAGGCTGACCAGACGTGCAGGAGGATCATCTCTCAGGCAATGAAGGACGCCAGAGGTGCGTGTCCTGCCCATCCTACCTGTCCTACCTGCTGGCTGGCAGTGGGACACTAAACCTGTGCAGTTCCCTTGGGGTAGATTGTTCAGGTTCTTCCCCCAGAGGGTGGTGGGCACTGACCAGGCTCCCCAGGGCAGTGGGCACAGCCCCAAGGCTGCCAGAACTCCAGGTGGGTTTGGACAACACTCTGAGGGACAGGGTGGGATTGTTGGGGTGTCTGTGCAGGGCCAGGTGTTGGACTGGATGATCCTGGTGGGTCTCTCCCAGCTCAGGAGATTCTGTGATTCTGTAGTTCTGTGCTTTTAGTCCAGAAGGTAAAAGTTCAGCTTTAATTCTCTTTCAGACAAAAACATTCTCCCAAGCGAGATGAAGAGCCTGGCAGAAGAACTCAACAAACTGAAGGCAGAATTTTTGGAAGACTTGAAGCAAGGAAAGACTTTAAAACCCCAAAATTCTGACCCTGCTGCGAGTATAACTTCTTCATTCCAACATGAGGCAACCAGTATAGTTAATAAATATATTTTAAGATAATGACATAGAGAATGTTGGGTGTTTGAGAGTCCAGAGTGTTTAAATTGCAGTACTCTGAGCACTGTTGCTGAGAGGTCCCTTCTCTGGAGCCTTGTCTGACTCCTCTCCCCGTGGTATGGAAGAGAAGCACAGCCTAAACAGATTGTGCTTGGCTGTGGAGATGAAGCCAAGAGCAAACCATCCTTTGGAATCACAGAGGAATTCAGCCTGGGGGGAGCACTTGGAAGTCATCTGGTCCTGTTGCCTGCTTCCCACGGGACTGACCCTGGCCCAGAGCCTCCTCCAGCAGAGGTTCTGAGGAGCACCTTGGCCTGGGACCTGCTCTGCTCTGTCCAGCAGTACCTGAGCATTCCCAGAGGTGAGTTTACCCTCCTTACCACACCTAGACCTCAGCCAGTCCTGGGCAGATCACCAGCTCCACCCGTGGAAGCACATGCAGTTAAGAATTAACATGAGGCCTAATTAGAAAGTGTTATTTTATTCATATCTTACAAAAGCAAAGCTTCACAACATGAACTACATGAGATAGAGTTATTTCAGAATTAACCTTGTCATCTCAAAAACATTCACTAACATTAAAATTTATTTTACAACTCTTAACAGGTTTCATTTTTGCATAAAATATGCTCTTTACACTGAAATACATATTATTAACAAAGTAGGTACTTCGAAGCACGTACACTAAGATTGCTCAATGAGAAATGCTTCAGCAGGAGAGAGATTTCCTGCAGCAGAACATCCATTTGCTGTAGATTTTCAAAGAAGCTTAAAATTAATAAAAAACTTGCCAGTGAAGACTTCTACATTACATTCCCTGCGTCAGAAAGAAACAAAAATCAACCCCCACCCCAAACATTTCTGCAACAAAACAAACAGCAAGAGATTATTTGTTTAGAAAACAGTGCTGGAATGTGTCTCCCAGCACTGAGTTTTATACTAAAATCCCAACCAACATTTCATGTCAAAATCCTCTTCATCTAAACATATATCTGTGAAAAAAACAACTATTTTTCCCTATTAGCTGCTTTGCAGTTGGTTTAAGTATTATCTGAGATAATTAAGATGTTCAGATATTTGCATGTCCATTGGAATATACAGTCTCAAAACCGTAAGTCTGTATTAAGAGTGCTATAAATAGTGCATGTTAAAAATGTCCACAAAGCTATAAAATAATCTCTTACAATAAAAACAAAAACCCCACAAAGTTCATGTTTTGCAACTACAGAACTTAACAGAACCAAGCTATGGAAAAATTCCATCTGCTTCCCAAAATTCCCTGTTAATAAAAGTTAAAATGCTAATCACCCACCACCTTATAATAGGAGGATTTTTTTTGTTTGTTTTGTTTTTTAAAAAGAAACAAGTTAGTGCAGTGGAGCACATGGAGAACTCAATATGAAAAGTCCCTCTAATGAGGACTTGATCTCAGAATCCTGAACAAGGATCTCTCATTGGCTGGGTAAGGAAATCATTGGGATCAAACTCTGAAATTTCCCAGTACTAACTCTGGTCTTTAAATTATAGTCAATCAAATGTACAAATGATGACAAATAGGGAAATGCACCTTCCAAAGCCAACAGAAGGGAGCAGTGGTAGCAGGGAGTTGTTTGGCACAGCTGAGCACACAGCATGAGGATGGAACAGGAATGCTGTTCCTGGGGTGACCCTCTGGGAAGAATCCAGGGATTCACCCCCAGGGATCTGGGTGCAGAGCCAAGGGACAAACACCAAAGCTGCTGCTGCCCACGGAGCCCCTGCAGGGAGGAGTTTGCCCAAGGAAACAGGGAAAAGTGTTTCTGCATTGTTCCTAGATGTCCAAGCTAATCGTTTCCTTAGGAATCCCAAGGCAGAAACAACGGTATCCAGGCAGCAGCACTAAAATCCTTCCAAAGAACAGATTTTGTTTTATATTGAGTTCTGTTATGAAGGACATGTGTTCCCCACAACTGAGGGTCCCCACCTAAACGAGGGCCCCTTTCCCATCAGATCCTGCAAGCTTCCTCTTCTTCCCAGTGACCTGACCAGCCTCCTATCCTTAACTTTGTCCAAGGCCATCATGGTTCAGAAGTCACCAAAAGTCCTAATGGATCAGAAGCCACATCAATGGGATGGAGGGAGGGAATCTCAAGCATCTGTGCACGTGGAAGTTAATCTCCCTGCTGGTACCAGGAGGGACAAAGGCTGGAGCCACAAACAAGAACTTGGCTCTTGTGATTGGTGCCACTCAGTACTGTAAGGTGCCCCAGAAGTTTCCTTGGAGCTGCTAGAACCTGCATCATCTATCAAAAAGGCAAGGAAAAACCACTTCTGTAAATTACTAATTGTAAACAGTAATGCCTCTTACCCTAATACTGTATTTTAGCTAAACTTAGCTTTTAGGATCTGCCAGTATGTGATCCAAAGAGAACCACCATTTCTGCCCTCTTTAGTTGGAAAAAGCACTTAAAAAACCTGTGCAGGAGCTGTAATTCCAACTGGATTCCACTTCAGTCAGCTTTTAGTCCTTAAAATAAAGGACTCTCTATGCACACAGAGTTGCAATTTTACTTATAAACTTTAAAAGTATATAAAGCAACAAAGAGATATTTTGGAATTATAGAATGTCATGATGAAAAATGGAAATTACATTGTTTTACAAATCCACTGAAATGGATTTTGAACCAGGCCTGAAACCAATTATTTTGGGGAGTGACAGTGTGTTATTGTTCATCTTCACTACATTGGAACCACTCCAGTGGCAGATTTCTCACCTCATTACTACTCATTATTACAACAATCCAGTACCTTCAGCTGGCTGTTTAAGCACAGATTCAACAGCAGGTAAGTCAGGTAGAGAGAAACATGTCTGGTTTCCAAATTCCTGTTTCATTAAAGTCAAAATTACTTCTAAAGCTAAATTCAGACAGGTGTTTTTACCTGCACTGACCTTACACTGAAGTCACTGTAAGCTTTTCCATTGGCTCCAGGAAGTTTTAGCTCCCATAACAATATGAATTAGAATAAGCCAAACGTTTGGTATTCAGATTCCAACCCCTGACTGTGAAACATTAATAAAATCTTTTTGATTTTAATAAAACATTTGCTGATAGGAAAAGGGGAATATGTAAGGGAAGCTTTAATTTGTCCCAAGAAAGACAAACCAAGGTAAAAGTGCATGTCTAAATATGGGAAAAGCAACAGTTCTTCTCTTTATTTTAATGTCTCAAATTCCTATCTCGTACATTAAGAGTTATTATTAATTTTGCTCAGATGTTTTATTTAGGTTTATATTAAAGTGCCTGTCCATTACTCTGGGGGCTTCTACAGTGAGATGTACAGTATGAAACAAAACAATCAAAATAATCATCTTCAGTTACCTTTTGCCACCTACAAATACTAAACACCAATGACTTCAGTGTAGTTCCTTTGCCTCCTACATGGACAACTCAGAAAAGCCAGAGGCCCTTCCCCTTATTTCCAGCACACCCAAAGGAAATTAAATATGGGAGAGGGGACAAAACAAACCTCCAAGTGAGCTGAATTTACAATAAACTACATCGTACAACTCTCAAACACACAGGCAACCTCTCACTTGTAGCCTGGCCCAACATAAAACTGAACAAAGGAGTTTTAATTTGTAAACCTCTTGTTTGTTTCTGTTAGAACTCCTATCAGCAAGACAGAAGTCTAATTGTGCAAATTTTAAATATCTGTACAAATTAGTTTAAGGCAGTTAGAAGTCTCACAGAATATATATTAATTCTACAAGCTCTTTATTATGTCTGTTTAAAAATTACCTCCTCTGGAAAAGATGTAAATTTTGGTAAGTGTAGGTTAAAGTAGGGCATCTTATTTCATTTTTTGTTCGTATAACTCATGAATAACAAGCTTTTAACTCTTTTTTTTCCTACCAGAGTTTTATTCACAATCACCTGTTACCTTCTAGTTTTGTGATGTTTTTAAAATAGTTAAATCAGTGTTTGAGCCCTAGAATGAAGAGTGTAGACTACTAAGCAAAAATTTATAAACCTTCATCAGATTAAAGCAACTTTTACATCAAATTCAATTTGTATGTGAAAGTTGCTTCTGTTTGCTTTTCAGGGTTAGAGTAGCCAAGTTTTTAAGGATAATTATGTCTCTAAAGTAGCCATATAGCATCACAGAATGGTTTGGGTTGGAAGGGACCTTAAAGATGATTTAGTTTCAGTCCCCCCTGCCATGGGCAGAAACAGCTTCCACTATCCTAGGTTGTTCCAAGCCCAGACCAACCTGGCCTTGGACACTCCCAGGGATGGAGCAGCCACAGCTTCTCTGGGCAAGCTAGGCCAGGGCCTGCCCACCTTCACAGGGAAGAACTTTTCTAATATCTAATCTAAATCTACTCTCTGACAGTTTGAATCCATTCCCCCTTGTCCTGTCACTACATGACGTGTCACTGCATTAACCTTTCCTATTTTATGGATAGTATGTCTTGTCTTGCCAGGTAAATAATCTGGTAATGACATCCTATGGTTCAGGACACATGCTCTGCCTCTCCATTTGCAGAATGTTTACTGGGATTAAGTGCAAGCAGCTTAAATTTAGCAACCACAGCATGTAAATGCATTCCAATCCTTACAGCACCCTTGGCTTTTTTGAAAGGCTACATATAAAAGAACAACCAAACCCTATATGAAATTTCCCTGGCAAGTTTTACAACAACACAGAAATAAAATTGCCTCCTTTGTCGAATTGATTAATGTGAATATTCCATATGGGAATGTGCAAGCTTTTCATCAGCAAGTATGAAAAATAGACTGTAATATGTTAAAAAAAAACTAAACAAAACCACGTTTCAGTCAATGTTGGTTATGTTGGCCTCTTGCAAAGTGGCAAGCAAAGTCGTACTTGTTTTTACACTTACACCCACAGATGTTGCACTGGAAAGGATTTTCAAATCCATGACATCCCATATGAATAGTATAAAGGATATTGTCCGCAAAGTACATGTCACAGTGTGGGCAGTGATGCAGGAGCTGAGGGTCCTGAACTGGGAGGGTTGGAGCTGGAGTACTTGGCTGGCTGTTACTTATACTGGGAGTACTGGTGTGGGCGCTGCGATCGCTGCTGGGACCGGCCACGGGGCTGTAGTTCCTCTGGTTGTGTGGAGGCCGAGGGTCTGGGCTGGTTGGAGATGAATTCTGAGGAATATTTGCTGACACAGCTGAAACCACTGCAGGTGCAGCAGGCTGCTGGATCATGAAAGGCTTTTCATCCTGACAGGAAACAACGTCAGGAGAGGCTGGATTTTGGTTTTCAGGGGGCAAGCTGGACAACTGTCCAGCTAATGTGGAGAGCTGGTTTAAAGGATTATCCACCATGAGGTCCTGTGCATCTCTTGGCAACCCACCGCTCTGAGTCGTTTTTGCCATGCCCTCATATGCCTCAGTCTGGATATTTGGGATTTCGTGGGTGAAGTCATTAAGGTAGTCTGGTTTCTGCACCACCATGGAAGGCGGGCTCAAATTAATTAATGCTCTTCTGCTGTACCCCAAGTTGCTGGTCTTCTTCTGCAAAACCCCCCACATTTTCTTGCTGCTCAGGGAAGACCTCGTACCCTTGATAGGCACCATCTTGTGCTTGCGCCGGCGGTGGTGAGACAAGTTGCTCCTGTCGCTGCAGCGGAAGGAGCACAGTTCACACTTGTAGGGCTTCTCTCCAGTGTGGGAGCGCATGTGGGCCTCCAGGTGACGCTCGTAGGCAGAGGCAAAGGGACACAAATGGCACCTGTGAGGCTTCTCACCTGGAAAAGCAAAGAGATGGTGCTAAAGCACCCCAGAGCGCTTTCTGTGGGACTGGGAGTAGCTGCTAATCAGAGTCACTGCCAGTCTCCAGCTTAGCTGAGTATCCAGTGGAAGAACAGAGAACGTTGGGATGTCTCTGCCTCACCCAAGTGACAACAAGCACAGGAAAAAAGGGTGAGTGGGATTAGCACAATGAATAACCTGCCTTGGAACGGCAGCAGCAATGCCAAGGACTGAATGCACTGATGTTTGTGTGGTGCCCTTAACGGGATCCAAAGTCTCCCTCACCTATGGAGCATGGGGCTACAGGGATGTCTGTACCACCAAAATTAATCATTCCTCACAGTAACCGAGTTTAAACACTGAGGGAGGGTATCCTTCTGGTATCCTCCAAACATCCCTAGGATTAACCATCCTGAACTACTACCTAAATAACCCGTGCACATGTGCATCCACTCAAGAACTGAGCTTTGAAAAAGGATCCTGTGGCTAAAGAGTTATTGAAGAAAACAAAAGCCAGGTTCCCCCTGGAGAGCTGTGTGCTCTCCCAGACATGATGGTCAGGTATTCTCCTTTTGCACAGATAGAACTTTACTCTTCTATTAAAGGAAATTCATAGATAACCACATTAACATTTTTAAAATACTCACAGAAAACTTTCAAACACAATTACAGGCCATTTGTAATGCAATGCTTTGGGACTTTTGGTTTGGCCTTGATAGACTGATCTTCTAGGAGTTATAGATAAAGTCTGCAATGTCAGAAATGCCTAAAGGACTTGATGTCTGTTCAGGTGCTGAAATGAAAGATCATCTTATCCTTCCTATTTAGAATCCCAGGTCAATTGCTAAATCACTGTTGTGCAACTGATTCTCTTGCCACATAGCGTGGCAAACTCAAAAAAATACGAGTGGGTTCCTTCTCTTTTTTTGAGGCATTTTCTACTATTTAAAGTACAGGCAAATACACCTGTTTTTGCTTTCAAAATCCATCCAGAACAACTGTAAAAGCCAGAGGTGTGTGTAAAGATTTGGTACAAACAATAATGTGAGAAGAGTGACAAACTCCCTGCACTCACACACAACTTGCCATTCTGAATGGTCTTATTTCATTCTGGTTACAGAGAGATAAAGATTTGCACCACATTTGCAGGTCTGTAACACAACCCAGCTGCTGAACTCTTCATTATCCTGCTGTCAGACCCAGCATGAACCCAAGCCTGCAGTAGGCTGCACTTAATAATGGTCGCAAGATCATGCCTGGGTCACAATTACTTTGGCAGGTGGCTTGCTCCACTTGATGTTCTCCAGGATGCATTACGTGTTTACTCACACTGCTCTGAAGCTACAAGTCAGCTACCACTTCCCTACTTTAATTTTAATGCTGATTCATCACTCTTGAGCCTTCACAGTACATGCAATCCATCTCCTGGCCCCTTGCCATGCTTCCAAGCAAAACAACACTCAGGTCTTGGATCTCCTTGCCCTTGAGTGAAAAAAGCCAACCAAACAAACCGCCCCTCCCAGGAAAACCAAATTAAAAATGATGATCCTTTTCTTGTTCTGGAGTCCCCTGTCTCTGTACAAAGAAACACAGTGGGGCCATCTGAAGAGCCATTAAGGTCGTGGCAAAGTGGTGTTGCCATCAGGTCATATAGCGATGTATTAAAATTAAGAATGGAAATGTATTGTAACAAGGGAAAGGGAAAACTTATACAAGGAAAAAAAAAGAGCCTGAGATGCTTCTCTATATTCTAAAACTGAACAGGTTGGTGTAGGGAAATGAACTGTCACTGCTGTCAGTCACTGATATTTCATTATCAGACATGTCTCAACCAGAAATTTGACTTTGAAGTGTTCCCTGTGTGAAGGTGTGTCCAAACTGCTGGAACTCTTAGATGGACAGAGGGTGACACCCCTGGATCCCTCTCTCAGTACAACCATGAGAAACAAAACATTAGTCAAGGCCCAAATACACTTTGCCTTGAAAAACCAAATTTGTGTAGCTCATGGAACATTTGCTCCTGACTAATGGGCGTTGGGTCAGAGATTTTTGAGGATTCCAATTCTTGGAATCCTCATACCAGTCCATACCAGATTGAAAACCTGTGAAAACTTCCATTCTTTGCAGAATACAATTTTTTTTTCTTATTACTCTAGTTAACAGCCCTAAAGTCTTCTGTGTCAGTGTAATATACTTGACAGATTTCACAAGCACTTTCCACATGTTCCCTCTCATTTGCCAAAGATTTGGATCTGACTTCAGGAACGGTTTAGGATATTCCAAACTTTACTGAGAGATTTGCTTTTCAGCTTCATACACCCAACAGTGGCAAATGCCCTTAAATGAGCCACAATTGTTATTTTCATTATTGTTACCAATTTGATGGTATGTCCTCATTTTTGAATATTTTAGCAATAAGAAAACTTTATCCTTATTACTGTGCTTTGTACTTCCATGTCTAGAATGTTATGGACAACAGAAATATTTTCATAGCTAAACAACCAAGGAAGAAAAGTCCCTGTAAATCTCCATGTAGCAACATGTACATTTGTCACTTTTATGATCAGCACAGAAAAACAAAAAGTTATTTTTAGGGCCCTTCAATTTACATGGAAGCTTTCATGCTAAGCTTTATCCCCATATAGTTACTTATAATAATAAATGTCATTAGGAGTTTGCACATGGCACACCTTTAAAATAAATAGTCTGTAAAAAACCAACCCAAGGCCCAGTTCTAATTGTTAAGAACTATCAGGGTGCTTGAATTTGGCAACTCCTCACAGAGCAGTGAGTTAACACCCCAAGGCCCCAGAGCAAAGCACAGCAGAACATTCCATACCAGTGTGGATCCTGATGTGCTCTATGAGCCGTGCTGTTCCTTTGCTGGCATAGTTGCAGTATCGACACTTCAACTTCCCATCAAATGTCCTTTCAAAGCCATCCACTAGCATTCCTGAGTTTTCATCCAGGGAAACTTCAACAGAAGGATGGTCCAGGCCATTCTGATCACCTTCTGTCCCAGCTGTGAATAACACAACGCAGATTTTAATTAAGAATCTGTGGGACACTGTCACTCTGTGAGAATACACCAAACACCTTCTGCTTCCCTATGCCCTTGATCTTTAAATATAACTATAAAAACATGCCCTGATTAAAACAAAAGTATATACACATCTTTTGTGATGTGAAAATGACTATCAGAAATGCTTCCATAGAACTGTAGCACTTGCATAATTACATGGGCTGTAAACAGTGCAGTCAACCTCAAAACCAGTCAAATTTATGGCACTGAAATGAGCTCACCTCCCTGGAGAGTCTCCACCTCCTTGTCACCAGTAACTGATCCAGAAATCATATTTACATGGTGAGTCTGCTGTGTAAGGTATTCCTGAAAATCTTTTACAAAGTCCAACGGTTCTGACTTCTTTTCCCCCATATTGGCTCTTTACATTTACAACCTCTTGTGCCTAGAAGGAAAAACGTTTTCAGAACACAAGTGTCATTGAGTTTCAATGCATTTATAAAAACAAGTGTGGGCTTTGGTTTATTTTTTTAAGTGAAGGATTACTTTTATCACATAACACGACTCAATGCGTAGATTGACAACCACAAGAATATTATTTTTAGACTTTTAAACTCATTAAAGTTCACCAAATACAATTTATGAGGAAATTGTTTTCAGCAACAGCAACATAATGACAACAACAAACTGGACAAAATAATCAAAATCAACTTGCCTTTTTTCTAAAAAAATGGATCATACCTGAATTTCACTTCCTTAAGAAGCAAACATGATCCAAAATGTACTCCCAACACACCAGACAAAAAGCACAGAGCACAGGTTCTCCACTTGCCCTGGAAGAAGAGAAAAGAAATGTAAGTCCCTTATTCTTTCCACCTCCTTTGAGAGTTTTAAGAAAAAAAACTTGAAAAAATATTTATGTTTTGAAAGAAAGGCTCTGACACTTTACTGCTCTAAGTTTTATTGATACAATTACACTTCCAGCAAGAACTTTTCAAAGGCTGCATCCCCTCCTTCCTGTATCTCACTGAAGGACACTTCTGCCTCACTGACCATTTGAATAGTTCCTCTGATGAACATCTGGCTCCAAGAAATCCCAGAGCTGGGTCAGTCAGTTACAGCAGCTGTAATGCTGGGAAACCAGCTGAATGTTGGTGAGGAGCAAAGATGGAAAGAAGCCTTAGAAAAAGCACTATTTCATAGTTCTCACAAAATTTTAGTTGTCTATCCTCAATACAACTCTTAATCCATTTCATTCTTTTGAATTGAAATAATAAAAATATTCACCACAAGTCAGTGGTCAGGCTCTTTTGGGGGGGCTGTAAATAACAAACCTTTATAAAGTCTCAATTCACAATGAATTTGGGAAGACAGAACTTGGGATTCAGTTGGAAAGTGGACAATGAGTCTGTCACATTAGTATTCCTGCAGATTATAATCAGAAATAATTTACAACACTACAATTTCAATAAGAATAACCCTTTTTTAATAGCTACTAAACAAAGCATTAGGTGACCTAGAGAAACTGAAGTTCTGAGTTCAAGACCACATTTAAACATCATCTCCTGTATCTGCAAAGCTAATTACAAGTGTTTGATCATTTCTGGCATCCAGATGAGTATGTTCTTTCACATCATCTCCACGGGTGCTCAACCACAAGCATTTATTATCACCATTAAGTTAGACAGCAACACATGTATCAATTTTGCCTACCCTCTTTCAGGTGTCACCAGCCTGGTGTAGGCTTAAGTTAATTTGTGTTCCATTTGTTGGTGTCTCCTGAAAAAAACCAAAGACATCAGGATATGAATTAAAGATAAGGAAGAGAAAAACAGGACAATGTAATGTAGAGTTCTGACCAGGCCAACTTTCCACTAATTATAATAAGAAATAACAATTTAAAACTAAACTATTCTAAACAGTGAACCCCAGAATGGTTTGGGTTGGAAGGGACATTAAAGATGATCCAGTTCCACACCCTGCCATGGGCAGGGACACCTTCCACTAGCCCAGGTTGCTCCAAGCCCCGTCCAACCTGGCCTTGGACACTTCCAGGGATCCAGGGGCAGCCACAGCTTCTCTGCCCAACCTGTGCCAGGGCCTGCCCACCCTCACAGGGAGGAATTCCTTCCCAATATCCCATCTAACTCTGCCCTCCAGCAGTGGGAGGCCATTCCCCCTTGCCCTGTCACTCCAGGCCCTTGTCCAAAGTCCCTCTCCAGCTCTCCTGGAGCCTCTTTAGGCACTGGAAAGGGCAATTAGATCATCCCAAAGCCTTCTCTTCTCCAGGCTGAACAATGCCAATTCTCTCAGCCTTAACTGATTTGACTCACTGCTTTTATTTAATTCTGAAAGAAAATTACACAAAATTTCATAAACAGCTTGAGGGGAAGACATTATTTTAGTGATCAACTGCATAAAACTTCCTCTCTCTATCTAGCTGATTGAACATGAAAACACTCATCCTTTTCTTCACATCAGTGCAGGGAAGTCACTACAATTTAAGCTCCACCCCAAACCTCACATTACATGCTCAAAAGAACTTCTTGTGATTTTTTATGGTATTTTTTACAACTACACAGCCAGTAGCTCTCCTTCTCAGGGGGAATGATGCACATCTGATCCTCGCTATGTCATCAGTAAATGTAATTCTAATTATCAGAAACTGAGCAGCCCAGCTAGTGTTTCACACACAAGGGATGGGCTCATCACACAGGATGTTACTCGAGCTCCACTTACACAACTACACCTCCTCCAGCTTTACACAATGATGAGCAGAGCACAGTGTACTCCTTTTGTACCCAGGCACAGCTGCTGGACTGAACACTGGTCACAGCACTGAGGTGAGCTAAGTTTATTGTCTAAGAAGAATGTGCCAGGATGAAATATTCTGCCTAAATAATTCTGCTAAAGAATTTTCTTACTAGAATAAAACAAGTAATTTCACACACAGTCAGAACTAATCCTGCAGTAATTATAAGAGAATAAAATTAGGACACACGCAATAAGAGAATAAAATGACTAGGAGTGCATGTATGCATCCCACTTTCTTTTAAGGAATTCAGGGGAAAAGAAGGGGGATCTCTCTGCCCTGGAAAAGATGGAACAAATAACTAAAGGGAGGAAGGATCCCAAACTCTATCCAAGCTGTTCTTGCTCCTCCTCAAGGAGTTTTGACCACGGGAAGGGGGAGTGAATCACAGCGTTGGTGGTTGCCAGGCCAGGCCCCATGACTCGTCATCAGCCCCTGAACAGCCCTGGTTGATCCTGCGTCTCCTCCAACCTCCTCCAGCCCACGTGAGGGCAGAAAATCACACGGCCACAGGAAACCTGGGCTCCTCAGGATGAGACATGGAGCTCCTGGAGCAGGTACAATGGAAGGCAATGAAGCAGACTGGGGCCTGGGGCATCTCCCTCATGAGGAAAGGCTGAGGGGGCCAGGGCTGTTCACCCTCAGGAGACACTGAGAGGGGACCTCATCAGTGTGGATAAATATCTAAAGGGAGGGGTCAGAGGATGAACCAACTCTGCTCAGGGGGAGCTCAGCAATGGAACAAGAGGAATGGGTAGGAACTGATGCTCAAGAAGTTCCACCTGAACGTAAGGAAGAACTTCTTCACTGTGCGCAGTGACCGACCACTGGAACAGATTGGCCAGAGAGGGTGTGAGTCTCCCTCACTGGAGATAGTCCAGAGCCCATCTGGGCACACTCCTGTGTCATGTGCTCTGGGATAACCCTGCTGGAGCAGGCAGGTGGGACCAGATGACCCACTGTGTCCTTTATCATAGAACCAAAGAATTACAGAACACGCTGAGTTGGAAAGGACCCACAAGGATCATCCAATCCAACACCTGGCCTTGCACAGGCACCCCAACAATCCCACCCTGTCCCTGAGAACATTGTCCAAACCCTCCTGGAGCTCTGGCAGCCTTGGGGCTGTGCCCACTGCCCTGGGGAGCCTGGTCAGTGCCCAC
>JAWWTY010000158.1:31795630-31823130 GCA_035222235.1 Margarornis squamiger
TGCCCTGACACAGCTCCAGCCATTCCCTGGGTGCTGTCCCTGGTCCCCACAGAGCAGAGAGCAGTGCCTGCCCCTCCCCAGGGAGTTGTCCCTGCAATGAGGTCTCCCCTCAGTCTCCTCTTCTTCAGCTGGATACCCCAAGTGCCCTCAGTGTCCTCACACGCTTCCCCATCTTCATCACCCTCCTTTGGAACTCTCTTTAGATCTTCCTTTCACTGTATCCCCCCAAAGTGCCCCAATGTTGCAGGTGAGGCGGCCCCAGTGCAGAGCAGAGCGGGACAGTCCCCTTCCTGACGTGATGCTGTGTCTGATGCCCCCCAGGACAGGGCTGTCCCTCCTGGCCCCAGGGCACTGCTGATCACCCACCCGCACCCCCAGGGCCCTTCCCCAGCCCCTCATTCCCAGCCTGTACCCAGGGCCAGGGCTGGTCTGTCCCAGGGGCAGAACCCGCCTCTCGCGCTTATTAAACTTCCAATCTGGCCGTTTCCGTGATTCCCGTGATTCCCGTGATCCCTGTGATCCGTGAATTCTGTGATCCGTGAATTCTGTGTCCCCCCGCCCTCAGATTAAGGCAGCGGCGGCAGCAGCAGCCGCGGGGCTGCGGCGCGGCCCTTCCCGAGCGCTATGGCCCCTCAGGGCAGGGTCATGGACAAGGAAAAGGACAAGGAGAAAGACAAGGGCAGGACAGGGCGGAGGGAAGGTTCAGGGCCCGTTCCCGGCCACACTCACCGCCGCCCCGCGCCGCTCCCGCCGCCCGCCGCCGCCGCCATGTTTGTTGTGCCTGCCCCGGCCCGGCCCGGCCCCGCCCACCGCACTCTCGCGAGACTTCGCGCGTGGGGGAGGCGGTGGCTCTGACGTCACGGTGGGCGGTGGCTCTGACGTCACTGGGCGCGGCGCTGACGTCACGGGGCGGGAAGATGGCGGCGGCCGCGACCCGGCTGAGGGGCTGCGCGAAGGTGACGGGGCGGGGTGGGGAAAAGGGGACACAGCGGGCCCTGCAGGGCTGCCGGCGGCACCCGGGACCGGGGCTGCTCCGCCGGGCGGGAGGGGAGCGCGCCGATCCCCTGCCCCCCGCGTTCCTGCACGGGGGGGCCGTGCCGGGCAAGGCCCTGCTGAGGGAGGTGCCTGTGAGCCTGGTGAAGTGGCTTGTGAGGAGGCAGCGCCGCCCCGGCCGCGCCGGGGCTGTGGGGTCTCAGTTATATGTTATATATATTGTATGTTGGGTGAGGTCATATGTTGGGTGAGGTTCTTCCCCCAGAGCGTGGTGGACACTGAACAGGCTCCCCAGGGCACTGGCCCCGAAGCTGGCAGAGTTTAAGGAATATTAAGGAATATTTAAGGACTATTTGTACTGAGGGACAGGGTGGGATTGTTGGCGTGTCAGTGCAGGGCCAGAATGGACTGGATGGTCCTGGTGGGTCCCTCCCAGCTCAGGGTATTCTGTGACTCCCTAAATACACCTGTGGCACTTGGGGTGATCAAAATAAGCAGAAAACCTGAGTTTGTGCCATGCAGACGCTTTGAGTCTGCAGGGTGAGAAGACGTGCTGGCCTGGGACCTTTTCGTGCAACTCGTGGGTGTGTTGTGACACTGGAAAGAAATTGAAATAAAGAAAAGCAACCCCAGAGAGGAGGGCAAGCAGATTTCCCAGGATGGAGCTTCTCTGCTGGGAAATAGGATACAGGGGTGGAATTCATCAAGCCAAGCAGAGGGAGCTTAGGAAAACATATTGATTTGGTCTTTTTCTGGTTTTATCTTAACGCAGCTGCTAGGTACACCAGCATTAAAATCTTGGTTTAGATTGTGAAACAAACAGAAAGAAACTAAGAGAATGGATCTTTAAAGAGCTGGGGGCAGAGGAAAGAATGGAGATAAACAGAAAAATCAATGTTATCAGCAACTCACAAACCAGTTTTCAGGTGCTTGTGTTGAGCAGGACGAGCAGTCTGAATCCTGTAGCAGCACAAATTACTTACAGAGAAAGAGGAGGAAGAAAAGGGCAGGGAAGCAGCATTCAAGGATTTGAGTAACATAGAGGCACTTTATATAACCACCTGAAAGTTCATAATACTGCATGATTTTTAAGAATAAAAAGGTAAACAATGACGTAGTGACTTGATTATTTCTTTTATTTTAAATCTGAATGTTCAACTAAAACACAGTTTCCACACTGGGCTGTCATTACTCTTCTGTACCTGTGGGTTGCTGCCCTGTGTGGGTGTTGCCAGCATTAAGTCCCATCCCTTGGATCCGTCCTACTGGTTCTAAGACTTTTCAAGGTAATCTTGTTAGGAATATTCCTTTTGTCCTGCAGCACCATTTCAGCCCTGCATCAAACAAGGTTTTATCAAACCATGTCTGATAAATGTTTGAACGCTTGTTTTTCCTGCCGTGGTCAGATTCCTTTCCCTGCCACTCTCTGGGCTGGCTGCTGTGGAAGGAACTGCAAGGGAAAGTGGTGAGAAGCAGGGAAAGCCTGAGATGGTTTCTCCGAAGGGGGAGGGAGGGGAAGTGGCTGAAGGGACAGTTCCTGTGAGTGCTCACTCTCCAAACCTGCAGTACTGGCTGAAACTTGCAGTAACTCCGAGGGTGTTATTGGTGTTTTAAAGCTCCCACGTGCCATCTGGGCTTTTGGAAGGTCACATCTGCTGCTATCACCCTGTGCACTTGTGCCTGACCTTGCTGAACTGCTGTTAAGCAAGTTTGTCCAGCTTCTCATGGGAGAGAAATCTGTGTATTTTTTGTGGTCTGCAAGATCTGTGCCTGGTGCTTTGCCTGGAGCAGCATCCTCAGTGTTTGTTTAGTGATGTGGTTGGTAATTCTACATCCCTGTGCCAGGTGCCTTCAAAGGAGTGTAGAGATAATCCCAGAGTGCTGTGAGGCTGTGAGACACTGGAACAGGTTGCCCTAACCCTCAACCCTGGAAGTGTTCAAGGCCAGGCTGGATGGGACTTGAAGCAACCTGGGATAGTGGGAGGTGTCCCTGCCCATGGCAGGAGGTGGAACTGGGTGGGCTTTAAGGTCCTTGCAGCCCTTAACCTATGATTCCACTGCCAGTTGTTGTTTCACCAGTGCTGGTTTATTGCTGACTGAACACACCTACTTGCAGGTTTTCAAAAAATTCTGTGCTAAGAAGGCACCGTGCGCTTTCCCTGAGAGCTTTTGGTGAAATATTCCCAGTGATTCATCTTGTCTATGCCACCATGAAAGAAAACTGCTCTTTCCTTTGTACTTGGAAATGAATTAGTGGGAAGAGTGGGAAGTATGTGTGGTTTGTAGCCCTGTAACTGCACAGGAAACACAGTTAATAGATGTGTGTGTGTATATTTAGGTTTTTTCTTCTCAGACTTTGCTAAGAATAGCCTTTACACAGGTGGATGTTTGCACACCTGGGTGTCAAGTGACCCACCATAGCTGCATGTTCTGCAAATAATCCTTTCCTGCTGCTTCCAGAAGAGGGTTGCCTTGGAATTTATCTCTATTAAAACAATGTTTTCTTTATTTTTGTGAAAACTCCAGTAACTTAATCATTTGAAAGTGTTGCAGCTGTTGCTGATCATCCAAACTTTGTAGTCATGAATCAGCCCCACTAGTCAGTAGCAGTGGTGTTGAATGTGAATGAACATTGAATGGTCACAGCAGTATTGTTTTCTGTATTACCACTTCTTACTTTTTGTTTTTTGTTATGCACAACTGTGCTAAAATCAGAGTTTCTTATCATGGTAGACTTATGCTTTCTGTCTCTAGGACAAAGAGTTCATCAATCTGTTTTACATCAGTTCTTCAGCCAGGGAGATGACAAGTGTTGAAAGCCAACATGAAAGAGAGTGAATTATTAGAAGGATCAAAGGAATTTTTACTTCCTGACCCCAAAGTTTCTGGTGGTTTTTGAGGAATGCTGCTGTCAGTGTACACTGTGAAACTGCCCTGTGCTCTGCGAGCTGAACAGGCGCCTGGTGAGGGCACAGCCAGTCGTTCTGCTGCTGTGGGGCTAAGGCTCAGAACTGCCAAAAATGTGTGTTACAGACTTTATGGCACAGCTGTGTCTCCACTGGGGGGGTCTGTCAGCAGTTGCCTTGGTAAGACATTCCTGTCTCCACACTTTAGACTGGCATAGCAAGAGCGACAGAAATCTGTGGCAAAGATCTGACCTGAAGTCATCAGTCACAGAGTGAGCTGGGTCTGGGGAGCTGTGAGAGCAGAGTCATTGGTTTGTCTTGCCTCTTTTGAAACACAGTCAAACTGTGGTGCTGTTTCCAATCCTGCTTTCCAGGAGTACAGTTTAGCTGCTCTTAGCCCATTACTTTTTGAGCCAGATTATTATGCCAATCTTAAGAAATTATTCTGTGCTTGGAAAGTATATTGGCCTTCAAACCAAACTTACCTTTCTAAAGTCTGTGAGCCACTTGAGAAGTTTCTGGCCACTAAACAGTTTCCAAGGTGCAAGGGACCTGTAATGCCTCTGCCCTCTTGGTTGGATTTTTTCAGTAAGTTCTATTTCACAATCATTTGCTGAATAAAAGCACAGGGTAAAGTTATGTGTTGCTGCCTGTATACAAATCTAAGTGTTTGCATGTTCTGTATTTGTTGCCAACAGCTGAAAAGGAATTTTCCAGGATTCTTGACTCCTTGGAGGTTTTCTCCGTGTGCCTTTAGATCCTCCAAATCGGAACTCAAGCCAAATCTTTCCAGTGATGGAGTTGTCTGTGCTCCACTTCACACATTCACCGAAGAGGAGGCAATGCTGAAGAACATGGGTAGCTATTATCTTGCAGTTAAAATTCAGAAGTCTTTAACTAGAAGGGAAATTTTAGCTTAAAATCTTATTTTCCTCATTTGTTTCTAATTAAATGTTGAGATTGTTGTGGGGGATTGTGCTTTACACCACAGTTCATTTGGGGAGAGTCAGGGAACCCATGCATAACCTGTCAGAAGTGCCACACTACTGTTATGTTGATCCCCAAGCAGACTCTTGGAATACTTACACATTTTCTTTCTTCTCTTCATTGCAGTGACAAAATTTGCTCAGGAACGAGTGGCACCTTTCGTGCAAAAAATGGATGAGAATTCGAAAATGGAAGACTCTGTAGTACAGGGATTGTTTGAACAAGGGGTCTGCACACTTTTATTGGATCTTTTATTCAGAAAGTAACATCATTTTATGAATCTCTAACTGTGCTCTTTTCCAATTTATTTTTTTTCAAGATTGAGGGTTATAATTCAAATGAAGGAAGGAATCATTAAAAATTGCAGTTTTATCAACAGCAAGACAACTTTAATTTCTTTTATTTTTTACTGCATTATCACTCTCAATCTTACACAGTAATATTTTTCCATCTCCCCCCACCACCACATTATTATATACCTTTTACTTCCTAGTCATCCCTCCATTGCCTTTTTTTTTTTTAATTGAATAAGCAGAATTGCACAGAATGCTGTAAATGCCATGACTGATAACTGTTGCTGGGAAAGAATATCAGGAGTCCTCTATGCTTTACCGGGCAACTTTGTTGCAGATATCCTGGTGTTCATTCCTGGATTCAGTGTTAACCTTTCCTGATATCAGACCTAAAGCTGATCTCAAAGCTCTTTTCCAGCCTAAACAAATCTGTGAAGAACTGTTAGTTTGGTAATTGAAGGAAAACAGGTTTGGGGGAAGGATCTGGAAATGCTCACATTCTGTGCCTTTTATTTTAATCTCTTAAGTATCAGCTTGGACTAAAAAGTTGTTGACAGGATCTAACAGATTGATATATTTGCACCTCTGCCATTTCAGCTGATGAGTATTGAGCTTGGGGAAGAATATGGAGGAACTGGAGCTTCATTTTTTTCAATCATATTGGCAGTAGAAGAATTGGCCAAAGTTGATCCAGCTGTGGCTCTCGTATGTGAGCTCCAAAACACATTAACAAATAAATTGTTCACCACATATGGAACAGAAGAACAGAAGAGAACTTACCTGCCAAGAGTGGCTAAAGATACAGTAAGTCAAAGTCTTACTTTACTTAACTATTAAAATTATATTATACTTTAGTAATGTTGGTGGGGTTTTTTTTCAGTGACTAATGTGTGACTGCAGCTCTGGAAAATATGTG
Source organism: Margarornis squamiger (assembly GCA_035222235.1). Taxonomy (NCBI): domain Eukaryota; kingdom Metazoa; phylum Chordata; class Aves; order Passeriformes; family Furnariidae; genus Margarornis; species Margarornis squamiger. The sequence goes on from JAWWTY010000158.1 coordinate 31,801,726, forward strand.
TGAACTTTGAAACACGGGTTAGAGCTGAGTTCTGTGGTGATGTAGATACATCCTGTCATCAGTAGCTGAGAGGTAAAAGTGGAAAGGCACTTACTAGTTTCATTAAAATTTAATTTACTGTGGAAAAGAACTGTAAAGCAGTTGACTTTGAGAGATGTGTAATTACATAGTGTTTCTATTCTTAATCTCCATATCTGAGACTCAGTTACTTTAATGCAGTAGGTTGAAATGTTTGAATTTAAGAGATTTGTGCTTTTGTATAAGCATTTTCATTACCGGATTTGTTATTTGTAAAAAATTAAAATGCTTTTTATCCCTTCCCTTGACAGCTAGGCAGTTTCTGTCTTTCGGAGGCTGGGTCAGGCAGTGATGCTTTTTCTTTGAAGACTCGGGCTGAGAAGAAAGGAGACTACTATGTTATCAATGGCTCAAAGATGTGGATTAGCTTAGCAGAAGATGCAGGAGTTTTCTTTGTGATGGCAAATACGGATCCATCCTTAGTGAGTTGCCAAAGAATAGCTGCATTTCCGTAACAGCTGATGATACGTGAAACTATGGATTTCATACTAATAATCTGATGTTAAAGGTTAATATTCTGTGCACCTTCTCCTAGCTGGCAGCAAACCTTTAAAAATATTTCCCAACAAAAACTGAGGACTTGCTGAGCAATTTAATAAATTCCTCCAACCAAGGAAAATGAAAATGTCAGAGTTGTAACTGCTGTGATGAAGAGCACAGCCTGCACTGGTGTTCTGAGTAACAGAGGGACACACAGTCCAAGTGTTTCCAGCCCTTCTGAGGGAAACTAGATTGGCACAGTTGGTCAGAGCATGGCACTGATAACACCAAGGTTGCTGATCTGATCCCCTTATAGGTCATTCACTTAAGATGTTGGACTTGATGATCCTTGTGGGTCCCTTCCAGCTCAGAATATTCTGTGATTCTGTGACTGAACCGACAAGTTGCTGTTGTTAAAAGACAAAATACAGCTTAAGCTACATGCACTGGAAAAATGAAAAGTATCCTATAGTAAAGTATGTTCAAGTAAAAAATTACCTAGCTGAATATGCAGGTGTCAAGTTTTGTCCCCAGTTTGTATATGTGTAGTAGATTGAGAAAAGTCAACTGCAGACTTTAAAATGTTCTGTGCCAATATGGTAATTGTCAAAAACAAAACTAAATTGTTCAAAACTTTGATTTTTTTAAACTCGTTCCAGTATCTTTGTCTTAAAAGTTTAACTTGAAGATATTTATTTTTTAAATGTCCTCATTTGACATAAAAAGTTTTTTCTTTCATTGTATTGAACAGTTGAACATTATGTTAAACCATAATTAGCACTAGACAGCTTTATTTAGTCATACAGTAATAAATGAGAGATTTTGTCCACTGTTGGGTGATATTAATGTACAAACAGTTCATAATTGCTTTTTAATTCCCCCCAGGGATACAGGGGAATTACGTGCTTCATTGTAGATCGCAACACAGAGGGACTTCACGTGGGGAAGAAGGAGGACAAGCTGGGAATCAGAGCATCTTCTACCTGCCCAGTAACTTTTGACAACGTGAAGGTATTGTAAGTTCAGCTGTTGAAGCATAAGTTGTGTTTAGTTGAAACTTGACCACACATAAGGAAAGAATGTTAACTAAATTCACTATTTTTTCCCCTTAGACATACAGATGGTTTGGCATATTTTAACTTTTTCCTCTCAATTCTTTCCCACAATTCTTGAGTGGGTTTGAATATCTGAAATGTTGAGTCAATTTTTCTCAGTCATCAGTTTATAACCACATGAATCAGGGAATGTTGTAGGCAGATATTCTAGGCATCAAATGTCTGGTTTATGTTTTATGCCTTCACTTATGAGGAACATTAAATAAAACATGTGCACTGATTCATCTGTGAACTCTACAAGCAGTTGCAAAGCAGAACAGACCTGGAGTAATGGAGTGGTTTTATTCTTTAGGTTCCTGAGACCAATATCCTGGGACAGGTTGGACAAGGCTATAAGTATGCCATTGGAATGCTCAATACTGGCAGGATAGGAATTGCTGCACAGGTGGGTAATTTGCTTTATTACTGAATGCAGCCAGTTTGAATTGAAATTTATGAAATATTTAAAGCTATTAAGAATAAGCGATTTAGAAAATGCTTTATTTGAATCTCAGCTGCCACTAGATGTCACTGTTCCTGTAGCTAAGTTACAGTAAAAATGGGAGTAAAAACTGTCAGAGGGAAAATTCTCCTTTGGTGACATAAGCAATAGATTTAGAAAACATTAAATGGCAATTAGCCGGTCTGTGGTCGTTAACTTATTGCTACTGAATTAAGTCAACATTCTTATCTTCCATAATGAAAATTTATTTTCCACAGAAAACTGGCTTTGGAAAATAGAACACACTGAAATGTATCATATTAATGCTTCCAACTGTGATTCTATGGGATTGAGAAATGTGACCTTATGCTAACTGATGTTTTCCCAAAAACTAATTTTTAAAAGTCAACTTATTTTTAAAATAAATATGATTTTCTGCAGCAGAACTGTTCCAGTTCATTGTTGTGTTTGAAAATTGCACTGTATGGCATCTTAGGGACAAATATTTACTGACTTTGAAGTTACTTGAGAATGTTGTAATTTGGATCTCAGATTGCTGCTGATCTTAATGAAAATCAGGTTCAGTCCTATAATAAAATTACTTGTGATAAGTTTTTCTATTTTTCGTTTACTTTTGAAAGTAATCTTTTCTTTGTTCCTACTTTGTTGTGCAATATGTCTATACTGCCAGTCTCCTTTGTCTTTTGCCCTAGTTTGCAGACAGAGCAGAAATAGTCATCCTTGTGAAATTCAGACTTTCCATGTGGCAATATAGTATGCTGATAATTGGGCTAACTTTTCCATCATTTCTAAAGATTACCTGTGATTAAACTTGGTCTGATATGGCATTTAAAAAGGGCTGTGGGCCCCATTGTTCCCAGAGATATAAATAATATAGAGGCTCTGGCAGTAAAATACATGGTCTGGTTTTTACTCTTAATTACTCCAAGTTACCCCTTAATTAAAAGTTAAGGTCAGGTAGTTGCTGTATCTTAGTTACTACTTTCTTGGCACCTTCAAATTAAGAGAAACATACTTGACAAGAACAGCAGCTCTAAAGCCCTGTAGTATTGAGTTTAGTTTTGCAGTAGTGATAGTTTTAAAAGATAATGAAGATCTTAAAAAATGTAATTGTGGCTTTGAAAACAGTTTGAGACAGTTTTAGTGCAAGGCACTAGGTTGATGTACTTGGCTCTCCTATATGAGTTTATACAGGGAATTAACAAATCTGGTGATTAGCAGCAGACTGCAATATTTTCTTCAGTTATTTTCCTGTGTATCGTCTTTTCTTTTTCTAAAAACTTACGTGATTAAGGAGTAGATGTCTGAACCCAGTCAGTCATGTTTTTATCAGCTTAATATGTGGGTCTGTCCAAAAATACCCATGCACTATTGTACATCATTAAAGGTAGTTTAACTAAGCTGCTTGATGTGGCAGCTGACTGCTTTTGTCTTTGTGGAAAGACAAAATTGGTCTAAATTCTTCTACAGTTGTTCTGCAGAGTGGGAAAACACTGGAAGAAATGTTAACTCTGCTTCCACTCCACTAATTTTCTAACTTCTGAAGGAAATTGCTAATTCTGGCAGTCCACTGTCCTCTAGAAAATGAGAAATTATTTTGATTATGAAAATAGCTTTGACTAATCATTCAAATTATTTTTCCTTTAGTAGTGTGGTGTAGATCTATAGATCTTCAGTTTACAGTAATTTTCCCATGTAATTACAAATTTTCCCAGAAACGCTTAATATTTATGCAACCACAGCTGACCCCTAAGTTTTGTTCAAAAATTAGAGGTGGTGTTTTCACAAATATTTGCCTGTGGCAAGAAATGGAATAGCATGGAATAAGCTTGTTCCTCAGACTCATTTTTTTTGTCATAACTCAGTACGGCTAATAACTGTAAAATTCTGGCTTTTGAGGTTCTTTGTGGAAGCTTTGTTTTATTTTATTAACTCTTCTTCTGAATATCAGGCTGCCTGACCAGAAGAAGAACAACTATTATCATCTCCACTGGGTGTATTCAGTTAACCAATTTTTACTGACCATATTCTTTGTTATTTCTTCCAGATGTTAGGACTGGCCCAGGGGTGTTTTGACCATACAGTTCCATATACAAAGGAGAGAGTCCAGTTTGGGAAAAGTGTGTTTGATTTCCAGGTATGTGTTACAGAAAACATGGGAAGTGCTCTCCAAGAAAGTAGTAATTAGTACTGTAGTCAGTAAAATGAAAATAACATACAAATAATGTAAGAATTAAAAACATTGTTGACATGACTCATTTGGCTAGATGACTTATTGGCAGCCTCTGAAAATAATACGTGTGGAACTCTCTTCTCTTCTAATTTTAATATCACAGGCTATTGAATATGTTCCAGTTTTTATACCCTTCCATGAGGTGTAGGGGAAGGCCTTTTTCTGGAGCCACTAGAAATTATAAAAAGATGAGGAAAACTGATTGAATTATTAGATTTCCTGTGTTATACAAAGGCATTTAGTTTTCATTATAATATCTGTATCTTACAACGAAAAAGACTCTTTGTTGCAAAAATGATGTATAGTTTAATAAGGAAGATACATAATTGTAATTACTACAGTAATTTTCTCGTTAAAAGAAACCTACATCTCAGCTGAAGAGAAGGAACATTAGCACTACTCATAATTTATGCAAATTTTAGGAAGCACTCACAGGTACCTAGGAAATGATTGGAACTGCGTCTTTTGAATGGGAAATGGAATTTATAATTGCCAAATCATTTTGGTATTTTGACCTGCATATATATTTCTGTGAATCTGAGGGAACAGTGTTAATGTTCTAATACGATGAAAGATTTCATTGTGTTTTAGACTACTAAATGTTCATTTTCAATCATCATAATGTTTGGGTCTTCTTAAATAAACCCATTCTTCTGTAATACCTACCATTTAGATGTGAGCTCCATCACCTTTTTCCTTCCCCTTGAATCCATTCCTCAGTCATGCCCTCTACACCTTTATGCTGCTCCTAACCCTTGCCTCGTGCCTCTGGGACATGGCAGGAAGGAGGTGTCACCTTCCTACTGCTCCACTTTATTCAAGAGGTACTTCTTTGCAAGTCTTCCTTAGTTAAGCTCATCAAGGGACCAGACTTGTTACTGTATGAATGTTCTCAATAAACAGCTGCAGAGTAAAAGCCCAGCTCTGACCTCCCTGTGTCTGCAGCGCTGAGAAGGATGTTAAGGTCTGGCTAAAATTAGACTCATGGATCCATCCAGTCAGGCAAGAAGTACCCCAGTCCTCCTGAATCCAAGAAAAGGGAAGAAGGAAACAGAAGTGCAGTTTCTGAGAGCACTTCAGTGCCCTAGACATTTTCCTATAGATGTTTTCCCATCCTCAGTGTCAATAGATGCAGAGAAACATGGAATTGCTGTCCACCTGGGTTTTATATTTTTATTTGAGATTGTGGCTGTGTTCCATGGTGAAGGGGATGGTTGTTGCTGGGACCTGCAGTGGAGTTGGAGGTGCTGGCTGTGTGTGACCCGTGTTGTGCTGGTTGCAGGGGATGCAGCACCAGATAGCCCAGGTGGCCACGCAGCTGGAGGCGGCGCGGCTGCTCACCTACAACGCGGCGCGGCTCGCCGAGACCGGGCGGCCCGTCATCAAGGAGGCCAGCATGGCCAAGTACTACGCTGCTGAGGTAACCTGCCCTTCTCTGCTCAGGGCCCTCGTTTCACTGCTCTCTGGTGGTGTCTGCTGCTGCTGCCAAATGGGCGACTTGTAGCTCATCTTTTGCTGTGAAATTTGTACTTTCCTCTTGTGTGCCCCGTCCCTGAAAGTGTCCCAGGACAGGTTGGATGGGGCTCAGAGCAACCTGGTCAGGTGGAAGGTGTCCCTCCCATGGCAGGGGGCTGGAACAAGATGATCTTTAAGGTCTCTTCCAACCCAACCCGTTCTGTAATTCTGTGATTCTCAGTCCATGTACAGAATGTAAAGTAAGTCACCCTCATGCCTCTAAACAAATTTTTTAAAACCAAGCAACGATATTAAAAGAGGGAAGTGAATTAATATTTTCACTTCATCTAGAGAGATCTAATTTTCCTCAGAATTCTCTTTTTGTGGCATGAGAAATGACACTGTGAGAGTTCATTTGTGACTATTTCAGCTCTGCCAGTCACAACTGTGAGTCTTAAAATGCTTTAAAACTGGATCACTTTTTCCTCTTTGCAATTGCTCTCTTGCATACCATAGATTGTTAGTCTTTTCCATAGTGCAGCATAGGGATTACTGCTCTAACATTTAGTGAATTCTTGATGTGCTTTGATTTAGAAAAATGTCTTTTTTATTCTAAGATACCTTTCTGAAGATGAATACAAAAATAACAACCCTTCCTCTTCTCACCTAGTTACTGCTTTATTTGCTGGTTTGTTTTTACTTTGAATAGCTGCAAAGAATAGGTTTTACTACCACTGTCATGAAGTTGCATCCTGTAACTCTGTGACTATTTTCATAGGTTGCAACCCTGACAACTAGTAAATGCATTGAATGGATGGGAGGCGTGGGATTCACAAAAAATTACCCAATAGAAAAGTATTACCGTGACTGCAAGATAGGTGAGTGATCTTAAGTATCTCTTGTAGCATTAGTGGTATTAAAGTTTGAGGATGGAATAGCTGATGTTTTTTCAAGGTATTTTTCCCCTAAGACTGCATGAACGTGGATTCAGAGGCTCAGATACAAGAATGTAAAACTCTAGGTATAAATACCTAAGGCTAATTACAATGTTCAATTACATACCAATAAAATAGACACAAACATTGCGTCCCATTCTATTAAGAAAATTGCAGTTCAAAAAAATTAAAATACCCTCTTGGGCTTTAAGGTCTCTGTATGTGGATTTTTATTTTCAAGACTCCCTTGCTTACTAGGATAGTCTTTGGACCTGATATTTTTAACAATATTACCCTTTGGCTTTTACTGTAATAGTATTTGGAACTGCTTAATTTTTGTTGGCAGTTTAGGAATTGCTTTTCAGCAGAGTGTCTTGTCATTATGTTGTGCCAGCCAGAATAATGCTTTACTTGTTGCAGATAATAAAATACAAACATTTCTATTTTATAATATTATATATAATTTTAATTCTCTGCTAGTACTTGCTCAGTAAAACTTCATCATTGAAAATGTTCTAACTGGACTGTTAGAATGATATTTTGGTCTCTCTTTGTATATTCACTGTGATTTTATAGTCTGATCATTTATTTTCTTCTGATTTCAGGTACAATATATGAAGGAACCTCAAATATCCAGTTGAGCACCATTGCAAAATTATTAGCACAGGAATACTGAAACCATAAGGACTTCTTGGCTGTTAAGGGAAGTGATTTCCCTGAACACTTGTTGTAAATTACCGATTTATTTGTTTTTACAAAAAGCATCAACGACATCATAAATAAGAGTACATCATCACAGATTAAACCACAGGGAAAACCACAAATTCCCCATTTCAGGACAGTGAGTAATTCCTGTGAAATCAGGAATTCCACGTTCAGATCCAAATTGTGGGTTAAACATAGTCCTTTCTGCCTGAGAGACTTCCAAGCTAACACATTGGATTTATATGCAAGCAGTGCATCTCCACTTGGAGATTTCAAAGTGAACACAAAGGAAGCCAATTCCTTGGCATGCCTGGTGGGAAGGGTTCTGTTGAGCCACCTGGGAGAAAGGACTCTGCACGTAGCTGCTGTTTGGATGTGCTGCCCTGCGTTAACATGGGGCCCAGCAGAGGTGTGTGGAGAGAGAGAAGTGGTGGTTTCCTCTCTCCCAGCTGTGGAGCTGCTGTAATTGAAGTAATTTTTATAGCAGCCCTTAGTGTGTTCTTAAGGATATCTTTGTAATTAAGCCCTTCCAGCCCCAATTTGTACTCCTGAAAGGTGGATAATATCCACCACCCTTTCCAGCCTTCTCAGCTGTTAAGGGTTTTAATCCAAGAGGCTATTTATAGTTCTCCTTTCATAAAAGGTTGAGTTGAAATCTTTCTGAAATGGGGTTAAAAAAAGCTCTAGTAGTTCTGCAAAAAGACAGAGGTATAAGCTGGGTAATAGGAGTGCTGTGATAGTACCTCACAGTGGCCTTTCCATGTTCAATGCATGTTACAAACATTAATCCTCAGAGCCTTCCTGGGAGTTAGGGAGGCACAGTTAATTTGCAGCCTGGAAAACTTGCTCTTGAAGTTAGTGGTTCTCCAGCATAATCTTGCTGCTCCTTTTGAAAGACATAAAGGGATGGGGGGGGGTTGAGAAGTATTTGCTTTTCTATTCCTCTCTGTTTACTTTAAAATTAGACATTTTATTTACAGCAGAAACCTCTTCAGTGCTGGAGAGCTAATTAACTAATAATCAAGAGACAGGAAGCTTAATATATGAAAAATCATTCTAATTGCTGTAATTGGCAATCTGTTTCAAGTGTTTTGGGGAGGGAAGGATTGGTTTTCTGGTTTTGGCTGACTTAGAAGCATCTCATTTTTAAAGCTTGCTGCTCACTGATGATTAACTTCGAGTGGAGCTTAGAATGTTACAGGCTGAGACTCCCAAAGGATTTTCTGGCAAAACTAGGGCAAATGACACTTAACAAGTAGGATTTGTAAAACAAGCAGACTGCAGTGCCTTCTACAAAGAAACAAGCAAGGGTGAAAAGCACTGTTAAAATGTTGCCTGACTTTCTGTCAGCTTCAAAGGGAAGTAACTACTTTAGTGAATTAATCCCCTTATATGTACACTTTGCCTGTTGATAGGCAAAGAATTAATGTGGTAGTTATCCTTATGCCAATGAAAAAGCCCCTCCCATGTCAGTTTGATCAACTTTGAGATTTTCAGCAATATCAGAGTAGGAGGGTAGACTAGATGGTTTCTGAACTTTTCTTCTAGCATTATTATTACTGTCATTTTATTTTTTATCATTATTAATGCATTTCAGGTGGTTTACAGGCTTTCTTTCAGCTGAATTGAAACAGCTAGGGAGATTTAGAGTATAATTAAGACTGCAGACACCACAACAATTAGCAACAGTTATTCTCCTCAACATACTCTACCTGTGAGTCTGAAATTACTATAACCACACTCCAAAATGTTTGAGTTAGTGCAGAGTTGTGCTAAGGTGAGGCAGCCCTTGGCTGCTGCTGTTTAACCTGCATTGCTCACATCTGTGTCTGCAGAGATCAGGTTTTGGTTCATAGTTTCCACTGGTTCTCCTGGTTTGAGATTCTGTCTTAGCTTGGCTTCTGCAGTTTTGGGGGAGGCTGGGAAGTGAGTGGCAATACTTCACTGACTTAATACAGTGCCAGAAACAAACCCTTTTTGGAGGAAAGTGCAGAGCTCTTTGAAGGACTGTTAAGGGCTGCATATCAAGGGTTATGTAAAAGGACTGTCTCTTGGATAGAACTGTGTCAGGTGTCCATTTGGAAAAATAATTGGGAAAAAATGAAAGTAACGTGGTTCCTTACAGCCTGAACTTGTTGCCTGAGTCCAGGAAACAACCTGAACATCCTTATCAGCTACTCAACAATTCTTTTCAGAAAAGCAAGGTCAAGCCTTTAACTAATGTTACAGCTGTAAATATTTCACATCTCTGAGTCATGTATGCTGTATTTTGTACACGGTTTTGAAAGAAATGTATGTCTTGTATTTGATATTTCTATACAATATTTATGGGTGAATATGCGCACAAATCAATTATAACCTCTGAGTTTCTTTCATCATTGTTGTAAAAGGACATGTGGAGAGCATTGGCTGTTCTGGTCACTCATTCTGGCAAGAGTCAACTTACAAAATCACAGAATGGTTTGAGTTGGAGGGTCCTTAAATCCCATCCAGTCCCACCCCCTGCCATGGGCAGGGACACCTTCCATTAGACCAGGTTGCTCCCAGCCCCATCCAACCTGGCATTATTTCATCCCTTAACTCTGATTCCATTGCTGCTCTAAACACAGATGTGGATTTAGTAATGAGAAGAGCTGTGCTGTCCTCCACGGGCTGTTCAGAGCTGCCTTTGCTCCCCAGCCCTTGTTTGGTTTGGGACAGGCATTTATGGATGGCCATAAATGGCATTTCTACATTTTGCACTGTGGGCACAGACTGCAGGGCTGGTGTTGGGAATGCTGTGAGGCTTTCTGTGCTAATGACAGGGCTCAGAGCTGCTTTATATACTCAATATATACTTATATTAGAGAATTATCCCTTTTAATGCCCTCAGTCAGCCGAGTTGAGCTAGTCTGTTGTCCTGGAACAGCATCTTCAGTATGAAACATTGCACATGAGCTTCCCTGGTTAGAGGAAAATCCCTGTATGGAGGATGTATTAAAAAGTGCCTGAATTTTATTTTTGTCTTGGTACAATACTAATCTTGTGTATCGGGTTATGGTTCTCTAATAATCTGTCATTTAAAATTTTTACCAGATCTTGCAGTTTTTGGACTGGGAGAGAATGACTGTAGCATCTGTCAGGTTTTTCTAGTTCTGTTCTGGTTTGTGATCAAGGTCTGAGGCAGATTTCTGCAGAAGGGTTTAATCACTACTTGGGAAATACTCAAATACAACATTTTATATCATGTTTTCGATGCTGTTGTTCTTTCTTCCGTATTTTATTTTCCCCGTATAATGATTGTGTTAGAAAAGGCTTATGTGAAATACAGACTAATTGTTCATTGGGAGCCTTTTGCTATGTAAAGACTTTTCTAATTAACATGTTATTGCATTTCCACATGAAAATCTTTTGGTGAGAGACACATTTCAAGCTCTTTCCTACCAAGTCAGGCTTTGAAAGCAGCTGTCTGACTTCCCTGGGCTTGTGCTGGATACACAAAAGCTGAAGAAATGTTTTTCCTCAGCCCCAGAATGTATTCAATGAACCAACATGACAGATCTCCTAAGAGAGCTACGTGTAAGTGGTTACAACTCCCACAAATACTTCATAAATATTTACCTGTTATGTGATCTCTGTGCAAACTGTGGGTGGAGGCACAAATCAGGAGAGAGCTGGGGGACAGATGAATGTGTCCCAGAGAACGTTCACACAGTTTGTCACTGGGTGTTGCACTGAAGTACGGTTGTTGCATGGAATTGTCTTCTCTGGAGTGTCCCAGTGAGGGGACAGGGCTGGAAGTCTCACTCCTCTGGATTCACTCTGGAGTTAGGCAGTGTGGCTGGTTGTACACAGAGGTGAGAGCCCTGAGCCCACACCAGAGACAGCCAGACACCAGTGCAGGGGGAATCCAGGCTGGCAAACGGGATTTACAGCCATTGCTTCAGTTAAAGATGCCAGCTGTAAGGTCAGTTGCTGTAATGAACAAAGTCCAGCTTGGTGGCATTGAGGGAGTTTCTCGTTACCTGACACCAGAGACGTTATTAAGCTGCTTTGAAATTTTGGCATTTATTATCCTCTGAAAAGAATCTGTTCATGTGCAGTAACTGTCTAATACATTGGGTAACTAGAAATAACCACTGTGTTTCCTAATAGCTTGTTTCATAAATTCAAATGTTGGTTCATAGTGGTATATTAATGCTCTAAAGAACATGGAGTGTGCAATGTAACATTTTTTCTGGTGAAATGTTTAAAATTATAAATCAAAAATATGTACAGTCTCAGTAGACAATAATAGCATTTTTATATATTTTGTCTTTCAAGATCATTTGAATTTACATCTGTTGTTTCTGTCTCAGTAGCTGCAGAGCTGCCAGTACTGGAGGACTTAGATAAATAAAGAAATGTCAAGGTGGCTTCACTAAAGATCTTAAAAGGCACCTGACAGAAAACTCAGTCTCTTTAGCCAAGTAATCAGGACTTTCACATCTGAATTTATTTGATATACAGTGAGGACTTATAAACATGCAGAAAAATGTGTCCATGGAGCATTTTACAGGGATCTGCTCCACCTGTGAGATGACTTTCTCTCCCGGTGTAGCAGAAACAAAGGGAAGAGCAGAGCTGGAATATCGTGGGCTCATGTGGGGTTTTTCTCTTCGGGTCCCCTGGGTTTGATGGATGCTGTTTTGGGAAGTTTCCATTTTGGAGCTTGCAGAAGGACTCTGTTCATAGGACTCCAGGAGCTCTGATACAGATACAGAGCTCTGACCCTCTTCTGCTTGAGGGGCTCTTCCCTGCCTCCTCTTGGGAAGCCAAGGCTGAAGCACTGACCCACCTGTCCAAGGAACAGGATCATTTTCTGATCATCCTGCTCATCTCATTAAGTTTGACTTGGATATTTTTGGCCTGAATTGTTTTCCAGGACATGCTGCAGGATTTTCCTATTCACTAATTTGCATCCTGCAGATGCAAATTAAATGCAAATTTTTCAATATAACCAGAGCAGTTTTAATTTGAGACTGTGTTGCTGAGTTTTTCTGCCTTAGTCTAGATGGTGCCCAAAGTCAAGATAATTACAAGTTAGAAAGACATTCACTTCTCTGGACGTTTTTTGGTTTTCTGTAGAAGGAATTTGTTAAACTGACATAAAAATAATTGAGGAATAATTCAAAAATTAAAAGTTAAGGTTCTGGAAATGTAGTTAGATCGTGAAAAGCTCCATAGAACATGGAGGTGTCAAAGAGAGAGTTGAAACAAAGCAAACTTGTTTCAGTGCCAAAGCTGGTGCTGTTTGTTTTAGGAAGGAAACCATCAGGCATTCTGTTCCTGAAGGGGAGGATGTTTGCACACCAAATCCAGCGTTTGCTCCAACTTTTCCCATAAGAATTGAGGCAAAGCACTTTTTTCAGCTTAGGTACTTTGAGAACTTCTGAAAATGTTTTGTGACTCCCCGTGATGCACTAGAAGATGGTTAATGTGATGTGAAGGTTAAGTGATACAAAGCCTCTATTTATGTCCACAGCCTTGTTCTCCTCATGTTCCGTGAAAAATTCCTTGTGTTCCACTGTGTAGTTTTTGCCAAACACAAACTGTTCTGCTCCCTTCTTAAATTCCTTATTATCTAAGTCTTCTCAGTGTCTGTCCAACCGAGCTTTAAAAGGAAAACCATTTTCCCAGTTTAATTGCAGCAGTGCCTGCATTTGATTGATAGGCCAGGCTGTTTTGATTGTTGCTTGAATAATAAAAGCTGGATTCAGCAGGATATTTGTCATAAACTATATTTGACTGCCATGCAGGATTCACAGTTTCCAAGGACCAGGGGAAGGTGCAGCAATAGATCTTCCATTTAGTGCTGGAAGTATTTTAGCTCTACTGTACTTTGACTCCAGTGATCCAATTTGCAGAGATAAACAATTCTCTGGAGGTAATATAGCTTGTCATTATTTAATAATTATTCAAAATGTGCCTTGTTACCCTTGTGTAAGAATCTGGGCTGCAGGAGGGTTGTGGTTGTGCTCTGATTCTTCAGGGGGCTGACACAGCACCGGGTTAAAGCACCCGATGGTCTGGTGTCTCAGACTGTTGTAATTTCATAGCCAACCTTCTCTATCCTGCTGCTTCTATTTAGAAGTGTCCAAAAATCTTTTTTTTTTCCTTTTTTTTTTTTTTTCTTTAACTGCAAAAGCCTTCTGGCACTAAATTACATCTATTTCTTGACTGAAACATATCTGCTCTATGCTAACCTCATTACCCAGGAATGATTTCTAGAAGAGGAAGTGAAGAATAATTAAATCATTCCTAACTGAAGGAAATGCTTCGCAGAACTATGCAAATTCCAATTTGGCCAAGATGCTGTGGTTTCATGTTCTATTTCTGGGAAGGGCAGAGGGAGAAACAGTTATTTTGGGAGTTATGGATAGCAGGTTCTGGCTTCAGTTTTCTCTCTTACCTTGAGCTGAGAGCGTGCAGGGACATCCCTGTTCAGGAGGGAGCACAGCTCCTGCCACCCCCCTGGTACCTGTCCTACTGTAAGAGCTTGTAAATTAAACCTGCCCCCTCTTAACTGCACGTGTCCTCTTGCTGAGACCCCTAAAATGGGGGATTTTCCTGCAAAATTAGGGCTCAGCCCTCACCTAAGCAGTGACTTCTCTGCAGTGCTGGGCTGCCCTGGCACAGGGCAAAGATAGCAGGGCACTGCTCCCCCCACTTCTCAGCCTGTGACACAGTGCCTGGAATAAAAACAGCATTGCATTTTGGAGGTAAAAAATGAGATTGCTGTGAGTGCACTCAGGAGTGCCTGGAGAAACCCCTGGGCTGGGCACAGCCCTCACAGAGTTCCACACCTTACATCTTTAGGTTTTCCCATTTTTCCATCTGCAATTTCCACTTTTGCAAGGCTTAAGGAAAAAAGAGAGTTAAAAAAAAAAAAAAAAAAGAAAACCCAAACCACAACTAGCTCTTTTTACTTGGAAATGTTTGCGAATACATTAGTGATGTGTAATTGAATTATTAATTGGGAACAGTGTAATTAGAGTGCTGGAAGAGCGGTTTTGCCATGATCCACAACTTCGGTCTTTCAAGGAATCCGACTGCTGAAATGAGTTATGCACTCAAGAAATATACTTAGAATTAACAACATATGTCCTACTTTTCCAGCTTTTCCTTTAAAAGTTACATATTGCAATAATGAAGTGTAAAGAGCAAACTTCAGTAGTTTGCAAAAGGTACCAGCCTTGTGCCTTTTCTAAACTGGTTGATTTATGTGCTGTTTGCTGTTTTTGAGAACACAAAACAATTAATTTATGTGTGAAAAGAACAGTGAATTAATCCTAGAGAGCCCTGGAGCCTTTAAAGACCTGAATCATATGTTGGGCTCGTTTAAAACTTGCATAAGAAATTAATGTAGAATAAAGCCCTTTAATTTGAAAAGTGCATCTATAGTAGGTGTCCCTAGGATATCTTCTGGATCATTATTCAGAAAGGTTAAGGAGGACTTTATTTTTTCCTTTCTTTCTTTCTTTTTTCTTTTTTTTTTTTATATTCAGTATGTATTTTCCAGTTTGCAGCTCAACGTGGTGCATTTCAACTTATAAAGAGACAGAGATTTTAAAAAGAAACGGGGAGCTTTTTATTCACCTCCACTTAATTTCCTTGCTGCCTTGCCAGTCCCAGCTTAATGAATGTAATTGCTACCTTTGATGAAAATACTATTATCAAGATCACACATTACATTGGAAAACAGTTTTTCTTTAAACACAGCTACTGCAGTCTCTAATTATGCATGTAACAAGTGGCTCCTGAACAAAAGAGCATGTTGTCTACAATTGCTAGGAATTGGAGCAAGGCAAATTTGAACAAAGAACAGATTAGATTTGCTCCATGCTCCACAAAGCCCATTCCCCTGATTAATTTCCTGCAAAAACTAAAACAATTCTCTCTTAAAAGAAACTAACCCTCATCCCCAGAATGATCCATATGCCATTTGTGTCAATCTATATGATGATAATGGCTACAGATTTAAATTATTAACTATTAGGGGTAGTAAAATAGGAAGGCTCTTTTATAAACTTACCTTTTCATATGTAAATAAGCAGTACAAGGACTTAAGGAACAAAAAAACTGACTTTTCTGTGGAAACCAGGAGCAAGAAAGCACCCAGTAACTGCAAGTCTGAATTGTGCATGTGTAATCCAATTATTTTGTCAGTCTAGCCTGTGCCCAGGCAGTGCAGCAGGAGAGTCAGCTCTCCTAAAGTCGTGTTGGGTTTCCAAGGAGGACACATTTGAGGGCTGATTTTTGTGTGCGCACCTTTAGGAGAGTCCTTCTGGAAAGGATTTGATTCAATTCTTAGAACTTAATGATTTTGTCAACAGGATTTAATGAGTCCAAATCAGAATTGGGAATACATTTTGCCATTATTCCATGGAAAAGCTGGTGACATTCTGAATTAGTCCTTGGCCTCTAATAAAATCCTGTATGGAAAATTGTTTTTTGTATTGCTAATCCAAGGAATTAGTCACAGCAGTTTAGAACATACTGTTATTTTTCACTCCTGTTTGTATTGATCCAGGACCCTTGGCTGTGGCCCATTGTACAAGATGAATAGAAACCACATCATCTGGGTAAATGCAAAGAAACGAGTTCTGCTTCAAAGTGCTTACAAGCTGGGGTAGGAGGGGTGTGGACTAGTATAAAACACTGTCTAGATTATTTTTTATGGAAAATTGATGAGGAAAACCAGGAAAGAATCATCCCTAGCCCTGCATCTTCTTATTTGCTTTGGTGAAAACACTTTGTTCCCGACTGTCACATTGGTCACATAAGAGCTGGTCCTGCAGGGTGGTGTCCCTGCCAGGAGGAATCCAAAGCTCCTTGGTGTGTAATCCATGCTGAGGCCTCAGTTCAGCTTCTCTGGGCTTCAACTCTTTGGAGGGAGGTGTTTTGGAGTGTCCTCTCAAGGCCACAGACATTGGGTTGTGTGAACTCTTCCAGTGGCCAAAGCCTTCGGTGCAGTCCCTGAGTGGTGCAGGGCTGGAACTGCTGAGCTCTGCTCTCAGTCAGCCTCCAGCAAATCACAAGGAGCTCCTCTCCATGAAGGAAAGATAATAACAGGGATGTTGTGCTTGGTGCCAGCAGTGGAAGAAGTGAGATGGCAGAGTCATGTGTAGCAGTCTATTTTGCACAGCATCTTCCAGTGTCTCTGTATTCCCCTAAAGGCAATGCTGAGATCAGGGGGACAATCCTGTCCCTGTTACACCTGGCACTAATCCCTTCTCGGTCCCTAAAGGTGCACAGTTTGTGGATTATCAGTTAACACAAAATCTTTAAAATGTACCCTGCAGATAAGGAAGAAGGAACCCTCATAATTCTCCATGGGGACAGAATTAATCAAGATGTAATTATGACACCAAATGAAATTACTTAGAACGTCATAAAATCCTTGCTCATCTCAGCATCAATGTCTTTAAGAAATGGAATAAAAGAAAATGTAAGTCCTTTCTGTGGAAATTAAAATAATTTCTGCTTCCAGACACTTTTTCTTGAGTGTTTCAGATCCCGTGGATCTTCTGCTGATGGGACACTATGGAGCCTGCACTGGTGGGAAACTGAGAACAGCCCCGTGATTTTAAGGCTTCTGACTGCAAATATCAGTGACAAAAAGCAACAGGCCTACAATCACCACCTGGGGAAGCTGGAGAACAAAACCAATATATTCTCAAAATCCAGAATTACTTGCGGTTTAGTTCCCTGTCTCCTCTCAAACAAATTGAAAGTAATCTCCTGAGTTTGGGGAAACACATCGGTGTACTTTCCTGAAGAAGTGTTAGGCTGTGAGTTTTATTCCTTTTAGAAACTAATCTGTTGTTGCCTGCCGTGGGTGTTCAACTTTTGTTTTAGTGGAGCATTTACTGCAGCACGCTGTAAAAAAAGCTGGCTGGGGAGATGTGGCACTGGGACAGCAGGAACATCTATCCCACCATCCCACCATCCCTGCTTGGGTCTCGCATCAGCCAAATCCAGAAGTTCAGCACAATTACATATGTACCCCCCACATCCATAACCATTCTTCCAGGTCTGATGTGGCACCTAATAATGCATTTTTTTTAGCATAGCCATTGTCTGGAATCAGCATTAATTCACAAACACCCTCAGAGCCCCCAGGGTGGTGGCTGTGTGGGGGTGCAGGAGAGATTTCTCTGGGGGTAAGAAGCACCTGATTGCTATGGAGGAGCTCAGCACTGCTTATTTTTATGGGCAGATCAACCAGAAATTGGAAACTCAAGACCCCAGGCCTGCACATCGTGCTACAATGAATGGAAAGGAACCAGCCCCACTCCCTGGGCACCCTCTTGTTCCTGGACAGAGTCCTTGGGCAGAGGGGAACGTTGTTCCTTCCCTTTGTATGGGCACAGGGGATGTCTGTGGCGATCACAAACTGGGATCTAACCATTATCCAGGCAGTGGTGGGGCATGGTGGGACACTTGGGATGTCCCACTGAGGGAGAGGGATTTCAGTTCGTGGATCATACCAGCTCAGTGTCCTCCCCTTCTCCATCCAGTTCCTAAATAACCCAGAGGAGGGGGCAGATCTTGCGTCTGCATTTAAATAATCCCGGTGCAAATAATCCCTTTGCTTTTAAGCAATCCCAGTGGAAATGCAGAAGGGAAAGAGCAGCCAGTGCAAGAGGCTGCAGAGGCACAGAGAGCATTTTGGTGTGCTGGACTGATGGGGCTGAGCACGGGCCAGCTCGGAGCACCTCAGCCTTTACACACACCACTCGTTTGTCTCACGCTCCTCTCTATCCAGATGTATGATCCAGAAAGAAGGAAAAAGTAGTTGAGGTTTAAACTCTTATCACTAAAGTGAGTCTCCCTCTACATTAAAAAACTATCCAGACATTGTAACAGGAATGGGTTCAGTTCTTATGTCATAAATTTGTGTGTGTAGAAAAAAGACTTATTGGCGAATTTAGCAGTATTTTTCGTTGAACTGGCAGTTGCTAACCATTACACCAGTATTTATTTGATTCTTAAAGAGCACAAAAGCATGGACTACAAATAAAGAAGATGGAGTAATAGCTTTTGACTGGACCACTAGCTTTAAACTTGAAATGAAGTGTCCAGTTTTGAGTTACTGTGTCCAAATGCCATTTGTACAGTTTGAAAAGTGGGGGCATTTTTCCAGCTTGTCACTGTTAGCTGTAGTTCATTCCAGTGAATGATATCACTGAAGGAGCAGTTGTTCTGCTATAAGTACTTCACTCATGACTGGAATGTATTAAATGTATTAATCTGTGCCTGAGAGTGTAATTTAGGGAAGCCCTACATTTGACACATTCTTGTACATCCTTATTTTATTGCCTTATCCTGCAGGTAACAATGTCTCAAAAGCAAAGAGACTGGATGAAGTTAAAATTACATGTCACCAAATATTATATGCACTTTTTGCCGCTCATTTCGCTGTCAGAATTACGGATTTCCAACAACATTAGTTTAAATATGTTTATGACTTGATTTACACCTCTGATGTCAAAATAAAAGGCCAGGCAGGAATCCAAGGCTTCTAATGAGCTGGGAGGCGAGATGAAGCCATGAGGGGAATGTCCCCAGCCTCACAGCTACATCTTTCATGACAAAACCCTGTCGCAAGCGGCACCTGGGCCAACCAAAGATAAAGCGCGAGGGTTGAGTCATCCTGGAGAGTATTTGTCAAACCTGCTTTAAGCCAGCGGAATAAAAATGTATTTTTGCAGCAGGGTTAGACTTTATGTCAACTAAGTGAACCTGTAAAGCATTTATAGCCACCTCGTGACTATTGCCAGCCATAAATTTGAAATGCTCTTAATCCATAGGTGTGTAATTTTGAGGCACTCGAGACGCTCTCACCACCTTCTATTTGCAGTGTAATTATCTTCCCTATTGCTGTGGGCAATTAAGGAAGGACATGATTAGTGGTAACAAAAAGCATTTTCTGAACTGTGTTACACACCTGTGAAGAGAAACACAGGGCTTGCTGCCCAAACCAGGTGTGGCTGCTGCAGGTACCTCTGGAAACGATTGTAATGTTATGGCTATCAGCCCTCAATTTGGGGAAATTAAAGCATTTTAAGCAGTTGGGTTCAAAGTACAGTGCTTAGTGACTCTGTGCTGAAAACTAACCAAATGCTCATCCCTTCACAGAGAGCATTTAGTGGGCACTGCCTCCCTTATTTATGCTCAAGCACAACAAGGAAAAGCTTCCAGGATTTCCCTGGAAGAGCTGAACCCCTCGGTGCCAACACCACGCTCCGAGCCAGCAATGTTTCCTCCAAACACAGCGGGCTGCTTGTCTTGCATTGACACCCGTGCCTTGCCTTGTATGCATTTCAAACGAAACATCCCGAGCTGCCCACAGCTTTTCCTAGGGAAAAGCCTTCTCTCCCGAGCGAGGCAATTCATAAACGTAGGGAAGTGCCCCTGCTCCACCTGCAGGCATCGTTAGCTGGCAGTGATGGGGATGATAGAGGAGATGGGACCAGTGGCTGAACTCCGACCTTATCGATCCAGCCACCCCCGCCCAGCTGAGTTGCTGCAGCCCAGTCAGCTGAAAAGGAATTTAAAGGGCAGGCGTCCCCCCTGCTCGGCCCTCCTGTCATTAATAACGTTTTCATCCATGACAGTGATAAACACGCGGTACTTGAGGGGAGTTTATTAAGGTCAGTCTATAAATAAAAATTAAAATTTAAAAAAATGGGTTTACACAGATGAACAGATGGATGAATAAAGTGATTGGTAAAACAATAAATATGAAAATAGACAGATGGATGAAGTATCTGGCAGTGATTCTCTAAAAGCCCAATGCCTCAAATGCTGGCAATGTTATACCAGACCCTTCTCTCCACTCTGATAAAAAACAGATTTAATGAAGCTGCTGCAGAACTTATAGGTTTCGGGGATCTATGGCCTGACTAATATTTTGTCATTTAATGCCTATTCTCCAGACTGATAAAAAGGATTGCAGCCATTTCTCTATGTCAGGTATATAACTGAGTGCTACTAAAATTTAAATGTCTCATCTGTCCTTGGATCTAAATACAGATGGCCTTAAACCTCCAAGTTTTTCTTAATGCAAGATGGTATACAATACCCTGCCTGACTTCTTTTATCATTCTCAAAGAGACAGAGATTTGTATCTTGACGGAATTCAGGCTACAAGGAAGCAAATATTCTTCTTCCCTTCCAAATTCTGAATATCATTCAGAGAAATAAAGCCAAAAAGCCTGATAACATTTCAGCCCCCATCAGATGAGGAATGCTGTCGGGTCTTTATGCTTTATAAAATGATGCAGCTCTACTCATTTCAAAAATTCCTCTAGAAGCGTTTAATGCCTGGCTATCACTCAAGTTAAATGATACATTTTATCCTTAGTTTAGCCTTGTTTAAAAGTGATGAGGAACTGGCAAGGGAGAAAAGTTAATTGCAATTTCATGTGATTTTTGTGTTTGTTTCTGTGCTGGCTCTGTGGGCGGCTGAGATTGAGCAGGAGGAGGCACCATTTAGGGAAACTTGTACAATCATTGAGGGTAAACACTTGACTCGGATTCAAGACCACGGGCTTTGCATTTGCAACATCTAAAAGAACCTGAATTGTTGCCTCTGATTAAATATTTGAAACCCGCTGCTTAGATCATTGTGATTATTGATCCGTGGTTAGGCCCTGGGTCCTCGGTGGCCCTGCAGGATCAGCTCACGCTCAGCAGAGTCACCTGCAGCATCCTTGGCTGCAAATGAAGATTTTGAGTGCAGAGTGTGAACGTCGGCTCAGGACTCATCCAGCCTGAGCTGGCCATCAATTTCCATTGGAAGCAGCTGCCTGAGTGAAATGGATGGGGAGAGAAGGTGCAGGAGCCACGAGACTCTGCATGATTTGGTCCTCAGGAAGCAATTCAGCCTGGTAATGAAGAGGTGATGGGGCACAAAACCACTGTTAGTTAAATGCA
>JAWWTY010000158.1:31828130-31840572 GCA_035222235.1 Margarornis squamiger
CGAGGAGAAAATAGAGTGATGCTCCTGCCACTGTGAAATTAAGTGCAGAGGATCCCTTGGCTTGCCAAAGGTTTCCCACCAGCACGCCCTGGCACAGCCCGGTTTATCTCCCTCGGGAGAAAGCGTGAACTCCCCAGTGCTCTTGGCTAATGAACACCCTGAGTTTTACCTGGGAAACATGAAAAATTAGAAAGGAAGGTCAGAGATTAGGTAAAAGAGTTGAGTTAAGGCAGTGTGAAACCACAGGCAGTAGGGAAAGATTTATTTTGCTGGATTTATATCAGCTCTTTAGGCCAGATTCCAGGTCTTGCAGCTACAATTCACGGTGGCAAACACTGCAGCTGGGCTCTTCATTTGAGCCGGCACGGGAGCTTTATCACCCTTGTCCAGTCGGATGCTGCTCCTCATTTGCCAGTCAAGCCAACAGTGATTAAATGGCATTTCCCAGCCTGCAGGTTGGAGCGTTATTAGCTCTTATCCCTAATTGCTGTCATTTTGAAAGTGTTCTGAACAGATGGCTCTGAGAGAGTAAGAGTGAAAAGAGAGGCTTTCATACCTGTGACCAACAAAAAGTAACGCTTGCTGGGCTTCCAGCTTGAGCTTGTGGCGTTAAATATGGGGAAAATAGGCCAAATCCCACTCTGGCTCCCTTTGGGAAGGGGAACCAGGGAGACCGGGGGCATCAAGGACACTGGGACTGCTCTGGGGTGGGATGAGTTCCCACTCACTAATGTCTGTCTGCTCTTCCAGAGTGACCCATCCTGAATTCCTCTGCCCTGTGTGGAGGGATCATGACATCAGGGGCTCATTGGGGAAACGGGCACTTTCCCTGGGCCTGACCTGGGACTGGGACACCACAAGGAGCTCTGGGGAGTCAGTGGGGCTCCTTGGTGAGGTGTGTGACTCAATGGACTCCCCATCCCTCCTGCCTGCCTGACTGCATCCCATCACCAACACATAAGCACCAGCACTGCATAGGAAGGGTTTGATCCACCCCAGTGTGCTCCAGGTGAGCAATTGTTACTTGTATTAAATCACTGCTTTTAAAACAATCAAGCTCATTCCTAGATTATGTGCTACTGGGTCTGGGTGCATAAACCCTTTGCACAAAAATTTCTCATATTTTGCTAACTGCTTAAAAGTAAAACTGCAACAGAAAGAAATTGTCCCCGTGACTCATATTTTTCATCATTTCATCATTAAATAGTGATGGATATAAACCTATAAAGTACCTAAACTGAACCTTTTAACAATCCATGAGCAATACTATCATTTCTTTAATAGAACTCGCTGACCGTGCCTTTCTCAGATGCCATTTGTCATTTTCAGCGTGCAATAATCAATAGCTTGGCTTTGAAATAAATAATATAACAGTCACAATATATTATCTTTCAGGCTGGCCTTATACTAACCATAAAACAAGACTTGGAAAGATGAAAACTTTAGGTAAATGCCAAAAATGAAATACCTGAGAGTAGGAGCTAAATGAACAAGAAGCTTTACATCATTTCCCTTCCAAATTCATTTGTACTTCCCTTCCTTTTAGGAAACTGTATCTACTGGCAAAACAAAAAGAATTTGGAATCATCTGATTTCAGGTTTGGGACAAATTCCAATTCCCTGGATTCTCTTGCTCTGGGGCTGGTGCCACATTGCTCTCCCAGCACTGGGTCAGCAAGACATGTGAGCGGCAGCATCAGCCTGCTGTGACTCCCCACAGCAATGAAACACATGCTAAGTTTCAAACACAGGATTGTTACATGGCACGGCCAGATGTCCCTGAGATGCCACCTGGGGAAATCCCTGTGCCATGCAGCCTGCTGGCACAGCACGTGGGGCTACATCTCACGGATGTTTTGGAGGGAATCTATTGGGAAACCTAGACATGCCAGTAGACACCAAGATAAATGCTGTGAACCTCCTCTATCACCTTAAAAATCCATCCATATGGAGCTCTGTAAGACGGGGTACACGTAGGATGCAAGAGCAAGTTTAGCTCTGCATTTCCTGCTTTGGCCCAGTCTTGCTCAAATCCCACATATTTATTTTCCTTGGCTGAATTGGATTCATGGCCAAAGAGCCTTCTAGAACTCCTGCTCATCCTGGGCTGGTGGTTGATCACTTCTACCCAAAAGCAAGCCTGCAGTCTTAATGAGAGAGGGGAAGAAGCCAGACCTTTCTCAGGTTCAGGAGAACAGTCCTGAGAGCAGGAGATGCTCTAAGAAAGAGAAAGCACAGAACAGAGTTTGCATCAGAGTCTCGCTCCTTGGGGCTGGATATTTTCTGAATAAGGAGAGAGGCAAGGGCTCCTGCCTGGAAAACTGGCTTTTAAGTGGTGTTTCAGGACTCCCTGCTGAGCTTCTGGAAGGTTTGCTGAGTCTGACAGAGCCAGGGAAAAGGGGCAGGCTTTGTGTAAATAAATTCTGGCGGTTCAGCTCTGAGGCAATGTTTTCTCAGCCATCAGTGTAACAGCTTTGGCTGTTCTTTACAGCTGAAAGAGTCCTTTTTGGAAGTTCTCCCAAGGCACAGTAATGCCCCATGGTAGTGTTATGCCCAGCCCTGAAGGAAGGTGCTTGCTGACCATCCCAATAGATCATCCTTTGTCATGCCTGGGTGCTGTTTAATTGGTAAGATTTAGATACAAGCAGCAGAAGTTCCTGTCCTCGGGTCTGAGCAGCCCTTGTCACTCTTATGGTTTGAAATAATGGTAACAATTAAAACCTCACAAGCTCCCTGCTAAACCTCTTCCATCCCCTGCCACGGGTGGAATCGATACAGCCCCAGCACACACCATCCACGTGAGACACTTTGTCTTTACCACCTTTTGGAAGTCACTTAATCACCCTTCCTCACCTGCCCCACCTCGACTGCCAGCTCTGCAGGGCAGGAATATCCGGAGTAGCAGTGGTTCAGTGCTTCAAACTGAGGTCCTTGGCTCCACTCCCCAGCAGCTCTTGTAAACACGAATAATTAATTTTACATTGTCTTTCTAAGAACAGGAAAGAGGGAGTTTGAAGGAAGTGGTTTAATTTAATTTTCTCTTTTACTTTTGAGCAGAATTGAAGGCTACAATTAGAGTGACCAACGGGGAGAGGACAGACAAGAAGGAAACTGTAAGACCTCCGAGGAAAGATAACTGGAGTCAGTAGAGTATTTATTATGAGTAACATCAGCATGTGAATCTAAAAATAGTGTCTCTGATGCTGTGTGTATACGACTGATATTAAAAATGACTGATTTAAAAGAAAGTGCTTTACCTCTGTTGCCAAGCAGGAAGGTAGGTCTCTAGTATTCTCAGACTTAAATGCTGCCAGTATTTCACGTTAGGATAGTCATAAAGTTAAAGGTTAATAGGCTGTACAAATGACAGAGTTTAAAGGGAAAAATGAAGATGGGAAGATTTCTAGCACTTAGGGAACATTTTAAAATTGAAGCTCCTCTGCCTAATTTAATTTTTCCTATATTCTTTCTCATGCTGTTGATCATTATTGAAAATATTTCTATTTGCATAAGCGATTTCTCCTTCGATGCCCACCTCCGTTTGCTTTTTGGATCATCATTTCTTCCCACAGAATTTGATGAGTCACGTTCCTGCTGCCTGCCCTAAGAGTCTGCTGCTGTGGGAAGGGTGAAATTAAAGCCACAGCCTCAGAGGGAGGAGGGACACCTGGAGCATGAGGAAGGCTCTTATTTAATTGCAAGTCATTAGGACTGGCATGTTGAGGGGAAAGGCAAACTCCTGTGTTGCTGGAAATGGGATTTGGTTGTGGTGCTTCAGAGAGGGGCAGAAGTGTGTTGCTGTGTCAGCCTCGCTGCCACAGATGGTGTGCACTGTGTTCTCTAAGGCTGGAGCTGGAGATTAGGGGCTAGTGGTGAGATAAATGCTTTACACAGAGCCTGCCAGTTGTTACATCTGCTTTTTCACTGAGGAAGAAAAATTCTCCCTTGGTTCCCGTGTTGGCCTTCCAGAGCAACTGGGAAAGGTTGTGCTTTGAGCATTGCTTCTTGTGGCACTTCTGGGGCTGAAACTGCAGCAAAGCATGGGTCTCTGGAATGTGCTGTTTCTTGGGTAGCCCAACTGCTCTTCCCTCTGTCTGATCAGCTCCTGCCGAGCATAGGAAGATTTAGGGTGGAGGAATCTACTCGAGGTGGTTCTTTTTCATCTTGCCCCACTACACTCATCACAAGAATGAGCTACAATAAGTTGTTGGCAATGAGTGAAAGTGCTTTCCAGCCAACCCTTATTCTTACTGTTTCTTCACTCAGGTAGACACCTGACGGTCCACTCCAGGTACCTCTGAGGTCTGGGCATGCAGAGGCTCTCCCTCTGCAATGTCTGGGAGGCAAATAAAAAATCTGTGCACTGCCTGGCTTTGACACCTGGTGCCACAGAGGCCTCCACCAATACCCCTGGCTGCAGCTATTCTTCCTCTGTGTTCTTCAGCTGGTTTCTACTTTTCTGCAAATTGTCCCTGAAAACCTGCTGGAGAGAGCTGGAATAAGTATGGCTGCTAAGCAAAGCCTCCTCCACTCTGGAGCTGAAATGAAACAGAGAAAGGGCCATGCCTTGGTGTTCCCTCTAGTATGAATTTTACACCTTTGCCCCAGGACCAGACATTTGTATCTGCACAGAAAGTTCCTGAAGTTGTAGGAGACAGTCCATGGAGAGCTCTTTGAAAACCAGGGCATCAAGCTTCACATTCCTTGTGCACAGATCAAGGGAAAACCCAAGGAGTCCCTATGGCAAATGCCTTAAAGGTTATTTTTGCTCTTGTTATCCTGCAGAAGTGACTCAAGGCTGCAGTGGAGCCATTTCATTCTATGAAAAAAATATGCATAGCACATTTTCACAAATGGTTAGGACATTTCCAGGAATATTGAAGGGTGAGACTGCATTTTCTTCCTTCTTTCTTCTCCTGATTTTCCACATTCCAGTCCTCAGTCTCTGCTGTGCTAATATATCTTCCTAACACTATAAATTAATTTAGCAGAACATGGTAGCATTGAAACTCTTGTTTAAAAGATGTGCAAGGGCTGTATTTCTTTGGCAGAGATCATGAGTAAAATCTTTTTAAGATTTCGTTTTAAACATGAAAGCAGAGGTAAACCCACCATAACCCACCAGGTAAACCCACTATAACCTGCCTGCTTGGTTCCTTCCTGCAGGGACAAAAATACTTAGTAAAATTAAAGGACTGAAAGGAGTAAAATGAAACAGTTTTCTCAAGAGTCTCTTTTAGAACTGCTTGAATGAAAAACTCTTGCAAGATCTCCAGTAATTAATTTGCAGTGTTTTCCCTGTCTGAAATTGTCAATCACGTACTGCCTTTAGGATTGGTTGAGCTCCTCTTTTCTTGCTCAGGACCTCTATTTCTGTGACTAGCTTTTTGTATCCAAATGAGACCATGAATGCAAGAGGTATTTTTTTTTTATGCTGAGCCTTTGTCCCTGAGACAGCTTTTCCTTGGAGACCCCCACACCACTGGGTTACTTGGTTGGTGGAGCCTTTATCCCTCTGCCTCAGCAGGTACTTGCATAAGCAGGTCTGTGGAGTCCATGGAATTGCTTGTGTGAAGAAATGCTCACCTAAAAGCAAAGGGTGCTTTCTATTTGGTCCTTTGTAATTTCTGGTCCTTCATACATTTTTACAGACAGGTGGAATGGTTATAATGTTCCAAAATAAAAGAGAGTTTTCTTCTGAAAAAGGGGCCCTGGCTAAAAGTTGTGTGTGGAAAATGCTGCCTGTAGCCTTTTATTAGCTTCATTCACTCTAATATATCTGCCTTGTACGCCAAGAAAAGTATAAACAAATGGCAGGGTATTGGTTTTTCAATAACAGGGTTTAAACCAAGGGTATAAAAAGCATATCCTATTGGACACTATTTATGAAACAATTAATATTGTCAATGTCTTTTCCATCTCCTCCGAGTTACAGATACTGCATAAACTTTGATATATATCTCTGAGAAGTACAAAAAATACCAGCTGGAGAATAAACAGGGCAATGTGCCAACAGTATTGGAAAGGGAAACGATTTCCATGACCTCTTATAAAATGCTTTGATATTAAACTAACCTGAGATGTGATTCCCTTGAATTTGCCTGCATAGGCTCAGGGCACCGTAGGCAAAGGGGTTTGGGTTTAGTTTGTAATCTCGGGGTTTAGATGCACTTGATTATTTGGTTGTTACAACAGCAGTAAACCTCTAATTCTATTTTCCCTTGAGATTACAGAGATCGACTCCACTCTTTCTCACGCACCCCACGAGCACAGAGGGGCTCCGGCCCTTCAGCCTGGTCGGGGCAGTGTCACCCCTGGACCTCGGGAGCACAGGGGAGGCAGGATGGGACCCTCGGCCCCCAAAGCTGCGGGCAGACACCCCGCAGCCCGCCCGCCCCGCCGCTCCCGGCGCTGCCCGTGGTGCTGAAGCGGGGTCGGACGAGCGGGGAAGCAAACGGCGCTGTCCCCTATTCATACTAGATCAGTAATTATTAACATTCCTATAATAATATTAGAAATTACCCTCCACAAATTCAGGGGGAAATCGGTTCCAAGGAAATAGGAAAAACCTGTCGGTGAGCAATATCACGCACAGCTCAAGTTTCCCAGCTGGAGATCATCGTGGCAGCTTTGCATCCCTGTTTGAATAACCTCCCTGGCCCTTGCTGGTCACCTGAAGATATCAGAGCTGCTTATCAATAACCCTCAGCGTGTGACGCTGCTGCGGAGCATTCCAATCAATATATTATCATTTCAGAGCTTGATTATGAAGGTGAAGGGCATTTTCAAGGACGTCTGGAAATTCTGATCAGTGTTCTGCAATCTCTGCTCAGCCCCAGTGCTTTACAAGACTAAAATCAGAATCTCTAACTGAAGAGGCAGCAGCGCCTTGTCCCCTCACTGCGAGCAGCCTTTGCTGCCAAAAAACAAGCAAATAAACAAAAAGCAGAGGTGTCATTCACACGTTTGCCCTCGAGTCTTTTAACATTTCCTCTATTCCTCACTCCAGTGCAGCTCTCAAGCACAGCAATACATAACAAACTTCTCGTGGCAGCATGACGTGTACTGTATATGATTTTCCTGACTGGAATATTTGAAGCAAGAGTGATCTAAAGAAATGGAAATATATTCGAAGTGTTTTGGTGGGGGAGTTCTCTGTGTGTGTGGTGGGTTTTGTTTGTTTTTTTGGTTAGTGGGGATTTTTTTTCATGGGAGTATTACACAAGTAGCTTAGATCTCATATTCTGGGAATGACAAGACATGGCTGGAATACACATAAAGTTGCCAAGGAGAAACAGCTAATGCTTGTTTACTCTGTTAAAAGAATTATTTTGACACTTCACTTGCTCTGTAGATACCATCAGTATTTAAATGTGTTGCATTCCATGCATATGCCCCGCTGAAATTGTTCTGCTTTCTGTCATACATAATATTTTATTATTATTTGCATATCTGCCACTGTAAAGACTGTACATAATCCCCCTTCACTGCTTTTTGGGGCTTTTGGGTTTTTTCTGATATTATCCATGAATTCCTAGTGGCAAGCCAAGAATCTACTAATTTAAAATAAGGTGAAAAAGCCACCTTTGGCTGTGCTTTGTTAGTGTTTCATTGTTGCTTCTCGTGTCTCTGTATGAGCAGGAGTTTCATGCCAACACTCTGGACTGCAGGGATGAACTGGTCAGATCCCTGTTGTTTAATGCCAAAGGGAATTTCTTGTGCAGGAAACAGGGATGTAACTACAATGACTGAATGTCAGAAGTTTTGCCCAACACACGTTTAATCCTTCTAGTGCTCTCCACCAGCATTGCTTTCATCAAGTTTATTACTGGTATATATTGCTGCTGTTTCACTAAGATATATGAAAAATATTTCCTACATAATGCTTGCCCTTCTAATAGAGCTCTAATTTTCCAACCATGTTAAAAAAAAAAATAAAAAAAAAATGCAGCAACGTAAAACCAAAACCAAACACAAACAAACAAAACCAGCAAACAAAAGCATAAATGTAAATATGTGACTGAAAGAAGGGTGATTTGGAAATTGCCTTTGGAAGAAAGAATTTTTACCCCAGTGCAGTCATTTATTGGCCTCTGAAGCTTTGTTTTCACAACGTGGATTTGAGCACTTACATTGACATACAGAGAAATAAACAACTTTGTTTTCTAGGATAAAGTTTTCCCATGAATTTACAGAAGTGTTATGTAAAAAGAAGTCCCGAATATATTCTTTTCTCTGTTCTGTTTTGCAGAGCTGGCAGAACGGAGTCTGTGTACCATGGGAGCAATGTGAGTACCTGAGCTGTCTGCTGATCTGAAGACAACATGTCCTGAGGATGCCACAGCCAAAAGAGGTAGAAAGAGGCTCCTGTGGTGTGTGCATCACTTTGGCTTTTTGGGAATCCTGAAACACTGAGCTTCCCCGGGGAGAATCCTTCCCTGAAGACTGGCAGGCAAGACACAGTCATTAATAAGTGCAAAGCACACTGAAGTGGTGACAAAGAAGCTCTTGTGGAAGCACCAAATGACCAAATCATTCATTTATTTTGCAAAACCACAAGCTATTTTGGGGATCTGCTGACTCAGAACAAGTTGGCTCAGACTGTCATGCCAGTTACAGCAAATGTTTTGAGGGAAATTCGGGTGATCTCATGATCTTTCCATTAAATTCAAAACACAGCTCATGTTCAATATATATGTTCAGCGTAACTGTTGTGCAATTGCCAGGGATCTGTGATACAAGCAGGAGAGTCTTTATAAGCAGCTGATTTTTGAGTCAATGGGCTGTAACATTTTTGAAATCAATGATTATTTAAGAACTCCTAAAACTGCACATTATCCAGCTGCCCTGCACACAAACATTGGATCTACTCTGCTGTCTGTTGGCTCTCTGCAAATGGACAGTTTGGATTTGAGATCTGAAGGCTGAGTGTGGGTTATAACACACTTTTTGTAGCCAGACCACTAAAATATTCACCATACAGCTTTGCAGCAATTTTCTTTTTCAGTAAGAGCTGGAAATACTCAGCATTTTTCAGGTATGGTTCTAGAATATTTTGTGGATTTTAATAAATAAGCAATTTATGGCCACAAATAGATCTGTTTGTTTCAGATTTCACCAGTCCTGATGTCTACACATCAGGATTTCTTTGTTTATTATTTGTTTTGATTTTGGGGTGGGGGCTTTTTTCACGTGGTACCTCAGAGTTTACAACTTGGTGTGTAAGCACCCATCTTCAGATATAGAAGCTGCAAAGCCACCACCTGTCCATTGTTCTCTGAGTATTTCTGTCCTGACATATTTTGGGACAGGTAAGATGAGCTCCAGTAAAGCTTGTCTTTGGATGAGATGTTAAAGAGCAGCACATGCTTTTCCTTCATAACCTCCAATGATACTTTTCTCAAAGGATTCCCTCCAGTGTATTTAGCTGACTTCTGTTCTGTCAGTTCGCTTGGGGAAGTGATAAATTGTGCACACATGACTAATATCCAGTTGATTAAACCTTCCAGAAATCAGTGGGCAAGTCAAAATGACAAAAACATATGCTGTATGAGTTTGTGATGACATCAGAGCATCATATCACATTATATAGAGCATGTGTGTAGTGCTGTATGAGATAAAGACTGTACTTAGGTCACATCATCTGCCCATCAGATCTGTCCTTGTGGATTTCTTCCAAATTACACAGCATTTGCAACACCACTTGGTTCACAAAAACATCACAACCTAGAAATTTTTCCCCTTTCTGGTAAAAAATTATATTTCTGTGAGTCAGACGCAGGACTGTGATGAGACTCAGAAATAAAAGCCTCATAAACTGAACAACCTGCTTTTCTGAAGTGCTATAAGCTTCTAATATTTGTCAGGAAAGACTCTCAGCTTGCCAGGAAGCCACTGGAAAACAGAGATTAACAAAGCCTTCCATTTAAAGGTACAAAAATGCCATTGTAAGGCATAATAAGGGAGCAACTTTAACTGTTCCAAAATACCTCTCAACCCCCACACATCACATACACCCTGATACACTCAGCCTGGTGAAACCTGAGACAGCCTACAAAGCAAAATTCGCTTGTAGTTTTTCTAGTCTTGAATAAAACATCCTTATCAAATACATCCTGCAAGAGGCATTCCTTTTGATGGGAAAGCAGCATCCCTCTTCTGGGCAACCTCTGTTTGTTTCCAATCATGCATTTCAGAAGAAGCAATTGAAAGAGTGTACAGAGAAATGGCATGATTCTGAATAACTCAGTTTTGAGGAAGGCCTTGATAATATGAAAAGATTTGCAGTAGGAAGGGGAGTGCCATCGACAAACCCTACAGCAGTTAATCTCTGGCATTCACAAAACTGTGTTTATCTGCCTGGGCGGCATAACAGCAGCTCTAAAATCTGGTGGGGGAAGAATTCATTTCAATTGCCTGGGAAAAGAGTGTTTCTGTGTGGGACAAGCTGCTAACTCTGTTCTCATCCCTTCTTTCTTCTCTTTCTGAACACCTAAAGCCTGATGCAAGGAGGTGCTTCAGCACTTCCCTGTGGAAGAATGTTGAAAGTTAGCCGTGAAATCAAGCAGCGTCTTGGTGAATTATTGCTTCCCTACAATGGCTGTAAGGACAAATGCTGCAAACATCCTTGGGAGAGCTCAGGGCTGGTTTAGGGGGAGACTGGCAGGCCAGTGCCTTCTGCAAAGACACAGCAGGCTGTGTGGGAGAAGGTCTAAAAACCTTCTGTGAGAGCATCAGCAGGTGCAAATCTCACTGTTCCTGCCCTGTAGGTCCTGCCTTTAGCCCCCCCTCTACGTGCTCCCACTTGGACTGACAAAGGAGCAAAGGAAACCAGGCATTGCCTTTTCCTCGGGCTGGAAAAGAGGAAACTGAACCCGAAGTGGCAGATGTTTGTCACCCGTGGTTGCAGTGGGGTCACTCAGGGATGGCAGCTCTGAAGAGAGCACAGGAATCTGGGTAAATCCAGCCCGCAGTGGGCAATTCCTGCCAGGCAAACAGGGCTGTGAGCACTCTGCGAGCAGGGAACATCAGCAGGCTGCAAGGCACAGCTTTTTGGAGCACCACAGACCCACACCACACAGGTTCAGGCTTCAGCCCAGCAAGAGTGTAGCTCTTTAGAAAAATAATGAAAAAGAAGAGGCAGTGCTGAGACAGGACAAATAAGGAGATAAATCACTTTGCAATACAATACAGCCCAAACCCGAAAATAAACAATTACTTTAAATCATATCAAGGACCTATCACAAACATCACATTTATACAATTGATCCATGTGTAAATTAGCCAATTAATTCTGAATTGGAACGCTAATGAAATAATAATTATCTGTTTACAATGGAATGGTAGGAGTGCAGGTCTGGAAACAGAAATAAAGAAAGACTGCAGCAAAATCCACTCAGCTCCATCACCAGTGGGCATGAGGGGAATGGTCAATATCAGTCTTGAACATCCAGATATTGCTGGGGAAGGGGAATAAATAAAATACATAAATATGTGAGAAATCTGTGGACCTTAAATGGTGGAGATGTAGAAATGCTCTTTTAAAACACTGAAGGGGTTTTTTTGTTTGGTTGTTTTGGTTTTTTTTATAATAAAGAACTGCAAAGTAGGAATTTCTTTTAACATTTCCAGAGGCTGGTTTGATTTTTCATCCTTGCTTGACTTTCTACCATGAGTTGTTTTCCCTGAGGGACTCCGAAGGGATTAGGACTTCATAATTACCAAAGCAGTGGAAAGGATGGATGGAAAAAGGTGGAAGTTTCAGTGCAAAATTATTTTGGTGACTCATATCTAAATAAAATCTTCACTGAGGTGGGGAAATGCTCTGGGATCTTTTATAAGAACTTTGCGACCCTGGTTTTTCATGTAACAACTGTGAACAGGTAACACGGAGCTTTAGTCCAGGAGCCTGAGAAAGGTTGTTATGGGCTGTTTTCTGTATAGTAACTATTCTCTCTGTCTCTCTCTCTGTCTCTGTCTCTCTCTCTCTCTCTCTCTCTCTCTGTGTGTCTTTTTTGTTTTGTTGTGATTTGGTTTGTTTTGATTTTTGTTTTCCCCCTATATAACTCCCCTACCCCGGACTTGAGGAGTGTTCCCAGAGAAACAGGATTTCTTTGAAAAATTCCTGATGATCTTTTGCCTGGTTAATAAGTTGCTAATAAGAACAGAATATTTCTGTAAGCTAAAAATCACTGAGACCCCATCGCCAAGAGGTGTCAAAGGTACATGAAGTACCAGATCTATTGCAGCCAAAAATGTTATATGACTGGCCATATATCAATTTTTCCTCTATTTGTAACCGCAAGTGTTCACGGAGAAGCAGAATTCCTGGGGGTACCTTGAAGCATTAACACTGAGTTTTCCTTCTTGCTTCCCTTCCCTTCCCTTCCCTTCCCTTCCCTTCCCTTCCCTTCCCTTCCCTTCCCTTCCCTTCCCTTCCCTT
>JAWWTY010000158.1:31842197-31847197 GCA_035222235.1 Margarornis squamiger
CGCCGCCGCGCTCCCACGCCGCCCCGCCGCGCCTGTCCCCCGCGCCGCCGGGACCCGCCACCTGCGCGCCGGGCTGCGGGGCCAGCGGCGGCCAGGAGCCGCCCGGGCACCGGAGGATGCCGGAGACCGGGCAGGAGCCACCCAGCGCCCCGCCGCCTCCCCCCAAGGAGTCCTTCTACATCAAGAACCTGCTCAACGGCGGGCCCCCCAAGGCGCCCCCCAAGCAGCCGCGGGCGCTGTTCGCCCCCTCGGGCAAGGCGGCGGTGGACGGTGCCGGCTTCGCCCTCTCGCAGGTGGGCGACCTCGCCTTCCCCCGCTTCGAGATCCCGGCGCCTCGCTTCGCCCTGAGCGCCCATTGCCTGGAGCGCGCCCAGACCTGGTGGTACCCCTACGCCCTGACGCCGGCCGGAGCCCACCTGCCCCGCACGGAAGGTACCGCTCCCCGCAGCCTCCTTCCCTCTCTCCTTCCCCGGCGGGGCGGCCGCGGTGGGCACCGGGGGCGGTGGGGGGCAAAGCTGTCGGCGGGGCGACGCGGGGGTCCGGCAGGCTCGTCCCTTTTGCCCCGACGGGACGCGCCGGGGGCCGGGTGGTGGAGGTGTCTCTCTTTTGTGTCCCTCATCCCTCCCTCTTCATCCCCCTCTTCGTCCTTCCCATCCAGCCGCAGAGAAATCCCTGCTGAGGGACTCGTCCCCCGCCTCGGGCACCGACCGGGACTCCCCGGAGCCGCTGCTGAAGGCGGAGGGGGAGCAGAAGGAGCTGGACTCCAAGAGCCCCGACGAGATCGTCCTGGAGGAGAGCGACTCGGAGGAGGCGAAGAAGGAGGGAGGCGCGGAGGACTGGAAGAAGCGGGAGGAGAGCCCGGAGAAGAAGCCGTGCCGCAAGAAGAAGACGCGCACGGTGTTCAGCCGCAGCCAGGTCTTCCAGCTGGAGTCCACCTTCGACATGAAGCGCTACCTGAGCAGCTCGGAGCGGGCCGGCCTGGCCGCCTCCCTCCACCTGACAGAGACCCAGGTGAAGATTTGGTTCCAGAACCGCCGCAACAAGTGGAAGCGGCAGCTGGCGGCCGAGCTGGAGGCGGCCAACCTCAGCCACGCCGCCGCGCAGCGCATCGTCCGCGTCCCCATCCTCTACCACGAGAACTCGGGCGCGGAGGGGGGCGCGGGGGGCGGCGGAGCCCCCGGCACCCAGCCCCTGCTCACCTTCCCTCACCCCGTCTACTATTCCCACCCCGTGGTCACCTCCGTGCCGCTCCTGCGGCCCGTCTGAGCCCGAGGGGCGCGGAGAGGCGCGCAAGTCACCCGCCCGCTTGTAAGTACTCCAGCCCCTCTCGTGCGATTCACCCGGCCGGCGTCTGCGGAGCGGGGATTTTGGGGGAAGAGGTGCGGGAGTGGCGGGGGGGACGACCCCTCGGCGGGTGGTGTTAGGAGGAAAGTCACAAAAATCTAGGAAAAAAATAAAATAATAAAGGGGGGGAGGGAAAGGAAAGTGAGGAAAATGAAAGCGGGAACTTGTAGAGAACCCTGGAGCTGTCACACCTTTTGTAAACGTGGATGAAAACCGCGATGGTCTCTGTGGCTTTAGTTTTATTTTTGTAAAAAAAAATAAAATAAAAAAATAAAAAAAAATAAGGGGGGGAAGAAAGGATGATAATAATAATAATAATAAAAAAGAATGATCCCAGGCCACTCCTCGAGATTTGCCAAACGGTAACGGGAAGCTGAATTTCTGTTCCTTTCGGACCTCTCCTTCTGCCTCCAAATGATTGTTCAGGCTTCTGATCCTGTCGTGACTCAAACTTCATCGACCACGACTTTTCATTTAAGCAGACCTTTGCCTCTTTGCTTGCCCACCTTTTGTACGTTTCTGTTTCTGTCACGGGACTTTTACGAACATGAAATAGAGCCTCAAAGTGAACGGTTAAATACACCCGCACGCTTTGAGTGACCCTTATTTATTATCGTTTACTTAGACATTTTTAATTCTTGTTTATAATTCTTGTTTTCCTAGTTGTCGGGTTGTTTCGGGTTTTTTTTCCTTGTAAAGTTATTTCGGTATTTTGGGGAGAAAAAAAAATCTGTACCCTTTTGCTTTCTTTTGTAATACTAATTATTATTATTATTAATAATATTATTGTACTTTTGAACTGTGCAATATTGTACGACGATTCTTGAAGCACTGCTTTTATTTGAATGGTGAGGAAAGGGTTTTTAGCATTGTAAAACTGCGTTTGTTCATGTTGTATAAAATAAAAGAGAATTAAAAGCGAAGGAAAGTGAGAAGAGAGGAGCAGGGCATGGGAATCATCATCAGCCCAGCTTATGCGAATAAATAAGGGAGATTTGGTGAGCTGGGCGCTTTAAGTGAAGGACAATCAACTTTAAGGTAATTTTAATTTATTTGATATGATGTACAGTTTTCTTCTAAAGTCCATTGAGTATGTGGATTTTAATAGGCAGAAATCAAGTGAGGAGTGGACACCTCTAGTCTCTCTCTGTCTCAGTGTCT
This sequence comes from Margarornis squamiger, assembly GCA_035222235.1. Taxonomy (NCBI): domain Eukaryota; kingdom Metazoa; phylum Chordata; class Aves; order Passeriformes; family Furnariidae; genus Margarornis; species Margarornis squamiger. The sequence continues at coordinate 31,844,703 of JAWWTY010000158.1, forward strand.
ACTCACCTGTTGTCTGACGACTGTTTGCTGTCTTCCCAAGGGTTTAGGTTGGTTGGTTCCTTTTCTTTATTTTGTTTCAAATTTTGTTTTCCTCTTCCTCTCTGCCCTCTCTCTTTCTGTTAGGGATCAATCCTATTTTTAAAACAGCCTATATTGTTATAAACTTAATGTTGTGGTGGAAAAAAAAAAAATCAATAAAACCCGTTCCTTATCATTTTTTAAGTGTGGTTTTGGATGAGAAAAATATATATATCTATATAAGCAACAACTGAAAAAATAACAATAAAAAGAAATAAACAAAAGAATAACCCAAGGGTTGTCTGGGAACGCTGTCGCCCTGCTCGGAGTGCCGGGCCATGGAGCCGCACCTGCAGGGAATCCTTGGAGCGGCTGTGTCCGGAGGCCCCTCCGACGGGAAGCGGATCGGGGATCGGGGGGACCTTTCCCACCCCCGGTGCTGCCGGGGTCAGGGCGGCTCGGTAGCCCCAAGCGAGGGGTCGCAGACACCCAGGGAGCCCCCCAGAACGGGGGCGGGCCTGGGGGGGGTCCCTTCCCGCGGGAGGGCCGGCTCTCCGACCCGGGGGCTTCCCCTGAACTTCTGGCCGCCCCTTCCTCTGCGCCCCCCCGATACTTGCCTTCCCTTGTCCCCCCTCCTGCGGGGACTGCCGCAGGGTGTCCAACCCCCCCGGGCTGCGCCCTCTGCCCACTGCCGGAGCCGTCACGCGTGTTAATACCCCCGGCAGGGTTATTTGAAGATAGGATCGCTCTCCGCTTCCCGCAGATTGGCCCGAATCGACGTGTTGATAGCGCCGAGGGCAGGATTTGGGGCCAAAGAAATCAAAATAAAACTCAGCGTTGCGAGAAGATAATCCCGCGTTTTCTTTTCGTTTGGGATAAAAACCCTGGCAATGGGTCGTAAATGAAAAATAAACAGAGTTTCGGAGTCAAAATACGGTGCTGGCTGTGTCGCCTACAAACAGAGCGATGCCTTTGCTGTTTGCAGTACCAACTTTGGGACAAGTCGCTTGCAGGCCATTAAAAATATTGTTGTCATAGTAAATAGGTCTTTCCATTTTACAGCGCGGCAGCACGATGTTATCAAACGGCAAGGGAAAAAAGCTCATTTATTTCTGGTCAGTGCCCAGGAAACGATTCCGGACCCTCCCGGCCCTTCCGCAGCCGAGGAAGGAGCCGCTGGACACCAGCGCAGCCGCGGCCCCGCAGCGCGACCTTTGCGCGGGTGCGGGCAGCGGGCATCGGCCCCTCCCGCCCGTTCCGGGGCTCTCAGGGGCATTTCCCAAGGGAATGATGATCTGGGTGGGGTTGGTGGGGCTCGGTAGGGTTTTTTCTTTTTTTTAATTAAGGAAAAAAAAAAGGAAAGAAAGAAAAAAAAAAAAGAAGGGAAAAAACCTAACCAGCTTTTCTGCTTCCCACTGCCCTTGCACACCGCGGCGTCGATAGAAGACAGATGCTGTGAAATCGTGCAGTGAAGTTGGGCGAAGGGCTGAGGGCCCGTGAGCCCGGTTCGCTGCCCCCCGAGCCGCCCCTCTCCCGCATCGGGGCTTTTTCCCCACACCCCGGCCGGGAGCGATCCCTCGGAGCGGGATGCTCCTTTCTGTTCGCATCCGCAGCAAGCCGAGCCTGGCGCTCAGGCTTTTCTCAAGCTTTCAGAAAGAGTTCCCAAACTCCAGCCTATCTCTCGACGCTCCAGCTAAACGGGAAACGAGCGGTTTGATGTCTCTCTTGGAGGGAGATGCCCACCGAGCGAGAGCTCCGCCAGCCCCGGCTCTTCCCTCTGCGCTGCGGGAGCGGGACAGGAGGGGGACAGGCTGCCAGGGGAACCCACCCTCCTCCCGCACCTTTGGCCCTGCCTAAAGTTTGTGGAGATCCCGCATCACTCTGGGATGAAGTGAAAGCAATCGCGTAGAGTGGTGGGAATAAAAATTATCTTTACAGAAATACAAACTGTTTGGAGGGAGGAGGGTGCGATTCAAAGAAAGTTGCTTCGTTGCTCTCGGCTGTTGGCAACTCCGCGGCCACTTCTGTTTACTGCTACAACTCCGCTCGGCAAATCTCTGCCTTTGTTTGCAATTTGAGAGATAACACGGTTCTTCTCGGCCACTGTTTTGAGCTTGGCTGAACAGAACTAGCTCTCCTGTTTGTGGTCGAAACACACATGTATTTCTTTTATTTGGTAGTAAATAGAGGTTTGCTGTGTATAGCAAACAGCGGGGGGAAAGATATAAACTTCCCAGCCACCAGATTTGGGGATTCAGAAGAGTTTTGCCTCCCGGAGGGCTGAAGTAGGGACCGAGGGGCGCGGAGAGTGTTCGGCCCCTCCAGCAGCCGCACGCTCCGGGCCAGCCACGTTGGGAGGTTGGTATTTTTTTATCCTAATTATTATTGATAATTTTTTAATATTTTTAACCGAATATTTTCAAATTTTCCGGTCCAGGTCGGTGGGAAACATTTGATTCTGCTGTCAGTGCAGAACG
>JAWWTY010000158.1:31849697-31893303 GCA_035222235.1 Margarornis squamiger
CGGCAGCTGGGGGCCAGTGGTGCCGCTGCGGTGCCAGGTCGGGGGGCTGCCGGAGGAACGAGGTTGCTCCCCCAGCGCCTTCCCTCATTGCTCCGGGCCCGTCCCCGCGAAGGAGCCGAGGGCTGGCAGCCCCCAGGGGGTTCCAGCCGGGCAGGTCCCCCCCAGGCTCCCCGCCAGGTCGGGCAGGTCCCCTCGACGGCTCTTGCCCGGAGTCCCCTCGCCCCGCTCCCCGCCCGCAGGAGGGGTGCCGGGTCTGGGTGCGGGGCCAGCCGGGGCGGCAGAGCGGGATGAAGGACGATTTCTTAAATTGTATTTCAGTGCGGGGTCTTTCCGGGTTAATGAGCTGACATCATGATTAAAGCTGACCATTTGTAATGTGTCGCGACCCTGTTGAAAAGCACTGAAAAGGTTAATGTGGTAAAACAGGACAGCACCTGCCCCTCAGAGGGAGAGGAGGAGCTGGAACACTTTTCCTAATCAATTAGTCCATTAATGAGTCTATCAAGTAGTTAAGTAGTTAAAGATTATGCCGCTGGTCTGGGTAACAGTCGTCATCTCGCTATACCTAATTATATTATAAGTACTTTATTCAATATACCAGACATAATATGGTGACTCGGAGTTAATGAAAATGTCATTTTAAAACGTCTTGACATTTGTCTCTATTGATTTGTATATTTCCATCTCATTCTTTGCTTTCCCCGATTTGATTTTTTTTCCTTTTGTTTTGAAGGGGGTATGTTTCTGGAGAGACAGAACGACCGCAAGGGAAGGGGGAGGGATCAACAGCTGGGGCCGGCAGAGACCCCCCCGCCCCACACCGCTCGGGCAACCTGGGGTTAAAAACCCGGTGCCACGGCCCCTGCCGAGGCCAAGGATATTGCACCTGGACGCAGATGCAATAAAACCCACCCGGATTTCCGAGCTGGAGCAGCGCTTCCCACTCGCTTCCCCCCACGGGGTTCCTCCCCGGCCGTACCGGCGGCTGTGTCAGCCCGGACGGGGACGACTGCGGGCTCGGGGACAGCCCTCACCCACGGACACGGGTGTCTGCAGGGGGACGAGGGGCCAGGGAGTGGGGTTATCCCTTTGGAGTCGCGGTAGCCGGGAAAGGGAGGTGGAACGGGCGGGAGGCTCTGCCCGAGGGCAGGGAGAGTGTGGAATCGGCATCGTGGGGCACCTGGTGGGTGACCAGGCTGGTGCCTTCCGCACTGGCCCCGTTAGCGGGGCTCCTCTCTGCGGCTTCCCGGGGCCGTAAGCAGGCACCGATCCCATGCAGGGGACTCATGCCATCCCCAGCTCCCGGTCCCAGGCAGCCGTCGGGGCTCGGCCTCCGCCTGGTTTTCCGGGGAAAGAGAGATCCAGGCCCAAAAAACGCGGGCTCGAGTAGAGCCGCGACTCCGTGCCTTCCCAGCAAGGTGGGGGACCCCGGTGGGGTCCTCTTCCTCGGCCCTTTGCCCCACGTTCCCTTGGGGACAGGCGTGACAGAGCGGCTGCCACCGGCGGGTTTCCCCATCCCAGGGCAGGAGCTGCCGTCGCTGTGATTTATCCCCCTCGAGGGGGAGAGCCCCTGACTCCTCGCAAAGTTTATTTGGAAATGCAGCGGCCCGTCCCCTCCCTCCCTGCTCCCCACGGCTAGCAGACCGTGGGATGAAAATGCAGGAGGCATTGCGTGGGACATTTGTTACGGGCTGCAGCGCAGCGCAAACCCCGCGTTCTGGAAGGTTTCCCAGCGCTGCCGAGCAGGCAGCACACCGTGACAGGTTTTTTCCCTCCTCTAATGAGGAGCAGAGTAAAGATCCCCGGATATGCACAAGGTGTTTATCCCAACATCCCCCGCCCCCCGGGCGGCATAAGCCATTCAGCCCACGTCCCTCTCGCCCACTCGGGGTGGAGGAAAGGAGGGATGGCGGGCGCCCAGCAGCCCTCCCCCGGGGGCGCGGGGTCAGTGTCCCCCCGGGGACCGCGCTGAGGATCCCGCGGGGGTTCCCCCCGGCCCCCGTGCCTCCCCCGAACCCCCTTCATCCCCGTACCCCGCGGGTTTCCAAACTTTCCGTGCCCGCCGCCGCCGTGATTGGCGCGGCGGAGGCCACCTCCATGCAAATGAAGCCCCGCCGCCCGCCGCCCGCAGATCAATAGGGACGCGGGGGAAGGAGCATGCATTCCGCCTGGGCCGGCGCGGGGACAGCCGCCCGCCGCACGCCCCCAGCGCCCCCCGAAACCAGCCCCCCGACGGCTCCCCGCGGGCTGCCGGGGCACCCCGAGCCGCTCTAAAGCGACAGCTTCCCTCCTCTGCTTTCTTATGAACCCAGGATGAGCAGCAAAGAAGACCCGAGCAAGTGCTGTCCGGCGGCTGCTCCCATCTCCAGTTTCACCATCCAGTCCATCCTGGGCAGCGGCAGTGCAGAGCCCCCCCGGGAAGCGGGCGGCAGGGCGCCCGCCTGGCCCGCCCGCGCCCGCACCCTCTCTCTGTCCTCGGAGGACGAGGAGCCGGAGGAGAGCTGGAAGCATCGCGGCTGCTTCTGCCCCGAGGCTCAGGGCCCCGCCGAGGCGTGCCACAAGCACCAGCCCCTCAGCTTCACCTGTCTCGGTGAGTACCGGGACGGGACGGGACGGGACGGGGCGCGGAGGGCTCGGCCCCGGCCCGGCCCCCGCGGGAAGTGGGAGGGTGGGACATGTCGCACCCTCCCTGCTTCCAGGGCACGGGGTGTTTGCGCCGTCCGCGGGTGGTGCGGGGAGGAAGGAGCTCCGGGAAAAATAGGGTGGGTTTTTTTTCCTTTCCCCACCACACCCAAGGCTGATTTCTCCGAGGGATGCGGTGCGATGGATAACGTTCGTTTTTCTTAGATTCTGGTTATTTCACAGCGCTCGGGTAAAGGGAAGAACGACGTTTATTTTTTTAGCATTAATTCTGAATAAACGGTCTGTGAAATGCCATGCTGTAAAGTAAAATTTGCCGGCTCATGTCGGATAGGAAAGCTGATACTCAGCTGCTTTCACTGAGGCACGCACACCCACCTGTCCGTCCGCCCGTCCGTCCATCCATCCATCCATCCATGCATCCATGCATCCATGTGAGGGAGGGACAGGGATGGCCCAGAAGGGAATGGCTTCCCCCGTCTCCTGTTTTGTGTGCCACAGGGCACAGAGGCGGCGAGTGCCCGCCCGGGGGTCTCTCCTCGCTGCTCTCGCGCCCCGTGTCGGGGGCTGTGCCGTCGGGGGTCCCGGTGCCGGCCGCCGTGCGACCCCCGCGCTGTCGCTCTGTTGCAGGCAGCGCCAAGGGGAGCGGAGCGGCGGCCGGCGGGGAGCGGGGGCCCTTCCTCTCGCCGCCCCAGCAGGACTGTAAGGACGACAAGGAGAAGCCGCTGGGACCCTCCTCGCCTTCCTGCGGGGACCGGCAGCGCGACGGCGGGGACCGGCAGGCCGGCGCCGCCAAGAAGAAGACGCGCACGGTGTTCAGCCGCAGCCAGGTGTATCAGCTGGAGTCCACCTTCGACATGAAGCGCTACCTGAGCAGCTCGGAGCGGGCCTGCCTGGCCTCCAGCCTGCAGCTCACCGAGACCCAGGTGAAGACCTGGTTCCAGAACCGCAGGAACAAGTGGAAACGGCAGCTCTCGGCCGAGCTGGAGGCGGCCAACATGGCCCACGCCTCGGCGCAGACTCTGGTGGGGATGCCGCTGGTGTTCAGAGACAATTCCCTCCTCCGAGTGCCGGTGCCCCGGTCCATCGCCTTCCCAGCCCCTCTCTACTACCCCGGCAGCAACCTCTCGGCATTACCGCTGTACAACCTCTACAACAAGATCGACTACTGAGCCACGCTCTGCCCGCCCCGTCGGGACCGGGACCGGGACAAGGACCGGGACAAGGAGCGGGACAAGGACTGGGACAAGGACCAGGAGCGGGACAAGGAATAGGAGCAGGACCAGGACTGGGAAAAGGACCAGGAGCAGGACAAGGACTGGGACAAGGACCAGGAGCAGGACCAGGAGCGGGACAAGGACCAGGAGCAGGACCAGGACTGGGACAAAGACCAGGAGCGGGGCTGAGAGGGCTCCATGGGGGGACACAGGGGACATTAGGGACACAAGGGACACACAAGGGACACACAAGGGACACACAAGGGACACAGGGGACACAGGGGACACAGGAACCGAACTGATGGGAGGCACGGGGGCACCCCCGCCCTCTGTCCCCTCCTGCTGGTCCTGCCACTTGAAAAGAAAAAAAAAATAATTAATTAAAAAAAGCGTTATTACAGATCTGTAAATATTTTTAAAGAAAGAAAACAAAACGAATTATTAAACCGCTTTCAGCCTCGTTTGTACATTTTTGCTAGCGAGGCGGGACCCCGGGGGGAGAGCGAGAACGACTTAAAACGCGGAGGGTTTGTTATTATTATTACTATTATTATTATTTTAAATCCCTGCGATTCTGCTCTTTATTTCGTTTCCTGCAGGGACTCCCAGCCCTTCACCCCGGCCAGGGGTCGCTGCTTTGGGCTTGAGGGGATGAAAAGAATTCCCCGGGAAGTTTCGGCAGCGGGGACCGTGTTTGTGTTTTATTTTTCGGGGTGTTTTCAGTCCCCACGGGGCATCCACGGCCTCGGTGGGTCACTCAAAACCCAGCAAATCCCGCAGCAAAGCGGCGAATAAACCTCGGCCGGCCAGCAGCAACGAGGGCAGCGGAAAATAACACGCCCCTTCCCCCCCAAAAAAAGAGAATTAAAATATCCCGAGGGATGAGCACCGCGGTGTGCGGCGCGGGGAAGGAGAGCGCTCTCCCCTCGCCCCACGGGCGCTGTCTCAGCCCCAGGCCGCCCTGCCCGGGGGGGCGGCCGGGACTTAGGGTTAGTGGCTCTGTTTTAGGGGCAATAACTCGTATTTCGGGCTCGCTGGACCAGCCTCGACGGGTTCCCCGGGGGTTTTGCGGGCGGGCCCGGCGCTGCCCTCCGCGCCGCCGGACTACAACTCCCGGCGTGCCCCGCGGCGGGAGGCGCGCGGCGCACGCACGGGACGCGGCGGCACGCGCGTTCGAACCGGCCAATCAGCGGGCGCGGGTGCCGGCGCGCGCGCGTGGGGACGGCGGCTGAGGCGGAGGTGAGGCCGGGACTGGGACCGGGATCGAGATCGAGATCGGGATCGGGATCGAGATCGGGATCGGGATCGGGAACGGGAACCGGAACCGGAACCCAAACCCAGAATCTGCACCGGGACCGGCATCCGGACCCGGACCCGCACCCTGGGGCCGGCCTCACGCCCCGGTGCGGCCTCGTCGCTCCCAGGCCTTTCCCTCACTCTCTTCCTTCTCACTCTCTTCCCCCTCACTCTTTTCCCTCACTCTCCTTCCTCACCGTCTTCCCTCTCTTCCCTCACTCTTCCCTCTCACTCCCTTCCCTCTCACTCTCTTCCCTCTCACTCTTTTCCCTCACTCTCCTTCTTCACTGTCTTCCCTCTCTTCCCTCACTCTTCCCTCTCACTCCCTTCCCTCTCACTCCCTTCCCTCTCACTCTTTTCCCTCACTCTCTTCCCTTCCCTCCCGCAGCGTCTCCTGCACCCCGGCGTGCCTCCCCCTGCCCGGGCTGGCAGACCGACCGCCGTGACACCCGATTATTTCCCTCGGCGCCGCGCGGAGCAGCGGGAGGAGCTCGGTCGCCATGAAGACGGTACTTTAAATTCAGTGTTTTCTCGGCAAAAGCGCGGGCTGGGCGTCCCGAGGCGCCCAATAAGGCGCTCTGCTTTGTTGGAGCAGCTCCGTGACAGAGCTGTGCCAAGAGGGGCTGTAAAGGCTCCGATTTCTTACCTGTTCACTAAAAATGAGCTTGCTTTGTTTTTCTCCCCAAAACTGAACCCTGTGGCGAAGTCAGAATCGGGGTTTCAGCCTGCCATGTCTTCTTTAAGAGTTATTTTCTCTGATGCTTCTACATTTTACCAGCACTTTTTTGTTGTTTGAGGTGGGCACTACACTTCGCTTTGGGAATCATGTTTGTGAAGTTTTTGTGAAAGTGCAGAGCTCTTTGTTTTATTTTTTTTTTTTAGTCCGTGTAAGAGCCAGGATATGTTTAAATTCGTATATTATGCACGTTGTTCTGCATTAAAAATACCTTTGTGAGATCCTTCCAGGTTTGTGATGCAACTGACTTTGCTTCCTGGATTTGCTTGTGGGCTGGTTAATAACTTGTACCAGGCCTTAGATAATACAATAACTTGCATCTCGAATCCTCATCTTTGTTGTTTGAGTTGCCTGGCACAAGTAGATGAAGCAATTACCATGGCCAGTCTAGTTTTCCTAATTCTGAGTTCCCATAAGTTTTGTGTCTCTGTACATCCATCTGAAGCATTCACTGCTGCAGGTGCTGCTGAGTTCCCAGTAGTGTTCCCATGGAAAGATGTGTGGCAGAATCTCAAGCCTCTCTCTTCCCAAGTATTCCCAAAGCAGAGCTAGAAGAAAGGACTCAGAAAGAAGCTTTTCTATTAAAATGTTCTTTTTTTTCCTTTTTTTCTCCTCACTTCATGTTTAAATGGCAAAAATAGCACTTTGTGTTGACACAGTGGGTGGGATTTTTGTTTTTTGAAGGATGTCTTGCAGAGCACCTGCCAAGGCTGTCTCAGGAAGTCTCTCCAGTGTAAGAATGTGTGCTGCTCACTTTATTACACAACTTGATGATTGTTTAGTTACTGACAGGCAGTGAGCTGGAGTCATTGTGCCCTAAATTTGAACCTTGCCCTCGTTCATCTACTCATTCTCTCCTGATTTATTCTCAGAGCTGTAATCTTACCTCTGCACTTGCACATACAGATTCAGGAGTGACAGTGTGACTGAAAATCTGAGCTAATTTACTTCTCTGCCCTTTTTACATAAGGGAAATGTGCAGTTACTTTGTGAAACCTTAAAAAAAGTTTTGGTTGTTGTGTTGGCATATGTTTAATGAACAATTTCTTCTTTTAGAGTGTTTGTAAGGTCTGAACTGTTTTCCAGCTGAAATTTGCAGTTCATGGTCTGTGCTGTCCATGGAATTTTTGTACATGCAACAAAACTGTGTAATGGGTCCTGCAGTTGCCTTCAGAGTCATTGATCTGTCATTGATTTGTTGGTATTTTTTGCTAGTTATGTCACATTTACATGTTCTCTCAACATTTCAGCACCCCACAAAACATAGCCTCTCTTTCTTACCTGCCCTTGGATTCTAAAAGAGGGGGGAAGTTTCATAAAGATGTTTTGTTGCAAATGTTTTATAGCACTTACAGAAGCCTACAGGATGGGAAGTTGCAGAGAGCCCACAACTGTAAAAGATGATCCAGTTGAAATTCTTTGAAGTGTGTGATAGTCATACCAAATGAGGAACAAATCAACACTTTCTGGAGTTTTCAAATCAGATTCCTTTCTGCTTATATGTGTTTTTTAAAGTAGCCTCTTGATGCTCACAGTAACTTATAAATATTTAATTTAAAAAAATACAGCCACATACAGAATGGAGTGACGGAAATACATTTGTAAGTAACAATATCTAAGCTTAGAGATGATAACAATGATAACATGTTTCTACTTTTCATTCCGTGTTATATTTGATATTTAAAAGTTTTCTGTAGGGTAAGGAATTTACTGAGGTTTTGGACAGGGATTGGCATCTTGAATTTGAGAGCTTACCAGAAATCTGGGTGTTCTGAACTTGTTCTGTGTCAAAGCCAGTAAACTTCTGAGGCCTATTTTGATCTGCCTTGCAGATGTCTCAGTTTAGCTCTCTGACTTGCTGGGCCTGTGCTCTTGTAATCACTCAGTTTGTATCTGTGCCTTATTGTCTGCAGATGACGGGATCAAACGAGTTCAAACTAAACCAAACTCCAGATGATGGTATTTCATCGGTCAAGTTTAGTCCAAACACATCTCAGTTTCTGCTTGTTTCATCCTGGGACACAACTGTTCGGCTCTATGATGTTCCTGCCAACACCATGAGACTCAAATATCAGCATTCAGGAGCTGTCCTGGACTGTGCTTTTTATGTAAGTATGTGAGGTTATTTTTAATGATTATTTTACAGACATGTAGTGCCCATCGTATGAGAAATTGAAATTAGAGGGAAGGAAAATGCAACCTGAAATGTAGGCTAAAAATATAGCCTACTTCTGACCTTTTAAGGAGCATCATTCTAGTCCTAAATACAGGTATTTCCTGTGAAGGGGCAGGCACACAAGTAGCTCATTCCTGGCACAAGGGGTAGGCTAAAGTAACTGAAGCTGATTTGTGCTGTTTCTGCAATGGTGTGGTTAATTGTGTGTATGTGTTCCTTACAAAGAGTTGTACTGGTAGGATACAGCCAGGAACCCTTATCCACCCTAACAGCCAGTTAGTATTTTTTTTTTAACCTTCCCACACTGGGCTGTTCTGAAAACATGGTCTTGTTCCAAGTGAGACATTTATTAGATACTTGGTACCTCTATTTTTGTTGCCCTGGATTTGAAATGTGCTTCAGAATGGTTTAAGTTTATTGGTGCCACTTTTTTGTTTTGCCTTTTTTTCATATAACATATAAAGTAGAAGGTTTCAGTTATAATTTTTTTTGCATTGCATTCTGACCTCTAGTGATGTGATCTTGCTGTGTTTTAAGGATCAGTTTAAATTTTTGAGTCTGTGTGTGGTTCTGAATTAGTTTTAGAAGTGTTACACTACAGTTAGATGGAATTTAGGTTGTCAGCCATTTAAAATATTTTAAATTTCCTCTTACAGAAATGGAAATGATTTGGTATAGCTTCTAACTGCCTTTTTAATTTTTGGTTTTTTAGTTTTAAACTTGGAAAAATTCATATAGCTCAAAGCACTTGAACACTTTGCAAAGCTTCTGTCATCTGCATGTTTAAATCTGGGCCAGATCTTAACCTTGTGTCTTAATTCCCATCTTCCCAAAACTCCTGAAAGCAAGTCCTTTGTTATGAGCTTAGGAAATGCAATGTATACAGCAGCCATGGAAAATTAATGCTGTCATAAGGTGAAATCTTATGCTTTATAGGATCCTACCCATGCCTGGAGTGGAGGACTGGATCAGCAATTGAAAATGCATGATTTAAACACGGACCAAGGTGAGCAGACTGAATTCTGAATGGGCTCAACAGCTGGCCTGAGCTTCAGATCTATATACTTACATGAACAGAATCTGTTTAAAGTTCTTTAGCTGTGGGATATTTAAGTATCTGGCAGAATAATTATTGGCCCTAATAAGTACCACCCAAAAGCATGGAATAATCTGTCAGGTTGCCAGAAAGTTTGGTAGATGCTTGTTGTAGGAAGCCTTGAATTGGATTTGTGATGATAATCCTGCTCTGCCGTAGGCTGCAGAGTCTCAGTTGGGGGAATTAGCCAAGCTGAACTACACCTGAGCACGTTGTTTTTCAAAGGTTTGTGGTTTGGATATGTTTAGAATAATCTTTCATGGCTTAGGATATATAAAGCTTTTGGTCTTGTACTACAGATTTTTCTAACAAAACGTTACTTGAAAATAACAGTTCCAGTGCCTTGTTGGTGCAAAACATGGAACTAGTTTGTGTCACTTTTTTGTGTGTGTTTGTAGGGGTGTTAAAGAGAAAAGCAAATCTCAGCCAGAGACAAACGTGGTCACCAGAACCAGCCAATAGCCAGGGCTTGACAAATGAGTGTGTGCAGTAGTGTTACCAAAAAGATCAAATAATTCTGCTTTACGTGACTTTCTGCAATTGTTTGGTTTAGTATTTTTATTAATCCATAATTTTTAATTTCTTTCTCTTGTCATATTACTGATATATACAAGCTTAAGTTGCTTTCTGTATTAGTGTATTTGTCAAAGGTGGTGATACCATTTGATACTGGACATGCTTTGTACCTCTGAAGATCTCTCTGTGACTGCCTAAAATCCTTAACTCCCTTTCATAATCTCAGGAGACATAAGTTTAAATTTAGCAATCCTGATCTTTGCCAAAGTTATGCTTCTGAAGGCTGACCTATTCCTAGAGAGACTCCTGGCATAGGAATGTACCCATGGAATGTCAGAAAATGTTTGTACTGCGGTAGTGTCCTTTTTTATTCTTTATTTCACAGATTCTGACTGTTTGTAGGTACAGTAAAGTTACAGTATACTGTATTTTCTTACAGAAAACCTTGTTGGTGCCCATGATGCTCCCATCAGGTGTGTTGAGTATTGCCCAGAAGTGAATGTCATGGTGACTGGAAGTTGGGATCAAACAGTCAAACTGTGGGATCCCAGAACTCCTTGTAATGCAGGAACCTTCTCTCAGCCTGAAAAGGTGTGTGTTGGATGCTGTATGCCAGGGGACATGTTAAATAATGCATCCTGTGACTGTTTAAACATCATACAGGACACTGAAACTGACTTGAACTTGTGAAGTTATGTTTAATGGTTTTTAAGCTGTGAAACTTGCATGTTAAAAGATTGGTATTCAGAATATATAGCTTTGAGCTTCCTTCGGTAGGAGAGCATAACTTAAGTGGTGGTGCTTATGCTGGACCAGATTCTTATGATTTAAAATAAATTTGAAGGAAAACGTGACAAACAGCAGCTTGGCTTAATTGTAATAGGCAGTGTGTGTTCCCTTAAATGTTAAGATTTTAGGTATATCAGACCCTGGCAGTCCTAAGGTCTGACTGTTCTGGAATGTGCACAGAGATACAGGAGGAGGCCGTTTGCATTGCCTGAAATAATAATTCGGTTTTCCCCTTGTCTTAAAAAATTGAATAGAATTTCTTGTGTTGTGATTTACCTGTGTTATGCCAATGCCTAGTAAATTGTGATATTCTCCCAGTACCGAAATGCTCTGTGCTAATGGGAGCCTTAGAGAAATAAGGTTAAATGTGATGTCTTTAGGTCTTTCTAATGGCCATACAGTGTGTTAATCTTTATTCTGCTTATGGTGGTGTCATTGAAAGAATTAAACAACAGCAATTTCTGGTTTTTTCAGAGACTGCTAAACGCAGACTGGCTTGGATAATTTTACATATGAATATTTTTTTGCCTGTACCTTTTTAAAATTTCATTTAGCACTGTGACATTGTATTGTCAAGTCCTAATTATGAGCCATCATTACATTCCCTTTGCCCCTAAATAGCTCTTACTTTTGTTCCAGCATAGCTGAATCTACTTCTGGCGAGACCTTTGTTCAGAATAAAGTAATTGCATTATTTCTAGTTTTGATTTATAGATGTATGTAGCATGTAAAGAACTGTGATAAATTGCTGACAGAATATCATATAATGGACAGCCACAGTGAATCAAGCTGCTTATTGGTTCAGCAAGGTTCATTATGTCATTTTTTTAATGCTGCCTTTGATAAATGTGTACACCTACTCAACTGCATGACAACGGTTTCATTTGATTTATGGTTGTGTGGTGTAGAAAGAACACTCACTATACAGGTGTGACATCAGTTTGTGAAGAAGATTTAAGATATTTAATGTTTTTATGCCTTTATTTCCCTACATGTATACAAACACATTTTATATAATGTTTATTAATATTTTTGGATCAATTTTTGCATCAATAGCAAAGAGAGATTTGAGAAACTGCCTTGTTAAAGTGTGTAACTACTGTTGGCTCAAAGTTTTTAGGCGTAATTGGGATCATCAGAAATTTTGTGCAACTCTTTTGTAAACATTTAAGACTTTTCCCTTCTTAAGAGGGTAGTTCAATAATCACATTTTAGAGCAGGAGTGCAAGCTGAATGGATGAGGATTGGTTTATAGGAAGCTTTTTTTATCTATATGTATACATACACATCTGCTGAGTTTTTTTAGTAGAAATTAGCTTTTTGAAAACATAGTATCTGTAGTAATAAGAGAAAAGTTGTGTCTGGTATTTCAGTGCAGTCTTACCAGAACCAAATAGCTTTGTTGGGCTTTATCAAAGAACCAGCAAGTGAAACGAGATGCTTGAGTGAAATTACACGAGCACATGCCAGAAGTGAATTGATTCCTTCTGGCAGGATACCAGATCTCTTACACTTGATTCTTGATCTGAGGAATATACAATATCTGTTTCCTCTGTATTTATCTGCATTAGATCACTTTGGAAAAAGCTCATTCCTATAGTTTGCTCTTGTGAGCAGCTCAGTGACAGCTGTGGGTACCTGGATTCCATCTTGCTTGTGTATCAGCAACTTGGAATTCATTTGATGAGACAGGGCTTTTGACTAAACCTGTTTCCTTTTTCTTTTTTTTTAAACATTTTTCCAGATTAACTGCATCCCAAGTAATAGTTGGAAACAGCAACTCATACAGGGAATATTTTCATGAGAAATGTGATAAGCCAAAATCAGAACCTCTGGACCAATTTTTGGAGCGGAAATTCCAAGCCATAGTCCTTTTTAGTATATCAAATATACTGCTTTCTTAAATTTTACTTAGTTCTATGAAACTATACAAAGTACTGGTTTTTTAATGATTTCTTGGTAATTCATTTCACTTTTTAACATGAAGCTCAACTCAAAGTATTTAGTTTAAAAAGAAAAACACATGATTACCAGGTGGAGGAAAACAGAAGAAAATATGCGCTGTGTTATTTTAGGACTAACCTGAAGGATCCTGAACTGACGGTGGGAATGCAAACTGCATACCAAGCAGAGATGAATTCCCATATCCATGCTTTTCCCTTCCTGCTCCTTGGTATTGGTTTTCCTTTTAGCATTACATTCAATAAATATAATGCTTTATATAGTTTTGAAATGCTACATCAGTGTGTTCTCACAAACCAGCTGCACACTGCTGCTGTTCATCCCAAATTTGAGTTCTGAATTAAAGCTGAAGGGAGTTCTCTGGCTAAAAACTTCATTGCAACGCTACCTGTTCTGTTACTGCTTATTGCTGACAGTTTATTTTGTACAAAGAGCCGTGGATATCCACGTTAATGAGTGCTAAATATTGTCAATATTTTTTGAAAGGTCTACACGCTGTCTGTGTCTGGGGACAGGCTGATCGTGGGGACGGCAGGTCGGAGGGTGCTGGTGTGGGATTTACGCAACATGGGTTACGTTCAGCAGCGAAGGGAGTCCAGCCTCAAATACCAGACCCGCTGCATCAGAGCATTTCCCAATAAACAGGTATGGCAGCCATGGCAGGGATTTATTTTTCAAGTTCTCTGCAGCTTTCAGTTTTAAAAAATCTGCGGGTTTTCAAAGTTTTGTAATCCAGTTGGGAGGGAGCTTCTTGTTGCAGGTTAATTCTTTTTAATAGCACAGCTTAGGAATATTTGCCACTGATTTACCAGTTTTGTGTCCTTTTTTAAAAATGTATTTAATGCATCACAATACTGACATGTAATTAAAAACCAAAACACACAGACACCCCCCTCCAACTTATAGTAGAAGAGAGAAAGCCAGAATTGGTGGTCCCTCAGCAGCCTTTCTGCTTTGTGGCCCTAGATTCTTCAACAGTCTGTGAACAGGGGCAGGATTAAAACTGTGCGAATGTCGTTTATATCTTTTTCTTTCTTTTTTATCTCTGAGTCTGTGGCATGTACTCAAGAACCCCTGCTCCATTATCCAGGGGAATTGTACAATTTAGATGATCATACAGCTGTTCTGTGGGAGTTAACGTGGTGTGTCTGTGGTATTTCTTTGTGAAGTAAAGCAAGAAGATTGGCTTTTTCTGCCAAACTAATTTGGAAGGGAATTTTCCCCGTGTGCAAAGTGATAGTACAGGAATTGCAAGACCTAGTTACTTGTTCTTGAACTGGCATGAATGCTTTGTCCATTTTCAGTTCTAGTTATAGTAAAACAAGCTGATCTTCCAGATTGTATTGTATTATGGATTTTAAAGAACCTTGCTGTAGCTAGGTATCATTGCAATCCTATTTCTGAAAAGATCTATTATGGACTTAACTCAGAAGTGATAATAAAAGCATCTCAGGTTCCTCTAAGTCAGGACTGTAATTAACTGGATAAGTGAACACAACTTGTAATCAAGTTTCACTGAAAATACTATTTCAGCTTGAGTGTTTAGTTGTTAGTATAAAGCTCTGATCTAATTTTAATATAATTCTGAAACTAAATAGTCCTGTGAATATCTCTGATATTTCAGATGTTTAGGCTCTGGGGGATAGGTGAGCAAATGCAAGGTGTTCTTAACTCTTACGACTTTTTTGCCCAAACACAAGCTTGTGTTTAGACCTGCAGAGGTAATTACAAGTCTCACTGTCAGCTTAAAACTATGTTGAAATGAGAATCTCTCTCTGAAAGGTTTTTCTGCCTTACTGCTTTCTTAAGATTTAGAGGGGTATGAGGTAAAATTGTGTTTCAGTCTTTTCTCCAGTTGTAAACCTCTAAAACGCATATCTTTATTTTTTGTTTGTGTGTTTGTTTGTTTTGGTTTTTTGTTAGGGTTATGTTTTAAGTTCTATTGAAGGTCGTGTGGCAGTGGAATATTTGGACCCAAGTCCGGAAATCCAGAAGAAGAAATATGCATTCAAATGTCACCGTTTGAAGGAAAATAACATTGAACAGATTTACCCAGTTAATGCCATTTCCTTCCATAATGTCCACAACACCTTTGCTACAGGTAGAGCAGATACTCCATTTTTTGTAACACTTGCATGAATTCCTTTAGTTTTGTTGTAAACAGATCAGCCTGTACTTCATATGCCCTAAATTATGTTTCTTGGTATGAGCAGGGTTTTAAAATTATTAATGCAGTGAGATTTAACTGCTCTAACAGGAATTTTGGGAAATGCTCATTGTGCTCTTTCCTGAATGAATCAACTGTACAACCCTGTGTTTTTAATGGCAAAGCAATTAGGAGTAGTTTTCTCTTTTCCTTCTTTTGTGTTCTGTGCTTTATTTCTTCAGTCTTTTTTTCCCCCCGGTTACGATTTACAAACGTTTTTTTAAAAACTGATTTCCAGGAGGTTCCGATGGCTTTGTGAATATTTGGGATCCCTTCAATAAGAAGCGGCTGTGCCAGTTCCATCGGTATCCCACCAGCATTGCATCCCTTGCCTTCAGCAATGATGGAACCACCCTGGCAATAGCTTCTTCCTACATGTACGAGATGGATGACATCGAGCACCCCGAAGATGGCATCTACATTCGCCAAGTGACAGATGCAGAAACAAAACCCAAGTGAGTGTGCTCTGCCCGGACTTGAGGCTCTCTGAGCATTCATCCCAAGATTTATTAATTTTCCTAAATTCATGAATAGCATTATTGATGGCAGCAGATAGTGCAGCTTGACAGTAGGGCTGGGTTTGATTTTATCTCGTTCGCCCAAGCTTTCAATATCCGTAGGTTGATAGACGTCTGATGGATAAAATTGTGCCTGGTTGTTTAGTAGAAGGATGTCAAACCCTTATCCTCTTTCAATAGGTGCTATTATATGAAGCTGTGGAGTTATTCTGAGCTCATTGCTTCAGGAATTAAGTGAAGAATTCAAGAATAATTTATTTGAGTAAACCTTGCTGTGCTTGGATATTTAAAACTTGGAATTAATGAAAGTTGTCAAACTGAGCATGCACCCAGCTGTCACAGGGAGCACTGGATTTAGATACGGTTCTAGGAAGGTTGTGTAAAAGCAAGGAAAAGCTCTCTCAGTTCCTGTGTAGTGGAGTTTGCTGCAGCCCTCTGATAACACACTTTTCTGTCATTGTTGCTGTCAAAATGGGGCAAACTGATTGATGGAGGTAAAAGATTCCTGTTAAACTCACTTTGGCATGAATGTTACATAGAAAAATTGCCATCATGGTGCAGAATTGTGTGCTCTTAATGATGCCAGCACAGGAGCAGTTGGCTTTATTTTCAAATTCCTGTGGTTTATCATTGCTCATTTCTTTTCTTTTCTGGTACTCAAGCTGTCTTACACCTTATCAAGTTGTCTCCATTATTTCAAGTAACTGTGTAAATACATCAAAGCTCCTGAGTTTAAAACCTCAAGACCTTTTCCCCCACTCCCTCAAGTGACTTGTCTGTTGCTTTGGAGCAGCCATTTTATACCTATGGAGATGATGTATTAATAATCTGTAACTCCTACATCTCTCACTTGTTTTAACATAATTTTGATGCTCATGGAAAAATAAAGCCAGAACTATTTTAGTATTTATTTCCTCAAGTGAAAAAAAAAAAATCCAAATATGGTAATTCAAATTTATTTTTAAAATCAGGTTGCACTTCTTGCATACATTTATTATTTTTTGTAAAAAAGGTGGTAAAAGAATACTTGCTGCTATTGGTTTGTAATAGTAAGAGCTGCTTTCAGTTATTTTTGTTCATTGCTAGTTATGGTTGCTAATTCTGTAGATGCTTCATTCTGCCTTATGAGGAGGTTAATCTACAATTAAACAATATTTCCTCTTGGCCCTCCATTATTTTCTGAAACAGATGGTTCATCATTTCCTGGGCTGTTAAACACAGCAAGGTTAAGGTTAGACTCTTGGGAATCAGCTAGTTTTGAATCTTATTAGGCTGTAGAAGGAAAACTAATAAGAATACTCCTTAATATCATTTTGTGACTCTAAACAATTATTTATTAGCAAACAATTGATCCCAGAAGGGCAAATTGTTTGAGTCAGTAATGAGCTGAGAAAAGACAGAGCATATCTGTGTATTTGGAAAATAATTGTAACGTAATTGCAATGCATTTAGACAGGCATCTTTTTGGACCTGTTTCTATCTTTAAATGAATTTCTGAAGACATTAACGAGGTTTATATGCTTTTCTGACATTTACAAGTTGCTTGTGCCAACCTTAGGGCACTAAGAAGGATGGGTATAGTTTAGTGTTACAGTCGTCTGAGTCATCAGTGGTTTATTCTAAAAATAAGTTACTTAGAACAGGAGACAAATAGTTGTTTCATAGTGATCTTTTTGCATATTAATTTGAGTCACTTTGCATTTCTGCACAATGCATTCTTAAGTGCATCAAGATGGTGCCATATGACAGAAAGAAGACTTGGCAAGAGCAGCTTTTTGATCATTAAATTGTTATATATTTTTCTTGATACAATGAAAGTGGTCTTTCTACAAACAATTTTGTGCTTTTATTCTGCCTGCTTATGGTTCCTCTAAATATTGCTTCCTAAAATAGAGTTTATTTATTCCAGGTCTACTTAGACTCCTGATGATATTTCTTCCCTTCAGAGATGCCGACCTGTTCCTAACAAGGCTAAACTAAACCAACAGAAGTGAGAAGAACAATCTTTGTACTCCTGTTATTTTTTAACGAAGAAATATTTGTTTGTTTCTTGTAGTTTGTCTTAATCTGTCCTTACTTGCCTGCTTATAATGTTAGTGAAACTGTTTTCTTTAGCTGCTGTCTGGAGCTGAATTAGCTCAGTCTCATAGGCAACCTTTATAAAAACTTCCCACTGCTTGTAGTATTTGATTATGATAACTTTCATTTCTTTCTTATTTGTTCAATAAATATCCAGAGGTTTTGGAAAACAAATACTTTGTGTAACAGCCTTTACTGATTGTGAAACAAACATTGAGACCAAACCCGTACATGCAGGAGGAGTTCTTGAGTTCGAGATCTTCCTGCTGGAAAATTTCAGAACCTCTTGTCTTTTTCCAATGAGATGAACTGGGAATTTCTTCATTCCCTGGCGACCTAGGTAGTATTTTCACAGGGTTGTAAGAACCTAAATTTGTATGAGGTGGGCTTGTTTATGTCAGCTTGATTGTTGTTACTGGAGAATCATGAACTGTTTCTGGAGGAAAGAACTTGAACCACTAAAAGCTGTCTCACCCAAACCTTTGCAGATCAGACTCAGACTGCTCTCTTCAGTAGCTGGGATCAGGTGCTTGAGAAGTACTTAATACTTAAGTGTTTACTTGGTAGTGAATAGTAAGGAGGGACAAAACAAAACTGAGGCTTAACCAACATGATTGAGGTGTGGATATTTTGAATTGGTGATTGGATTCATACTCTACTTCCAGCTTCTTCCCTTCTATCAGTGCCTGTGTAGCCAGTGGGAGTACTTTATTACCTCTAAGAAAACAAACTTGGTGACAACAGGAATAGCAACCAGTCATTCTAGAGAAGGTGGTGATGGAGAGGAAACAGCTCTGTGTGTGCAGAAATCCAACAAACTTGAGCTGTTACCAGGCAGACATGGTAAATGAGTTGTATATGGAATACTTTGTAGTTTTTCAAGAGCTAGATATAGTTTCTTGGATAATATAAACTGATTTTGATAGGTTTGGAAAAAACCAAACATCTTCCTGAGTTAAATATGAATAATGCCCTCATCCCAGTGTCACCCAGTCTCTGTTCTGGTAGTTGTGCACCATCCCTATTCCTTGCAGTTTTAATTGGCTTTTTTGCATTGAGGTTACATGGTTGATATTGAGTAGAGGTTGAATTTATATCAGCTTAGGAAGTGATGCCACCTGGGTATTTGGGTTTTTTATTATTTTTTGAGGGCTGCATTGAAAGAGAATCTGGAGCCTAACCATGGAAGCTAAAGGTTTCTGTGAGAGTGACCAGCAAAGCACTAGTAAGCCAGATCCCTAATTTGGGGGATAACTGTAGGCTGAAACAGCAGACTTTTTGTTAAGAACACTGTCACATGTTCCAGGATCCCATACCACAATGTGGGAGTGTGTGCAGGTATAGATATATATATGTGTGCAGAGCAAACATACACAATATCTGTTGTTTCTCCATCTCTTCTCTGCTTAAAGTGTATAATAAAAAATACAGGATTGAGCCCATAAATAAATTGTTACGTGAAAGCACAACAGTGACCTTGCTTGTGGAAAAAACAGACCTGAAGTGAGGTTGTATTCAAATAAAAAATGTGTGAAGGCAGAATTGGGCTGAGTCTAATGAAAAGGTGGTTTAGTGATGCTGTGGAGAAAGGGACCTCTGAAATGGAGAGAGGATAGAGGGGGGAGTTAGAGGTGTAGAGCTGTGGGGAAAGAAGTGAAATAAGAGCCAGAGAACATAGAAGGAAACAAACATGGGAATTCAAAATAGTTTGGTTAACTAAATAACCTGGAAATGATGCCGCTTGTGCAACTCCCCCGGTAGTTAGTGAGAAAAAAGCCTGTTAATGCTTGATGTGCTGAGATCTGCATATTTCAGTAGACAAAGGTAGTCCAAGGTATGTAGGAGGGAATGGACTGGACTTACTAGTTCTACTTTGGTGTAAAAATGGTAGGAAAATTCCTTGAGGTGTGTTGGTGTTTTATGTAAGTGCTTGAAACAAACAAGAGTCTGTAGAAAACAGTGAGACAATTAGGTATGATGGAGAAAATGGATGTTGGTCAGCTCTGTGTCCATGTGCTGGGCATGAATATCACAACATGCAGTTGAAATACAGATATTTCTTTTACAAGATTAGTCTTCCTTTTATTAGCTCTCCTCTGGAAATGCAGGTCAAGACAGAGGTTCACATGCTGGAGAAATCGTGAAACAAGCCTTTTCTGACCTATATAACAAGCAGCTGAACAAAGAATATACTGACTCTTGGTAGAGGAATTGAGATCTAAAAAAGCTCCTTAAGTCCCTGCTTTTTGGTTGGTGTTGAGGGCCGTAGAGAAAACATGGAGCCCCAGCCATCATTCTAATGGAGTCATCAATCACCACTGACTGCTTGCAGGAACGGGTTGTCTCTCACAAGAGCCTCGTAACACCGTGGTATTAGAAGCCAAGTGGCACCTGTGCCCTGAATGTCACAAAAGCAGGCTGGTAAGTGCTTCTTTCTGTTGGCCAGTACTTCAGAATAATCAGGGTGTGGTTACTACATGCAGGTCTGGAGCTCTGCTGCGTCTCAGGCGTGATGTTTTGTGCTGCTGCTGCAATTATAATAAATATATATTAAAAAAGCCGTGTTCTCTAGATGGGTGTTTCCCAGGCAAAACCAGTCCCTGCTCTGAGGTCAAAGCTGAACTCTGAGCCCCCAACAAAGACTGAAGTGATGCCATCGAGAGTGGCTTTACCAAGCTGTGTAGGTATTGCCAGTTCCATCTTCCTTACCTATCTCACACTTCTCTAGGTGTCTGGTTTTTCCTGCCTTGAAGATGAAGGATTTTCTGCAGCTGGAGTCACGTAGTCTCTAAGTTCAGCAGCAAATCCTCTGGTGTGTGTTAAGTGCCCAAAACTGGATATCTCTGCTGTTGGGTACTCATCCAAATCTGGCCTAAATGACAGGCTCCCCATCAGGGATTGGTGTCAGTGGTCTGGAGCAGAACCGTTTTCTTTGGACCAGCAAACACCTGTTCTGGTGATTGCACCATTCTCTGCTGTCATGTTGTTCAGTACAATCACAACCATGACACTAGGAGGTTTTTAGCCAGTATGCAACTGATGTAACTTCTGGTCCCCCAGCAATGTGACATTTGCCCTGAGAAGTGTCAGGATTCTTGGTTTAAAATTCATTAGCAATGAAAAGTCAAACACAGGACTTGTCCAGATATTCTTACAACTGATGTGCTAAGGGCACTCTGTGAAATACGTCTTTTTTCCTAAGGCTGCATGTGCAGCAGTTTTTCACTGTATCAGACATTTTCCCATAGCATGAAAAGGCCACATGAATGTGCTAACACATGGTAGCAACATGGGGGAGGTAATAGGTCTTCAGAGTCTCCTGTGATTACCTGCAAAGTGGAAGGGAATAAACTGTTCTCCATGTCCACTGGGACGAGGCATAATGAGCTCAAATTGCAGCAGAGATTAGTGTAGACATTAGGAAAAACTTTCTAAGTGTAAGGATGGTTAAGCCCGGGAATAAATGGCCTGGGGAAGCTGCAGCATCTCCATCTGTGGAATTTCTCAAGCACAGGTTAGACCAGTATGTGCCAGGCATGGTGGGGATTAAACTGGTTCCATCTTTGGGCAGGAAAGGTAAAGCAGAACTGATTGTGCTTATGGTTATTACACTGCTCGCTTGGCTCTGATCATTCAATCACCTGGCATTGCTCCTGTCACAGCCAACTAATATTGGTAACCAAGGCAGGGATTCCTCTTTCTTTGATAAGTGTCATTTTTAGGCTTTTTTAAACACCACCATTAACACACAAACTTGTTTCAGCCCATGCTTTGCAGCTTCCCAGGTCAGTGTGACCTGGCCCACCAGAGCTGGCAGAGGGCAGGGTTAGATGGGATAGTGGGAAGGAATTCTCCGCTGGGAGGGTGGGCAGGCCCTGGCACAGGTTGGGCAGAGAAGCTGTGGCTGCCCCTGGATCCCTGGGAATGTCCAAGGGCAGGTTGGACGGGGCTTGGAACAACCTGGGCTAGTGGAATGTGCCCATGGCAAGGGGTGGAACAAGATTATCTTCAAGGTCCCTTCCAACCCAAACCAGTCTGTGATTCTCTGATCATACTTAAAATCAATTTTGTAGGCATTTCTGAATTTAGGTTAATTCTGAATTAGGGCTGATTTCTGAGTGAAGGTTAATCAAGAGTACCTGACTTATTTTCTACATAAATACCTTGTTTACATCAGCCTTACAATACCTAGTTTAAGCTTGCATCCAGCTTCAGCAGCACTGAACAACTGTACCAGCTGTATGTTTAATCAATCCCCCACTTGCAGAAACCCACCACATTTTGGGAAAAGCAGAGCAAGGTAGCATCAAGTGAAAACAAAGCAATAATTTATTCACTTATGCCAAAGATTTCCTGATAATGAAACTAAGGAAGGGTTGCTTTTCCCTGCTTGTGTTTGCTGCAAACCACGACTGCTCTGCAGCCACAACAATGCAACAAAGGCACCAATTGCCTCATTCTCAGCACTGCACGGATGCATTGTCAGAGATGATTCTGGCTTGAGAATTTGCTCCCTAAATAGATAAGACAGACAAAGGTTGAGAGAGAAGAAATATTCTCATTCCACAGATGTCAACAAAGGCACAGAATAAGGAAGTGAATTTCCTTGTCACAGAGCAAAGGCAGGACTTGAACAGATGTCTTGATTCCTAGTGCACGTAATTGGTTTAATTTTTTGCCTCTGCTCTAGACTTGCTGTGGGGAGTTATTTCAGTTAATCTTCTTCATTTCTGTGATGTAATTTTTTTGTCAATCAAACAGACAGTGTTTCTGTGTAAAGGTAAATGAGACCACATTGGTAAAGTATCTTCTTAAATGCAAATTTTTCTTATGCAACAATACAGTGTGTCGTGTTGATATTTAGTACTTCCACGTGGCAAGAGAGATCCCAATAGTACACATATTTACTGCTTTAGGGAGGGATAGAGGTGACAGGAAGAAAGTAGAAAGCGCAGGCATTTTTGGAGGTTGTGCTTTAAAAAGAATAAAAATAAAAGGTGCTAGCTGTAGTCTCTGGAGCAGACAGAAGAGTGAAGTTTGCTTAAATATATACAGTCACTGTTTTTAATTTTTCACTGGCTGGTGATACTCTCTACCATCTTCTGCATCATTTAAAGATGTCAGCTGGTGACAAAACAGTGCCCCGTTTCAGTCAGAGAACATTCATTTCTGCTAATGGGATTTTGGAAGGGAACATTTAAAAAAAATATTTGTAGATAAACTTTTCAAATGAAACATCTGGCCTTTTGTGCAAATCCCTCAGTCCTATACCATAAATTGTGTGGGAATATATCAGGGGAAACATATCTCTCTGTTCCTCTTTTAAATCCTCGTCTTTTTAGATCATAGTGCTTGGAAAAATAAAACGGCTTAAATCCTTGATTTTTTTTTTCACTTGGTTATAATGGAGTCACTGTTCTTTCCTTGTCGTCTGCAATCCTCAGATGCTTTTAATCAAATCATCAGGCTTTAAATTATTAACCGTCTTTTTGGGATTACATTTTTTATTCCTAATTATACGCAAAAGATATATATCATGAAATATGCAGCAAGTAATTGCGATTAAAGCGTACGGCCTCCCGAAAGATGGGCCCAACAGTTTGATACATCCAAAATTTAATTAGCCAGATAATGGGGTTAGAAGTCAGATTTGTAAGGATGGGGTGGGGACAGAAATATTTTGAATTATATATATATATATTTTTGTTGTTGTTGTTATTGGAGGTGGAAGTCAATATGGAAGCTGCAAATTCTAATAAAAATCATATTTCTTTCCTGATCTCCCCTTGTCATTCTTCTTGTATTGTTCTTGAGATTGTCCATGAAAAACTAAATTTATCTGCATAAGGAACAAGTCATTCAATGAGCTGCAGAATTTTCTACATAGTTGGGTCTTTTGGTTGCTCTTCCTTGAGAAATCAAGTTTTGGCTGAAACTCTTCCAGCATCAGGAGGAAATTTTCCCAGGTAGATTTCCTGGGCACGTTATTAAAGACTGTCTCCTCTGCTTGGCTGCCTGCAGGAATTTGATAGCTTTGAGACCTCCTTCCTCTGTCAAACTCAGCTGTAATTGGTCTATCAGTTCCAAAGTTATTAGTGGGATGAGAGGAGAAGGGGATGGGCAGACAGACACAGACAATTTCATGGCATGAATCTCATTTCCGTAGGGAGCTGGAATAAAAAAATCAATTAAGGTGAAAGACCCTCCAGTCCCCTTCTTCAATTACTGCCTAAGAACAATCCTTTTGCTGCTGAATCCATGATATACAATATATAGATCAGTCTGGTATAGGGTTAAACCTATTTGGGCAGTCATTTTTGAGTGTCCACGTGTGGGATAAAACCCTGGCTCTTCCACCAGCAGGGTGAGGTTGTGGAGCCTTTGGCACTGTTGGGATTGCAGGGATGCTGGTTCACACATCCCATCGTGTTCCTCTTGCAGCATCAGGAGTTTCCTACTGGCTGCACTTCACATGTTCCCACTGCTGCTTTTGTTTTGCCACCAAATGGCCTTAGTGCTGCTTGTTAACCAGTTTCTCCTCTCCTCTGGTGAGGGCTTGGCTTGGGTTTTTTCACATTCTGGAAATTTCACAGTTTTCCAAGTGATTCTGTTTGCCCTCACTGCCTCACTGGTAGTTTTTTGTTTAAATATTGGACATTTCATGACACCTCTAGTCCCACAATCAGAAATAATTCAAATGCAAGTGTCAGACATGTTGAGACATTGAATAAACCCATCGCCTTCTTATGAGCCATTTTCTGGACTGTCTTCCAAATCGCCACCAAAATCCCAAACTAAACAAAAAAAAACCCCAAAGAGGTTTTTGTTTTGCAGATCTGTTTGCAAACCAAACCTATGTGAGCAGCCTGAAATGTTTGTGATCTCAAAAGCAGCAAAAATCATCATTTTTCTGCCATCCTGCTTTACCCAGCAGAGATGACCAGATTCAACACTTTGGGGCTGTGGTGGCCTTTTCTTCCTGATATTTCAGTATTTGTCACACTAACAGCTTGCTCTGCTGTGGAACTGTTTATTTTAAAGAAAAAAAACAAACACCTTGTTTGCCTACAATCTCTATAGTGAGGGATTTTGTTTGTGTGGACAGAAGGAAATGAAGGATGAAGATGTTAATGGAGGAAGTGCACACACATTTCAGATGATGTATTTATGCATCCCCTTGTTCCTTGTTTTACTTCTCTGCATTCTTCATTTCTCCAAGGATGTTTTGTTATAAAAATAAAAGTGCTGCTTTGCCTGTGTGTCAACTTGAAGACATTTTGGTGGGAGTTTGTTACAACATCACCAACACTCATTTAGTTCCTCGTGGAGTGGTGTGGAACCAGGATTGAAACCGTGACCAAAACCTTTTCAGCTCAAGGGAGTTGAATTTAATTTCAATTTGGTGCCTTGCTATAAGGCTGCAATCAGTGAGGAAAACCTTGTTTCTCTTGGCACAGGATCAACCTCCACATCAAAATGGTGGTAAATAAGGCTTTCCAGATTTTATTTGTTACTGCAGCATCAGAATCACCTTTACAGACAGAGAAGTATTTATTTGAAATTTGAAATTCCTAAAATGGAGGCTGTGGTTTATGTTGCTTGCATGTAATGCGTTATCATGGCCATTATTAATTCCCCCAGTAACTCTTCACTATTAGAAAAAAATTGCATTGCAGGACAGTAAGTATCTACCAGCAGGAATGGTTATTTTATATTTTTTTTTTAGCTTCTAATGCAGCAGCCTTTCATCCCTTTATATAAAATTTACCTTTAACCCAGAATCTTTCACCCGTTATCTATAATGTATAATTATAAATACATTGTAGTCTTGAGTAAGTACAATTAAAAAGGGTAATTCGTTTCCCTCCCTCTCTCCCATCCTCCCACCCAAGTCCTCAGGTTTAATTTTCATGATTATGTTAGATTATGAGTCATTTTAAATCATGGTATCCAGTAGAGACTACTCCTACTCTGCAGCTCTTTTCAACAGTTGTTTATGGTAGTTTCAGCCTCTTTCTGCCTCTCTGAGGCTCTTTATTTTTAAAGCAAGGCAGACAAGGCCTAAAATTATTCCATTAAAGAGGTGCAATTTTTGTAATGGGACTTAGAGTGCTCTGCAGAAGTGCAGGCAAGTTTCTTCAATATCCTGAGCATTATTCGCTCATTTAGTTAAATGATGTTTCTAATTCCCTGGTAATTACATGTAATGAGGCACTCTTTCTCTTCTTGATGAGACTTTAGCTTAATATGAGATGTCGTATTTTTTCTTTTTCTTTTTTTTTTTTCTTTTTTCCTTTTTTTTTTTTTTTTTGGATAATTACCCTTCCCAGGAAAAGCAGGGGGTTTGTTGTGCAGAATATATAGCAAATTATTTTATTTCCTGCCATCTTGACTGCCAGTAAATTATAAAATTAAGTTTCAGTGGAGCATTAGCACCATTTTGGAAAGGCTTGAGATTTTTTTTTTTTCTTATTCATGTATTGATGTCCTTTGGGACTGTCGAGCTATTATTCATAGAATAGATGTTTTTCTGCCAATTCCTAGTATTAGATGGTATTGAAGCAGCAACATAGGTTTAATTTTTTTTTCCTGGATAATATCCAATACAGAATGGTCTTGTTAGTTGCTTTTTATATCAGGTAATTATCTTTATAAAGTTTTAGTAACACTTCTCCCCCTCCCTCGGTGGTTAATTAAATTTAGTTTTGTGTATGTTGTAACATTAAATGCTGGGGGGCTTTTTGTTTTCAGTTCTGGATGACTGTTCTTTCTTCAATTTCTTGCATCTCAGTAGCATTTAGGGCATTGGAATGAATGAAAAGCTGTAGGATGCAGCATTTAACTTCAGTAAAAATGGAATCAACAGTAATTTGAATTACTCTTAATTTCCTATATTTTGTCAGTATCGTTTTCTTCCTGTTATTCTGATGAGGTGATTCTTGTCTGCTTTTTTTTTGTTCTTGTTGTTTTTAAATTCAAAATACTGTAAAAATTATGAATGAAATACCATTTGAGAATCAAATCGTATAAGGGCAATCTCTGCATTAGGAGTTGAATTGCCATCTAAGAAGCCATTTAGTTGTCTCATTCTTATAGAAAATCCAGGGATGGATTTACCTCACCTACCTTTAGCACTCTAAAAGCAAGGGTTTTAGTCTAAATGGGGGAGGCCCTTGGCTCCCTTATTTTCAGTTTTTGAAGTATTGTTAAATCACACCTGTTTGTGCAAGACACGTCTACTCTGTGCCCTCACCTTGCACGAGGAAATAAAATCAAATCCAAATCCAGTTGTGTGGGGGAAAGCCTTATTGTCTTAGCAGGGAATGGGAGAAAAGAAGGTGAAATTTATTATCAAAGCCTTGTGTGACTTCTCACTTTCTCTCTCTCTGGAAGAGACGTTTTGCAGTCAGTTGGGAAGACTTGCCCTGCTCATCTGGGCAGTGGCATTAAGAGAAGAACCTTTGTTGATATGAAGATATCTATTCCTATATGTGACCATGTTGCATTTATACCCTTTGGAGTCAATCAGACCACCTAAATGCTTTAAAATATTTTAATTTAAGGGTTTTGTAGGGTCAGCGTCTGAATCTGCAGCAATCAAAGGATTAACTCTTGGAACTGGTGGGCTCCTGGGTCAGCAGAGCACTTTTTCAGTCTAAGAAACCACAGTGCTGCAAAGTCCTAAATACAGAGGCACCTCGTCATGATAAAACCAAGATTTTGAGAGGCTAAAGTGCAATCAGTGGTAGAAAATAAATGTAATAAATAACTTTTTGATCGCAAATACTCTGACCCCAATTCTGTAGAAAGAAGCTGGAAAAGAATATGACTGCATCTCACTCTTTATTTCATCTTTAGCAATTTGACATCAATCAAATGACTATAGAGGCAAAGGCATGAACGTTTATTTCCCAGCCCACAGGATTGCTGTCAAATTGCAATTTTCAAAATTGAAAGAGTCGTTAAGCTAGATTTTCTCCATTTTCTTCCTAGTTTTTTCCCCTCAAACTTTCCGAAATGTGCCTCTCAATTTTGCAGTGTACTATCCTGTGATGTGCAGGGAGATTAAGGAAGCTCCTGAAAAAATTCTTTGCCACGCAGTGGTAAAATCTCCTTTTCCCGTGTGCAAGTCAGTGTATGAACCTAGAGGAAGCCCACATCAAAGACCAGGGAACGAATGAAATGAGGGCATTAAGACCTTGCCCTGGTGAGGTTGACAGCTCCAAGGAACAAGCTTGGTACCTTCATGTTACATGATTTAAAGCTGTCTGGCTCTCACTGGTTACCTCCACTCTGCTCCAACTCCAAGCAAGCACCCAGACCTGCCAAGAGGGGGAATCTTCAGCTTCACGGGTGTCAACCTGGAGTAAAGTCTTCTCCTCAATGTTCTAGGAAGGCAGGACATGCATTCATTAAATGGTTTTGCAACAACAGACTTTGGAAAGTCCCTGTGGAGACCTGTGCTGTGTTATTAAGAGAGCTACAGAGAGCCACTGAGACAGCACCCAGCCAGAAGAATTTACACTCAAACCAGATGATACTGGTGATGGGAACCATTCTCATTCCTACCAGCCAGTCCCAGGAGGAATGCTCTGAGAAAGTGCCTTTTCTTTTATTACTGCACTTGCGTCAAGTGATATTTATAAAGGCAGGTGACCACCCCCCGCAACTGCTGCAATAATTTAGGAGGTACCTAAGTCTCCTCAGGGCTTTACTTTCTCCTTAAGTTTATCTAAGTTTCTGAAAGCCAAAGCTCCTGGACAGCCCTGAGCAGGTCAACACATCCCTCATCTTTAAAACCAACTATAATGTTCTGCTCATGTCTTCCAGTTGTTCCACTCTCGTAGTGACTTCAAAGCCTGCCTAATATATGCAATTTTCTCTTAGAACAACAACAACAGCAACAAAAAGCTTCTAGTGGGGAGAGTGCCTGTCTTGGCTGTGCTGTGAACTCTGCCCAAGGAATTCCAGCTTCTTTCTAGGATGCTGCCACAACTCTTGGGGTGCAGAGCTGTCCTGAGACAGCAGGTAGGATGCAGGAGATAACAATCAGCACCACAACTGGCTCGCTCTCATATTTAAATAAGTCAAAATCATTAGGCTTCTTTTGCTGCTGTTTCACACTGCAAATCTGCCAGCACTGAAGCGCTTTGAGCTGTTGGTCCCAGAGCAGGAGTACCTGTCTTTTCCCAGCTTTTCCCAGGCTCCAGAAGGTCTCCTGAGCAGGTCACCAGGTCATTCTTAGGTGGCCCCTTGGATCTTCTTGGACTGTCACTGACAAAGGAGCTGGTGCCCAAGCAGAGCTAAGCCAGGCACATCCCTGGAGTCCCAGACATGTGGGTACATGGATCATTTTCTGGGAGCAGAGCGCTCCCAGCGCGTGATTTCCAGGCCTCACTCTCTGGTTTGGTGTGGGCTGAGAGGAAGGGCCAGGATGTCCCTGGGGCAGTGGCTGGAAGAATAAATCCCAGTAACCACGTGGCAGGGGGTGCAGGGGGTGTGTGCAGCCCCTGTGATGCACCCGGGGAGCAGAAAAGGAGTAAAATAAAGTTAGACTGATGCAGGTGTTTGGGCTTATCAGCACCTGATTTGCTATTGTTCAAATACCTTTTTTTCCTGAGGTGCAATGTTTGGATTTTCTATTTTCATCTCCACGTTAGTCTTCCTTTTTATTTGGCTGTAGGAACTTTTGTATCTGATGAAAGAAAAAAGTAAAAGAGGTTGGGAGTGTAGAACAGGAAACCCAGTTCTATTCCAGTTGCTCCTATTGTACCTTTTATACCATAATAAAATACCATGTGGGGAGGCTTCAGTATGAAAACCTGAAAAATTATGATTCTTTGTGGTTTATTGCAGGGCTTAAAGGTTGGCAGATGTCACCAAGCTAAGCTCCTGTTGCTTGCCAGTATATAGGCATTCAGATATATACATGAATCAGTTTTGGTCAGTACAGTGCTGCAGAATTATTCCCTGTTCTCGAGTGCTCCCTCTGTGCCTGCCAGATGTGAGACTGGGAGCAGATGTTGGGAGCAGGGCCCACCCTCCAGGGCAGTGGGGGGAAGCAGCAGCACTGCTCCAGGGTGAGCCTGGGCTTGCTTAAAGCCTGCTGGTTGCCTGTGAGGCAGGAGAAGGGTGGACTTTGCTGGTTTTTGCTCTACTGCAGCACATGGTCCGCCAGCCTCAGACGCATCAGTCGGTACATGGGAACCTGTCCATCAGAACTGGACTAACTCCAGCACTGCTTTCACATGGGCTAATTAGGAGCCATCAGATTAAATTCCCTGTGACTTCATTAGAGTATCTCTAAGCCAATGGCCTGCAGGCAAAACCCCTGTTAGTGAATCAGAGGAGTAACCATTTGCTGACGTTCCTGTCTCTTGGCCCCAGACATTGCCCACACCCTGCTGGGGAGGTGGCTCTGTCATGGGCACTTCCACCCCTGCAGATTAGGATGCTTGGTTCAGATTGTTACAAATGCCTTGATCCATTCCCATTGACATTTTAAACAAACGGTGATATATTTAGTACAATAATTACAGTTATTTGATTACCTTTCTTTTAGCCTGAAGTAGAAGGCAACTGACAGATGCGAATACCTCCGAGACCAATGCTCTGTAATAAACTAACATTATTTATTACAAGATGCATTTTATTAATAGGAATTGGCAGTAATTAATTCACTAAAGTTGATGTTACTAATAATTACATGTAATTCATGAAATATTTATGAAAGAAAACTGTGTATAAAAATGATGCAAAGGTCATTTAGCTAATTAGTTAATAAATGTCACCAACATTGCTGGAGAGTCTCTCTAAATCTGAATAGTTTCAGCTTTTTCTTAGTGAAGTAATTTTTGAAACATTTTTGTCTTTGTGAGTGACATCCTGACATGGAAGCCAACATTTCTGGTTATTGTTTTGAGCCAATGTATGTACTGTTTCCTTTGCTAATCCACTTTGTCCCCTTTCCTTGTTCATAGTGAAAGATCCTAATTAGAGATAGCACTAGCTCAATCTAATTTAGGTTATCAGTGAGTTGTGGTGTCTCCCAGTTTAAGGATATATGAATATATCTCTGTCTTTTTAACTTGATTCCACTGACTTTCCATGGAATCAAATAACCATCATCCAAATTAATAGCTGACATCTGAACTGGAAAAATCTTAATGTTATTTCTGCTTGGATTGGATTGGATGGCAAAAGAGCCCATTGACCTTGTGAGCTGCAGGATCAGACCCTGGGCCTCTCCATGACACCTGGAATCCCTGGAATACCTGGAGCAGTGATATTGCACTGGTTTGTGGCAGCCTTTGCCGTGGGTGATATTGGGAGAAAAGGGTGCAGAATGAGGTTCTCTTGTCATTTAGAGCATCCTGTGTTACACAGGCTGTGAAGAGCTTCATCCTGTTTCAAAGTTTGGTTAGCACCCGTCTTTCAGAGACACTCAGCCACAGTTTGAAACACCAAGAGCCAGAGAATCCACCCCATCTTTTGGTCACATGCTCCAGCAGCCAGGCAGGCTCACCCTTCCAACCTGCATGGCTCTGATTTCAGTTTCTTGCTGAAAGTCCTTGTCAAACACAAATTATTAGGCTCAGTAAAGAGTTTGCCATATAAAATTCCACGTTGCCTTCTGAAGAAAGGCAGACTTGGTGATCTAATAATGTTCTTGTCCAGGAGCCTGTGAGAGCCACCTTTGCACTTCCCTCATTCTGGCGTCGCTCTCTGCTCAGTCATAAAACAACCTTAAGCACTCTGCCTTTTGGCAGAGAAGGGAATTGCTGAAGGACTTCAGGGATGGGGAGGTGAAGCGAGCGTCGTGCTCGCTGCCTTAAATCCAGGAGTGAGGAGTGGTGACCGAGGGCTGATGTCACTTCTGCACGCTGCTCTCTGGGTGGGTTAAGTGGCTCTGGAGCAGCTCTGGGCAGGGAGGGGCTGGCCCAGAGTCATCGTGTCTCCTAAATAGCTGTTCCCTGTCTCAGTGTTGCTGCACTGACCAGAAACTCAGACAACTGTCACTGTGGGGTCCTTAAAAGAAAACCTGTGTGTGGAACCACAATTCCTCTTCTTCTGTGACTTGCAGGCTGCTGGCCAGTAAGGAAACTTTGGTCCTGAGAGGTTTTTTCTCAAGCTTAGGATTCACATCAACAAGATATGCCTTGGATCACCCCTTTATTAAAAACCTGTCTGTGTAGGACAGTGTGCATGTTGATGTCTTTCATGGTTGTCTCTCCACTGACATTCCAAACAGACATAGATCAAACTCGTAACTGGGACTGAGTTAAGGTCTGTAACTGCTCTGAATCTGAACGTCTCATGCCTTATTCCGTTTTGGTGGATTAACTTTAAAAAATAAATCTTTAAAGAACAATTCTACTGCATGGTAAGATCTTGCATAGAATTTTTTATTACATTAGGCAATAAAATGTATCTGGGTAGGCCATGTAGTCCTGAATGGTGAATGAGCATCAGTAGGAATTACTCTGGCTGATAAACATTTGTCTTTTACTTAATAGCTGTTATCCTTTTGAAGCACAAACTGTGCCCCATTAAATCTGAAGACGTTCAGCCTCAGCTTAACAGGCCAGCACATATCTTTGCATTTTCTGCCTGTGGGATTATCTAGTCTTTAAGGTGATGTGTTCTGCAGAAGTCATTCATTTCTCTGCAAATACATTTCCATTTTTCACGAGGCAGCAGAGGTGGGATCGTGCCTGGTTGTCTGTGTTTATGTGGATCAAATTGGCCTGCAAGGGTTTTCCTTGAACTGGTTAACTTTGAGAAGTCGCTTTTCTGGAGGAAGAGCTGGTGCATGGGAGCATTTTTGTATCCTTCCATGGATCTGTGTGGGAACACCCGGGATGGCAGCAGGGAAAGAAAGGAGTGTGCTGGCAGGATCCAGCCCCTCTTGGTGCCCTGGCAGGGACAGGGGTGAGGGAACCACAGTGGTGCTCACAGGGGGTCCTGTTGTGCAGCCCTGTTTTATCCTTCACTGTTCAGCCACGAGCAGAGACCCAGGCCAAACACTTGCTGTCTGTGTTACCTTGGTACCTTGTCAGTTCTGGTGATGTTTGGGGTCTGGGTGTTACTGTCTGCTTAGAACTTGGTGGAGGAGCTCACATGGGACACCTGCAGATGGAAATGACATCTGCAAGTATGAGGAATTAATTACCCTGCATTTGTTCTTCACAACTCTACTTTTAATTCTTTTTTTTTTTTTTTGTGACCCCCCCAAATCTCCCATGTGATGTCCCTCTGAAAAGATAATGGAGAGAGAAAACAATAACAGAAAATAAACAGGCAAGAAAAGGTGGAGAGTGCAAGGCCATTCCCAGCTTTTGGCTTTACTACTTTAATTTGGCCAGTTCCTGGTGGGGAATAGAGTCCCTCAAGCTCTGCTGGCTGGTGTTGTTGGCAACTCTCCTTCAGCTGTTGGGATGAACCCCAGAGAGTTTTAAACCTGGACTGGCCAGGCTCAGACACCTCCAAATGCCATCACTTTGTATGCCAGTATACCATCATATACAGAATTAGACACTGGTTATCTCAGGTCTTCTTTCTTTAACATGGACAAGGATGAAAGTATAAATAATATTAAAAAAATGAATGTATAAATAACATCAACACAATAAAATGACCACTGTAAGTTATGTATTAGAAAAGAATGGTTATGTTCAGCAATGTGGTCCCTGCTGAGGTGCCCCTGTCCATGGCTGATGGCAGTACCTATGGAAAACACATGCCTTGAAGAGGATGAGCTAGAGCCATATCAGTCTCTTGGCCTTCCCCTAGCAAATCCATCTCAGCTCATTAGTAAATGACAAGATTTGGTCTTGCATTATTACAGAGCCTAACCGAATAGGGAAACAATTT
Organism: Margarornis squamiger; assembly: GCA_035222235.1. Lineage (NCBI taxonomy): Eukaryota > Metazoa > Chordata > Aves > Passeriformes > Furnariidae > Margarornis > Margarornis squamiger. The sequence goes on from JAWWTY010000158.1 coordinate 31,882,802, forward strand.
TCTGAGATTATTTGAATTGCCTGCCTTGGAAAATAAAAATGAAAAAGCTCTTGCTATTTTCAACTAATAAACAGACTCTCAGGAAGAAAAAGCTTCAGCAGCACACAGACGGAAGAGCAAAACAAGGTAAGGGAATATGCACAGGAGGGTCTGTTGTACCGAGTATGGACAAACCCCCAGCACCTCTTCCTGCTCTCTAAGTGTTTTAGCCTCTCCTTCAGTTCCAAACAGTCCTCCCCATGGGCAATCGCCCTTGGGAAAAGATGGAACAATTCTGAATTGCCTCGAATAAGCTTCCTAACAGGCAACTGGTCCTGATAGAACAATTTGAAACTCTCTGTCTCCTTATCTTCTGTCGACATCATTTTTCAGAAGGGGCAACAGGACCAAATTAAATCGCTGTGCTGCAGACAGTCTGTCTGATTGCCTTGCGACTGTTGCCCATTTTGAAGATTTCCTCCTGCAGTTCAAAACCAAGACAAGAGGAAAGTCCACGTGTGCCCATGCACACAGATGCACAAAAACCCTGTGCCTCCCTTCTCTTACCCTTACTCGATTCTGAGATATATTTACAGCATAAGAAAGAAATTCAGAGCCCGGTTCTTCTACCCCTCGGTCATCTCTGCGTGGTTGAAAATGTCAGAAGCTCCCCCTCTCCCCCCTTTTTTCCCCCCAAATCCACAGTAAAAGCTTAAAGAAAGAAAATATTGGGATGTATATGGTAGTTTAATCTAAATATTACTTGTGGAAAGAAGCATAGGGAAGTGTGAGAGGCTGCACTTGGATCTGATTTGTTGTGTTCACTTGCAGCAGGAGCAAAAGGCTTGGTTGTCTTCTGTCTTTGGTATTTTTTATGTCTTCTTCTCATCTCTGAAGCCCAAATTGTCTGCAAAAGGTCTGATTTTTGACTGAGATGCAGCTGTTAGGACCGAACAGACACAGTGAGCACGGTGGAAGGGGAAGGAGCTGGGAAACGAGATGTACTGCTGCCAGCAAATGGATTTGCAGAACCTGATTGCTGTGTAGCAAAAGAAGCCTCTGGGATGTATTTTACTTACTGATGGGCAGGAGAGAGCTGTGTTCTTGGGCCATGTTTCTAAGGCCTGCAATGCACAATCATCGCCTCTGGACCGTGGCCAAGTGCTGCTCAGGATCCCGACGGCTCTGGGGCGGCATTAAATCGAGATGGATGTCACTTTACATCTCATTGCAAATGCACTACCTGGAGCACGGCGTTCACCGAGCATTCCTTTCCCAGCAGAGGCTTCTGCCTCGGGGGAGCTTTCATCTGCTGTGGAAGAAAGGAGGACAACCTTTCCTTGTGCCCTGATGTGCTGGTCACTGGGTGTGTGACCATCTGTGAGCCGCCAAACCCTCTTCCCTGGAGCTTCGTGGTGAACTCAGAGGGTCTGAGGACATGAGCATGGAAAGGGATGAGCTGTGTCTTCAGGCTGGAGTGACTCCCCGGGCTAGAACAGTTGCAGGAAGCTCTTATTGTGTGTTGGCTCCTGCTTCAGAGCCTCAGCTTCTGTAATTTCTCCTTCTCCGCTGCTGACAGGGAGATGCTCCCTCCGCGTTCCTGCTCAGGACTTGCTTCTTTGCTTCTTAATGTCTTAGGTAGTCATAAACCATCAGGTTAAATCCTTCCAACTAACTCCACAGGGACAGTATAAATACCTGGGGAGGGAATATTTCTTAATTTCTGTGTTGGGAGCTAACTTCATACTTGACCTAGTATTTATTCTTGTATTTATTTATGCAAACCTCAGGTGTTTTAAGTAAAGAAGCAAACATGAAAGACTGGTCGTTGTTTCTTGAAAAGCAAATTAATATATACAGAATGCCTTATTTGCATATTATTAAATGTGCAGACAAGCAAGATATTTTTATAAGTATAAACAAAATATAAACCCGCACATAATAAATAACATATAACAGAAATACAATTTTTATAAATCTATTTAAAAAAATGATTCTTTGTAAAAGGAAAGACAATACATTATTAAGAGAGTGTTATTACAGATGGGAATTTAAGGAAAACTATGGTAGTGCACATATTTTTGGGTCTGAATTCTGGCTAATTTTGGCACCAGGTAAAAGAAGTGAACTGCCATGGTCTGGCATTACAGCCTGTCTCTGCTCGTGGCCATGTCTGTGGCAAGTGAAAGCAGTGTCCTACTTGAATTAGGTGGCTATTCAGTCAGGTGACAGCCTTTTGGAGTTGAATTAGTGGATCCTGGTCATCAAAATGTGGGTCTAAGGAAAACAGCTGCAGTCCCAGCACAGGCATGGTCTAATGGAAGGTGTCCCTGCCCATGGCACGGGGGTGGAACAAGATGATCTTTAAGGTTCCTTCCAACCCAAACCATTCTGAGGTTGACAAAGTCTCTATGCTGTAAGGTGCTGGAGTGCTTTCTCTTGGCCATCCCAGACAAAATTTTGCTGTCCATGAGGATCCAGGCCCTGTTTCTGAGGATGTGTGTTGTGGAACCATGTCTGCCCAGCCACGCTCCCAACACCGAGTACCCACAAGCACAGAAGACATGGCAAAATTAAAGAAAGACTGGAGGAAATAGCCAGGAAAGCAAACCCATGTTTTTCTCTAGGAGCACTTGGTGGAAACTGTAGAAGGTGTTAAATTGATTTAATCCTTGCCTTGCTTTATTTGGCCACTGCTTGGAAAATGCTCCTGTTGGTTTTGGCATAAGAAATGAGTTCTGCTATTTTAGCCAGTGGTTCCTGAATAGGGGTGTTTTTAGAGATGATTTTAAAAAAAGCTGCTTTAAAAAAAGACAAAAGCTCTCCTGTACAGTAGAATAGAAGCTTTTCTAAAGCCCTTTGCCCTGCTCCTTCTTCTGGAAAACACGTTTGTGACCATTAGTTGAGTGTCATGTTCCATGATGGGGGGATTTTGGCCCTTTGCACCCCCTTGTAGAGGGGCAAGGGCTGAGGGAGGAAGGCTCCTGCCTCTCCAGCCCTGCTGATCATGAATCCTGTCACTCCAAAGGGAAACCTGAGGGCTCCAGGCTTTGCAACTCCCCTTCTGAAGAAACATTTTTTTGGGAGAGTTTTTCAGTCTAAAGAAGCATCCTGTCATTAATGGCGTCATTACATTAAAAAGTAATTAGAAGAAAAAAAAACTAGAGATCCTCTGCGGTGTTTTACTCAAAAAGCAATTTATCTTGTCCCTGTGCAAATGCCATAATGTAATAAGGAGTAGCCCAAAACTTGTTGGAAAAGCAGAAGTCCAAACAAACCAAGCAGCTATAGAAGAATAGATATTTTCTGTTAACATCTCCTGCCAATACAAGTTCAATAAAAGTTATGGAACTGGAAACTTTATTAATTCCCTTCTAAATGGGTAAATTCTATGCATACTGAGCTTATTATTTAATGATGCTTAATGAAAACAGATTAAAGTTTGAAATAAACAAAAAATATTCTCCCCAGAGAACAATTTCCTGTTGGAATCACTAACTTTGATGCTGAAGCCTCCAGTCTCATAGAATCCTATAAATAAAAGCTGGAAAACGTTTAGGAAGATAGTAGAAGAAAGAACAAGATCAGAAAGGCACCAAGTTGTGGATATTGTCTTTTCTGTCATAGCAGTCTGATAGTTTATGGAGATTTTCCTTTTTTAAGTCTCATTTCCTTTCTGTGAGCCTGATTCTGTGCAGTTGTGTGCTTGTGTGTGCCCAAAGTGATGCCATGTGTGCTAAAGATATTTAAGAATAGGTATTTAAGAATAAGACTAGATGGCAGTGATCTCTACATTTCCACCTGACCATTTTTTACTGCCATTTTACTTCCAGAATATTAAAGTAAAACTAAGATTTCCTATGAAAACATAGTACACAGAGATGTTATTTGGTCTGTTTCTAGAGCACTGGGTTCCTTCCAGTTTCTAATCAGTGAGGTAAATGCTTGTATTTTCGTTATTGCTTGTTTAAATATTTAATCACCATTATTGTGTAGCCTATCTGAATAGGAAAGCACTTTTCTGAGGTTATTTGAAGTGACTGCATTGGCACCTCCACCTTAAAAACTACAAAATGCTAATCCCAAGTGTGGCTTAACCAAAGCTTGTAGTTAAAGATTTTGTTGCTAAATTATTTGCTGATAATTAGTTCTCCCTGGGGAAAGCCACCCTTCATTCTGAGCAGTCAGGGTGGGCACTCATTGTGTTATATCTGTACTTCTCCAAATGTACCTGCACAGTTTTTAATGGTCATCCCTTGCACACACCAATGATCCAATTCCATACTTGCTTTAAGGACAAATGAAGCCTTCACTGTTTCTCTTCCTTCAGAGCCACGTGGCTCAGTAAAGAGTGACACAGCCAGCAGTGGAAAAATCCAGAATAGAGGTTGTTTCTTAGCCCCAGCTCACATGAGCATCTTGGAGAACACAGAACCAGCAGTCTTGTTGTAAATAATTAAGGATTTTGAAGGGTTGAGTTGCTGCTGAATCTACACTGAGATGCTGTGATTAGGAGGGCAGAGAGGGTTGGAAACATTGATGACACATTGGTTTGTATAATCTCTTTATTCTCTGTCATTTTACCGTGCCTTTCCAACCTTTCTCCATGCACTGGTACCAGGCCTGGCAGCTATTTGCAAATGCCAAGTTGAAATTGCACAGAAAGGGATAGAGAGAGTTTCTTCTGTACAATAGGTTTTTGCCATTACTGCTGATCGTGGGTTGAATATGTATTTTTGTTTTGAAACATTTTTAAAAGCTGTTAATTTCAGCATGAGGTGTGTGTTTGCAGACAATCCTGTGTGTGAATTCTAATGGCTCTTCCCGTGCCTTGTGTTTGTCAATATTGGCTGTCACGGCTGTTGTTTGATCAATTTATCTACTCACTGGGTTTCTCTGAGATTTCTCCAAACTTGATCAGTGCAAATTACTTCCTAATGCATGGCAATAATTTGCTTCTCACCCCTCACTCTCTTTTATAACAACCTTTTAGTGGTTTTGAGAAAAGTTTGGCAAGAGTCATAAGCTGGGTTTTGTCTTGCTTCCTTCCAGCTCTTAATATTGCATAGAAATAGCAATAAAAAGCAGCCTCTGCAAAGGAACAATTTGTCCAACATTCTGTGATTGATTTTAATTCCTTTTAGTTGTGAGAAGATTTTACACTGATGGTTTGTCACTGCTGGACACCTATACAGGTTTGGGTTTTCATAGAATCACAGAAGAGTTTAGGTTGGAAAGACCTTTAAGACCATCACGTCCATGCCAAGCCCACCAATAACTCACGTCCCCAAGTGCCACATCCACATGTTTATTGAATGCTTCCAAGGATGATGAGTCCACCACTGCCCTGGGCAGCTGTTCCAGTGCTTGACAACCCTTTTTGTGAAGAAATTTCCCCCAATATCCAAACCACATCTCCCCTGGCACAGCTTGATGCTGTTTCCTCTCACCCTGTCACTGGTTGCCAGGAAAAAGGGTGTGACCCCCTCCTGGTTCCCCCTCCTGTCAGGGAGTTGCAGAGAGCAAGGAGGTCATTCCTGAGCCTCCTTTTCTCCAGGCTGAGCCCCCCCAGCTCCCTCAGCCTCTCCTGCTGCTCCAGCCCCTTCCCCAGCTCTGTCACCCTTTGTCTTTTTTCCCCTCTGTGTGTGTGTGTCCCAAAGAAGAAGCATCTTACCTATTTGTATGAAGTCAAATTACACTTGGCAGAGTAGAAACTGGGGAGAAGAGGGTGTTTTAACTGGTTTTCTGACCAGTCCTACAAATCACCACTCAGAATGGCACACATCTCTCTTTCAGTAGTGCACTAGGGCTGTGTGAAATCTGTGTTTGTCACCAAATGAAGCCAATTTCCTTTCAGATGCAAATCTTCTTGCTCATGGAAAACTACAAGGAGTCGCAAAGTTGGGCTTCTAAAGCAAAGAAAATGTCAACAAACTCCTAAATGAAAAAACTTCCTCTTTATCCACATTAATCTGTATGAATTATTAGGATGAGGAAAGACATAATAGGACTTGTAATGAACCCAAACGTCAGAATTCCTCATGGCACCCCCATGCTGAAGATTTTTAGGGAAATTGCTGTGGCTTTTTGGACAGTGTACGATTTCCATATTGTCTGGCATGTTTTCACTTGACGTCAGATTAGCCAACAGGTTAAATATTGTGGTTTCAAAGTGTTAATTCAGCATGTTGGCAAATTAGAATTTTAACATATTTGGAATTTTGATGAGACTAAAAGGCAGACTGTAATGTTTAAAGCAGCTGATTTGAGGTGCAGTTCAGCAATTAAGTTAATTTCTAGCTTTCTGATGCTGAGAAGGCCACTCAGTGCCAATAATAGCTTATTTTCTCGGGCACAGATTGAGGAGCTGACTACAAACTTTGAAACGAACATGTGTGCTTGATTTGTCTATTTGTATTCAAGTTTACCTTTTCTGGTTGTCTGTAACACTACCCCACCTGCCCTATACAGCCTGTAGTGCTCCAGCCTATTTGGAAAATCATGTGAATAGGGATTTGCATCATTACAATTTCCTTTCCATTTAGGAAGCATCTGCTATATCTTTAAAAGTAACAGGTTTGAAGAGGCCACAGGCTGTGAAACAGACTAAACCATTATTAAAATGAAACAAAAACTTAAAGAGAAAAAAAAAAAAGCTGGACCTAATTCAACAGCAGTTTCAGTGGTTTTTTTTTAAAAAAAACTCTTTTTACCTTGAAAAGGTTAAAAGCATTTGGGTCCTTGTGGAAAATGTAATTGCATTTCAGCCTTGTTTATGTGCGAATCTAAAGAATACTGATAATCTGCCACGTGAAAAAGTTCTGTTCTTCTGCTAACAGGCAATCCTTCTTGTTCCTAACAGGTCTTTCTATTAAGTAAACAGTTAAGGCCTAATTGGAGCTTTTATCTGTACCATGTCACACTAACTGATCAACCATTGCTGGCAGTCATATAAATGTTATTTTAAGTACTTCAATTGTGCAGATCCAAGTACTACAAGGAAGGAGAGAAAACCTCAGCTGCAATTTTGCCTCACCACAAATAAAAAGCAAAGTTCTCTGGAGATGTGTTTCAGCAGGTTAAGTTGGCAATATTGTCCCTCTAACCTTGGTGCATCTCATTTCCACGGGCAGCTGGGGGTTTTGTCAGGGGAATCGACTTATCCCAGGATGTTTCTTTCCCTAATTAGGTTTTCCAGTCTTTTGAAGGTGGGCAGCGCCATCATGATGTGGCTTCTTTGCTGTTTATCTCAGAGGATATTTCTGCCAGCCTTGGTCCATTAGTCTGCCTACACCATCACCAGGAGCCCTACACAAAACAAAAAACATCTGACTTCCATGATTTTCCTGGAGTGGGATACACAGTCTCCTGCCCAGCTTCTCACATCCTTTCTGTTTCTCTGCCCAAGCACCAGGAAAAGAAAACAAACCCCCTTTTTAAAAGAGCTTTAGACAAGCAGGTTATTTTGTTTGTTTATGTGTTTGTTTGCTTCGCTTCCTGGTCATTGCCTGAGAGTCTGATTTTGGCTTCTCCCGAGTCCCATTGCACACATCCCAAAAGGCAAGGAAAAATATAACAGCTTTCCAAAAGCACTCAGCATTGGGTTGTTCTTGCTTTCAGTGGGAGCAGGGTTTAGCCAGGGCACAGCGAATCCCATCCCAATCTATGTTACAAAACAAGGTCCAGAGAAAACCTCCGTTGCTTTTGAAAAATTACAGGCTGGGTTTCCAGGCACAGTTCCTTTGGTTATTTTTATTTCTCTCTACACATCCCATGATCCAGAGATAGAAGCTTCCTTTGCCCATGACAGTATTGCTGTTCTGTATAGGTTGGCAGGCACCACAGGGTTGCTGTCAGTAGGGTTATTATTAAACTCATTAGAAAACTGTGTTTCAGGTGTTTCAGATGTGACTCTGAGTCCTGCAGTTTTGAGCACTGGACTTGGGAGAAGAACCTGACTCTGAAACAGTGATCTCAACTCTCATTTTGAATGTCAGGCCTTTTAAAAACCCTCTCCCATCTGGCACTTTCAAATTAATGGAGCTCTAGAAAATAGGGCATTGAGCTCAGTCCTTGTCTAAAGTCAGAACTAAATATTTTCCAGTCATTTGGAAGAAGGAAAAATGAATTCTGTCTTCTTGATGTCCACTTCCCCAGCCCAGTATCCCCATGGTCAGCAGCATTTTGGAGCGTGCAGTGTACACTAAGTGCAAGGACAGAGCCATCCCCCTGCCACGGACACTCTTCCACCCCATCTCAGTTCAGAGGTTTTGTGATCTAGAGGTGGGCTCCTGAAGTTTGAAAGCTGGCTCCTCTTCTTCCCCTCATCCCAACCTCAGAGCCCAGACTGGCTGTGCCACCCCAGGGTTTGGAGCAGGCAGGATTCCATGTGGTAACTTCTATTGACTTCAAGGAGTTAAATTCAGCCACCAACCAGATCATCTCAAGATGAAAGGGACGGTGTTTCCACCTGGATTGGAAATCCAAGCCAAGGACATCCAGCCCATCTCTGGACACAGAAATCCTCTTGAAAAGGCTTTGGAGATCAGGTACTAAACACAGGTGTTTCACCCGATGGTGTGGGGAGGGGATAAACCAGACCAGCTTTGCAGTGTGTTGTTGTTGAAGGAAACCTGTGGCAAACCAAGCAAACAGGAGCTGGTGCCCATCCCTGCAGGTCACTGCAGCACTTGTGCTATTTGCTCTGCTGTGAGCTGAGAGAACAGGTTCAGCTCTCTGACTCTCCATTTTTCAGGGTTTGCTCCACCCTTGGCTCACAGGTTTATTTCACATCCTGATCTTCTGGAGAATTTCATATCGACCTCCTCTTTCCACCTCTGTTGTGGTTTCGTACCATCCATCTCCCACAGCTGGGACTCAGGTGAAGTTTCAGTTCAGATCCTGCTTACAGGTGGCATTCCCCAGCAGTGCTCCCGGGATTTATCCTGGAGAAAGGGTCTCTGAGGCGTCCAAAGCAAGAGAAGCACCTCTTTCCTTTTGACCCAGGTGGGAACAAGCTGTCTGGAAAAAGGCTGACCTTAGGCTAGTTGGAGTTAGCACATCACCTGGTGTGGGGAGCTCTGGACCACAGGAGCAGACAGTGCAGATCTTGCACCCACAGATCTGGTCCTATTTACAAAATGTTGGGATGATGGAACATGTGAGTGATGGGGTTGACACTTCGATGCTTTTTCACCCTGGTGATGGCAGTTCAGCCACGTTTCACTGGCAGTGATGCTGACCAGTGACTCAGTTTCCTTCAGGCACACTGAGAGATTGGGACTCTGCTGCTGTGGCCAAAGCTCTGCTTTAGTGCCAGCATTGCCCTGTGGTGGGGAAAACCCCATGGACAACCTTCCCGACCAAGGAGAAACCTGAGATGTGCTGAAGGGACTGCTGAGCTCTCGATGAACCGAGAGGAATAGCTGGAGTGGTTCATCCCTCACATCAGCAAGGAGCCAGGATGTGTTTGCAATCAAACTGACTAATAGAAGTGTTGTCTGCCATAGGGGATCATAGAAATGCATGGAAAAGTACGTACAGACACACGTGAAAATCCTCATGACTCTTCTTTTCCAAGGCTACTTTGATAAGGGGGTTGCTTTTTCTCCCGATTTTTGCCAGGTTTGGGAGGTATCCCCTTTCAGGGGGGCTGCCTGACACTCAGAGCATCACCCTGCTCCATTGTTTGCAGTAACACCATGAAACTTTTGTGCCCCCCCTTGGCTGAGCTCATGCCCTCGGGCCACGGGCAGATCGTTCTTCCTGCAATTAGTATTCATGGTTAGCTAAGCAGAACTTCTCCAACACATCTTCCCTGCTTTGAAGGTTAAGTTACATGGTTTCAAAGTGGCCAGAGGAAAGATTCCTGTATGAAGAAGATACCTGGGAATAACCATTGTCTTCTTGTGTATTTAATGCATTTAGGGTAGGATTTCCTTGGTATTTATTCAATGCTTTCTAATTTAACACACAATAAAGTGGGGCAGTCAGTATGAACAGAGTGAATTTTTGACTGGGTTTCCAATATCTTCCTTGGATTTGGGAGAAGAGGTGGTATTTTTACTCCTTCAGATTTGCATGTGTTAGTCTTAAAGCTTTTGCATTTTTGCAAATATAGCAAACATTTTGTTTTCTAGTACTCTGTGTACAGAGACCTCCATATATTTGATCTTCAGAGAATGGTTTGGGCTAGAGAGGACATTGAAAAATATTCTGAATGATGATGACATGGCCAACATATGGCATAATTGTCTCCTTTGCTAAAAATATCTTCAGGTCAAAACATCTGCTTGTGTCTCCTGTGAAGAGAACCTGAGAGAAGAGAAGGCTCCAGGGAGACCCCAGAGCCCCTTCCAGTGCCTAAAGGGGTTCCAAAGAGAGCTGGAGAGGGACTTGGGACAAGGGATGGAGGGCAGGACAAGGAGGAATGGCTTCAAAATGACTGAGGGCAGGGTTAGGTGGGATATTGGGAAGGAATTGCTGGCTGGGAGGGTGGGCAGGCCCTGGCACAGGTTGGGCAG
>JAWWTY010000158.1:31898627-31925088 GCA_035222235.1 Margarornis squamiger
TGGACACTCCCAGGGATCCAGGGGCAGCCACAGCTTCTCTGCCCAACCTGTGCCAGGGCCTGCCCACCCTCATAGGGGAGAATTCCTTCCCAATATCCCATCTATCCTTGCCCTCTGGCAGTGGAAAACCATTCTCTCTTTCCTGTCACTCCATCCCTTGTCCCAAGTCCCTCTCCAGCTCTCCTGGAATCCTTTTAGGTACTGGAAGGGGCTCTCAGGTCTTCAATGAACTCCCCCAAATTAAAAGATAAAAATGGTCAGCTGAGAAAGAAAAGACCTAGACAACTTTTTAAAAAGTGCTGTCTAGGCTGAACATATAAGAAGCTGTGATTCATTTAACTTATTGTAACTATCCAGAAGTTAAATAGTGTCTCTGACCTTGCTCTCTGACTTTCTAAGCACTTGGAGGGGTGAGGGGAAAATCTGGGGGGCAGCACATGAGGCAGGCTGAGATCTTCTGCTGTCTGGAGGCATCTTGTGACTGTGGATCTAGAAAAGCTAAGGTGGATGCTTAATTTTTAAACCAAAAAGGCAGAGAAGTGGCAATTACTCCAGTAAACCAAAGGACTATTTGTCTCTATAGAAACTTCCAGATGACATGTTTTTCAGACTCATTTTGTGACATTTCTCAAGACATGGTCAGAAAGGAAGAGGAATGCCCTTTTTATTTCATATTTATCTTATAGCACATGTTCTCATATGCAATTCGCTTCCTAGAAATTTGGTAAGAAGGCAAATATTCACAAGTCATGAAAAGAAGGTCTCTTCCCTCAATTTCTGGCAGTTCCTTTGGTGTCTGCATTATTTATTTAGTGACTTAGTATAAGGTCATGGAGAATTTCTCCAGAAGTAGAATCTAATGCCAAGAGAACATTGTAGGGGGAATTAAAACAGATGATTTATATTAATAACATCACTTAGTAATGCTTAACATTGTTAATTGAAAAAACATCCTCCTGTAATAATTCTCAGGTTGTGCAGTATCATCATCACATGAGGCTGTGCAAAAATGTAATAAATACACTCCTGTAACATGATTTCCTATATTGCTAAGCTCACATGATATAAAATATTAAATGCTCACCAAAAATGAATCAACAGGAACCCCCCTTTTTACTGTAAAGGCTAATGAGCTATGATTTCTTTTTATTTGTCTTTTGGGTTTAAAGCCCCCAGACCTCATTTTCAAGCTGTTTTCTGAATGCAGGAGAGTTAGTTTATTTTCTAAAGGAAGTAGGGGGAGGTCAGCAGAGCTTCTCACAAACACAAAAGCTTCAGGAGCTCCGACTTCAGTATTTCTGGTGATTATGACACAAACAGGTTTAACTGTCAACAATGTTCAGGATTTTTAAAAAAGACACAATCTTTTAAAAGATATTAATTTAATGGGTGGGTCTCCTTGCTGTAAAAATATACATTTCTGTACTTGGAGGCATGATGCTACCACAAAGATGAGTCTGTCTAATGCTCTTAGTCTATCCTGAGGTTTGGATCAAAGACCACAGGCTTTTGCTTGGCTTTGCCATTATGACCTGGGATAATTTTTCCCTTATTTTCTCTGAGGTACAAAGTTCCACAGGTTGCTGGTGGAGCCTGGATGTGCCCCTGCACAGTCTGGGCAGGGTGGCTGTGCTGCCAACAGCACAAGCAGGGCATGGGCAGAATTACTGCTCAGGTGTGAAGGATCAGGCCTGTGTTTTCACATGGCTCATTTGGCCTTGGCTGCCATCTGGAGCAAGGCTGAGAGTCGTGTCTCTGTCTGTAATAAGATGCTGTAATGCTCTGCCACTTCATCCTTAAAGACTGAGAAATACCTCCCCTTAATACCACTAATGTCTTCAAAATAGTGCTTAATTGGGACTTCAAGGGTGGAATGAGTCTACTTCTAGACCTCTGGACAGAATCAAATTTATTCCTTAGGGAAGCTCATCTTTGCCTCAGAACTGCAAAGTGCTGTGCACTCTACCCTGATTGTTCAGCAACTTGCAGAAATGAGCCCATATAAAGCATTAAAGAACTTCATAGCCCTGTGTTTGATTGCATGGAGTCAGAGAGAGAGCAGAGATGTGAGTAGCAGCCACAGGACCCAGGCCACAGCCCTGAATTAATGGGAACCTCGAGGCAGAAGCTCCTTCCTGCTGGGAGAAGTGGAGGTGCTGCTGGGATGAGGATCACAGGATTTGTACCAGTCCTTGAGACCCAGAAAAACTAATTGTTCACAAAGGCAGGATTCATTAATTCTAAAAAAATGGTGTGGGAACTGCTATTTCTGCTCAAGCACAACTGTGTGAATACTGCTCTGTGCAATCACCTTGGCATCATCTCAGGGGTGCCCATGTGATACCCATTCGTGGATGCTCAGATCTGCTGGGTGCTTTTCCCATGGGCCTTGGCTCAAGGATCAGGACTTGGCAGCCAGGTGAGAGCACAGGCTGATTCCGTCTCTGATGGAAGAGGATGTTCCCACTTCATGGTGTGGCAGGGAATCAGGACTGCATTGGATAGAAGGAAAAATTTCTTCACTGGAAGGGTTGTTGAGCACTAGAACAGGCTGCCCAGGGCAGTGATGGAGTCACCATTCCTGGAAGGATTTAAAACCCATGCAGATGTGGCACCTGGGGACATTTTTCAGTGGTGGGCATGGTGGTGCTGGGGGAGCAGTTGGACTCGATGATCTTAGAAGGCTTTTCCAACCTGAATGACCCTGTGATTCTCTGGATATTACTTCAGGAATGTTTACTACTGATGGGAGAGGGCAGCAAACTTGGAGCAGCCTTTTAGAAGTTAGAAAACATTTGGAAGGTGGGAAGAGAAGACTTGCTCTTTGCATCTATGAGCACAACCCTCTCTAAGAAGAGCTTCTGCCAGCTCCAAGCTCAACAGAGAGTGGAGGTGAATCCCAGAGGAGGAAGGAGAAAAGAGAGAGGCAGGAGACTGTGGGAGATCCTTGCACATGTCCCCTTTCCGAGGAGCTTGGTTTTAGAAACCAAGACACTGCAGCAAGGACAATGTAATATGAAGAATTACAGCACTGGCTTTCTGGTGGTGCTTTTTTGCTCTGCTAGCCCTCATGGTTGGTTTCACATGTTCAGTGGGTGGTCCCAGGCACCCCGAACCCCACTCTGATGAGCACACTGAGGTACAACAGGAGATGCAGATGGATGCCTGTCCTGCCACAGCCATGTTGGCCAGGATGGGACATCCAGAGCTGAGCAGGATGGAGCCACTGATGGTTCCAGTGCCCCTGGGATGGATTCCCACTGAAACCCACTGCAGGCAGACCTGGGGTCCCCAACCTCCTGCCTCCTGCCATGGAAATGAAAAGCATTTCTGCATTATTAGGTTTGGTTTCTCAACATCGCAACCTGTTTAGAGTTAGCAATTGCAGCAAACGGGCTCTTAAAGGGAGGTTAAAGGCCTTGATGAAATACAGAACACCTCGAAAAGACAACCTAAATTTTTGCCATTTTAAACTTTGCGTGGCTGGCGTGCTGGAGCAGCCACCCAGGTTAATGAGCTGCGGGTTTAAACAGCAATTGAAGAAGTCGGATATAAATATAGAGCAGTTTGCTTTTTGCCTTCCTGTTGCTTTCCCAGGCTTCCCAAGGCCTTCCACTGATGGAGAGCTTTTAATTTCACATTTTGGCCCCCACCACAGGTGATAAACAAAGGTTTCCCATTGCTATGACTCGGGTCAGTGCCGAAGCCTCAGCGTCAATCCCGCTGCCTGTAATTACACACAAAAGGTTACCGGGATCCACGGCTAATTTGCAGCCTCTGTTTAGCAGAATTTAATAGCAGGTATTACTGGTGCAGCAGTAATTAAGGACCTTTGTCAATAAGACGGAATAGATGGCCACACTTTGTTGTAATCATTGGACTTTTGAGAACCCAGAGGAGTGAAAAGCAGTGAGAGGAGCAATCCATTTCACGAATAACATGGCTGTCCTTTCACCCCCCCCCCAATCCCCCCCGCCTCCTGAAACCAGCAATGGAATAATAATTCCCCCAAGCAATGAAAGTACAGGAATAAAAGTACTTACCCTCCAGCCTGTGATTTTTTTTTTTTTAACTTTTTATTTACTCTACTGTGCTTTTTATTTGCTTCGGGCTGCATTTGATGAAGTATTGTTTAAACAGTGCCGAGCAAAATGGATATAGGGACATGGAAAATAGAAAGAGGAAGAATTTTAACCAGGTGGATATATGCATTTGCCTTTAAGGTGGATGGCGTTGAGTTTATCAATTATTTCCTTTGGATTTTTTTTTTAAAAAAGGGAAAAGAAATGACAAAAACAAGTGGCTCGGTGAAGAGGTGGGGAGAGGGAGTCATTTAGAGCTGTCTCTGCACAGAAGCCGTTCAGCTGTAAATGGGTCGCAAACAACGAGGAGAAGTGAAGTTGGTGTTGCATTGTCACCCCCTCTGGGTGCCCCCTCCCCTCACTAATGTACCAGTGAGTGGGCTGGCACCGGGCTGAGAGCCCCGGCACACACACACACAGCCTGGCCGGGCGCTGGGGGAGAGGGGAGGATGCTCTGACACCATTCAAGGAGTGCTTTAAGGTGTACACTCCTTTCAGTAATTGGTGAAGAAGCTGCATTTCACTCACTGCTTTTAATAGCGGTTTGAGTACTGGCTCTTTATGAAGGCTCTCTTTTTTTAAAGCAGCTTTAACTATACCCTTTCTGTCAGTAATGTCTGAAAAACTTCTACCTTTAATCATTCCTGGATCAGGCAGCAAACAAGCAGCTCCTTTTCCTTTTTCAATTATGTGCTGGATATTCAGCACACATACAAAAAGGAAAAAAAAGAAAAAAAAAAGAGAGACATCTTGAGCCTATCATGTATTAAATGCAGCTCTTTGCTGCTGCATTAAAATAACACCAAGGATCCGGCTTCAGCCAACAAAAGCCAGAAATATAAAGTTAAAGCTGCAGTCCTCTTTTTTTATCTGCTCCATTGTGAGAAGGCACTGTAGCACTCTTAAAACAGTGGGACTCTTTTCCATACCTATGGGCGATGATACTTAGCTGAGACATCCTGACCTTTCGGATTCTGAGACCCACGGCAAAATTTTTGCAGCATGTCATGGATGGGCTCTGCTTGGTGCTATTCCTCTGAGGTGTTGCATTTTGGGGTTTTTTTTGCATTGTTATCTCAAGAAGGGAGCCAAGGAACAGCAAACTGGTGCTTTGGCTGAATATGTTTTGAAGGGCCTCATCTTGATGGTGGTCCCCATCTAGATGAGGTCACTTATATAAGCTCAGGTTCTTAGTAGGCACTCGCCCAAAATAAAAATAAAGGGTCACTCCATGGGAGGCTCCAGCTCAAAATTTGAAGGAGGTTGAAGGTCAGATTGGTATGACTCAGGAAAATCATGAGAGAACTCCCAGATCTAGATGAAGACATCCCTGCTCATTGCAGTGTGGTTGGACTAGATGACCTTTAAAGGTCCTTTCCAACACAAACTGTTCTATGTTTCTGTGTTGGTCATGCTTAAAACATGTTGGATGCATCTTGGAGCAACCTGGTCTAGTGAAAGGTGTCCCTGCCTATGCCAGTGGATTGGAACCAGCTGAATTTAAGGTTCCTTCCAACCCAAACCACTCTTTGATTCTATGATTCAATGATTTTGAGGAGTTTGAAGCTGATATCCTCAAATAAAGCACTGAATTTGTGAATGCTTTTAGTAAAGTGCAGAAAAATGGTCATGGTTGTAATATGGAATGAGAAAAACCCCAGTGTTTGTTGAAGGGCCAAAAGGTCCTAGTTTCACATGAAATTATAGAAGGGATGAAGACTGCTCTGAGCCGGAGATGGGTTTGAATATTTTAGTGTTTTCATACAATTCTCCCATTAAGCCAGTCCTCAAGTCAGCTCCGTGTTCACTGGCAGAGCTCAGCTGAACTCAGCTGAAGACCCAGTTCATTGTTTTGGATCCAGGTGATGGATCTGAGAAACTCATTTTCAAGAAGGAGAATGAGGAATTAATTCTGAGCTTCTTATACTGGTGTTAATAAATCTGCTTGCATAGGTGAGCAGCTGTCAGAGTTCATAATCTGGCCAAGAGAAACTTAACACTAGTTGTGCAGAAAATCTGTGACAGGGCTAGGAATTGTGTTCAGTATTTTTGAGTCAACGGTATGGTATCACAGACCATATTTCTCCTTACAGAAGATCAACAAGCTATGGAAAATGCAGGGGAAATTCTGGACTGTATTAGAGAGGAGGGAAAGGAGGATGGATACAGCCCTGTGGTGGATGCATTTTGCTGCAGTAGGTTAGCCTCTTGTAGGAAAAGGTACCATGCTTGATGGAATGGAAGTAGAATTTGAAGAGAAACTCCTTGAAAGTAAAATGTTTAGTAACAGCTCTGATGAGACCAAGGTGGAGAATCACGTATGGGGTTTGCCTTCTGATCAATGCTGGTTTAGTCTTCAACAGATCAAAATGAAGTGATAATGTCAACTGAGGAGAATGTTGCAGGATAATGAGGTCCTACTACTCCTCAAACATTCAAGGCTAATCCAGGGCATTTATTTTCCAAGCAGAATCCATGGATCTGGAAGGATATTTGCCATTGCTTTGTAGGTCAACCCTGCAGGTAATATACATAGATAAGAGGTCTTGTGATGGTAAGAGTAGATCAACTAACTTCTTTGTTGATGGGGGATCTAAAGTAATCTGGGATGATGACTATTAGGAGTCTGAAAAAAAAGGCTTATTTCTGATCTTGAGATGTTGCCACCTAGAGCTAATGGAATCTCTCTTTCCCACGTGGGTACAAAGGGCAGAATACACCCAGCCTGATCAGAAGGGTGAAGCAACCCTGACCTGTGCAGGACTGTTCCTCTTCTGAAGCTTTATCAGTGGAAGCCAGAAGGCAAATATAAGTATGAAGGCCTGAGGTTCAAAGGTTAGTTATTTTCCTTAAGGGAAAATTTATCTCCTGCAAGAACAGTTGAAGGTTCTTGTTCAATAGGTCACACTCTGTAACCCTCAGTGCTGTTTGGTCATTTGATATCCAAGCCACTTGCCTATAAATGCAAGGCACGTTACATACAATTTCCATGGATTTCTGCCTAACATCCCATCAACCCTGCCCTCTGGCAGTGAGAAGCCATTCCCTCTTGTCCTGTCCCTCCATGCCTTGTCCCAAGTCCCTCTCCAGCTCCCCTGAAGTCACTTTAGGCACTGGAAGGGGCTCTCAGGTCTTCCCAGACCCTTCTTTTGTCCAGGTGAACCCTCCAGCTCTCCCAGCCTCTCTCCAGAGCAGAGGGACTCCAGGCCTCTGATCATCTTTGTGGCCTCCTCTGGACTTGCTCCAAGAGGTCCATGTCCCCATTTTCCAGTGGGAATTTACAAGTGCTTGCAGTTTCTTAGAGCTTTGCCTGTGAGGATCTGTGTTCATGCCTGTGTTAGCACGGATCATTCATTCTCACTGAAATAACTGCCAATCCTATAAAATGGCTGAGCACATGTTTTAAGGGAAAAAACCAAACCAAGCTAACTGGGACCATCTAATTTGAATGTTCTCAAGTGTTGTTAGTGTTGGTGGGAATGGAAAAATACCTTCAGAGGTTTTGTCCTCAAAGAAACATCAATAGACTTGAGCTTAAAAGGGGATGTGTTCCCTCCTAAGGTCTATGTCTGTCCTGAGACCTGTACAACCAACAGTGCTGGTAGGGACTGAACTAAGGGGTCCTTTTTAAACTGATTTTGGAGAGGGTTGAATTTTGGGCGACTCAGATCCTGTTGGTTTTCCCTTATATACCAAAGGGAAAGGAAACATTGATTTGGCCAATAATTCTGCACTAGCACCGTGCTCTCATTGGTTTCAGCCTTCAGAGGGCTTTGTTAATCTTCAGTGTGTTCCCCAGATGGAAATGATGCTGTCAGCTAATTTCCAAGGACAACTGGTGTCTAACCATGGGGAGAGATGGCCAGTCTGGCTCCCTTGTGCAGTGTGCTGGGATCAGAGCTGAGGAGCTGGGGTCAGATCTGCCCTTCGACCCACTGGTCTTGTCCATGAAGGCATTTTTTTTTCTTTCCCCCCAAAATCCTGCATTTTTAATATAAATAAAAAACTTGATCTCTGCCACTGGGAAACTGCATCCCATTTTTTTTCCTAACAGAAAAATGGGAATAGGTTTCTTTTAACTAGTGGAAGGGTCTAGACTCTAAAAAGGTTTTTATTATTGTGTGCCCGGGGTCCTTAGTTTTAGACATTTATCTTGTGGCAAACCAGTAGGGAACTAGAAAGGCAGTATTTTGCAACTCCTAGACCCTCAGCTCTAAATAATGACTCAAAGCTGAAATTGAAGCAGGTGCATCATCTTCTTCATTGTGTCACTTTTAGCACAGACATTGTACTTTATGGGCTTCCACTATCCAAATAGTTTGTGCAACGGACCCTAAAAATGGTGATGCATCAATCAATCAGTCAGGCTTTATTGCTTCAACTTTCTTTACAGGAGGCTTATAAGGGATATTATAATGCACAATAAGGAACACAGCAGAATACAAATGCTTTGGAATGCAGCACCATTTCCGTGTGTTCCCTTCGAGGTCCGGAGCTGCACTCCCAGGAATATCCCAGAGCATCAGTCACAGAGAGCCAAATGCATCCCTGGTGTAGCCTCATCGATTCTGCCCTGCCAAACTGGCTCAGAGGGACAGGCTCAGCCAGTTCTGGTGGCTTTCCCAGGCTCCAGGGGTGAATAGGATGGGACGTGGTGTTAAAGAGGACTGAAAAACAGAGTGGTGAGGCTGGGGCTGGTTTTTCTGCCTGTTTGTACCAAAACTGAGGGGTCTGGGACTTGCCAAGGTTCCCTTTTCTGTTTCCAGTCCTTTGGCTTCTTTGGTGCGGAAATATCTCATAGGCTTTCCATAAACATCATGTGTGGCGTTAGTTTTGCCATCAGCAAGGACAGACACATCTCTAGTGACACTGAAATAAATGCAAATGTAGGTATGGGCTGCTTTCTGGGAACACGACCAGGAATGCTACACTGTTAGTGCAAGTGAACAAGTGGCTTTCTATGGGTTATTACTTGGTTATTGCATGAAAACTTTGCAGTCCAGGCCTCAGGCTCAAATGGAAATATCCTGGTTTGAGATGGCAGTGGTTATGGGAGGTGATTGGATCCGTGTTAGTGCTTGCATCAGACACACAGACAAATAAATCTTACCTGGAAGCTGTATGCTGACATCTGCATAACTTTCCTTTATTGCCCAGTTCTCATACGGTTCAAAGGAGTAACTTAGAAAAGGTGATTTAGGAAAAAAAGATGATCAAGGAAAAAAGAGTGTGGCACTTGAAGATAAAATTGTGTAGGGTATATTATATAATATGTGTGATACACAATTTGATACTTGGGATTCTTTTAAAGAGGACCAAAATTTATGTAATGCTGTAATAAAAGTTTTCTGTAAATATGCAACTGGCATTTTCTGTGCAAATCAGAATATTTTCTAATATTTGTCCCTTCCCCAAATACTCACGTTGTTTATATCAGCTCATGGAGTTTATTATAGTATTTGTAGTAGAAATCTCTAATTTGGTATTTCTCTAGTGAGTTTAATGAGCCTGAAAAGTGACATTTAGAGCTAGTTTTCTCTTTGTGCTTTGAAAAATGAAATACAAGTAGTTATCTGTTAAATGAGATAATTACAGTGCTGCTTTGCTAAAGGCACATATTAGTGATTTTTAGCTTGTTTCGCTTAATTAAAGCTTTACAAAATGTAGAGTGCCAACCCGTTAACAGACCTGTTGGAACAGTTACTGAGACTGTGAAATAAAACCAGTTGCTCTAAACAAGTCACAAAAAGAGATTGATGAAATGGCTGGCAGCTCAGCCAGAAATTTAAGCCTTGGCTGCATTAGAGCAAATGTAATAATAGCAGCAAGTAACCCGTATTTTTAATTTTCCTGATCTTTCCGCAATAATTATAAGGAACTTTTAATGTCTGTAATTAGAATGTTAGAGATAGGGTGACTTAGACCAGTGCTGCATTGTGAAAAATTGGATACTTACCATAATTGAAAATTAATCACTTTTCATTACCAGGAAGGGATGCAGTTCTTATTTTGAATGGGTTGAGATACATCACATGAATTATGGGCAAACAAATTCATGTAGTCGAAGTTAGTGAGTTTGAGGCCAGTCTGTGCCAGAAGTATCTCTGTTGACATACTATGTAGGATAATGAAAATTGGGATGTACTTGTTTGACTGGTAACTGCAGCCCAGAATTTTGCTTTGCTAAAAGTTCTGATCCAGGGGATCAGGGAATTTTGTCAGACATCCCTCCAGCCAACAAGCTTTAGGCATCATCACTTTAAACAGCTGAGTTACCTATAAAGCCAGATGTGATCCAACAAATTCATGCAGCTCTGCCAGAAGCTTCTGAGCAGGTTTGAGCAGTGAAATAACCTGTGAGGTTTGTTATATGGGCAGAAATGGAAGTGTGGATCGCTACCTGTTAGCTGACCTGTTCAGTGGTTTTGCAGAAAAGCTTTCCCTGCTCACATATGGAAAGGCAGATCCTCATCCCATGCAAACAGTGAAATCTGTGGAGTCCAGGGAAGTTTGGTCTCCCTGGCAGACCCACAGGGGAGAAGGCAAAGGCAGCTTGCAGAAAAGAACAGTTTCAGGCATGGTACTCTGATGGAATTGTTTGTTTTGGGGCACTGGAGGAAGCATAGTCCAAGCAGGGAAATCTCTTGTGGGACCACAAATAATTTGTCTGGATGGGCAGCAGTTTCACATGAAAATACATTTTGAAAAGCTAGGCTTTCCCGATGAAAATGTGGGTGAAAAGAAGGCAGGATTTTTCCAGCTTTGATGAAAAAGGTATCCATTTTTATTTTTAACCAGCTCTGCTCTTTTGCTGTGTGCATTCGTTGACACCAGATTTATGACTTTAACCACCATTTGTGGCCCCCTCAGCACCCCATGGTGCCTTTGCATTCAAAAGGTGGCATTTTATGCTCAAAAGATGATGTGAAAATGTCACCATCTTGCTCAACAATTCTTCTCCTCGTGCGTCTGTCACTGATTCCAGCTGCCAACTGCAAGGGCAGCAGGCACACAAAGCCTGCTCCAAACATTATTTTGTAAGTTGGAAACGACCTTTTGCCCGGATAAGGATTTCTCAAAACCCACAGCATTTTAGGAGCGAGAAATGAGCATAACTGTGAGAGGGATGCTTCCCTTCTCCTTGGCTCTAATAGCTTTGCTCTGGCTGCAGCAGAAGAGGTGAAATGCAAGCATTGGCTGTCCCTGCTTTTCCCTGTGCACAGCTGGACTGTCCAGGTGCACACCTTCCTCTCCTGTCATTAGGCGGAGCAAGGATGTGGCTGCTCATGGCTGGGTGATTGATGTCAAAAGCAGTAGCAACATTAAATTTGTCTGAATCGGACAAAGAAAAGCATTATTCACTGTAAAAATCTTGTCTAAAGTTCCCATCTAGCCGGCGCTGCTCCTAAATTACATTTGTATGAATTTTAAAATGTTTTTTTGAATTTCTTGGCCCATGATTGTTCCCAAGGTCACAAAATCAGAAAGCTGCAATCTGAGGCTTGTTAATGCAGGTAGTGAAAAATGTGCCTGTAATATATCTTCATATTTGCAAATGTATTTTATTGCTGTCCATATCCTGTGAGAAAAATCCAATGTTCTTAAAAGACAAGCACTGCTTGTTATAGAGACACTTATTAATGTTTATTAGAAACTCATTTCACTAACATCCATGGCTTTATTGGAAGTTCCTTAAGTAGCAAATCCAATTTCCTTTCTTATGCTTGTGCTTACTTAATTAACATCAAAAATTGAATGAGGCAAAACAAAGTTTGATATTCATTTTAATAAGTTATATAAAGTTAGCATAATCTCATTGAGGCCATTCTTCATCGCTCCAACTGCAGACACAAAGTGCCTTTGCAGCCGTTTGGAGTTTTACATCATATAGGTTAGATAACCTAGCAACTAATGAGAGAGCCAGTGCAGAAAGGAATTAATTTTCAAATAAACCCTTTATAGTCTGTGTTCTGGGCATACAGGACTTTGTGCTTGGCAGGTGGCTGGGGATGCTTTGGCATAGAGAAGGGTAGGGTCCTAAACCTGGCAGGAGGTGTTTGGCAGAAAACCTTCAGAAAACCCTAAAAGAACCACGTGTTGTGATGGTTACAAGGACAGAAAAGAAGGGTCTGTGACACATTTCCATTAAAACACCTTCTGTGTGTGGATCCTCCTGTCCCACTGTGAGTTCAGCCTGACACGTGTGCCAGCTTAAGGCTGCTCCTGCTCCACTCTCATCAAAATATCCACCAAAAGATCATGTGATGTCTGTTGACCTTAGAACAAGCGTTATCATATTGGAAAGTAATGATAAAAAAATCCCCTACTACAGTAAAGCTATTATAAGCTCTAGTGTTTGTGCCATTACTGGGGAATATGGTATTGATTTTTTAATAAATTATGCCATAACCTACATTTTTGCTTTGGGTTAACATTTAACACCAGAAGCAGGAGAAAGGTGCAATAGACAGATATTAGAACAAGTTTTACTCCACCACAGACTTCAGCACGTGCTTTAAAACCAAGAGTGGTGGGGTCTTGGCCACCCCTTTTTTGTGATGGTTCCCTGTCCCCCAGCTCCTGGGCCAGGACTGAGGACACAGAGGAGCAGCTGTGTGAGGCCAAGTAGTTTTGGCTGCTCTGCTGCCCCATTTCTCTTCCAAAGGGTGGAGACTTCAAAAGGAAACTGGGACTGTTCCTTAGCCATAAAATAACCTTGCTCTTGTAGTGCTGAATATCAATAAGAAACTCAAAAGTAGTTTTAAGGAAGCTAAAGAAAAAAAATCCATTGTGAGTACATATTTTGATATTTAAGTGAAACTTTTTTTCTGTGAGAGTGTTTACGTGAGGGTTTTCTTTATTACTTTAATTTTTCAAATTTATTTTTAATAAATTAAAGGAAAAATACATTTTTTCACTCTTTTATCAAAGAAGGGGAGTAAAATATTTAAGAGAGACTCCTCCACTGTTCTTCTGATGGCTAAACACAAATATCCATGTAAACCTCGAGGTGTATCACGTGTATTCTGCTGGTAAAAGGGAATTAAACCCAAGACTGTTTGCTAGGAGGGCTTCCAGTGCAACCCAAAAGCAGCTCTATTTCTGTGTATCGATATTCAGCTCAGAGAGAGAAGGTGGGGAGGGACAGACATCTCTGCTTTGGATGGAGACCTGCTACTACCTGTTGTAGCCTTTACTCCTGAGACAACCATTTCAAAAGCTATTTTTGCCTGCTGTTTTCCACCCAGTTAGCATCAAACAGTTGTTCTTTTCCTCGTCATCCTTGGGAGTCCTAAGCAATGGGATGTTTTCTAGGAGTTTCTGAGAATACCACTCCTTTACAAAGATAGGTCATTGTCCAGGACAAAGGTGCCATAAGTAAACACAGGTATAAAATTACTGCTTCAAAAAAATAATATGATAAACATTTTCATTCAAGTACTTGGGCTCATGGTTCCTCTGTTTGTATGCCATGGAGACTTCAGGTGTGTCAATACCATCACTGGAAATGTTCTTACCTCTGCAGATCTCTGATTTGCAGCAGAAAGTTCATCCATGCAGGTCCCTGAACTCGGTCTCCACTGCCTGAGGAGCCAGGATACCTTGAATTGGAAGTTACTGAGGAATGCACCCAAATCTATCACATCCACCCTCGTGATGGGAGTATGCCATCCATAGGCTGAGCTATTGAGGGAAGCAGCTGAGGAAAGGAAGGGAATGAGTGATTCAGGAGAACCTTTCCAGAAGAGCTAATGGGTAGGACGGAGATGGACTCACCAGCCCCACAAGTGAAAGCACATTTCCTGTTACACAGATATCTTATTAATGCTCTACTGACAAGGGAATTAATGCTTCAGGATAACAGTTTTGTCAACCTGCAATCACGAGTACCTTTGTCTTTCTAAAACCTGAATTTGTGTATCATCTCCACGTGCATGCTTAGAGACTGCCATGGAAATTTTGCTCCCCCAATGCAGGAATAAACTCAGACAATTTTTAGATACTTACCAAAATATCCTCGAAGTAAAAAATTTAAAAGTCCCCATTAGTATTAAACATTTCCTCTTCATGCTGTCAGTACTGCCATGGAAAGAGAAATGTACCTCAGCTTGGCTCAAGCTTAAATTCCCTCTCTTCTTGTACTCTTTAAATAGCAGATTGTCAGCTTAAGAAACTTGTTGCTGCTGCTGACTATGATTCATGATCCATCTGAAAGAACTGGGGTCTTAATGGCTGTTTTTCATATCCTGATAACTGCATTGTACTCTAATCCCCTGTTTTAAACTCATTTAGATGTGTGGTGGTGGCTGTTTCGGCTTTCAAAGCCCATGGGCCCTGGTTTTATATTCCTCCCAGTGCTAAACCTGGTTTTAGTGGAGCTGCTCCTGACTTACACTTGTGCAAGAGAGGAGGATGAGGCTTATGGGCTTTAATGAACTTGAACAGCTGCAAGCAAAGGCAGGATTTTCCTCTTTAGTTTAAGATACATGAGCACCTGTGGAGCTGTGTTACTTTGAAATACCTGCCTGGAATATCTAAAACATAACAATCCAAAATTAAAACTCATGCTCGAAAATTCATATTAATTAGAAAGGGGCATCTGAAGCCAAACAAACAAAAAAAAAAATCGATGAACTAACTGGTCCTTCCTCAGTTAAGTAACATCATTTGTTCAATTTGTTTTATGTCTCTGAGTGAAGAACCTTTTCCTCACTTTGATTCATGGATGGAGGTTAGAAAATGGTACAGTGGAAAGGAAATTAACATTTAACCTGCCCGCCTGCACATCCGAGCCGATGTCTCAATGTGACTGCAGCTGTGAGTAAATTCTCCCAATAAACCAGGCAGAGTGTCTGTAATATTCATAGGGCTGCTTGTGCCTCGAGGAAAGCTCAGACTTTTGCAGCTATTAGAGACCAAATTAGGAAAAATAATCTGAGCAGGATGTGTTGCTGTTTGATATAGATATAGATATCTATATATCTATATATAGATATATAGATATATAGATATATAGATATATAGATATATAGGTTTAGTTAAAATGTAAAGGGGCACATTATTAACCAACATGCATCATTGAAGCTTCACAGACTTAAGACCTGCCAGTGCCTGTGAAAATTGCTGATTTAACAGCCTGGATTCTACAAACTGGGGGTTTTTAAATTATTTTGTTTTTTCAGAATACAGGTATTCTAGAAGAGGCAAAGGTAAAGCAAAACAATGGTATTTCTCCTCAGGATGGTGCAAACTGGACTTGGATTCTCCTTTTTAGTCCCAGTTTAGGATCAGACCCATGTATAAGCAGACTTGAGGCCTTGTACATGCTCTTCCTTCCCCCCTCAGAAACATGTTATAACATGGTTGACTACAGCTCAGGCACCCAGTGTGAAAAAATATGCTCAATATCATCACGTAGTATTTAGTTGTGATCAAGAATTTTCTGCAGCAAATGGCACATGGGAGACCTGGTATCAGAAAAAGACCTGCATCAGTTGCTGAGAGAGTGGCTAATAGTTTAAAATAAATGTGCATAATACATTCTGATTCCAACAGGAAGCCTGAGGATCCTTCATGACGTCCCTCAATCTTGTTAGCACTTCATTATGTCCTGTCAAAAGTGTCTGAGCTGCAGGCATGGTAAAGGTCAGCCCAAGGCATCTGAGAACACCAGAAACCTTTCCATTTTTGTTTTTTAAGGACAAAGAGGGACTGTGAGCTGAGTATTTTGCAATGCAAAATAGAAAGTTGAATAAAAATCCCCAATCCAGCTTTTTCCCCCTGCTAGTTGCAGTTTGTCATCCCACTATGGGAACTTGTGGCTCTGAGTTTTTCACTGTCAGGTTGGGCATACAGTTTTATTTATTTATTTGTGGTCGTCATTGCCATGGAAGCAATTGCAGTGCCATGTATACTCGATTCTGGCATCCATGAGAGAATCAGACAAGAAAAGGAGGGAGATGACCGCATAGAAGAGGAGAAAGCTGGTGTTTAGTGTACCCTCAGTAATCAGCTGTGATGGGGGAATAGGCAGAAAAGGCCTGTAACAGTTTAATTGGTGTTTTGCTAAAATATTATTGTTTTCTTTTTTTTCTTTTTCCCAAAGTTTGCCGGGGTGAGACTGTGTTTAATGAGAAGGATGATTACGGTCTTTTTGGATTCATGTTTCTGCCCCCTTCCTGGTAATAGCAGCCTAATCAGAGAGTAATAAAGGCAGGTTCACAAAATCATATTTCCTTGGAAGTGTGAGGCCTGACTGCCTGAGAAGCTGGGGAGGACAAAAGAGCCTATTGCTAAGTCAGATCTACAAGCAGAGATGCTGCCTACCTGTTAAAATTCACAGTGGCTTGAATTTACCTGAATATCCATATAATGTTGTGGCCCAGTCCCCAACAAAGCAGTTTTGCATTACCCCAGCAACATAAAAGAGCCTTAAAATCAGAACAGCTGTCCCATTTAGGGACTCCCTGCACGTCTCTGATGCAAAAGGTTGTGGTCATCCCCCAAGCTGTTACCTTTGGAAGCAGATTCGTCCTCCTGGCTGCAGGTTCAGCTCTTCAGATGCTCAATTCTTCACCTGCTGTTGGTCAACATGAGTCGGATGAGCTGGAGTTGTTTGAGAAGCAGGTCTTTGCTGAGACAGTTGCATTGACTGAAAGGAGTTCAGGAACAATGCCACGAGCAGGACACCTTGCACATCTGCAGGGTGGTGGCTGTGGCAAACAGGATCACAAGGCACGGAGAGCTGTCTCGTGACCTGCAAGCTGGAATGAGGTGTGTGGGTCCCTTCCCATCACCCTTCTGAGTGGGGGAGAAGAGATTTTGTATGTCTTTGTATGTTTTTTTGGGTGGTGATTGATACACTGGGTGCAGAGTCTTTGCTGTGTATATGGACCCAGTTCCTGCAGAGATACTTTGAGGATGTGGAATGTAGGAAAAAAAAAGTAAGATAATGTTAAGATACAAGACAGTGGCAGCACCTTATGCCGTACAAACACATTTCTGTTTCAAATGGGTTTTGGTTTTGTTCCTTTGTAACTATTATTAGAACTAATTTCAAGAGAGTAGCTTCCAATGCCTTTTTCAGAGAGATGTGGAGTAAAGTAGCTGTCTGTGGCAGAAAAGGGAAAAAAAAGAGAGCCACAGAATGGAGAATAATGGTGTTTGAACCAAAAGGAAAAACGTTGTTTATGTGCCGTTAGATGCAGCTTTTTTGTTTGCACTTCATTTGATTATCAGTATTTTCAGCCATCCCAGGCATTAATACATCTCTGCAGGGAGGGGCAGGGTTCATAGCCTTTCCAAAGCAGCACTAATGAGTGCCTTTAACTTAATAAAATGATCATTTGCCAACTACTTACCATAATGTGAACTAGATGCTTTCAGTCCAGAGATTAAAAGGAGTTTTCTTTGCAAATGCACCGTAGTTGCTACTGCTACGTGAGTCATATGCAGATATAGAGTGTGCTCATTGGTTATTGTTTTGGAAATCTTGAGATCTCTTAAAATAGCTTGGAAGGAGTTGTTAGAGTCTATATTGTTTCAATAATATATGGATTATCACTCTCTAAATACGCAATGACATAAAAGGCAATAATGCCTTTTATGGATCCCATGTGGCCTATTACACTAATGATCCATGAATAATGGGGTCACGGGATGAGTTTTGAACAGTGCCTTTCTTTGTTGGTTGTTTTTCTCATTTATTTACCCAGGAAAATTCAGTTTTAAGTATCTGCTTTTCAGCAAGGTCCTACCATTTACTGAGTTTTCATGTGGGTTAATGGATGCCAAAGAGGTCAAGTGACTTCCCAAAGGTTATACAATGAGTCACTGAATTTGTGGAGAATAAAATACAAGAACCTCCTAGTTTTCTGTCCTTTGCTCTGACTGATGCTAAGGCAGAGAGATTTCAGATCAGCATGACCTCTACTAAATCTCTGTTACTGCTTTGAGGAGTCATCAAAGCTTGGTGTTCAATGGAGAAATCTGAAGCTCCTGAAGGAACATTTCCCATATTTCTCACGGAAACAACCAGAAAGAGCAGAAGGGCTGTGACACAAACAAGCTGCTTTGATCCTTGTGACATAGATCCTTAAATAAAATGAAACAACACAGTGTTAAATAAACACATGGAAGCCCACAAACAGTTTTCCTAGTGCTATTCCAAAACAACAGCGTTTGTTTAGAGCAAATTATGTTTCCCACCTTTCTGCAATGGTGTTTCTTTCATGTCATGTGGAAAACCTCTTGATTAACAACTGTGATTTACCTCCTTCCAAAACGAGACCTGGCACTGCTCCTCCAAGCCCTTTGGATATGAAGGCTCAGTTGCAGAGGGCGAGGTGTGTCCTGGAGAGCATCCCCAGGTTTTTCCGGATGCACTGGTGGAGAGGACAAGTGTGATACCCCACACCATCACCATTCACCATTGTTCTTGTCTTCTACCTTTTTCTCAAATCTTTGCCAGGAAGAGAAGAGTTCCTGTGGTGAGTTGAGCTCAGGCATTGAACAGTTACATGCCCTGGGCATGTATTTTACCTGGATGTGCCCATGTTCTCTCAGGACTGCCTTACAGAATATTATTTCATAATATAGTATAAAGCAATTACACAATGTAAGGTACTATGGAAATACAGGAGGATCCGCCTGGAATAATAATCTCATTCTGAAACTTTGTTGCTAAAAGACTTCAGGGTAAAACTGTAGTACAACATATGAGCTTCTAATGAAATGACTCCCATTACTTCTAGCCTAAATGGACAAAACCTACGTAACACAGGGAAAATTTTCATCTAATTAGCAAATAATTTGCATTAGGATATAGTTGTCAAATTCTAATTCATCAAACAGTATTCAGCAATGAGCTGGAAGTGTTTCTAGCACGTGTGCTTCCATATTCACACACCTCTGAGCTGGAAATCATATTGGTTGTTTATCTGAAAATACATCAGGTGAACGCTGCTGCTCATGGGCGTAGAAACAGCACAGAATATGCCTGAGAAATCAGACGAGACGTCTCTGCCCTGACTGTATTTCCATGTTGCTGACATCTGGTGCTGTTTGGGGGGTGACTGGAACACATTCAGGGAAAGGGGATGAGGCCAGAGAGCGTGTTTTAGCTGTTTCAGCATAGAAGGAGGTCACAATTAATGAATTAACGTCTCTTATGATTCCTAAAGCTGAGTGTTGGCCGTGCAAATGCCCCGGTTCCTGCTTGTTTTGCCTTGCCTCTGAGCGAGGCGATGCTTTGCTGTCCCTGTAACAGCTGAGTGCCTGCAACCATCTTACTTAAAAATAGATTTAAGACCCGCAGTGTTGAGGGGAAGTCACACAATGGCTTTCTGACAGCCCGTTGCACACGCTGATCAAGGCACTGGCTTTAAAACAGTTTGGCTTATAATTATATCTTTACAGCTAACTGGGCTATCCAAATGATTTTCCCTTCTCCCCCTCCCCAAGTCTACTGACCTGTGGCTAATGAGATTTGTGTTTCGATTAGTTGTAGAACATAAATTAACTAATCAATGAGAATGGATTCACATCCTTTCTTGTAAAAGAGCTCTGCTGCAGTGATCTGTATTTAATATTCAAATCAATTTCAAATTCTCAGGATGATTCTGCTAATATGGCAGGCTGGGACTCGCAGCATCTGTATCCTTGCCACAGCCTGTAAATATGGGATGTTTATGGAATCGCCCACTGACCTCCAAAGCCTTCTCTGGTCTCATTGATTTACTATTTCACTTAATAGTGGTGATGAGAAGCTTAGAGGCTGGCAATGAAGCTGGGAAAGGCATGTGAGAGAGCTTTTCCCCTTCATTTACAGGGGTGTTAACACTAAGCAGAAGTCACAGGACTTTGAAAAACGCTGTTTATTTTTGATACGAAAATTTTAGGTCATTTTTATTCCACGTCAAATTTCCCCTCTTGCTGGAGATGAGGGTAAAAATATGGTGATTACCAAAGAGCAGTTTTCTAAGGGTGAAGTTCTTTCGTTTGCTCTCAAGGTAGAGAGAACTTTATCTTTTGCCTTGCTGTAAATGTCTCATCTGCACAATTAACCAGCATCTTGGCATAAAATGTGAAAATTTGTACAGTCTTCAAAGCATCTGTGGCCTTTATGGTACAAGTTCTGTTAGTACTGAAGCCACAGAAAATTAAATGTTCCCCAAAGAACTTCCAGATGTGTTTTATTCTAATAGGGTCATTATACAGTAAATTAAAAAGCAGGGTAAATGGAACTGTAAAATTTAAATTAGTCTAAAACCACATCTCTTTGCTTTGAACATTCATTTGTGGGGTTGCATTTGCAATAAATGTGAATTAGGCAGCTGCAATAACTGTTAATCATATATTTATAAAATAGTAATGAGGAAATGAATAGCAGAGTAAGACAGCTGCACATTTCTCTAATAGTATGTCAACTGTGAACATAATAAGATGTAGAAAATTGTTTGGTGTTATGCTGATAATGCAGCTGAATGTAAGAGATCACTTCAACCTCTTAACTTTACAGGAAATTATATATAAAATCCATAAAAAGCCATAATAATACATTAGGCCTCTGAATTGTAGTCAATGTTTTTCTTTGCTTTGATTTTTCTGAAATGGGCCATACTTTTCCCGAAGTAATCTGCCAAAGATCACTAAGGCTTTTGTTTCAGGCTGCACTTTATTCACCATCTTGCAGTTTCATTTAAAAGATAGTGCTTCTAAAAGCCAAAAGTGATCTAACTTCCCTGCTCTGGGAGAGCTCAGGGAGCTCCCACCTCCCTCTCCTTGCAGGGTTTTGCCAGGTCTTGAGCATCCCACTTTTGAGCCCCAGTGGGGTTATCACTGCTGAAACTAGTGATTCAATTCAGAACCCCACACGAGGCATACCAAAATGGGAAATTTAAATTTTGCATATATATGTTGCAGAGAATCTGTATTTTTGTTACATTTACTTCTCTGTATTTGCTTCTCCCAAATATGTCCCTACATATTTGAGAGTAGCAAACGGTTGTTAACGTGGCCTGAGGGCATCTCTTGGTCTTTCCCAGCCATGGTCAAATTATAAAGAGGTCAAGATAATTGTAAAAAAACAGTCAAGCAACCTAAACCCAAGAAATAAATTCAAACATTTGGCCAGCTCTTCAGATCTGGCTCTTCGTGCCAGGTGCTGCTCACTTGCACTTGCAGTTTTTAACCAGCCTTAATTGAATTTTGCAACTGAATTGGGGTGAAGAGGAGAATTACAAAGCCAACAGGAAAAAAATTAGGCAAGTGCTGGGCTGCAAACAGCCAGGCAGGGAATAGGTGCTAAATGGGTAATGGGAAGGCTGCCACAGGAAATGTCACTTATCAAAGTGGCAGGACTTTGCAAGGAAAAGCAAGAGAAAGAAATGAGGGACCCAATCCCAGCACTCGCTGATGCCGCTGTGAATAGTGCCTGTGATTTAGTAGGCTGTTTGTTGGGATGGGGCTTTGGAAGTTGGGCTAAAACTGATGGGTTTTACCCCACAGCTGGAAGGTGCTGAGCAGAGCTCAGCTGGGGGGTTTGGGGGTGCCTGATCCCCAGAACAGCACCACAGGATTGCAAACATCCTGACTTTGCTATGGAATGAACCCCTGTCTGTCACTGACTCCCTTTTCACTATGGAATGAACCCATATCTGTTGCTGACTCCCTTTTCACTGTGGAATACCCAGTGATGTGTGATCTGACTGTAAATTGTGTGGTTTTGCTGTAAATAGTTTTGCCTGATTTTGCCATAAATGTTTCCTGCAGTACCACGTTGTGACGCATTTTAAACCTTCTTACGCGTTTGCATTTGGAATGACACAACCAGCTCACGTCTATTTTTTAAAACACAGAGAGAAAGAAGACTGAAGATCTTACAATCATCAGTTTCCCAGACTAAAAGTCTTTCAGTCAGCACACACAATCCATGATAGACATGAAAGGTCAGTCAATGGAGCAGGAATGAATTTTCTATGGGCAGAAAGGAAGATTTTTCAATTAGCCCCATGTGTTTAAGGATGAGGAGAGGGGGGGTCACCACTGGAGGTCTGGGTGGCCTGGCCGAGGTCAGGAGCTCTGCAGCACCTTCAGCTCTATTGGCCTTCTGGAAAACCTTTGCAGTCAGTCCCTCACTGAACCCGACCTTTAGCTTTCATCAAGCTGTTGGCCTTAATGCACACGGCTTTTATTTGGTTTAATATTTTTTTGGTTGGGAGATGGCACAAATCTTTTTGACCGTCTTAAAAACTATAAAGCTATTGCACAGTGGCCAGATAGGAACAAAAAATGTCCTTGGTGTAACCCTGTCAAAGGAAATGTTGTTCATACAACATCGCCATCTTATCCTGAGCTGCCATGAGAGGCAGAAAAAGGGACACAGAATACAGGCAGAGACATAGATATGGAAATGCATTCAGGTTGAATTCTTCCTATCAAATTTTGGCCTTCTACTTGCCAAAACAAAGCAAAAAATTGTTCTTATTAAATATAAATTAAAGGATAAGCAACGGAAAATGGCTTGTTTTCAAATCTTTCCTTTTTTCGCCCTACTTTGAAACAGACGGTTCAATTCTCCAGGAGAAGCAAAGTTCAAGCTCTCATTTCCCACTGTACATTTCTGTGTTAGTGCCTCACAAAATAGCAGTTCATTTCTGGAAATCCTATTACTGTCCACACTCAAGCAGCAACTTTAACAGATACATCTGTTACCTGGCAGCTTCTTCCTACACAACTCCCACCCCTGAGAGTTAAAGCCTACAGTTTTAACAGGAAAATTGAAATAGCCCAATTTTGAGCAATGCACATTTTGGGGAGGGGTAGGGTGGAAGAAAAAGAACACATGCCACTGTCAGCTACGAGAGCCTCATCTCGCCTTACATTCTGATCTGGACAGAAACAGAAAATAAAATGGTGCATTATCGTTATCTTGAAGATGTTTATTTGGTGTGCGGACGCTCAACCAAAGAACTAATGCAATCAGAAAGTTAAAATATATGGGCTGGAAATACAAATTCATTAGATGTACACGAAACGTATGGTGCAGAGGGTCGGTCGTTCCAATTAGATTTTGACAATTATATGGATAGTCTGGTTGAGATGACACATGATTTGCTCTCTTTATCAATGGCATGATTTAATTAGTGCAAAAGATGTGTGGAGTTAGAACCTTGTGGTTCTCTCATGGCTCTAAGCTGAAGTGGAGCTGGGTCCTTCTCATATACTTGGTGTTTGCTGCTTTTTGTGTGTTTATATAGATAATTTTATTTTTTAGCATGGAATTAGTATGTGTTTGCACCCAGTGGAACTGAGCAAATCTTTCCACTGACCTCAGCAGGGCTGAGCCTCACTCTTGCCCTGCGCATCACCCTGGGAGATGCTCCTCTCGTGGAAACAGCATGTTTTGCCACTCAGGATCCAAAGCAAAGAGCCAGGTCCCCCCAGGGCTGCTCCCAGCCAAGCACAGGTGCCTTGTACCTGGGCATGAGCACAGCCATCCTCGTGTTGGGTCTCCATCCCCTCTGCTCAGCAAGAGGCTGGCTTGGGGTGCTGTGGTGGCGGTGAGCTCAGCTGGACCATCCCAAACATCTTCTCCCTCCCCACCATCCTCGGAGGCTTCCAAGAGACATCATCAGCAACGCGTTGCCAATTCTTGGTGTGTCATGGAGGAAGTGTGGCCAGCCCTGTGTGAGGATCTCCAGATGTTCCTACAGCTTCTGCATGGAATCACTGCTCTGGTGTAAGCCCTGCTGGGACCAAAAGCACCTCAGCTCCTCCTCACACCATCCTGCTCTACCTTGCTCTTGCCTGACATTTATCAGGGGTGTTTATTCATCCTTTAAACACGGGCACGTGCATAAAAAACACAGCATAAAAGAAGGCACCATCATTTAGGCAGACAAATGATGGCGACGTCTCTTCTCTCTCTGAGGGTTGAATACATATTAAACCCTCCCAACTGTTAAAAGGGAAGCGTGATTTGATAACTTCTTACAAATGCAGTAAATGCCACTTCTTACAAACGAACACTAGCAATCCATTTAATTTCTCAAATAAAATGATTAAATTGCTGTTATTGTGGAATCATTATTTTATTGCTAAAACCTTTTAAAATGTTAATTATTGTGCCCCTTGAAAAGCTTTCATCTTGCCTGACTTTGCTCTTATACAAAAAAGTGTCTCCTGGTTGTGACTTGCAAATTGAATGAAAATTCATGCTTTACCTTTCCTCTCTCTCTCTCTCTCTCTATTTTTTTTAACACCTGCAACTATTCTCCTTGGCTGTAATATTTATCTGAATTTAACTTTAATTTTTCTCTGCTTTCATCTTCTGAATTAGCCAGTGTAAAGCATATATCACTCCTTCTCTGCTGCTTTCCTGTTTATTTGCTTTAACAATAGATTCATTAACTAGATTTTGGTGCTCAAGCTATGCGGACACATCCATTTCAAAGGAGGCTTTAATGGCATTTCATATTTTTCTACATTAAGGAAGATTAAAGTATATTACAATACCCTTTACTGCTCTATTTTCTTCATTTTAGAAGTGGTCAGTTTTTAAATTTTTTTTCCTTTTTCTTTCATCTGCAGTGTTCAATAAATTGTCCAGGCCTTTCAGATGATAGTTCCAGCAAATTGAGTTCCATATTACAACTCTGAACCATTGTTTAGCCCATCATCAGTCAGATAAAGCACTCCTATTCACACAGGACATCAAAAGAACAAATATATGTTCAAAGTGGCTAAAAAGATTACTGTGACTTGGATATATCATTTTGTTAATTGTTAGTGATTATTCTACTAGTTTAGAGGTGGTGAATTTGCTGACTCTGAACTCGTGCTTGTGATGTAATCAGAGTGGAATATATAGATATTCACGGCTGGAAATTACACCATTCAAAAAGGGTCAGCTCTATCATCCTCTAATAGCTGAGGGTGGACTAATAGCAACATTTTAATAAGAAGAAAGATGCAGGCTGATGTCTTAATTTCACATGTATGGAAGGTTGTGAAGTGCTCCGGAGAATTTCAGCCGTGCTGGTGCTCGGGGGAATCAGGGGATGGTGGTGGGTGCTGAGCCAAACTCACCCTTGGTGCACCTTGAGGTTGGTTGGGTTGTACCTGGGAGGAACCTGCCCAGCTTAAATTGGGACTGTTTGCCAGGTGAGAGTGGCTGAAGTTAATGAATTGAGGCTGGTTTGTATGTGTTTAAAGCTTTGCACTCCGAGCAATCCCTGGGAAATCACAGGCGATATTTTCATAATCCCACATAGACCTCATATGTCTGTCCCCACGGCTCCAGATGTGACAGGGAGGGATTTTAGAAGTGGGAGACAGAGATACAAAACCTGAGGCCCTCCCAGGTACTGAGTGACCAACTCCCAGGCTGGAGAGAAACCACTGAGCATCTGCCTCTGAGTTAAGGTCACAGAGAAGCAAAAAGGAATAGCCCCAGCTGAATTTCCAGCTCGCAGGCACTCATGTTTCCTCTGCAATCACAATAAAAACATGCATATTTGCAGGATATAAAATGAACACTTGTCTGCCTTTGCAGGCTCCCGCTCTTCAAAGGCAATTTGGGAAATCTTGCAAATGCAGAGAGCCGGAGATGATATTTTGAAGAGAGGCTGCCCAAAATTGCGGGCTGCATTCCTGTCCTGGTGGGTTTTACCCTGCGTCGGGTAAAATGGAGAGGCAACACCAAGGATGCCTGAGCGTATGTGAGGCTACGGCTGGAAGACAGATTTTCCAACAGAACAATTGCAGGGTGGAGGTTTTAGGCAATAAGCAGGTAGCCTCGTTCTCTCAAAAGAAGAAAGAAAATAATGGAAAACTGTAACATTCATTTGGAGGCCTCAAAGGCATAAAAAACCCAATTCCAACTGTTATAGGTCCCTGCAGGAGTCTACAAAGGAACTAAGCTTTTTAAGTAAGAAAACTAGATTTTGGCCCAGAGGGCCCTGTCATTGCTGCTTAATAGATGAAACTCTTTTGATACAAATATGCTGTTTACTTCTCAGCTTCAGCTTTCATAAAATATAACCTTTTTATGATTTACGACCCCTGAAAAAGTGCTGGATGGATTTTTAGCTCTGAATTGGTTGAATGTCAACAAGAAAAATATAGATAACATATAGAAATAGCAGGGTGTTAATGCCACACAAAATGATGAAATTATTTTTGTTTAGAAAAGTTAAGTTTGTTCTTAAAGTTCTTTGGGAGTGAAACTGAGGAAAGGGTTTGTTGGTAAAGCCACAGAAGGCTTTGCATGATGCAAAATGGTATGGAAGGCTTAGATTAGATATTAGGAAGGAATTGCTGGCTGGGAGGGTGGGCAGGCCCTGGCACAGGTTGGGCAGAGAAGCTGTGGCTGCCCC
>JAWWTY010000158.1:31927192-31949036 GCA_035222235.1 Margarornis squamiger
TCTATTCTATTCTATTCTATTCTATTCTATTCTATTCTATTCTATTCTATTCTATTCTATTCTATTC
This sequence comes from Margarornis squamiger, assembly GCA_035222235.1. Taxonomy (NCBI): domain Eukaryota; kingdom Metazoa; phylum Chordata; class Aves; order Passeriformes; family Furnariidae; genus Margarornis; species Margarornis squamiger. The sequence continues at coordinate 31,927,260 of JAWWTY010000158.1, forward strand.
TATTCCATTCTGTCTCACTGAAGAATTGTTAGTGAGTGTATTTCTGTATGTTTAAATGCAACAGTCCATCTGATCTGGTCTCACACCCTTGTTAAATGTGCAGACATATTCATGAGACATTACACTCAGCAATGTGTATGGAATCAGATTGCATTCCACCTGGGAATGACCTACCAGCAGTGTGTTTCCATACCTGTCAGCCTTTGAGGTGTGAAAACAAGAAGGAGTTCAGCAGCAGGGTGGTTTGTACCTGCATGGGCCAGAGAAGGATAGAAAACCTTACCTGTTCCTTTCAGGGTAGCCTTGTCCCTGCTCCCAGACTTCCTTAGTCACCTCCCTTCAGTGTCTTTCTCCTACACAGGTCGAGGGTGTTTTTGAAGTGGTCTGGGGACTCTTTCTGGGGAATGTTTTAGGAACATGTTGTTTAGTTGAGGTTTGTGCGGTATCTGGCCATTGCAGGACTTTATTGATGGATGTGCTGCAGTCAGGATGGCACAATGTTCTCAGGACACACTTAGTTCATCCACAAATTGCTGGCAGAGAGCAGGATTTAACTGCTATGCACAGTCCTCTATCCTGTAGGGAATCAGACACTGCAAGAGTGTTTTCCTTTGATGTACAAAAGGGATATTTATTCTATCTGGTACAAATCTGACCTCTTAATATTGACAAGTGGAACAAGTGACACTCTCTGGGCTTTGCATGGAGGGGTTGCAGGAAAAGTTACAGAATCACAGGAAAGCTACCACCTTTTTTTTCAGGAACTCATCCACAACCATTTCAACCTAACCTGTTCCAAAGTGCTTTTCTATATCATCAAAGAGCCAGATGATGCTAATATTTATACTAAAAAGGTCTTTCACCTTTCCTTCAGTCCTTTTCCTTTTTTTGGTTTATAGCATTTTCCCCCCAGCTTCTTCAAGGCTGCTTTTGATAGGGAAAAAATTTAAATCTCTGCTTAATAAGAAATCAGCAAAAATCTTACATCTAAATGCTGAATGCCAAATGGCAAATCTGGTTGTGTGATTCATTGGCATTATGTGTATTCATTTTACTTGGGAGACACATTTAGCTGAAGGCACATCCCTTCTGTCCTACTCAGTGGTCTTCAGATAAAGTGAATTTACTTGTCTACTTCAAAGGCTAGAAATTTGGTAGTGTTTCATTTTCAGGCAGAAAAGCAAAGAACTGTTCATATATTCTCTTGAAGCTGTTCTGAAAAGTGGCTCATAATGACAGAATCACAAAGGTCTTGTGCTATTTTCTTTCCATAAATCTGGCAGTGGAAATATTACAGGTTTTCCTGGTCTTTATCCACTCGCTTGTTGCGATGAGAGTGTGAGATTGGTTTGGGCTCCTGTGAAGTCCTAAATGTTGGAAATAAAATGCAGAGCACAAATGAGAGGTGCTGCACCTCCTGTTGTTAGAAACTGGGACTGGGAATAACAACTGGTAGGACAGAAGGCTCATTGCAACACGGGTGGCTGGAGAGGATCCTCGTAATTCACTGGAGAGGGTTCCCTACACTGATGAGGAAGTGAAGGATGACAAACCCTCTTGTAGGGTTCTGTGCATCAAATGCAGCAAGGAAAATGAGATGAACAGAAAATTAGGGCTCGAATTTTTGGTGCTAACTCCTACTGGAATAAACTGGAATTTACATGAATGTGTGATCTGCCCAATCCTCGTAACCTGGAAAGTTCTGTAACCAGTACCCATGGAGGCACTAGGAAAAACAACAGGAGTGAGTTTCATGGAATCACAGAACGGTTTGGGTTGGAAGGGCCCTTAAATGTCATCTCATCCAACCCCTGCCATGGACAAGGACACCTTCCACCAGCCCAGGTTGCTCCAAGCCCCGTCCAACCGGGCCTTGGACACTCCCAGGGATCCAGGGGCAGCCACAGCTTCTCTGGGAAACCTGTGCCAGAGTCTCAACACTCTCAAGGAAGAATTCCTTGCCAATATCCCATCTAATCCTGCCCTCTGTCAGTTTGAAGCCATTTTCCCTTGACCTGTGTCCCCATATCTTGTCCAAAGTCCCTTCCAGCTCTCTTGTAGCCCCTTTAGGAACTGAAAGGTGTTGAAATGTCTCCCTAAATGGATTCTGGACCAACTTGAGGTAGGCAGAGGAGCACATCTCTGCATTTTCTTGGACCACCTATTTTCTTTGAAAAAAAGGGAAAATAAACCAGTGGCTTTGAAAACATTGCTCTTACAGTCTGTCAAAAGTCCACATAAAAGCAGTTGAGCTCCTTGTTCTGGAAGAACATGTCTGTTCTTCCCTGGCTTAGAGAAGTGTTTATTAATAAGAAGAGCTGGTGTGTACAAGGGAGTGAGCATGGAACAAGGGTGGGGTTTCAATTTCCAGGCTGATAATGGCCCCTCGGTAACTCCCAGTTTAGATACTTCAGTACAACACTGGAAGTGTTGTATTAAAGCATCAAGCAGTGCCCAGAGCAGCTCCAAGGAGCTGTTGGAGCAAGGGTGTCCGTGGGCTGGGAGGGGACAGCCCTGGAGAGTTAGTTCTGCGAGAGCTGCTTGGGATTATTTCTCCAGACAGACAATTCCTAAATCTGGTTTTCCCTGGGTGTTGAGAGCACATTTGTGGCAGGTTGTGTATGTGTGAGTGAGTGTGAGCAAACAGCTTTTGGCAGGAGGACAAGCCCCGTTTATCCCAGACACAAACCTGGCCAGAGGCTGGGCTTTCCTCACACATGGTTCATGGCCACGACTGTGAACTCTGCCAGATTTATAAACTTATTGGTCAGAGATGGAACTGGGTCAGTAATTATGGGTTGTAACTGTGATTGATCCTATAAACCACAGCATATGTTTGCCTTTTTGGGCCAGTATGACTTTATTTTTTTTAAGCTGTGGCCTGGTTACAAGGCAATTTGGCACAGTGTTCACTTTATTCAATTCTTCCTGTGATCCAAGTCATCATCCAGGCTATTCATGTGGACTTGGTTAGTGACAAAGAGCTGCATTAATCTGGAATCTTAATGGGTGTTTTCAGGACTGTGATATCTGGTGTGATACGCAAGTAAACATGAATGAGATCAACATTTTGCTTTGGAGGAGTTGTACTATTTCTGTCCTTGTTTTTGTGGTTTTTTTTTTCTCTTTCTGTGGTCTGTCATGTATTCATGGTTTTGATATGCCTAAACTCTCCAATTCTTAACTTGTTTACTTTAATTATTTATGCCCAAGAGTGCCTGTGTTTGTAGAAGGTAAGATTTTTGACCCAACAGGATAGTGTCTGTAATTCACAGAGCTCTCTGTAAAGAGGTATTTACTGATATGGGAGGCTGTGCCTAAATAATTGGGGAGAAATAAAAATGATGTGTTAGAGCCGTCCCAAGGGAATCACACTTATCTAATAGCAACAGTGAATTTGGTCAGGTTTTTTCATGGCTGTTTTTGAGCCAAAGCAAACATCCCAAAATATTTACTCATGGAACAAGTCTGGGTGAGCTGCACAATCTGTCTGGAGGTTTTGCTTAGTTTTGCTTTATGTTCTTGGGGATCAGTTACACACCAAGTCACTGGAGAAGCTTTGGTGATGTTGTAGATGCTGTTAAACTCTGTGTTGCCACCACTGTAAACTACAGATTTGCAACACAGCCAAAGATGTGTATGGTTATTATTATTTTTTTAAAAAAAATCTCCCATGTTTGTGAAAATTAAAGAATCCTTTAAGATGAAATCACTGTTAATGAAATTGGTATGTATCACCTGTGTTTCATCACTACAAGTTCATTCCTGACCATGGACTAAATACAAAGTGTAAGACTCTTCTGGTGATTGTTTGTTGGCCTGGGGAACACCAGGCAAGGTCAGGCTCAGCTCAATGCTGTGCACAATCACCACGTCTCATGTCACTAACTGGCACTTTAGAGAGAGAACTTGGATAGGTTTTACTCCCCTCCAGAGCTGGGAGCATCATTTCACCAGAAATGGTACCACACAGGTATCCTTTCACGTGCCAGCACATCCTGCTCATCAAGGCTAACCAGGCAAAACCAAGGTCCTGCACAATTGGAATTTAAACCCTTCCAGTTTGTCTGTGGCTCCCGCTCTGACAGTGCAATGGGGCATTAAGAAATGAGATTAAAGCAGCCAATGGCATACAGATCTCTCCTGTTCCTCTGCAGCAATACCCTGGAAATCTTAAATTTATTTAAGCCAATTCCACAGCTCCCTTGTACAGTAACTGGCAATGCTGCTGGGGCAAAATTGACAAATAACTTGCTCTGAGAATTTCCAGTTCTCTTCTGCTGCTGCTGCTATTTCCTGTTGGACTGAGATCTACAATCACTTGCACATGTGAGTAACAAGCATCTTGCATATATTTATTCTCTCTTGGAAGCGTTTGCAGCTAGAGGTTTCTGGAGTAACTGTGGCTCAGACAGGATTTTCGTTCTCTTTGCAGTGAAACGCTTAATTGTGGACCTGAATCCAGGCCTTACAGTAGAAACAATATCTATATAAAGGAAATGCTGAGATGAGTAATAAAGAGCAATCTTCTTGTGAGTAAATAAAAATTACAAAAGGAAACAATAATCAATACATTTTACAGTTCAAGAGTTCAGCACATGCTGTTTCAGTGCAGTACAATGGATGGGCAGCCTTTGTGGATTATGAATTCCCACATTTATGTGGAAACAGAAGTAAATAACTGAAACAAGAGTCATGTTGCAAGAATGTAAAACCAAGCTGGACTTAATGGTGTGCTATATTTAAAAGAGTGATGTGGTCCAAGGAGTATTCACTTTATCTTTTCCTTCAAGCTTGGCTGCCTGCAACCTGCCAGGACCAGCTAATTCAAAAGAAACCATTTTTCTCTATTTCAATTGCCAATAAAATACGATATGCATTGCACTTTGTTGCCCTGAATCCCAGAGCCTGATGCTACCAAATATCAGTGTATTATAGATGTAAATAAAGGTCTCTTCTCCTTTGAGCTGGGAGAGCCATTGTTGGGACCAGGTATAGAGGAAGGGCAGGGCGATGTGGTGATGCCATACACTCTTGCAATGATTTTCTGGAGGAAAAAGATGGCTGAAAACTTCTTGCCATCTCCTGAAACCTTTTAGCTTGATGAATCAGATGCAGAAACACTATCAAAAACCTAGTCTTTGATCACCTATTCAGAATCAGATTTTCTGCATCACCTCTCCTCCTTCCCTGATGTGCTTCTCCCTCTTCCCCTGCTTCTCATGTTGCTGCAAATATCAGTCAGGTACTGATCTCCAGCTTTGGTTTCCTTTCATGTCTCCACAAGTGCAGGAGAAGTGATTAAATGGGGCCAGCAGTGATCCCTCTAAGCAAGAATGATCTTCCAGAGTGTTGGAAGTGATATAATTGTCTCCCTGTCTTGCTGCCACGAGCATTCTTGGGCAGGCAATACATGAAGGGTCCAACCACCTCCAGAAGGAACCCAGGGTTGGATGGACCTGATTTCACCTGGAACTAGAGGGATGCAGGTGCTGTTTTCCCCTGATCCTTCACCTCAATGAGGAGCCAACGTTCAACAGCATTTTAGTCTGGAAAAGCTGGTCAGTAAGCCTGGCTTTTGTGTAACTACAAATCTCATTAGCACAGGGTTCCAGGAACCTTGCAAGAGAAAAGGTGAAATCCTGGATTGGTCAAAATGTTCCTGTTCTCAGGGATGGGTCCATTCTGCTCTAGGTGATGGTCTCATTCCAAACTGAGGAGTTTTATGCATAATGCGGATTTTGATTTGATGATACATGTGCCATTTTCCAGGTTAGTGCTTGTTTTATCCAAGACAGGCTGTATCTTCTCCTGCATTAATGGTCTGGGCTTTTACATCATGTCTATGTGATAATGCAACCCGGGACATTATATATGAAAAAAATTCTGACATAGATGTACTTTCTAAAACCTATATTAAAAAAGCTGTAATTTAGAAAAGTAGTTCTTGCAATGTCACGCTAAGAACGAACAATTTTGAATAAAGAAAAAACACAAAAAGGATAAATCTTGAGTGCTTGGCTTTGTCAGACAAATACCATTCCCATAATCTTCATCAAAATCAATCTTATAGAGATAGTAACAGTTGTGCCCTTGTTCTAATATAGCAGAGCCATTTTGTTAATTTGCCTGTAGTTTGCGAGGTGCACGGAAAATACATTCTATGAGCAGGTGCTCGCTTACTTTATATAGGAAGTATTAAATTTGATACCACTTTCCTTTAATAAGACCAGATAATGGCACAAAATCTGAATCTATTATCACAAGGAAGAAAGTAACAAGGACAGAAAACGAAACAAATGTAATTTTTTCTTATTACAACACTCACATTTCAAACTTGTGGAGTGTCTGTGCTTTACTTTGTAATAACTACCGTGACTGCATAATACTGGGAGAGATATTGTTTAAAAAAACCCACTGATAGCCTATTCAGGGCTGTGTCTTTGTGTTCTCATGGCAGCCCATCTCTTTAAGTAGGTTGAGTTGAACAACTACCCAGCAGGTGAAAAAAATATTCCTCTACCAGCATATTGCAATCTTCCCTTAAATGGTTACCAAATAATCCTATGGAGTGGTGAGACAGGAATGTGTTTCTACCTGCTGGCAGATATCTTTACAAAGTGTGAGGTACCAGCATTGTGTGGGTATAGAAGGATGCTTTGCCATAAAACTCTGTGCATTTCCTCTGGTTCCCCCTCTCCCCCAGCAGCTGTAACCTGCTATGAAAATCAGCCAGCAGAACTAACACAAATGACATAGTAAACATGCAGGCAATGATTTTTTTTTTCCAGTGCATACAATATTAGCCATTAGCCTGCAAGCAATGCTGTTGCATTCGTATTTAGGGTAATTTTCACACCAATATGGTGTATGCAAGCCAGATTTCTCACCAGAGTAAAAGTGCTTCAATGGCTGAGTTTAGGCAAGAAGAGAACTCTGATATTTATCAGCAGATTCTGCTCTCAGGAGTGACATAAATTCGTGATGTATATTTTGTTAGTGGGAAAATAGCAAAGCTCCTTCATCCGAAGTGAATGAAACCTACTTGAAAATAAAAATTAAATACATGTGCAAGATGTTGCTGAGGTGATCCCAGATTCTGCCTGTTGCACCCAGATAAACCCTCTGCAGCAACTCATCCCTGCTGGAAGCTGGACTCCAAGGCCTGGTGTCCTAACCCTACTCTCACAGCTGCTGGTTAGGCTGGGCTTCTGAGATCAGCCCTACCTGGGCCTGACTACAGCCCTTGGCTTTGCCAAAAATATTCATCTCCCTGTCCTGACTTTCACATCCACAAAGCCTTCAATTTCCGCTCTCTGCAGGACACCAAAGGGAAGCTGGATGCTCTGAAACTGTAGGAACCTTGATCCTTTTAGCCACCTATCCAGACACTCAAATCCCAGCTCTTTCCATACCTGAAAAGAACCAAATTAATTAAGAAATATGGGCAACAGTGGGAAAAAAAATAAAATTAATTCCTTTGCTGAGAATTTCAACATAAATTTTTACCTATTAGGGAATTTGGTTTGACTGAGTTATTAGCTCCCCAAAACCCCAGCACTCCTAATGGAAATGCTATGGCAGTGGGAGTGACACAGCTATATTAACTCTGTTTTCAGATGCCTTTCACTAATATTTTAAGGATTTTTTAATTAAAATGATTGTATTAGTTTATGACAATTACTCTCTTCCTCAAGTTGTTTCATCCAGAAGATATTCAAAATGCATTCTTTTTCCATTCTCTTTTGCTTTCTAACCCCATCTGCACAGCAGGTCTCCTTCTTCCCTTCATTTCTTCCATTGCTAGATGCCCAGAGTTTCTCCCCAGGCTTTTAATCGTGAGGGTTTTCCCTCTTGATTTTGTGTCTTCTCTAGTTTTGGAAGCAAATATGGGAGCAAACCCCATATTTCTGTTCTCTGTATCACTCTGCCCTGCTCAACCTGCTCAAACCACTCAGCCTGGTTTTGCACAACCACCCTGGGGTCTGCACTGGCAGCCTGGGGATTTCTGGGCAGACAGAATACTTGGGTTTTCTCACAAAGCTTGGAGAACCTTTATCCATGACATGTCTTTCCTTCCCAGTTTATTTTGGTGGAGTAAACATTGGGTTTATGGCATGCCTACATGGTGGCTTTGTCCAGGATGCCCTCAAACCCTGGAAACAAACTCTTCTCCAGATCTCCTTGGCAAAGTCTAAAGCTTATATGGCCCATAGGACAAATAGATCTGCTAATAACAGGAGGCCCTGGCACAGGTTGCCCAGTAAAGCTGTGGCTGCCTCATCCCTGGAAGTGTCCAAGGCCAGGTTGGACAGGGCTTGGAGCAACCTGGGCTAGTGGAAGGTGTCCCTGTGGGACAAGATGAGCTTGAAGTTCCCTTCCAGCCCAAACCATTCTGTGATTTTATTAATAGCAGGCATGCAAAGATGTTGCCTGTATTTTAAATATTACTGGTTATTTCTTACCTTCCATTACTTTTAGCTTACTGTTTGCCATTTTTACCAATTCAAAAATAACTGGAACTCGAAAAATGCCTTTGCTGTTTCTCTTATAAACAAGCCCACATTGATCATCCTTGGTGCAGACAAAACAAGAAGATTTTCTATGAGGAACGATAATTTGTTTTGGAAGGAGAGGTTCGTGCAGCCAGAGCCCTCAGAAAACTCTGCATTCGACTTTTCAGTATATCACTAGAATGGTGCTAAACCAACATCACACCGCTGACGTGTAGGTGGGCAAGTGAAATGGTCACAGGCACATCATAAATTGTACCAGTGCATGATAAATCTGTTTGTCATATACCTACAACCTGTATAACTTCTCATCCAGATAATACTTCAGTATATGATAATTTATTGAGGGGCTACATTTCTGATACATGGAACTATTTGTACACAAGAATAAGCCCGACGTGAATAATTCAGCTGACTGCTGCGAGCTGAGAGAAAGCAGAGTCTGCAAAACAAATGAGACCCCATACAGATGCTTCTATTGACTTATACTTGAATTCATTTCATCTTTATTTTATTTCAGCTCTCCCTTAGACTTTTTTTTTTTTTTGTGTGTAATCCTCTGTCCAGAATATGACATGGGTAACTTCTGAGCAGGCTCATCATTTGAATAATCAGCAATTTAGTGACATGTCTAGTTCTGTTTAATGACTGAATCTGTAAAAGTATGACCTCAAGCACTGGTTAACTTTAAAATAGCTGTGCCCACTGCATGACATAGCCAACAGGAAGCCATTAGAGCTCCAGCAATTACCATTTACATCCATCGACGAAGTCCCTATTTTATTTTAATCTGCTTAAGTACATTTTCTGCACGAGGTTAAAATATAAATCCCTTCTCCTGAACAAGACTGGTTTTCTGGCTGACTTGAGAGCACAATTTACAACTGATTTAATTTGTTCTTCACAAACATTCCTAATGACATTACCCTGGTGCATATACTGACTGCCTCCTCTTATTCCATTAACTCCCAAATCGGGTTTAAAGACCATATTGATGCTAGATGTTATTATGGGTGATTATCAAAACAACAGACAATGGGGCAAAGTGTTTACTAACTGGTTTATATATAATTTCTGTAATAACTACAACAGATGGTAATGCTACAAACAATAAATCAAGCTTTTCACTGCTGAAATAAATTGGCAGCCTGCAGTACAGAAATGCTGTATGTAACTATATACAGATGCTTCAGTCATCAACTGTATTGTTCATCTTATTAGAAAATGGGTCTGTTACTGCTATTACAGGAAATCTTTCCATTTGCAATTACAAATGTATATTTTCAATTAAAATTGGTTTTAACTGCCAAACTGGTTTAAGTATACTTTAACCTTTAATTACAAATAGAGTTACCACGTACTGCCAAACTGGTTTGAGGCATTTGTTTGTGTCCGTGGAAGTTCCACCTCAAATTGGGTTTTCACTCCACAAATATATTTCTGCCCTTCAAGAACCCTCTGGCCAAAAGGCACTGGCAGTAACTTTAGGAGTTAATTCAATAGAAGCTGCGTTAAAGGATCCCTTTATCCGACAGTGCTTAAAACAGCATCAAACCTGCAATTAATTCCATTCACTCTTGTTTGTAGTAATTTATCAAAACATGTTTCTCCCTGCACTGCCTCCTTCCCAGCTCCTTTCTGGGGTGCTGATTCCATGTTTCCATGGTCATGTCACCATCTCCTGGTGTCTCAGAGCTCCTGGGCTGCAGGGAGATCCCAAAGCTGCTCCATCAGTGCCCTTGGGATACAAGAGTAGGACTTCAAGCTGGGACCAAATGATGACAAACTTCAGGGATCTGCCACTGTCTGGTATGAACCACAGGAGTTTTGGCCCCCTGAAGAGTGAGAATTTTATTACAAAAGAGAACTTTATTAGAAGAATTGGTAGGATTTTTAGTGTCTTTCCCTGTTTTATAGCTCCTTTGAACTGGGCTTTGCATAAAGGTAGGGTTGTGAAAAGGAGATGGAAACAGTGAACACGTCATGTTTTCATGAGCAAGGTTGTAAATGTGAACTGATTGAGACTTGGACCCTCCAGGTGCATAATTAACACTGAATTTTAATTTGACTTGAACACCATCCACGGCTGAGAGGGAGATTTAAAATGCTCTGAGCACCTACCTACAAATTAAGGGATTTATTTCTCTTAACAAAAGTAGGTGTTGTCCCATATTTATCACTCAAAAACTTCTGGTCTACGCTGTGCTCCCTGAAGTGTCTTTGTGCGATGATATCCAAACATCCCAGATTTACATACTTGGTGCCCTCATGCTCTACAAAATCCACTAATAAGTTGGGGCCTGAGGGTTATAGAAATGTGATGCACCCCAAAGAAACCTGAGGTCTCATGTCACAGAGAGATAAAAAGGGAAAAACACCCTGAAAGCACATATATATTGAGCAGTGTGTAAGAGACAGGGCACTCAATAAGACACAGTCAAATAGTTGTCAGAATATTCAAAATTAATCTAGATTCAGGGGTAATCTGTGAACTAAAACATGTTTATTTTTCCCCAGATAACCACATAATAATTTCAAGGAGTGAATTAATCTATGAATGTCATGATTGTTTTATGAGCAATTTAATAACAAGAAGATAATTGACATTTGAATTAACTTTCCAGGAGTAGTGAGAATAATATATTAGCTTTTTTGCATAATTTTTGGCCTACCTGTGATCTCACTGCTATTAGTTGTGCTGGCCTCAAGAGACACCTGCATAAAAGTGGTAAAAATGCCACTTCACTGGTTGATCTCTTTGTAAGTATGAAGAAATGGTTTTATTCCTCATTCTCAGAGATGAGATAGAACTGAAATGAGCTGCCCCGGCTCTGATTTGGTTGCTGATAGATAGTGAGTCCCTGAAATCAAATGTGAATGCCTGGAAAGAAAGGGTTTTTGATAATTTCAGCTTTGAAGGTTGCTTTAGCAGGGACCCAAATGCATGTCCCATGAACAGTGCTACTCTTAGACTGCCAGGACAGGACATGATGGTCCCTTTGTCACCATCTGCAATGGTGGGAAAACAGCACAGGGGGTGACTTGTCTTCTGCCTATGGAAGAGATGTTTGCTCACACAGGTCTTGGGGGGGTCATTAATATCCAGCTTGGAAGGCAATGCAAAGCTGGATGTGTCCTTTTGGTGTCCCTGCCACAAGCTCAGAAGACATGAATATTTTTCCTGGCTTCATTTCTTGCCTCTTTGCTAAGAAACTCTTGGCCTCTGGCCTGGATGTTGGCTGCTGGAGGTTGCTGCTGTGTGAAGAGGTTTTTCTGTGTGACAGCATAAAGTTATCTGCAGGATAACTCTCACTGGAGAGCACAGAATCATAGAATCGTACCAGAGAATCACAAAATACCTTGGGTTGGAAGGGACCTTAAAGATCGTCTCATCCCACCCCCTGCCATGGGCAGGGACATCTTCCACTAGCCCAGGTTGCTCCCAGCCTTGTCCAATCCGACCTTGGACATTTCCAGGGATGGGGCAGCCACAGCTTCTCTGAGAAACCCCTTCCAGTGCCTTCCCACCCCCTGAGCATCAAAGATGTTGTGCAAACCCCTTTCCCTTCCGTTGGTTTTGTGCCGTACCCACCCAAGTGATGGAAATTATATCTGCTGTGTATAATAAAGATTAAAAACTGCATTCCCAGCATTATAAAGTTCCTTAATTAGAATCCTGCAAAGGATTAGCAATCTGATTATTTGCTAATTGCCTTTCCATATTTTTTCAGGGCCTCACAAAGCATTGGGGATACTAAAGAGCAAACAGTGCTTTAAGGCCACAGTACAATGTGACAACAGTGATAGATATGCTAATTTCTTCATTCACTCCACTTCACTTCTTTTATTCTTTCCAATTAAAGCAAATGCTACTGAAACTGTAATTAAGCTAGTGCCGTAGCCCTGATTGCCTGCTGTTTTAATGAAGCCCTATTGATTTTTCTTTTATTTCTAATGGCCACACATTGCGTTCAATGGTCAAACACGTGGATGTTACAATGCACGGCCAAACTTCATTTTTGTTCTCTAAAAGGGTGGCCTTATCAGAAAGAATATCAAAAGAGCTATTTGTGTGAGGTGCCTACAGTTTCCCCTCCAGTCTGCCTCAAGAGAAGCACTCGGAGCAAACATATTACCATTAAAAAGACACGAGTTACGTTTTGTGGGGACTAAAAACCACTATTGATCTCCTGTGGCTGCCATAAGTTGAACACACATTTGGCATATTCATGAATCTCAGCATATTTTTAAGTTTTACTATTTTTTATTAAAAAAACAAACAACTCTATCTGGAAGAGATTGTGGGGAACATCGTATTCTCTCCAACAGATATTATAAATCACACCAGCAATTTAAGATATAACAGGCCATGAGCACTTTCTGACTTGTTTTGGTAACTTTATGGAAGAATTAATTTTCGCTGGTAAATCTCACTGAATTATTTTCTAGTTCGTCTGGAAGTAGTGAAAAAAAAATAAGGAAAAGAAAAACTCTGCAAATCCCATGAAACACCTGATATAACTTTAAATTTATTGGATTATTAGATATTTAAACTGAGTATAGCTTTTTTGTGGCTTCATATTTTTACGTAGGAGCCAGTGTGTGCAAATCCCTGCATGGGAAGAAGGCTCCAAGTCTTACTGCAAATGGATTTATCCAGCATCTCATAACACACCACAGCAGAAGCTCACTGCCTGCACTAGGCACATCCAGGGGAATACTGAAGATTTTAATTCACAAGACATGGATGGATGTGACCCTCTCCCAGTTTTGATGGAGGAAAACAAATGGTAATAAGGAAAAATAAGGAAACGTTGTTTCCGACCATTCCTTATCTGAAAATACTTCTCTTATAACCGCTGCACAAGACAAAGTGTAATCACATCCAGGATACACAAACTCAGCACTCAGCTCAGCAAATGCACAAAGCAAGCATGAGCTGAGGCCCTGATCCATCCTGTGTCTGCTGAAAGACAAGGGTGGGTTTTTTCCCCTTCATTTGTTCAACTTTACTCAAATATTCACATTTTTTCCTGGATTGAGGCCACAATTTTCTGGTCGTACAACGTTCCTTACAATTCCTTAATCAGGGTGTCTAAATCACAAATGGCGTGTTGGAGTATTGGTGATCTGGGGGGAAACATCACGATAAATAAGATGCTGGGAGAGAACTTGCATACAGAACATACAGAATGTGACAGCACATGGTTTGAGCCAGTTAAATCCCTCCTCAGGGCATAGGTCTATTTTGCTCTTGTTCTCAAGGAATTTCATGACTCATTATGAAGAAAAGTATTTATCCAGTGTCTTAGGTCCTCATCCTGCAGTCTGACCTGCCTGAGAACATCCTCAGGCTGGCCAAGAACCACAGTGAAAACCTCCATGGTGCTTCCTTCATGGGCCAGCTTGTGGGATCATGAAAAAGTTACATCAGCCCTGTAGGTGCTAAATCTGACCTCAGGAACTGGCCAGGCTGGACTCGAGGAGGCTTTAATGCTTCCTTTGCTCCTCCCTAGTATGAGGGATGGGTCAGGAGGGGCTTGGTGGGAAAGGGACTGCTTGTTTCATATGAACAATGTCTGTGGGCTCAGGTCAGCCTTGGAAACCCGTGTCAGAATCATAGAATTAGTAAATTTGGAAAAGACCTTCAAGTCTATCAAGTCCAGCCTTCAGCTGAATATCACCATGCCCATTAACCCAACCCTGTAATGTACTGATTATTTCTTTGGGAAACTGACCTTAAACCCCTATATTAATATAGAGGAATGACACTGTAAATGCTGTACGAGCCTGATTTGTTTGAGGGAAAAAAAAGGAGCAAAAATATGAACGGTTGAAAGCAACCTCTACAGGGTTTAGTATCAGGAAATGGGTTTGGGGTCAGCTCCTGCAGCCTTTCTCCTTGCTTGCTGCCCAGCCCACCTGAATTCCCTTTAGTTTGCAAAAGCAGATCTCCATTGCAAGGTGCACATCAATATGGGGCTGATCTAACCACAAAGTCATTGTCGCCACACATCTTGTTCCAGCTCCTGCCCTTTTTTCCTAATATGTCATGTAAATCCACTCTCCTTCAGCTTAAGGACATTGAAGGTCTTCTTGACACACGCCCAAACCAACAGAAAGGGTTGGAGCAGTGTGAGGAAAGGCTTTGATGGCACAGGTGGAAATCAGCCACAACACACTCAGCACAAATGCAGCATATTTGTAATAATTTCCAGTCCAGCCAGTTGTGGTCTCACCATTTGCACCCAGGGCAGCCACAGAGACATCAGAAGTTGTCCTTGCTGGTCTGTCTTGGCTTGCACATTGCACAAGAAATCTTTCCTCAGCACTAAGTTCACTTCTAAGAATGAGAAAAAATATGCAGATTAAAAGGTGATTATATGTTTTTATTGATAGGATTACATTCTAAATTTTAGCCTCATCTTGCTCAGCTTTTTTCCGTAGCCACGATTCCAGCACAATTTTAGGTGAAAACCCTGAAGGTGTGTACCAGGAAAATGTATTTTTTTCCCCACATTAACCAAGAATTCTTGCCTCCCTCATTTCCCAGCCTTGCCTTGCCTGAGTTCTGAATCACCTTCTGTTTGTGACCACTGAATGTTAAACACACTTTTATTTTACCTGCAGGCACTAAATTTTTCAAAAGCCTCACATTGCTATTAGCCTGCCAGCAAACCAGGAACATCAGCTCTTTTTAATTAGATTTTCTAACCGTGATGTTCATTCAACAAGGGATAAATTCCCTTTAGTGGGAGTTGCGGAGTACACTTGGACTTGTTAGCTCTGGAGAAGTGAAAATCATAAATAAAATCTGTCAGGGAAAAGGGAACAGTAGGAATGGTGGAAAATAAGACACCATCATGTCACTACTCAGCCCTGTCAACTGTTACGCTAATCAGGATAGAATTAAAAACACATTTTCTCCCAAGATGTTTCACAGCCAAACCGGTTAAATACATATTTTAACAAAATTGAAAGCATATTATACGGAGATTTGTGGTTTCCAGCTCTGTGAGTGAGTGCTGAAAGTGTGATGAAATAACAAAATTGCAGCCTAATAATCTATAGAACAATATTGTCAACTAATGGATTATAATAAAATAAAAGCTATTATTAGGGTAAAACATTATAACAAAAAAAAAAAAATCCAACTTTTATTTGTAGCACCTCCCCCTTAATGGTTTCAAGCATTTTGAAAGGTAATTTAAACAAGTACATTGTGTCCTTATTGAAACTGTTTCATCTCGCTAGCTGCTGAAAATGGCTTTAACCATCTCTCTGAACAAAAGCTCGCTAATAAGACAACAAAAAGCCTACAAAAGCACTGGCTCAGCATCACTGCAGAAAGGCAACTAAAGGCAGCCTGCAAATGGTCTGTTTCTTTTTTCTTGCATGTAATTAGATGAATTAAAAGGACAAAGTAGTTAATGTTACTGTTGTCCGAGGCCCCCGGTTCTTTTCATTCCGCCCGCTCTAGACAAGAGCCTGTGGTTCTCGCTCCAGCAATGTGGTGAAGAATGTTGGCAATAAGTAAAATTAACAAGCTTAATCTGTGAAGAATCTGGTCTGAGTCATAGATGAAATGTATCTCTAGCAACGAAAGGCTAGTAATTCCTGGTCTCCTTTTATATGCCTAATAAAACTTACAATAAATTAACTGCATTTTAGTTTGCAGTGCTGGCTCTATTAATCAGGGCTGAGACGTGTAGTCAAGTTACAATAGAAAGAACTCAACTGGGTGCATTTCAGTTATGCAATTAGGGCCCATTGGCCCGGCTCTAATTAGGCCAGGGATGTTGATATTTCAAGTACTGTTTTATCATTAGGTTTCATTTCCTTGGAACATCCTCAATGGCCAAGGAGTGAGAAGGGTGGAGGATATTATAAGCATGGGTCATCAGAAAGTCATTACTGGGAGTTAGGAAGGGAAGGGCTGACATTAATACCTCGCCTTTTGAAATGCTGAGCTGTCTCTGGGAGACTCAGAGCCCCTCCATCTCACAGAGGAACTGGTGGCACTGGGAGCAGCAGGAGCAGGCTCCTGGTAAAGGACACCCCTTGGGGTTGATATTAGGGTTCTTAGCTGCTGGATTGACATGCCCTGACAGCAGGTACTGCAGAGAGGGGTGACCCTAGCACAGAAGTGTTGATTTCTTACCCTCTGCAAGCTGCTGGGGACAAACCCAAAAAGAACCATCCATTTCTCGCCAGTAATGGAGAGAAGGTCCTGGATCTTGGGTCAAAATCTTCAGGGTAATTCCAGTGATGTTCCTTAGCCATCCCCACTCTGCTTCCTCCAGGCTTGCACTTAGTTATTGGCTCCACCACATTGGCTGAGGATGGTACTCACCTCCCACCAGCACCCACAGACTGTGAACATGAGGTTTGGCACCCACGTGGTTGTGGTCCCTGCAAGGATAAATCCAAACAGAGAAGGTCAGACAAAAACAGAAGGGGAAAAGAAAAAAGAAGATCCACAGGTCCTCAGTTGGGCTTTTCTCATCAAACCTCAGCTTAAATCTGGAACTCCAAACAATACTCTGCCTGTTTGTAAAATATGACTTTGTTTCATTATGAAAAAAGAAATTACATAATTAAATTCATTATATCCAATTACTATATGATTCATCTGGCGACTTAATGAAGCTTCACATGATACTAACAAGATAAAGCAAAAGAATAACATTTTATGAGACTGCAGGCATTCTGTGTACAGCAGAGTAGGTAGTTTATGAGCTCTGTACAGTGCATTTCCTAATAGTATGCATTGTACTAGCTCCAGTAGGGAAGTTATGGCCTGGTCCTGTGACATCTCACCCACCTTGCTTTGAAAATTTGCTAAAACAAAAGGCTCAGCTTTCCATCCAGTCCTAGACCTCTCCTCTGGCTGTTGCCAAATTTTATCCAGGAGGAGTACAGGATGCAAGGAACAAGCTTAATAGGATCATGATAAAAAAATATCTGGGCCTCTCCTTGGCTGTCAGAAGGCAACACGTTTTGGATGTAAAAGGGCTGGTTTGGTTTTGAACCAGTGACCCAGAGGTGAATTACCTCAGTGTCTCCGTTGATAGGTATATAAATATTTTAAATACGATTTTGCAGAAGTGTAAAACTGCCTTTTCTTTCAAAGTACATTATCAGCCTAAAGAAGTCTATCAACTCTGTCCTCCCAATAATTTATGATCTAATAAAAGGCTTCTGTCTTTGGAAAAACTGACAAAACCCCATAGTTTTATCTTTTGGGAATGAGATCCGTCAATATAGTGAAGCCTTGTCTTTCAAATGTGTGTTTAAAACTATTTGAAACGTTTCACAATTTTGAAATTAGTCAATAACACAGGAAAGGGAAAAATTAAAGACATTCAGCCTCCTTTTTCTTCCATGTGTGAGTGCCCTTCAGCTTTTCTCATTACCTTTTCGTATTTCTGGACAACTATTGATATTCAATGGGAATGTAAATGGGCTTGAAAATCATAAATTGTAAAAAAATAGGTCTTGGAGACATCAGAAAAGTTTGAGAAAAATGACATTTGCCTGCATGGCAGAACAACAGGAGTGCTGTCACTTTGTTATTGAAGGCAAAGGCTGACATCTCTTAAACTGGAGGCTTTGGCTACTTGAGGTTTCCAATTTCAGCCTTCTCAGCTAAGCAAACCTTGAAAACTCAGAAAAAAAAAGAAAGGGAACAGTGAGTTGCAGCATAATTAAGAGCCCCAGCTTTATTACTACTGGCAATTTATTCCAGGGAGCAGTCGGTGTTGTGCTTGCTGGTTACTTTTGGAAAGCAATATGCTGAAAGCTGTCAATGAGGGATTTAAAAATCTTTCTTCTAAATCAAAATTTATCAGTCCCTGACATAAAAACTGAAATATTTCCTGTGGCTATGCCTTCATCATCTCCTAATTTCTTTAATTAATGTGAGAAAACCCATATCTGCCTCTGGGCAAGTTTAGTTTTGGTCATTTGTCTTACCTTCTGTAAGTAGGAATTGCTCAGAAGGGAAGGCACACACGGTGGAGAGGGCTGCAAGTGCAGAAGGAAGGATTGAAATAGAACATGGTGATGGGCAGCTGAAAACATCCTCAGCTGAGTGTTACCTGTTCCAACCTGAGACTTCACAATTACCCACTCAGAGTGGGAACAAAAACCCCTCAAATTCTCTCTTCCAGAAGTGCTGATGGTGAGTAAACCTATCCTTGTTCCCCTTGGATCTGAAGTGGGAGCAAAGGGCACCTCTGCCAAATTCAGAGCTGAGCTCCTGGAGAGGTTCTTCTGCTGCAGCAAACTGCAAAAGGAAGGTGTTCACACAAAAAGTGGCCTTGCTATGATGTTTTACCTCCCTGCTTGGTCAGGTCAAACTGGGGGGACACCAGGTGGATTTAAGATGTCAGGAAACATTCTTGGACCCTAAAATCAAGTGATAAAATATGGTACTGGTTAAGAAAGCAGCAACCAAAACAGAGGGTTTCCATCCCTGATGTGAATTTATTGGGGCAGGTAGATCATAGAGTGAGCCCATCTCACAGCTCGTGTCCCTCAAGTTACAGTGTGTGCCATGCTTTTCCTTTCCTCCGTGGGCATTGTGCCATCATGCCTGTAAGGAACTGAAAGAGCCTCATGCCCTGCCCCTGCAGTTCCACTGAGCAAGGTCAGCTGCCCCCAGGACCAAACCCTGCCCCATCTGAAGATTTCTGCAACATCCTTTTTCCTCCTGCAATGCTGGATGAGGCTGACCCTGTGTTTGTCCTGCATATGAAGCAATCCTTTTTGTGTGTGTGGAATTATGCCATTTGGAGATATTTCAGCTTTTCCTCAAGCTGGGTGATGGATGTGAAGTGGAGCTCCCCTCTCAGGGGGTCTGTGCATCCTGGCTTGCAGGTGACAGCTGGAGGGGACAGCATGGGATGAAGTGTCTGTCCCACAGCCACCCTGTGCTGCCTGCTGGTGACATTCATCTCCTCTGCCCTCTTTGGGCATGGCCATCACTTCATGAGGGCTGGTTGGCTGAGGCCACGGCTCTCCCCAGAGATGCTACAGCAATCAGCCAGAGGTCTCAGGCACTGAGATGGCTCTGCCATCACAACTCTTTTCCTAGACACATCAGAGCAGTTTGCCACGTAAGCGGTTATTCCAATATTCCTACAAATCTGCTCCATCGTCCCCTCAAAGCCCCTGGAAGCAGGGAGGTTGCTCTGCCTTTGTCTGCTGTTTGCCACAGCCAGGGAGCCTTGGCTGGTTAAAACACACGTGTGCAATGGATATCAGAGCTAGATCTGGTGACACACACAGCTGAGGGACAGAGCACAGGCTGGAGTGTCTATAGCCATTATAAACATATTATGCATCTCCATTCAAAATGAGATAACAATATAAATTGTGCAGCTCTTTAACCAGTTGCCATGAGTGACAGCCACGAATAGCTGCTGGGATATCTGGAGAGACTTGCCTCTGTATCTTTACAAGGAGCAATCAAAGGTGCTTCTTATTTCTGGGGTAGGAAAGTGAATCAAGGGAGCTATCAGATAACCAAGGTTCTTCCTCTCCTCCCAGAGCAGCTGCTGCTTACAACAGCCTCGTCATGTAATTGTAAAATGAGGACGGTAAACATGATGCATAATTAAGCAACAAAGTGCAGAGAACCTTTAGAAAATGCACTAAAAGCATAAATAGAGAGCAGGAGGAGATTTCTGCCAGCAGTGAATATCTTTATTAAAAGGTTGTAGTTTCTGGAAATTATTGTTTAACCAAATTATCAATGTGAATGAAATCAGGCTTTGGGGAAACTTCTAATTCGTGCAATAGATCAGGTGTTCCTTAAATGCTGCTTATACAGAGTGGGAAAAAGCAGCCCCATCACACTGTTTATCACTAGGAAAAGCCAACGTTTTTTGGGACTGATCTCTGGTTTTCATGATTAAAAATATGAATAATTTAATGCAAAACTAGTCAGAAATATGCCCCCTGCACCTACCCGTATTTGCTGTGTGTTTCTTTTTAAAAGAATTTGTGGCAGAGGAAGGGTCTGAAACAAACAGTTGATTTAGAACATCATTAGCTACAAATGTGCATTAAATCAAGTATTTGGAAGCACCAAATAACATTATCATGTAGAAACAGCTTGGAATCTGCACAGGTAGTAAAGAAACTGCCCAGACATTGAGCTTGACATGGAAAAGAGTACATAGGAATTATGATGAGATGAACATAAGGATTCTTCTGCAGAGGCTGCCAACTCCTCCCAGTATGATTTCCCAAAATACTTTGATTTCTGCTGAAGAACCCTCAGTAAGTGCTTCTGGATTTGTTCAAATTGCCATCTAGGAGTTCATTTTTCTGGCTTCCCTTCATAAAAATATCCAGGGCCAAAGTACCTCTGCTGAAAAAAAGCAGAGAGATTTATTCTTGGTTTCTTTAGCTACGTCATTTTGTGGAAGAGCTGTGGAAAGGCTTATGGCCTCAAGGAGAAAAGTGAAGCTGGAAGACAAAAGGAGAGAGTGAGAAAAGAGTTGTGCACAGAAATAACAAAAGCCTGTATTGGACATCACCTGAATGTCTGTATTTTGTATTCATCAATCCATTAAAAATTGGATTTATTTGTGATAAGGACAGGAATTATTTGATGCTGGGATAGCTCCAATTATCAATAATTGCCCTTGCAGCAATTATTTGGAGAGGTTACTAATCAAAGATGATGCAAACAAAGATGGTGATGCTCCTCTTCTAGAAATAGGCTGGATCAACATGTTCCAAAGCACATGCCTACCTGACTTTTGCTTTTTGTCTTCTGGGATCATCTTGACATTCACCTGAGTCCTCAGGAAAAGGGAAGTCTCCACAAAAATATAACAAAAGGGTCACCCTGTAGAAACAACTTAACAGAGAACAGAAATCCACTCTCTGCAGTGTAGGATGCTCCGCTCAGTCAGATTCACAAAAGATGACTCAGACCAGCTCCAGCCTACGTCTTTCTTCCATGAAAATGCTTTACATTTCTATGATCTGTACAGCACAGCAAGCTTTTAGTTGAGAATAAAGAAAGAGTTTTGTCACAGGGATGAGTGATGCCTTAGGGTTTCCATGAATTTGAAGATTTTTATACTTCTAGGTAGTTTCTCACATATAGAGTAGCTAGCAACCTATAACCCTGTGTGTGCTAGCTGTCTTAAAGGTCAGATAATAGCTGCAACACCATGCCTGGGAAACATGTACCAGAGCTAAGACAACTAGATACCATGTTAGTCAAAACAAGAAAGCAAAGCCC
>JAWWTY010000158.1:31949136-31986636 GCA_035222235.1 Margarornis squamiger
TCTGTACCCCAAAATTCTATAAGTAAAAGAACTCTTCTCTACTTTACCCACATAAAGTTGTCTTGGAAGTTTTTTTTTCCCCTTTCTTATGGCAACACGGGTTTATCTACAGCTCTCAGTCAGCCCTAAGCTCAAATCACTTTAAAGTTTGCCACATTCTGTGGTTTACTAGTTTCTCATAGGAATTTTGAAAAGGTTGCGAAGATGGTATATAATCAGGGTATTTGTCTTTTAAAGGCAGAGTTAATAGGTGCCCTTATTAGGCAGCTTTTTGCTTGAGAAGCTAAACTGTTCCCAAGAAATTCCTCTCCATCTTTAGATGGAAGGCCAGATCTCTCAAATAGCTCCTTCCTCTTCTGTCCTTCATGCAGCAATGTAAAACAAGCCTCACAGTATGAAGAGCCAGTGCCTTAAAGAAAGGCAACAGAAGGAGTTTCATTTCTTCACATTCTGCTGCCCTCCAATATGATACATAAGCTGCAGTGAGACTAAAACACAGTTATGGGGGGAAAGAAATGACTGCAATGTTGGAAGATGTCCCAGAGGGGATTCCCACACCAAAGAGGATTTATTCCTCCTGTAGTGACTGCTACCACAGCACCAATTTTACAGCTCCATGGTAGTTTCCCCATTGAACTCCTCATATTCTGCAATTATAGGAAGTAATTGAGCAAAAACTAGACTGGTGGTCTTTATTTAAGGAAGCGAGAGGAACACCAGGGGAAAAAAGCAGGGCTCACATGGAAAAGGGCTGGCAGAAGGATGGGGGGAGTTGCTTGGGCATTGACAAAGGCAGACATTGCTTTGTCCTTTGCCATCTGGAGCATTTCTGAGCAGGAATCCTCCAGTTTTGGTAAATCCAATGGTACGTTCTAAAGCTCAATAAGAAAATAACCCTGAAACAACTGCAATTATTCATTAAAAGAGCTCCTTGTTCAAGGTGGAAAAATGCAAGTTAGTTCAAAGGGTAAAGTTACATGGCTTAAAAATACTTTATCTGCTAAAAAACCCTCAGACCTGATTTGGAAAGCAGCCCCAAAGCCTGGGGACCAGTGCTGCTGTCTGTGGCAGTGGGTGCCACTAATGAAGGCACAGATACTGCTGCCAGTGGGGCACATTCCCAGCTGCAGTGACTTGTCCTGGGAAGGACCTCCCAAAAAGCAGCCAGGTAGAAGTTAGTGAGACACCTCCACATGGAAAGCATGCTGGTGCCTTGGGTTTCAGGGGCAGCCCTTGTTCAGATCACAGAATCACAAAATATCCTGAGTTAGAAAGGACCCACAAGGATCATCAAGTCCAGCTTCTGGCCCTGCTCAGGACCATCCCCAGCAGTCACCCCCTGTGCCCCAGAGCATCATCCCAATGCTCCTGGAGCTCTGGCAGACTTGGGGCTGTGCCCACTGCCCTGGGGAGTCTGATCAATGCCCACCACCCCCTGGGGGAAGAATCTCTTTCTAATATCCAACCTACCCCTGCCCTGACACAGCTCCAGCCTGTCACTGGTCACCTTACAGGAAAACCCTGAGAATCTGCTCAGGATGTGTCCAAAAAAATAGGGATACTCTGTAATGTGTTTGGTCAATGTGCAATGGGGCCCTTGGAGTGGCAATGGAAGAGGCAGCACGATGGAAAACAAGTCTGTCCTGCAGCAGAGCTCAGCTTTTCCTGTGAGGGAAGTCAGCTACATGGGAACAGGTATTTCATGCTTCACTGAGGATAATCGCATTTTCAGACACTTGTTGATGCTGAGCTCCCGCTGAAATCAGCCCACAGCCCTTTGTACCACACGAGGATGAGCCTCTTGGGGACATTACAGGATACCCAGTATCTTGTAAAATCAGATTCGAGTGCCACATGGTATTATCTGTGAAAATTCACCCTTGAAATCAGCAAATAGGTTATTATGTGGCTGCCGGGATTCAACAGTTCACAAGGTGATTTTTTTTTCTCACAGTTCTTGAAACTTCTCATGCATTTCCACTTACTGTCTTTCATCATTTTGAAATTGAAATGATTGTGCTTTGAGCAAGCATTCACCTCAGCAAAAGGGAACAATCTTTATGATATTCTGAGTCCTGAAATATGGGGAGGAATAGTTCAGGTGGTAATAAATTTTACTGCCATGTAACACCATATACATAGAGAACACAGATTTGCCAGTGAAAAAATTTTAAAGTAAAGACCAATTAATTTTCGTAGAAAGAATATTTTCCATATAAAATAACCTTTCATCGACTTTACAGTTCATTGAATTTTACTGGATCTAATTTATATTTGGAAAGCAAAATTAGATTTCCCTTTAATATGAAAAAAGAAATTATATTGAAAACTTAGCACATTAAAATATTCTTTCTGTGAATGTAATCATGTGATGTAAAAGAAAAGAGCCAACATCCTTCAATCTACAAAATTATGTGAGGATTTATTTAGTAGTTAAATAAAATTCTGATGAGGAAAGGAGTAAATAAGAAAAAGGTTTGTTCAGTGTGTGAGTGACATCTGTCAGGTTTCACTTATGAAGAATTGTAAGGCTAATTGCAAGTAGCATCCCCAAACATATCGTGACAGTAATATTCATACTGGCTGGATTATGTGTTGAATTGCAGAGTTTTGGTGCTGCTGGCTCTGTGTTGGAGCTGAGACCCCACTGGGGCATCTTGCTTTGGGCTTCCACCGAGGTAATCCCCAAGGGATGAGTCCTCATGTGACTTATGGCTGCCATTCCACCACCCTGTCGACCTAATGCCTTAAACATGGTGGACTCTTATCTGGGAGATAATTATCACGATCATCGGAAATATGCTTTAACTTTAGAAAGTATAAATCACTTTAATTTGACAGCTGCAAAAGAAAAAGTGTAATGAAGGTCAGTAGCCAAAACTGTAAAAGCTTGATCTGAATTTTAAAGCTGAGAAGTGAAAAAAAAAAAAAAAATAAAAAAATCAGTGTTCAAATATGGGAGGAAAAACACGAAAGCAAACATTTCTTTTTCTTCTGGCATGGATGTGAAGGACTCAGATCCTCACTGAGCCAGTTGAAGTCACACAGACTCAGGCTTCCAGCTCACATTGCTTACTGTGGATTTTAGCTTTAAATCTAATGGGGCTGTGATTTAAAGGGGAAAAGCCATGCAGAGCTCTGGAAGTCTGTGTTTGAGTCCAACCTGCTGACACCATCAGAAATTTGGGCTTTGCTACCACTGAGGTCAAATACTTATTTTAAAACTCTCTGGTCCTTCTGTCTATGATTTTACCTGTCAGTAAATGGCTTTTTGAGTTTTATGTATTCTTTACTCATATGCACAGCCATGGGTTTTTGCCAATGAGACTACCTGGGGCAGGAACAGAAACACAGATGGTAAAGAAACTAGTTTGCAATTAGGTAGTTTTGTGTTCCTTAAACCACTGTGTGTTTTTAAAGGATAAATAAGGATAAATAAGGATAAATAAGAACAGGACACTGGGAAGTCACTTGCATATGGCAATGCAGGGCAGCAGTCACTTGCTGAAGGATTCCTAGAGATAGTTTTGCTCTAGATGGAAAATGTCACTTCTTTAAACTGACAGGCTGTATATTTTGATTAAATGTTAAAATTAAGTTAATGACTGTGAGGGTGGACAGGCCCTGGCACAGGTTGGGCAGAGAAGCTGTGCCAGCCCCATCCCTGGAAGTGTCCAAGGCCAGGTTGGACGGGGCTTGGAGCAACCTGGGCTAGTGGAAGGTGTCCCTGCCCATGGCAGGGAGGTGGAATGAGATGGGCTTTAAGGTCCCTTAATCTTTCTATGATTCTGTGATTAACCCCAGCTTTTCTTAAGCTCAGACACATTTTTAAAACCCACTCCCATTATTGAAGAAGGGCTGCCCAACCAACCAAATACCCAGATACAGAGAGGGATGCTATGCCATAAATATGCACAGAAACAGCGAAGTTCTCCTATAAAGATTTGTGGTCTTATAAATATAAGCCTGAGGATCAACATTGTTTAAGCTAAAAAAAATTAAAACAAAATGAAAACAACCCTCTCAATGCATGGGAACACTTCCTGCATCCCAGGGTAACAGAGCAGACCAAGGTTCCTGAGCCTTGGGAAAGAGACAAGCGAGAGATAACCATGTCTGAGCGTGAGCCCCTGGTGCCCAAAGAGGTCCCATGTCCCCCAGCTGATGTCACAAATGGTGGGTAAAGCTAAATCTCCTCTTGTGTCTTGCTGTTCTCCATCCTTGAGCACTGCAGGCAGGAGGGTCCCACCAGGCAAAGACACCTCACCCACCTTAGTGAAGACATGACCCTCCCCCAGAGCCCTCCCAGAGGGGACCATTGTAAATCAGGCTGAGAAGGCACCCTCTGCTTTTATCAGCCTTACAGAGTGCCAGGCAAAATGTTGCCTGAGTTCCCTTTCTGGCCACGTAATTGCTGTTTGCCACCTCCTGGCTCACACTCCCTGCAAACTGCGGATTTCCCCTCGCTTTTGTCAGCCACCAGCTCGACTGGCAGGGTTGAGCAGAGCAGTAAACACATGAGGTATTATTTACTTGTTCCTGTGCCAGCAGCACATAATTCAGGCTGGACAGACTGCAGCAATTATGATGCATTTTTCATTCACTCAAATGAATCAATCACTTGGTTCACTTGTGAACAAGAAGTACCAAAAAA
The DNA here is from genome assembly GCA_035222235.1 of Margarornis squamiger. Taxonomy (NCBI): domain Eukaryota; kingdom Metazoa; phylum Chordata; class Aves; order Passeriformes; family Furnariidae; genus Margarornis; species Margarornis squamiger. The sequence goes on from JAWWTY010000158.1 coordinate 31,953,791, forward strand.
ATAATAAAAAATTAAAAAATCAAAAGCAAAAATTAAAAAAAATCAGATCCAAATACTTGGTTGTGGGGCAAAACCCAGAGAGGCAGTTTATTTTTTAAGACCAACATTTACACGAAATTATCTTATATAATTAACAGCGCCTGGTTAATAACCATTCTGCAAACAAATGTGTATCTACTGAAATGAACAGATGAATCATTATCATTTAGCACTTATAGGATAATAACAGGATGCAAAAACTATCAAAAAAGGGAATACTTGAAAAATCTACCAGAAAGAGGCACCTCCAGAATAATAGGAATGTGAGAAATAGAAAGACAGAAATATGAAAAATTTTAAACAGACACACCACACTTTGGTTCATGCTTGAAATGAGTTTGGTGTTGTGTGCATAGAGAGTAACCATGGCTTGTGCCTAAAAAGTGGGGACAAATTAGAAAGATAAGAAAGACTAAAGCAGAAAAAAAAGGATATTCTTGTGGGATATTTGGTCTCCAAAGGTTTGTGTGCACAGCTGACACAGTTACACACCACCTTCCCTTCAAAACCCCCAAGTGGAGCTGAGAGGTGTTCTAAGCTGAGCACGGGTGGCTCGATCAGCTTCACACAAGAAAAGTGTGAGCAAGCCCCATTCCTACTGCATCCCATGTCCTTGGTGGCACTATAAGATCCCCCCCACCCTTTCTGGGAGGAAAGAAATGAGCCCCAACCCCCATATAGCTAATTTCAGAAATAACTCTAATTTAGACTTAAAGCCTTGGAAGCTTAATGGGGCTGTATTATGAATATGATTGTCTGAAGTTAATGCTCTCTTTTTATTCATTTGTCTGGCAATTTATTTGTAAAAAGTAAGCAAACTGAAATGAGCAGGCAATCAACTGCCCTGACACAGTATTTTACCCAAGGGTATTCTCCAGGAACGGAGGCAGACTATTTCAGCCATGCAATGTAATATTTATACCTCCATCATGAGAAGAACTCATGACCTTACTCCTAGATGTAATGAAAAGGTATATATTAAAAAAATAACCCTCTCTTTATAATGAAAGACGCTGCAATACCCCAAACTCTAATACAAGTGGACAGAGATATTTTGAAGTATTGCAGGATGTATTCCATTGGAGAAATTGTCATCAGCTGCTCTGTAGGTACCAATGAGCACCAAAGCAGCGTTTGGGGGAGTTTGCTTACGTTTGGAGAGCTGTGAATTCAACTTTTCTAAGCACCTGTACTGAGATAGATCAGCCTGACCTTTTTTTACACAGATCCTTGCTCTTTGTATAAAGTTAATTTGCGAGCAGGCAAAAATAGTCATTGCTGAGAAGTGGCTCTTCTTTCTCAAACCCAACCAGGCTGCAGAAAAAAAATATCTCGTGGCTTCCCTGCCCTCTCGCAGCGACTAACCAGGAGTAACCAGAGAAATGGAGCAGGTTGTGGGCAGTTCAAGAGATGAAATAAAATCAGATATGACATTTTCTCTTGGCAAGGGCTTTTTCAGGGCTGCCTCTCTCACAGCTCTGGTGGAAGGATGGGGTGAGATCCTTGCCAGGGTACTACAAACAGCAGGGGATTTTTCATTGTCCAGGGCAAGAAGAAATCGTCTAAGGCTTTTCATTCATTGGAGCAGATTTTGTGCAGGGAATGCCTTGTAAAAATTCCACGCAGAAGACACTCTCATGTCTACGCTGGTAATAAAACTATCTGTTGCAAAATGCAATATTTTGTGGTCAGCCCCATTCAAATCCAATGGGGTTTCTCCTGGCTGGTGTGATAATAGCTAGAAACAGAAGTTTGGCCAGCTTGTGTCTGTAAAGGGTGTGAGAGGGGTGGGTGAGCCCTGAACAGGAGGCTCTGCTGGAATGAAAGAACAGCCCTTTGGAAATAACAAAAATACAGGCTCTAGGCATGAACCAGGAATGGGTTGTGGCTGTGCTCCCTCCTTCATCCCCGTGCACATCCCAGAGCCCCACCCAGGCCCACGGACACCTCTTTTAGGGTAATTCCAGGGCACAGGTAAAAGGCTCACAACAAGATGAAAGACAGTCTGCACCGGTGTTTCTCCTTGCAGGAGTCACGACCACTGAAAAGAGAATATTGTTCCCGCAACAAAGGTGGATATTGTGAACCCAAGCAGATGATGATGAACATTGGCAACAGACTTCCTGTATCAGCAGGCAGGAAGGCTAAATTATAGCAGGGAAAAATTAGGATTAAAAGAACGGTGTGATTAATTTCCTATTTTACCTGGAATAAATAAACCTTTACATCTGTAACTATTGTTGTAAGAGCTGGGCTGGTATGCTGGTATCTGCTAAAGAGCTAACATATTTAGTTTTATTGTTTTGTCAAAATATTAAGAATATCAATATATCTCCATAATTCAGTGTTATACAAAGAAGCATTTTTGTGCCATATATAGCAAAGATTGTATTATACTTTTGAGATCATAGGTAATGATGACAAAGTGATCTGTGTTCAATTTCAGCATTAATGTCTGGTTTGAACAAAGCCTGAAATATGGTCTGGGAGCTAAGAGGCTTTAATATTAAGATCTTTAACTGTAATTTATGTGACAGAAGATAGGGTTTAGCATAATAAAATGTAATGGGCTCCTCGAATGAAGAGGACTAAGAGACAATTGAAAACAAGGTAAAAATGGTAAATTATAAATAACAGTAAATTTACCTTTATGTTGTTACTTCATTTATTTTTGATTTGTTAGACAGGGTCTGTAATTTTTCATTTTGCTACATTTGGAAGCAGGCATTTCTGCACCTCAGGAATAATGGGTGGAAGGCATAGCAATGCTGTTGGGCCACTCTTTAGAAAACTGCATTAGGGCTCCAAATAGAAACACCTTTTTTCCTCCAGAGTTTGTAATTCACCTGTAAAAATTTTAGCCTGAGTTGAATTTCAGCACATAAACATGTGGGGAGCAAAGGCATTTACTCATTTTACCTCCAAAATCAGTCTGAGGGTTTTTTTTTGGTTTTTTTTTTGAAGCTGCTTTAAGTGTAAAAAGATGAAGAACATCTGTAACATTTTTCAATATTTGTTGGAAATAAGGGTGTTGAAAGGAAAATAACTTTAATAATGAGCTGGCCTTTTCTCAAGGTATATTTTGCAAATTGTTTGGAGATGGTGACAACTGTGTGAAGCCTCTCCCCATCACAACTGAGATTCTGCACAGGCAGCACCACACACCAAAATGCAAACTGGGCCATAAGAATTTCTCTGAAAGTTTACTGAAATGGATGGAAACCTCTCCCTTTTCCTTTAAGGGTCTCTGGGCCAGGCCCTGTGAGCATTGCAATGGCATATCTGGAAGAAATAAAGTATATCAGGGTCTAAATCTGATTTATTTTGCTTCTTGGGTCCTTTTCCAGCTCTGGGACTTCTGTCAGCCCAGCATCCTTTATCCTTTCTTTTTGTGAGGGGGCAGCTGAAATGGCAGCCAGTTCTTTCAGTCTGCTTTGCAGGTGACCAGAGTCAGTCTCTCTGTGTCTCTTTTTTTTATAGTAGCTCATTAATGGCTTATTTTTTGAAGTCTCTGGAAATTAAAATAATTTTTCTCCCCCAGATTTCCGTCCAATTCCTGCCCTTCCTGAGTTTTAACTCTTGTTTTAGGTTCGGAGGTTTGGAGTTGCTCTCCCAAGGTGCAGTGTGCAGAGCCTTTGCTTCATCCCTTTGCAAATTTGTCTTTTATTTTTCCCCCAATATGAATGGAATTAATTTTATATTACTGATATTTGTCATACTTCTTCTTATGGTCAAAGAAAGAGGCTTCTGGTGGCAAAGAACTGGGCTTTCCCTTCTCCTCATTTCTCAGATTGTTGTCTTGCTCTGACCCAAAGTTGGCAACAGAGAGGAATGAGACTGTGTGTGCAGTACTTGTAAAACCTCCCAGTGTGTATTAAAGACAGGTATTTTTATTTCAGTGGTTGTACTCCATAGAAACTCCCAATGTAAAATGCAAATAGTACAGGGAATGGTGTGTACTTTCATTATAACGGGAGGATGTTGCAGCAAATTAACCAGCTGAAAAACATGGCATGAACCAGGAAGGTGAAGGAGATTTTCATGTTAAAGAATTAAAGAAGACAGTGACCCAATAACAGTCTTAGCCCTGGGTAAGGATCCTCCTCCTCCAGGTCTTGGACCAGCCTAGAACAGAAATGAAGGTTCCTACAGCACATTCCACCCCAGGGACTGGCTTTGGTCCTTCTCATGAGGAGGGTAAAGCTCAGTGATTCCTGAGGGTGGTTTCACCCCTAATAATAAATATATGTATAGCAAACACATACACCTGGTATAGGCCAGTGGCCTAGTAATACCCTTTTGTGTACAACTGACCTGATCTATAGACCACTGAAGTCTTTGGAAAGCCTCCTATTGTTTTCCACAGAAACCAGACTGGAGCCTCAAAGACACAGAAATCAAGCCTGAGATTAGTTAAAAACAAAGTCTACAGCATTTCGAAAAAGTAACCCTAATGAAATATGAATTAAAATAAATACAAGGTTTTAATAATAATTAATAAAACATGCTGTGAATACCTTGTAAATGACTGATACATAATAAATGAATCATACAAATGTATTCATTAGCTAAAATTATGATACATAATAATTACATTTTCTGAAAAATTTATGATGAGGAGAAACTCCTTGCTTGGATATGTTTGTGCAGCTTTCTTTGACTTCTCTGCAGACACACATGTGCACTCAAGGCTGGAATGTGGCCCTGAGTGTGTGTGTATTGTCACATTAATAATGCTGGGAAGGGAGTTCCGTGCTCTAAGAAGAATATAAATTCATCCTGCTGTATTTCTTTTCTAAATCCATGCTGTGTGTTAAATGAAATTCTGTAGCCCAAGGAGTCTTTGCTGCAACCCCACGCTCTGCATAAGTGAAAACTACAGGAAACATGATTTATAGGGAAAAGTTTTCTTTGTTTTGGTTCAGTTTCCTTAGACTTCAGCTGTCCACATATGTAGTGTCCACGATCACAGTGCAGTATTAAATTTGCCTCTGAAGTGAGTGAAAACGCTGTTTAGAAGGGCTTTGACTTCTGCTGGGTGCAGAGTCCCAAAGGCTGAACACAAGGATGATCAGCTCTCCTGGCCCTCACTTCCAGCTGGTTCAGAGAGGCAATGAACAGCAAAAAAAAAAGCTTGTTTGGTATTTTATCAAATAGAAAGTTGTTTCTCTGTTTAGGGTATTGTGTGAAACTGAGGTCTTGGCCAGGAACATTGTGTGCATAGATGCTGCTTCCATTAGAAAGGACATCTGTCCAAGTTGATTTTCGGGTCAAATAATAATGATTATTAAAAAATCTATAAATTGAACTAAATTCTCAGATAGGCCCAGCAACTGCCACTGTGGTTTTCTGCCAGTCAGCCCCATCCCTGCTCTCTGCAGTGGCACTATCTGTGTGATCAGGGTACCTGTCTCTCCAGTGCTGAATTTTCTCCAGCTCCTTTTGAGAGGTGGTTCTCTAGGCATGTCTACAAAGAGGATGGATTCCCTCTCGGGGAGAACTGGCAATATCAGATAGGTGTGCACCAGTCAAAAGTTAAGCAGAATTGGGCAGTCATGGAGAGGAGATCAAAGGTTATCAACAGCAGAGAGCTTTAATGAAGATTGTCGAGGAGAAAAGTAAAGGCTGATTCCAGGACATGGCCATTGTATTCAGTTCCAGCTCTGAAACAGGGGAATTTGAGGATCAGATATGCAAGTGCAGGTGGTGGAGGACTGCAGCCACAAAGTCAAAGAGTCTGAAAGAAGTCTAAAGATTTTTTTTTTTTTTAAACAAAACACTTATAATTTATTCACTTGGGGAATGATATTCCTTTCCTGTCTTATCAACTGATCACACAATGAAATCTGACCCTGGGGTGGCACAAGATAGTGCAGATGGAGGAACTTTGCTTTGCTTACCCAAAATGAGGGATGTGCATTCCCTGTGCTACAGCCCAATGATCCCGCAGGACTGGACCAGGGAGATGTCAGGAAAGATCCCCAAATCCTTTCTCTGCAAGACCCAAGCTATGTATTCCTTGGGACTGTTTCATCAGACTGCCCAGGCGATTACTGCTCTAGACTAATAAGCATGCTCTAAACGCAATAACATGTGTCTTTAAAATAAACATGCTTTCTTTATTAATCGCAGAAATTTGCCGTGGCACAGGACTCAGTGGCTCTGGTGTAACAGGTTTTAGGATTTGATTACAGCACCATCTACTGGGTACAGAATTTTTCCTTGCAAACCCTCTCTGTTGCAGTAAAAGTCGAGGATCACTTTCAGAAGGCGATTCAAGGGAAAAAAACATTGTGGTTTCATTAAGGTCTAAATTCGAAGGCTCTTGAAATCAGTACTAAGATTCATTAACTTCAGTAGGATTGAGCTCTTTCTGGTGATGCTCACTTAGAGCCATATTTAAATTATGAATTCCGTGATGAGAAACAGATCTAAAGAGTGAGACAACATGTTTACTGCAATCTCTGGCATGTAATTACAACAGGGGCTCATCCATTTAAGCAGTAAGGGCATTATAGCAGTGAGTGGGTGTGCCTAGACAGGTAGGAGGGAGCAAACAAATGTGATGGCCTCAGGCAAAACCACTGAATGGCAGCAGAAAGCGCTGAATTAATTTAAAGAAAGAAATTTTACTTAAGGGATTAATCAGTTAGACTTAACTCACAATGTGTAATAGGAATCCCTTGCATTACTTGAAAAAAAAATAAAATTGATTTCCTCCTGGAGAGGGGATATGTTTAAAAGCTGATTAGTGGCAGTAATGGTTAGAATATTTGCATTCCCCAATGATTGTTAATTTTGCACATAATCCAGGCTCCCACTGACTATTCCACAGCTGTAATTGTTCTGGACAGGACCCTGCTAACATCTGAATAGTGCTGGATGCCATCTGTCAGAACCACAACCCTCACTGCTCAAGTAAGGTACTGCTCAACACAAGCCACTAATGCAAAACCTTCTGTAGTAGACAGCTCTCTTATTCCCTGCCCATAAATGTATTTCTTGCACCCTTTGTCTGAGAAATTTTGGGGAAAGGCGGACATGTAAGCTGTTAGTAGTAAATCTGGCAAAACCAAGAGCTGCTCCAGAAAGTCCCTTCCTGATGGAGCCCTGGTCCTTGGAGCAAAATGTGTGATTTGAACCAACTGGATGGCAGGTGCAAGAGCCCCAAAAAGCAGCTCACAGCCCTTCTGCTCTCAATTCCCATTTGCTATTACACAGAGAGACTGGCCACAGTGCTGTGCTCTGCTGTGATGGATGAAGGAGCACAAAAAGTCCCCTCCTGACTGACCCTGTTCTCCATCACACCAGTTTTAAACTGGTACTGAGGAACTATATGAACAAAACCCAGAAGATTGTCTGAGTCCAAAAGGGCAGACTCGCCCTTTTCATCTACTAAAACTTGATGAATTCTTTCTTGAGCTATTCTGTGCTGTTGGAAAAGAAATTCACATTTTCTAATGGATGTAAACCCAAAACCAAACAAAGCAGAAATATACTAAATTGTACTTTGAAATCACACTGAGGGGGGGAAACAAAAAGTCCTATCCAGGTAAGAAAATGAAATCCTGTGCACAACACAGTAGATGACAAATCCTCATGTGTGGTTGTTGGGAATGAGCTCTCACTGCTACATCCTCATATGTGTGACCATTTTTGTTCTTCTCAGAACAGCCAGGAGTGGCTCTTCCAGTTGTCTGAGCTGAAGGACAGCTGGTAAAGTTTCTCATCTTCCTATTTTTCTGTGAAAGGCTTCAACCTGCCTTGAAGGTTGTTAGGTATTCCTGCTTGGTCCATTGAATTTCTGTATTTTCAGTGCTGGTGAAAATCCCATGTGAAACGTTGCATTCTTTGCAAAAGATAATCCAACAGCTCATGCAGGCTTGTTTTAATAAATGAAGGATGAACCCAGATTTATTTCAAGCTCTTTTATGTTTGGGATCACGAGGGAGAAGCTGTAAGATCAATCTTCAAGTTTTGGAAATGGTCACATGCAAATCCTTGATATATCCCAGTGGGGGGAAAAAATTGTGTTTGTGCAAGTATAAATATAGAAGTTGGACTAAACCTTTTATTATAGAAGTTTAATTGTCTGGAAATCATTAATTTTCTCTTTGTTTTATTAGAAAAGGGCTCCCCCCCTAATTAGTAGAAGTCTGAACTGGATGGGGCAATGGTGCAACAGGACTTTGATCTGGAGTGCTAAATTGTGGAACTTTTATCTGCTGAAGACTGAATGCTGTACTGCAGGATCTTTTAGAAATCCTTGTGTTCCAAAAGGCTTATGAAGTACTTTTTGGAAGTATTTTGTTAATTCCATTTTGATTGTAGCAAAACAGGGCTTTTGCTGGCCAAAACATTGTTTAGATGTCCCTTGCCTCTCAATATTCTACTGTGGCAAACAGTGGAGTAACTCCAATGGGAATATTAAGGAAATATACCTGGCAATTAAGTCATGACTACTGGAGGTTTTGTTTGTCTGTCTGTCTATCCTTCTGTCTATCCATGGTCTCCACACCTACCTATAAACACTGTGCATAACTATAATGCATTTCCTACTATTTGTCTTGCCATTCTTGAAGCATGCAATATTTAAACCCAGTCTTATAATCCTCCTAGTGTTATAATTCTAATGTTTTTAATTCTTACTGTCCTCTGAGGCATATGAGGAGCTGGAGGAAAATCCAGGAGAGCTGGAGCTTCCCTGAGAGGCCTTTTATCTTGATGGAGAGCAAAGGGCTGCGGGTGATTGTGTGGATGGGGATGGTACTGCAGTGACAAATGGCAATTCACTTACGTTTGGGAGCCTCACTCGACAGGGACTTCACACTTGTTATTTTCAGGATTATTTTGTCCCACGTTCCACCCTGCAGTAGATCCTTTCTGAAAGGTATTATAACACATTTTTCTTGGAGGAGACTGAAACCAGTGGAGGAAATGGGGCTACCTGATGAAATATCCTGTTTAGTTCTCTGCTGGTAGAATGTTTAAACCCTCCAAAATGGAAGATCCACATTTGCTAGTGGTCTTCCCTGTGCCTTCAGAGAGGTATGGAATGGAGTTGTGTTGGATCTGAGGCAATCCCATGAAAAATAGTCAGGCCTATAGGAAGATGAAATGCTTCCTTCCATATGTATGAGTTTTACTAAGCCAGTAATCCACAGTTTAAAGAACTTTTTTTTTTTTTTAAATTTAATAAAGAGGTTATTTTAAACTTAGATCTGCAAAACACTCATACCTCCAGCACATTGCCTCAGTGAAATATCCCTCTACATGAAAATATAGACAGTTAGTTTTTTCTTCCAAAGTGAAACACTGCAAGGTCTTTCATTACTGGTTTATTATGCTTTCTGTATCTTTGCTCATTTTTCACCAGTATTGCATTAAGTATTGATATTGATTTCTTGTAAATGGTACTGAAATGGATGGCTCACAGTTTTTGTTATTGTTCTGTAGCACTTGTATGTAATTTATTATAGCTGCAATGGAACCTGCCCCTTGCTGCCAGGGTTTAAATTAAATGTGCCATGTTTTGGCCCCTAGTAGTCACATACATTTCTCATTCTAGATCTAAAAGCGGTATGTGCAAAGCTACTTTTTTAATTACTTGCTTGGTATTGCTTAAAAAGTTTATTTCGATAATTTTGGTAATTAATTTATAATATATTGGTTGAATTAATAGTATTTTTCTTTTCCATTACAGAGACTAATTGCTGTCCTGTAAAAATAGCATGGAGTAGCTGGTAGTCATGACTGGCTTTCCTCATTCTGAGAGGAAAAAGGGGAAATCAGCTCCCAACATTTCCAGTGCGTGTTGGATCTAAGTCTTTACTCATGCATGGACTCCCAAAAAGGTCATAATGGAAGAAAAAAAGTCATGATATGGATGCTGTGGAAAGACAGCCCAACTGGAAGGCCTTTTCTGTGCCCTGTGTTTTAATGCAGTAGACTTAGTTTTGGCACAAAACATGACGTGGAACCATCAATTAACTTGATTTTCTGAGAATAAAGCTGCAGCACTGATAAAAATGAAGTAAAGCAAAGAAACTCCTCCTGTCAAGTATCTCTGTACACATGGTTCCTTCATGTAAAGTTTGTAGAGAAAATAACATTGACTGAGAGTAAAATAATGGTTTTAATGAAAAAAAACAAACCCTCATTAATAGCAGAGTATCAACCCACTGATATTGAGAGATTTATATTGTATTCCCCAGTTTTGTTTGCTGCTGTTTCCATAGAAATAGAAGCTGCTCTTCTAGCAGGGACTAAGAGCATTTCTTGACTTTGCCTGTGGACAATCTTCTCCTCTAGGATTTTGAAAAGACTGTGATGTAGGAAGGAGAGACATTTGGTGCTTCCTTCAAGGGTCTCTGCCTTTCCTCCTCTTGCTGGTTTTCTGTAGGTGCATCTCCAGCTCTGGACTCGTGGATGTTCCTGGGCCATTAGTGTTGCACTCATGAAATTACATTGGTGTAAACAACTCTTAAGTTGGTTTAGAAGTCACTTATAATGAAACTCAGAGCTTTTCACACGAGATTAACTGAAACCCTTTACAAAAAGTGTTAGTTCCAGTTCACTGAATAAATCCAAGTGCCATTTCACAAGATTTTCTTGCCCATTTCCTCCCCTTGATTTTGGACACCATCCCTTACTCTTCCCCTGTCCCACTCACTTCCCTCTGCTCATCCCACAGAGTGGCTGGACTCATTCCCCAGCCCTTTTTAACTGAGCATTTTGTAGCAAGCAAAGGGTATTTTCATGTTTCAAAAATCTGAACATTCATGCAACTCAGTGGCTGAAATGTCTGTTTTTAAGACTGCTCAGAACACAAAGCAGGGCACAATCATAATTCTTAGGCAATACAAGGTTTCAGCATGACAGGGACTGGCTGCTCCACGACCATTTGTGTGTTGGGCAGGGATCTTTACTCATGAAATGATATTGCATTTACCAAAAGGTGTCTTCAAGGCATGGAATCCTAGCATCATAGAATAGTCTGGGTTGGAAGGCACATTTAAGGCTCATCTAGTCCACCCCCTGCCATGGACAGGGACACCTTCCACTGTCCCAGGTTGCTCCAAGCCCTGTCCAACCTGACCTTGGACACTTCCAGGGATCCAGGGGAAGCCACAGCTTCTCTGCCCAACCTGTGCCAGTCCCTGCCCACCCTCACAGGGAAGAATTCCTTCCCAATATTCCATCCATCCCTGCCCTCTGGCAGTGGGAAGCCATTCCCTGTGTCCTGTCCCTCCATCCCTTGTCCCAAGTCCCTCTCCAGCTCTCCTGGAGGCCATTTAGACACTAGAAGGGGCTCTCAGGTCTCCCTGGAGCCTTCTCTTCTCCAGGTGAGCACCCCCAGCTCTCCCATTCTGGCTCCAGAGCAGAGGGGCTCCAGCCCTCAGAGCATCTCTGTGGCCTCCTCTGGACCCACTCCAGCAGGTCCCTGTCATGTAGCTCTGTAGTTTCCTGACTCAACCAGGTGATGGCCAGATCCTTCACACTGATGTTGCCAGGGAAAACCCCACCAAGGAAATCATGGTCCCCAGGTCTGAGAGCTGGAAGGAACTGTCATGATATGGGTGATATCTGTCATGCCAATCTTTTCCCTTCCACTCCTCATGTCTTTTTTTTTTTGCCCTAAATAAAAACCAGTTTAAAATAGCAGCGTTCTGTGTGTAACACATCAAATAATGTGCCAAAAGTTCTTTGCTCGGTGGTGACACAAATTGTTTTTGCTGGGCCTTAGACCTTGGTTGTCAAATCACAGCAAGGCAGTCTCCAACTTGTGATTAATTTTAGCCACTATATTCACACTGAGCTTTTTGCTGCACTTACCAGATGTGTATGAAGCCTTGTGTTGAAAAGAGCAAATGGATTTATCGAAAAAATAAAGAAGAAAAAGTCCTCTTCTTCTGTGATTTTTCCCCCCTACAAAAGGCAGCCCAGGTGGCTTAGTGTTCCCACTGGAAGGAATTGCTTGTGTTATTTTTGCTTTGTGTTAGTTTGTTCGAGTCCCCTGAGAGCAACAGGTCCAGAACCCAGGGCTCATATTGCAGTGGTGATGCTGTGCTTTGCAGCAGCGCTGTGGAAAACCTGAGCAGCAGAGGTGTTAATCTGATCTATCACTATTGGTGCCCCACACCTCGGCCCCGGTGCAGGAAATTAAAGGATGAGATCTGCAAGGGAACTGTTTCATAATGCTTTAAACAAATGAACTTCTTAACATTTTAAGATCTCTGGAAGATTGTTTTGTTGGTAGCAATGCTGTCTGCAGTGGGAGGCATTTGCTGGAAAAGCAGTGGCGTGGCAGTCGTGTCAGACACAGCCCAGAAAAGGACACTTACTTGAGCTTTAGCATTACTGGGTATAAATTACTCAATCTCTGGCAATTTTCATGGGAAGAATTGCCCCAAATCCAGGACTCCAGCTTGCTTTGTGTAGTGAAATCACTCCTTCCCCCAGCCTTCCTCCCACATGTCACCAGGAGTGGTGTGGGCAGTTCACAAATCAAGTAACCACCCACATTTTCTCCCCTACTTGGTTCAGAAGGGGTTTGTGATGATACCTGACCATTAAAGCTCTTTGCTGGCTTATGTTATTTAGAATCTCATCCCTTCCTTTTATGCCATTTCCAGGAAATTTCAACTCACTTTCCTGCCCTTTTGCCATCCTCTGAACCGCGATGGGGTGGAGGGAGACATCCAGCCCTGGATCAGCTCTCCTCGGGAGCACCACGTCGTGTCTGCAGAGAAATAAATGCAGTCTGTGCAAAGCTTCAGACTAACGCCTCCTGTTAATTTCAGAGTCCCCTCAAGAGAAAAAAAGGCATATAAAAAAGGAAGCAGAAATTCCTCAAGGATAACCGTAATGTACCCGATCCACAAATTACCAGCAGACCTTTACAGTAGCTTATCGCCTATAAAAAGCTTCCGAGTAGTCATTACAGTCATTGAGCTGATGGGGGGTTTATGACTTTTACTCACCATAAAGCAAGGCAGGAGCAGCCTGATGCAAAACTCCAGGTCACTCAGGCACGGTGGGCATCCCTGGGGCACGAGGCATCCTTGGGGTTCCTTCTCCAGCAGAGTCACCCACGGACTGCTGAGCTGGGGAGGGATGGGAAGAGGGAGTTATAAGGCACCAAACATCCATGTGGGGAGGGCTGTGAGGGAGTTGGAAGCTGCATGTGTGAGCCTTTTCCCTCAGGAGCAGGAGCAGAGTGAGAGCTGCCACCAGCCTGGCGTTGCATGGAGAGAGAGGAGAAGTTTGGCCAGGTTTTTAACCCCAAAGGTCCAGGGAGATTTGTCCTTCCTCCCTCAATGGTTTGTGTGCTTTGGGGTTGGTACCTGCCAAAGAAGACAGTGAAGAAAGAAGACTAAAACTCCCTGAAAGGAAGTTGGAGATAGGTCGAGGTCAGTCTCTTCTGCATACCAAGTCATAAGATGAGGGGAAATTACCTCAAGTTGCACCAGGGGATGTTTAGGTTGGATATTAGGGAAAATTTCCTCACTGAAAGGGTTGTCAGCCATTGGAAGAGGCTTCCCAGGGAAGAGTCACCATCCCTGAAAGAGTTCAAAAAACATGTAGAAGTGGCATGTGGGGACATAGTTTAGTGGTGGGCTTGGCAGTGCTGGGTTGATGCTTAACCTCAGTGGTCTTTGAGGCCTTTTCCAACCTTAATGATTCCATAATTCTGCCATAAATGCTCTTGCCACATTTCTGCCCATGCTGTTGGAGCCACCCTGCTGCCACTCTGTCATGGGGCCATCACCCCCCTCCAGCATCAGCTGCCTCCTCTCCTTTGCTCCCCTCAGGCAAAATTCCCAAATTCAGTCCAATTTTGGATAGGACCCCTTTGTCTTGTATTTGTGTTTTCCTTTGGGTCTTTGAATGTGAAGACAAGAGGCTGCTGTGAATGAGCTGATAAATGTCTCCCTTTTTCTCGATCCTTTTTTTGGAGGGGAGAGATGAACTGATTAAAAAGATGGAACATTTCAGATGAACCACAGCAGACATGCTAGACATAGCTGACCTTCTAAGTGTATTGAATATTGCTGTTCTCTTTGTTTTGCAATCAAGGACAGTAAAACTAAAAAGTGCAACTGAACACATGATAGAGATGAAGTTTCTGTGTATGTTCTGCAGGGGAATTGCTGGTGCTATTCTTGCTGTTAGGCTCCATTTTATTTCAGATCTGTGCTATAATATATAAAACTCTGTTCAGTAATGGTCCACATGAAGGATTTTTAAATTTGAAAGTATTCTTATCATTTGCCATCCAACAATTATGTTAGGGGTTTTTTTGTTTGTTTGTTTTTTTGGTTTTTTTTTTTTTTTTTTTTTGATAGCCAGAGTTTTGCAGTGGTGTCTGTGCAGTTTCACCTCACTCTTTGTGTTCCTTTTTGGTTTTATTTGCTAGCAGGGAGCTATCACTGGTGTGAGAATATTAAAACACCAAATCATATGGAAAAATACAGTTCTACCAGGACAGGTTAACAAACAACCCATGATCCCACACAGGTCTATCAGAGTTAATTTTTCTTCCAGTTGCAAACACAGAAGGAAATTCAAGTATTTTAAACAGAAAACAAATCTTCAAAGTATAGTACACACATAAAATCCTGAGCAAATGTTTACTGACTACAACACCTGGAACAATTAAGCCACTGCAGTGGAGCAGGCTTTGATTTAAGAGGGCGAGCCTTGCAGATGTGTGCTGAGCACAATACCTGTGTCCCCCAGAGCACAGAGCAGCTCCAGCCTCCATCCCTGCACTGTCTTCTTCAACTCATGTCGTACTTACCAATAATTGATGCTCTCCACTGAAGGGAAAGGGATGGGAAAAGGTGGCAATTTAGCAGCTGTGTTTGCTGCACTTATTTTTACTTGCTTTCACTCTGCAGTGTGTCGAATATGAGTCACACCTTTCACTGCCCAGCAGCACAGGGAAACGTGTATTTTATCAAGACATGCAAGTGGTGCAGTTAATCAAAAAAAAAAAAGGCTATTAAAAAAAAAAAAGAGTCCTTATTCAAAGTTATTTTTAGGTTCGTGGGGTTCCTTTTCCAAAGGAAACAAAACTACAGTTTTCTCTGAACTGCCTTCACATTTTCATTCTTTTTTTTGTTACCACCTTGGCCAACACAGAAGTGACACGTGAAGGTTTGTGAGGGCAGTGGAGGAGAGGCCTGGAAAACTCCCCTTTCTTCCCCAGGGGAATGCAGAACACACCATTTTCTTGCAGGAGCAGCTCCTCAAAGTCCTTGCCTCGATTTAGAAAGCAGCTGACTGAAAATAAACCTTACTCATCAGCAATCCATAAAAGAGAGGAAATGAAAGCGTTGTGTTTGTCCTACAAACCTGAGCTAAGGAAGGCAAGGAGAGCAGAACGAGCCATTCTCAAGATAAGGTGTTCATAATGTTATGTGTGTCTCTTGAACCCCCATGGCTCACCCTTCTTCCCTTTCCTCAAAGCAGCCCGGGGAAATCAGGATGCTGCAGTCAGTGCTGCCAGTCCAGGTTTTGGTAGAACATCACATAATAAAACTGAATTTCACAACTGAGGAGCTTCATTTGAGGATTCCTTGACTGTGGTAAGGTTCTGATCTGTGTGGGATGGAGAAGTACCCTGCCTAAATCTTGCTTGGTGGCTACGTGATGAAGCTGCACATGTCCTAGCACCAAATCCCAGATAAATCAGAGATTTACAGACGAAAAAGAAGACATTGTGCAATTGGTTTTAGAAACTATGTTACAGGCAAGGCAAGGATGGGGAAAGGACTAAGTCTGATAAAATTCTGATCTTATAAATGGCTTTCAAACTTCCAAACAGCTTCTCAAAGACTGATTTTTCTCTCAGGGCATTGGACAAGATTTAATAAATCATTATGTTCCTGGAAACCACACAGTCAAATGAACCATATACATGTATGAAATAAAACATAATATTTTTTAAAAAAGCTTTCTTTATCCTGTTGGTGGAAAACAAATTTTTTTGAGAAACCATTTAGGACAGTAGCTTTTTTCCATATAACCTTCACCACCTTTATGTGCTTGGAAAAGGATATCACAGGTATTTTGCAGACATAGTTTTGTATGCCATGCATAAAAATCTGCACAAGATCAGATCAGATTGAAGACTTCTGGAAATTAGATCTCCTCCCAGTCTAGCATGTGCTTGGGATGATTAGCTCAAACTAAAAATCCCAAAGACATTGAAAGGACTAATTAAATAAAACAATACATATTGTAACAATGTATTTGATATTCTTATTAGATATAGCTGAAATATATAGAAGGAAAAAAGGCATAATCTGTACGATGAAAGCACTATTCCACTTAAGGAACAGATATTACTGGATGACATTCATGTTACATTGTCATGAAATTTGGATAGGAAATGTAGACCATTTGTGAATCTTATTTTTCTGCCAGAGTATTCCCAGGAATAACTCCTAGCCAATGAAATGTTTGCCTGTAGGGTGCACCTGGCAACTTGAAGTTTAAGATGCACTGAGTAGCCTTGACTGGACATATCTGTTATATCCCATTGCTGATTCAGTGTCCTCTGAGCAGGTTTTCAGAACAAACTCCTGCCTTTATGCAGGAACTGACTACTTTGTCCTTGGGAGGGAAGTGGCAGCAGAAAATCATAAAGCCAGAAGAGTGAAACCAGAGCTGGAGTAAACCCTGTTTGCATTCCGGTGAATATTCACATTCTTTTAGGTCGCTACTCAATTCTGCTCCATCATATCCCTCACAGAGGATTAGATTTTCTAGCTGATGACAGTATTTTTTTGGAGAACTAATGTCTTCAATGTATCCTCTCTGGAAGTCTTGCTTGGTCTAAATATCGATTGGATTTTACTACCAGCCAAGGTCAGAAACTGAAGAGGTTCTTGCTGCAGCAAGCTGTATATTAATCTCAATATCAAGTAACTACCTAAACTGTTATTGGAATTTGATGATCAATTACATCTTTGAAAAGTACTTAGTATGACATTTGTTGGGCTTCCATATTTCGTGTTATACAGTCACACCTGATAGTTCAATAACTGGAAAAATACCAGCCAAGGATCTCTTCAGTACTTTGTGCAGACTGTATCTGCTTTATAATTCACATTTCTTGCTTTTATCCACAGTAATAGGAATTACACAGTGTTAGAAACTTTTCTTGCTGCCTCCCTTGCATTACATCATAAGACAATATACTGCTGTTACACATTTTAGGCAGACAAACACAAAGATCCTTCTTCCAGAAGAATATTTCTCAATTCCTCACCCTGCAACCTTTGCCTTTGGAAATGCCACCATTAAATTCAGCTGTAATGACTCAGTGTGTCCCCCTGCCATTGAATGCCCTGTCTGTAGGAATGTGGAACCACACAGCATCTCTTGGGGGGTATTTGCTCAACCTGGCCATGGTGGGGAAGGGTCACTCTCAATAGTCACAGGGTTTTTTATGTTCTAAATTACACAGGTGTCGTGGAAATCAAATCATAAAACCATAGAATGGTTTGGGTTGGGAGGCACCTTAAATATCAACCAGGTCCACCTCCTGCCATGGGTAGGGACACCTTCCACTAGAGCAGGTGCCTCCAAGCCCTGTCCAACCTGGCCTTGGCTTTTGTTGTGGGTGGGTGGGTTTGTTTGTTTGGTTTGCTTGGGTTTATTTTGGTTTTGTTTGCTTGCATCAGTCTGGTGTTTCTCTGTTTGTTTTAATTCCTAAGAAAGGCAGCCACTCATCAGCAATGAGGGCAATGCAGAAGCTTTGCTTATTTTAAACTTCATCTGTGATGACATAATTAAAAAAAATAAAAATCAGCATCACTACGACTCCAAGGCCCTTCCAATTTTCAAGCACATAAAACATTATAAGTGAACTTCTCTCTTCTGACATATGCGGTGCACCCTCCGAACGAGCTGGAAAGAAAGCAGAAAGGAGAGATTTATCAGGCATCAAGTTCAGCCATCCAGATATTGCCAGGCTCGTTTTTGTTGCTGGCTGTATGCAATTTTGAAATGGTTTGTAAATTTAATTGACCATGTTGGAGGTGTGCACAGGCCGTGCACAATCAGCAGCATTGCCAAGATTAGCAGCTCTATTTCTTAGCTAAGCAGGTCTAATGTGCTTTATTGGAAGCAAAATACACCCTGAGGCTTTTTAAACGCAGCAGTCGGGTAGGGTGAGACTCACTGCAGGTTTGGGAGGTCAGAAATGAAAGTGCTTTTGGGGTGTCAGTCACACCACGTAAACTTTGGAGAGAAGTTACCTGACTGAGTTACCTGCTGGGACCTCTGTGCCTCAGGAGATGAAAATGGAGAATCTTGGGATCTTTGCTCATGCTGGGCAGGTACTTATGTTAGGCAATGTTAGAAACTGAGGTCTAGAACATCCTGCCAGTGGCTTCTTTTATACTTTTATACTTTGTGGGGGTCTCATTAAACTGTGTTATGTAGCACTACAGTCTACATGTGACATTTAGAGGATCTGGAGTCTCACAGTTAGATCACTTCAATACACAGGTATTTATTTAGGATTCCTTAAATATGGGCAGCAGTTTGAAGAGGAAGAGATGAGACTCTGGCATTTTAGACTTTCCTAATCCATTCTTAGTTCTATGCATAATGTGAAGAGGCGCCAACATGGGACCTTTCTGCTGGCAAAGACTTTGGGAGCTATGAGTTTCAAAGTCTACTTAAAAGCCAAAATAGCTCTCAAAATCCAATGTAAAAAAAAATCCAACTATGTAATCTTTATGGCAGATGCAGTGCAAATCTTTGGTCATCTCCTCTTGTGCTCCTTTTCAAGCTCTTTATTGCTACCACCAGAGCACAAAGCAACGAGGCCACAGACTCAGCAGAGAATATCTGAGACAAGATGACAGCAGCTACCATGACCTATGCAGCAGTAAACCACTTGCCAATGAAAAATGAAAATATTCCTTACCCAGATTTGCTACAAGAGAGATTTTACAGCTAGAAACTATCTAAATAAAATGACTAGCAACAGCAGTGTTCTTACACAAATGTGTGGATAGTGCATCAGTGTGATATAAGCCCTGTACAGAGACAGATCAGAGAGAAGCAGTGAAAGGAAAAGGAAAACAACTTAATCATCTCTGTGGTGAGACTCAGCACGTGTGAGTTGAAGACATGATGCAAAGTGGCTGCAACAGTCAAGGGTGTGATTCAGTGGCCCAGGTGGTGTCACCAGCTCCCTGACTAGTTCAGATGTCCCTCAGGTCTCCTGTTGTCCCCAGCCGTGGCCTAATGCTGCTCTGCTGGGCACATCAGGTGACTGCCCCACTCAGCAATCCCCAAATTAAAGCAGTATGTTCATAAATTAATGCTTTTTTAGTTGGGGATATTTGATTTTTATTTTTTTTTCTGATATATACTTACCACTTTTCTGTAAACTCCTACTCCAAAGATTTATGTCAGAGAGGCAATTTTCTTCCCAACAAGAGACTTATCTTCTTAGTCACAAAAGCAGGTCCCCAGAATCATAGCTTATTGCAGTGGCACAGAAGAATAAGTCAAGAGTTATCACCAAGTATAGCCAATTGAAAACAAAAAAAAAATAATTTTTTTCATCTTGAATTATTTTTCAGCTCCAAATCCAGTTTCTGAGTTACGGTTATGAGACTCTCAGCTCTAGGCTCAGTTCTAACTAAAAATTTCAAGAAATCGTGGAACTATTGTGTCGGAAACCCTTTCAGAAATTAAAGGAAAACATACAGCTGTTGAGCTGATGCCTTGGAAATGCACCACGTAGCCCTCATAAAACGGGTCTCACATGAAATGTTAGCTGAAACTCCCACAAATACTCAAATCACTCTTTGTTTGTTGCTGACCTGTATCTTTTAAGCTTAACCCACTCTTGCAAAAGCCCAGAGGAGTTGTATTTGGAGTCTGGTTGCTCATGTGCCTTTCTACCCTAACTCAACTAAACCAGTTTTCACATATGAGTAACTACACCGCTTTTTGAGTAAATAGGTATTATTCTGCACTTCAGAATAATAACTTTGTTTCACAAGGCGTTGAAGATTGGTGCTCAAGTGCCTGGTGAGTTTGTTCATCCCTCTGGCTCACTGGGGTTGAATGGCTTTGGGTGGGGTGGTGTTGGGACACAGCTAAAGAGCACTTTGAGGAGCCAGTTATGGATTTTGCTGCATGTTTTCTTAACCAGGTAAGCAGATTTTAATAATTAGTATAAAGCTTCATAATAAATAACTAAAATAATTGTTAGGTAATCTAAAACAAAAATCATGACTCTTAATAGCCCAGATCCTTGATGAAATTAGAAAAGGAAACCTCAATCCATAGGTTTTTTCTGCTAGAGGGGAAAGGGCACAGCTCCCAGTTACCAGTGGAGGGCAGGGAGATCCCAAAGGGATCCTGCTGGACACTGTGCCCTTACCAGTGTCTCTGGCCATGGACCATGAGCACTGCCAAGGTGTTGGGGAAGCACAGGTAACTCTACCCATGCCATGATGTGATGTGGAGCAGCAGGAACAAGAATGCCACCTTGTAGATCCAGTACAGCCCTGGAAAAGCAATGGCCTTTGGAAGACAGAAGGAATTCAAGCAGGATTTAGAATATTAACCCAAAGAGCCAATGGGAAAAATTCCATGGGTGCCACATATGTGAGCAAGACACTGGAAGTATAATCAAAGTATCAGCTTGTAGACTGGGAGATGTCTTCAGACACCAAGGCAGTTAATTAAGTCCAAAAATGAAACCTGCATAATTCTGTGGAGTGCCTATAATGCTCTGCTCATTGTTTTGAGCAGACAGCCCAATCTTCTTTCTGCATTTGAAGTCTGTGGGGAAAATTCTTAGGGCTTTCAAGAGAAAGCACCTTTTCATGTGCTAAGGCAGCACCGTGGCATCGAGGGGCATTCAGGGCAGAGTCCACTTGTATCTAAAGGGCCAGCATAAGATCTCTGCATCACTTAAATCCAAATGCAGTGCTATTTTGAGTGCTTTGACATGACTTGAGTGATGTCAAGGCCTTGCCTTGGTCTTTCTGCTTGAAAGTGAATTTCAGCCTCAGGGGGTAACAACAACAACAACAACAACAACAGTCTAATTTAGGAAAGCTAAAGCAAACAACCCATGCAGATAATACGAAAGTGATGAGAAATGGAAAGCCCTATTGGTCTGGACAATTGTACAGGACTCACTACCTAAACCCTCATTGCGTACTACAGAAGGATGTACTGGATGACCCCAGGGTCCTCCCTGATCCCACCATCAGCAGCTTCCTGAAAGAACCTCTTCTTTCATAAACTTCTCACGTGTCAGGCATGTTTATGTTTTTTCTCTATCTAATACAGTATACTTATCAAATTTTCCCAGTCCCTTACAAGTGTTTCCTGAGTCAGCATCATCCTGCAGATGAGGAGATGGCATCGCAGTGTTTTCCACACCCCACTCATAAACTCAACAGTGTTTTTTCTCCTTTGATGTATAAGTGTGCATCATCAAGGACATATTTCCTCCCCTGACTCAAAAATGCTCTTCTAACTTCCTTGTCAATATCTCCTTAACCACTATTCTGATTCTTTCAAAATAAACATTTGTTTTTGCCTTTTGTATGGATAAAATGCTTTCAGAAACTGAGTTTTGAGAGTCTAGGGATTTTTATTTTTATTTTTTTTTGGCCTTAAAAGACATCCTCACGGATTCTTGGTATTATAATATGAATCTCTGGTAAGGATTATCTAAAGCAGATGCTGAGTTTGAGCATGGGAGGAATCTTTGTGCAGTCAATGGCATTCCCATGAGCTTGGTGTTAGAGATTCCTTTTAATCATCCCTCAGTTTGGCTGTCTGTACTCAAGACTGGGACTGATTCTTCCTCTCTCTTCCCCCTCCTTACCCTCTGTCTTCTAATTTTCTTAATAATCTGAAAGTTATGTTGTGGAGAAAAGGGCAGCTGATGTTCACAGCTGATCAAAAACTGGGCTACTTCTGTATATAAGATAAAATCTTGTTTATTTGATAGGCACAGATTCTCATATGTGTGTGTATTCATTTTTTGGTGGACAACCTCTCTGAATAGCAAAAAGCTGCTGCAACCAGCAATGCCTTCATGTGCCCATTGTTCCATCAAACCACCAGATGGTTGCTTTTCCATGGACATGGGAGACAACAGCAAAATTGAGACCTTTCTGGAACTTCACAGACACTGGGCAAAGTTTTGATGTGTCTTTTGTTCAGATCTCACCGTGTACACCTTGTCCTTTAGTTTTCCCTGTGCCGTGACAGGACAAGAGGTAGTGGCTTTATATTGAAAGAGAAGGGTTAGATGGGGTATTGGGAAGGAATTCTTGGCTGTGATGGTGGTGAGATCCTGGCACACCTTACCCAGAGAAGCTGTGGTTGCCCCATCCCTGGAAGTGTCCAAGGCCAGGTTGGATGGGGCTTGGAGCAACCTGGGCTAGTGGGAGGTGTCCCTGCCCATGGCAGGGGGTGGGATGAGATGAGCTTTAAAGTTTCTTCCAACCCCAAAACATCTACCTTTCTTTGATCCTATGATTCTGTGAGGGAGGTCATACATAAGGTGTCCAGCAGCTCTTTTAATGATGTCTTACACAAAAGTGCATCAGGCAAAATGACTCTGATGGGGTCAATGGCCAAGATAACCAACCAAAGCCTATCATATCAGGTAATCAAACTCAGCAGACCAACTTTTACTGCATTTGTCTCCCACACATATAAGAAAGGGTAGATTTTACCCCAAAATTACCTGCATTTATTTGCAGGTGGTCTCATACTTTATTTCAGGGTTTGGGCCCACAGCATGCAGCAGCTCTTGCTGCAAGCACTACTTTCCTTCTGTCTCTTACCTCACTTACAGTTCTGACTCTGTAAGAATAAAATAAATGCAATGCAGTGTACATCAGCAGGCCTAGAAATTCAAAGGCATTTTTAGCAATGGAAAAAAAAAAAATTGAACAACTTCAGGTGATGCTTACGGTTCCTAAAAATGGAAGTATCAACTGGTAAGTTTTTTGAAAATTGAATATAAAATCATAGAAAAATGCTTTATTTGATTCTCTGTTTATGGGAAATTCATTTTATTTGACTTTTTTATTTGTAATATCAACTATATTGCAGAGCAGAGTTTCTAGGTGCTCCCTTATGGTACCATTCTTCTAAATTATTAATGCCGTACTGTTGATATATTGTCAGCCTTGTACATACATTCTATGAAAATGAGTTTTACAGTAGGCTGGGATTTATAACAAAGCTTGACATATGCAGCTAATTCACCTAGACAGTCTTGTCAGTTTTAGGTTCATAAATAATTGATACTCGGGGCTTGGAGTTCAGCTACTGTTAGTGCTCCAGCTGTTAAATTTCAGCAGCATAATGGATGAATATTTGTTTATAATTTCTGTACATGGACCTGATGTCAGATCCCCGGCCTCATTTACATAGGTAGATTGAGATGTTTGGAGTGTAATGAGCATATGAAGATGATGAATTGTTTTCCTCAGTGCTGGTGCGTTTCTGTAAATGTTTGATTAGTTTTGAATGGATTACTGTTAGATTATCTGGTTCAGGGGTTAAAGTGAGCAGCTCTTTGCTCCCAAAGCTTTCGTGATCCCTTGCTGACAGATTTTAAAATTCATACAGTGGTATTAGTGCTGCAAAAGCAAGGGGTGTTCTTTGCAACAGATGTTTAGTAATTAAACATACGGTTTCCCTGTTTGGAAGTTGCCTGGGAAATTTAAATCAGAATGATTTGTTTACCGTAGTTTGAGGGAATTACAGTTTCTAAAAAAATAATATCCTTTTGCCCCTAAAGTGCTGGAGTTTTCCCCCCCAATGACACTAATTAAAAATGAGCAAAACACACACATACCCTCACAATAATTCAGATGTTTAACGCCCCTGTAGACAGATGCAAAGCCATTAAAACCAGAGGTTCTTCTCATTTTCTCCTCCAGTAAATTAATGAGCTATACTCGGAAAAACATTTTCAATTGGATGTCCCAAGCAGAGATGCTGAAGTAAACCAGATTTCCAAGCATGCCTTTCTGCTGGAGCCCAGCTGGGAGAAGCTGTGGGATGTGGACACGTGTATTACACACAATTCCTGATGACATGAAGGGTGTGAGCGAGGAGGAGGAGTGCAGTAAGGAAATGACGTTGGAGAGACACAGAATAAATTAAAATGAGATGTCCTTTCAGCTCTTTTAAACCTGGCATGTGCCACACAGCTAAAAGGATGGTGTGTCAAACCAGGAAATGTTGGGAGCAGACTGGGTCTGGCTTGCTGTGGGTTTGTATAAAGAGGGGAGGAAAAGGAGCAGGTCATACCATCTCCCACGTGCTTCTCCCAGCCGCGATGACACAGGGAATGAGGTGGAAACTGAACTATGGGGAGGAAAACCTCACCTCCACCCCCGCCGCCTCTGACCCAGCTCTCTCAAACACAGCCCTTTATACCCCTGCTTTTTGCCTGTTCCCCTCCAAGCAAGTGGCCCTTTGACAAGAAGGTCTCGTGGAGCAGCTCCTTAATGGGAAGATTTAGTGGCCACAGCTCTGCAGAGCCGAGCGCCGCGCTCGCCACCGCGCTGCGTTTTGTCAGCCCCGCGTGCAGTTCCCCTGGCTTGTCTGGCAATCATGTTAGTGATTATATGGGTAATGAAACACGTGCTCTTTTTGTCTGTGCCTCTGATTAATCTGCTTTCTATTTAGCCGTGATTTATGGCGCTCAACTGTTGAGGTGAGCGCTGGCCCATCAGTTCCATAGCCTATTACGGGCGCCGCGACGGCGAAATGCCTGCGAGGCTTGAACTGTTTCTTGACAGCCAGGCTTCCCGCTACATTCCCTCCAATCTGTTTTGCTTCCTGGTGTGACCTTTCATACAGTAAAATACATTAGTTGAATAGCACAGTCTCATTAAAAGAGTGAATTAACCGAAGAGTCTTTTTAACTAAATGACAGCCAAAGGACTGAGTGCTAATAGCCACGGGCAGTTAGAAACTTAACTCATGAATCAGGCTGTTAATACTGCTCGGTGCCTCAAGCGCTGAGGGCACCACACTCTCTGCTTGCTCTCATAAGAAGAAAAGCTCATTACTTTCCTCCTGATGGGAGAGAAAGAGTGAGCGAGCAATAATAAAGCTTGAATTTTTCAATACTGTTAAAAATGGGGCTGACAGATTGCCGACAATAGGAGCAACGGGCTAGACACTGCAAAGAGAGCCACTGAATTAGCAATACCATATATCATACAATCTAATTAAATCAACCCGGAGAATGAAATTAGTTTTCTGTGAGTGAAATGGCCTTTGAAAGAGCGCTATTAAATGAACTGTAGAGCATTAATTAAATAATTCACAGTGAGGGATTTTGCATTTATACAAAAATTGTGCACTTAATTGTCCATGCTGTATTACAGATTTGGCCTTATGTTAACAATGTGTCTAAAGCACACTTATTGGAGCATATCAGGAACAGCTTAACGTAAATGCAGCTTATAAAGTTTTAAGGCTTGCCAAAGAACCTGAAGAAAAGACGTAAAAATGCTAAAAAAATACACTCAGAGTCAACCACTTTTTCACATTCATCCTGTGCACGTGTGACAACTTGTTACTTTTTTTTTTTCCCCCAGTGGAATGACATTAGGGATTCTGATTCTTAATTAAGCAAAAACTGCAACTTCTCATGATTTAGTGAAAAAACCCACACCCCATCTTTAAACTACCTAAAAATATCTGGGAAAAATCAATATTTTGCTTTGGAAGTAGGAAAGGCAAACTCTTTTTTCCTCAAGTTTTCACTTGAAAAGACAAACAATTGAAAAAACAAACAAGGTCCCGGAAACCAATTTACATTTTTATTTTAAATCTTTGTCACATTATAATTTCAACTAAGAAATAGGCCCTTTTGAATTTAAAACCTTTGGTTTGGAAACCATGAGAATGAAACATTTTTTAAAAATCTGTCATCTGGGGAGAGAGGTTGGCATTATAAAACTTGACAGTTTTTTTCCTCCAAATCCTGATATTTTCATACATATATTTTGGCTTGGGACTAAGATTATACTCAAAAGAGAAGCTTTGTCTGTCAAATATATTTGACTGTATTAAATATAGTATTATGAACATTAATATTTTATCCATTCTCTTTCTCTGCCTTCTTCTATTTTCATGTAAATTTGTGATGTTACTTTAAAACATGAAAAAAATCTACCCTTCCATTTGGATATTTTCAAAACAACTTAGGAATGTGTAGACCATTGGTATTTTGACATGTTGATCCTAATTCTTATTCTTTTTCATCCTTGCAAATATAAAAACTACAAATAGGGAGAGCAGTCAGTGCTATATACTGAAATTTTATAAAAATCCAGATAACCAGGAGATGCTTTTTCCCAGTGCTTGTAAACCCAGGTTTACATTACTCAATAGTTCATTTACTTAAGTTCATTTATGTATTATTGTGTCTTCTTTTATTTATTTGTGATTTTCATTTCTGAGAAGAGCAAGTGAAATCCAGTACTCTAATGCCCCCAACAGTGGCCACTTCAAAAGTGCATGGGTAAATGAAAATATTCTCCAGTCATAATGAGATCTAATCAAATTAACTTCCCAAATTAAAACACGAGAAGCTGGGAGAGTTATCTACATATTCTCTGTCTTCTTACCAGCCTCAGATTTTATCAGTGGTTTCCTCAATCAGAAAAACATTGTGTTCCAGTAGTTATTTACTAATAGCATAAATCTGAAGATGGCAAGAGAACTGTGATAGGGAAGCCTCAAGTTGCACCAGGAGAGGTTTAGATTGGGAAAGGTTTCTTTATGGAAAGGGTTATCCAGCCCTGGCACAGCTGCCCAGGGCAGGGGTGGAGTCCCCATCCCTGGAGGGGTTTAAAAGCCCTGTGGATGTGGCACTTGGGGATATGAGTTAGTGGTGGCCTTGGCAGTGTTGGTTTAATGGTTGGACTTGATGATCTTAGAGGTCTTTTCCAACCTAAATGATCCTGTGATTCTGTGCTGACACAGGCCATGCATCTCATACCTTTGAAAAGGTTTGAGGTGTGACATTTTGCTCTTATGTTCACCCTGCAAATAACACAATGAACTTGATACCATCAAGTGTCAAGCACCAAGAGAGAGCAGTAACAAGAGGTCAAGAGACAGCATCAACACAGGCATCTCTTCCTTGAGTTTTGTTAAGAACTCCATCCTTAAATCTGGCTGCAGAGGTGATGCCCAGTGAAGCCAAAAGTACCTGAGCTGACAGGGGCACGTCCCCTCACACGTAGAGATGGGTTGCAGCTATCCTAAATTTGTTTCAGTGGGCTTAATCTCAAAGTTACACAGGGCTGAGATTTCTTTTGCTGCACCAGCTCATCCTGACTAGTTTTTCACTGAAAATATTTTCTTAAATGACGCTGAAAGGCTCCAGTGACAAATCATTGTAGTTTTGTATTTCCATTTATTTTATTCTGAGATTTGGTGTTGATATAAAACCACCGTGAACCTGTTAATGGTATTTCATGTGCAGTAATGTCAAACTATTCAATCAGTCGCATCATTACCTTTCATATTAAGCATATTTAGTTTATTCAGTTGTAACAAAGCATTTCTAGCACTAAAGGTCTCCTTTCTCCTAAGTGCTCATTTCAATTTCATTTTATATCATCTCTAAAAATGTACCTTTTGTCTTGATTTTAGATGAAAGCCAAAGGAACACAATACTTTATTACCTAGCTGAGAAAACCTGAAGATTTGTTCCTCACAACAGGTAACTGAAAATATTTGGGCTGTTTCATTGCAAAGCTAATAGGAGGTTGAATTTTTTGGGTATTTCCTATAGAAATTTCAGCAAGGCTTTGAAGGGCTGCAGTACCTTTGTGAAATTGGTGGTATTGCCAATTAAATGTCTGGATCACCCTACTGGACAGGTGATAAGGAGGAAATGACACAAACTGGTGAGAGCAAAATGAGAAAGATAATATAAGAAAATTAGGTATTAAGTGAAAGTGTGTTTTGGAGCAGCTGTACAAGTTTGGGCATAAAGTGAGGAAACAGTAGCTCTTGGATTTTTGAACTTTAGTTATGAGTGTTATAATTAAATAAATATAGCTACATATAGCTATAAGGATTGGTAAATGCAAAACCCACTAATACACCAGTTTAATTCACTAGAAATTGAAACAAAACTAAGGCACATTAAGCAGTAAGAAAGTTCTGAACAAAGAAGTTTGATTAATCCCCAGACAAGTGTCTGGTTTTCTGGGGTTCCTCTAAATTTAAGTCTATTGGGCTGAGCCTCTTGCCTCAGGGAAGCAGGGACAGGACTGGCATTGCATGCATTTATTGCTGCTTCTGCTTAATATCAACATCCAAGATAGTCATCATTCAAACCAAAATGAAGTTCCAAAAGATTTTGGTACAACACAAAAAGCCAGAGTTTTATGGCTCTCTCCCTTACCTATTGCATTATCTATAAACTCTGCCTTGTTGGAAATGAGCTGCTAGTCAGCATGGCAAAGGACCAGTGTGTCATATATCAATATATAATGTGAGAATGTGTCATTCAATATGCTGCACAACTTGCTCTTAGAATTAATTCCCCTTCTTGGGCACTCTTTTCAATGCACTCCAAAAAGTTGCCATTTTGGAGACTATTCCCAGACAGGAAAGTAATCTACTCTAGCAGAGGGTGGGTCAGAAGAACAGTAATTATGGAATTTTAGTAGAGTTTAGAGTGCCTTAGAAACAACTTTTGCCCCTTAACAACCCACAAGACTCTTTGCTGCCTTGGACCAGGGGTCCACTTGGCCCAGTAATGAGAGAGCAGCAATAGAAGATGCTCCTCCAGGGAGGCTGTGGAGGTTGGCATGCTATCTCCAGCCCAGTGCTCTCCTGGTTCTCTGTTTAATACTCATTGGCTTAGGGGTATCACAGGATGCACCACTGCCAGCTTTTATTAGGGTCTATTTATGAGGTTGTTGTCCACCAGTTTGGCTGCTGCCTTCCTGATCCTGAGGGTATTCTCTTTCTCCAACATCTCCCATAGGAAGGAAGGCCAGAAAGTCACTCCCCACTGGTAGGCCTTCTTCTATTTAATTTAAACTTGTCTAGTTTCAAAGGACTTCCCCTTCTTCTTCTGTTGTGGTATGGAGTACCTATCAGTTGGGAACTCACCCTACCCACTGCAAACTTCAGTCTTACCACCATCATCAGATCCTCATGATCTCTCTCCTTTCCTTCTTACACAGCCCTCTCCTTCCACGTGTCCTATGAGATATTTGACCCATTAGGATCAGTCTAAGTGGATGCTAAAAGGGCAAGAGGACAAGTCTGGTGTAGAAGCTCTGGGAATGCCCTGAAATGGCCATCCCTTGTCACGTGAATCCAAGGGCAGGACAGAAACAGAAAAAATTACAAAACATTGTGGGTTTTTGTCAGATTTCAATCACCTATCCATGAATGTGATCCAAGTAAGTTAATATAGTGACTTTATCATTGTAGAAAGTCTACTTGGTCCCTTCTCCTGAAG
The DNA here is from genome assembly GCA_035222235.1 of Margarornis squamiger. Taxonomy (NCBI): domain Eukaryota; kingdom Metazoa; phylum Chordata; class Aves; order Passeriformes; family Furnariidae; genus Margarornis; species Margarornis squamiger. The sequence goes on from JAWWTY010000158.1 coordinate 31,983,366, forward strand.
GTCTGGGAGTAGATGTTCATATGGTCATTGCTGTATTCAGGGTCTTCTAAGTCCTGCTTAAGTGATTTAGTAACACATCTCTGTGAAAAGGTGGGGAAGAGGTGTTCCTGCCTGCTCTCAGAAGAGCCATGATATTTGAAGCTGAAATATGAGAATGGACATGTATCTGGGGCATCTGCCAACCACCACACCCAGGAAACAGGAAACTACTGACACAGCTTTTTTGGGATAGGATCTGAACCATGTGGAAAACACAGCATCCTGGGCAATGGCTAAGTAGCCAAATGTCTCCTTGGGCTCCCTGGGAGAGATGAAAATAAGCGTCAATACATGTATGAAGACACCACTAAGGAAATTTGACTTAAGGGTGGTTGTGCTCTGTGACTGGGTATATTCTGAGTACAAACAACAATCTTAGGACATGTCCTCATCAGGTGTCCCCTCTGATTCCACCTCAGACATCAACCTCATATGAATAAATGACTTGAGAAGGGCCCCTCTGCCCATCTGGTTTTATCAACCAATAATTTTTATCACTTTCCCTCAATGTTTGAGTTCTTTGAGGAACTCAGCCTCTAATAACTGTGTTGCAGATGTCCTAACAAGAAAAGAACAGATGCAAGTTTAGTGAATATTGAGTTTTAAACTTGTCTCGTAGTGATTTGTGGCTGTGTCACCGCCAATATTTTTCAATGTCATTGCCTAAGCCCTGGCTGTCACTACCAGGGTCAGCTGGGGAATAGGAGGCCTAACACTCTGATCTCGGTATTAATGGGAGCTGTTGAGAGTGGCAAAGGTGATGAAGTATTGTTTAGTTATTGGTGCCATACTTTTGCTGCAGGACATTATTATAAAATGTCGTGGGTTTTTGTCAGATTTCAATCACCTATCCAATAACGTATTTAGGAACTTACTGTGAAGAATTCTGAAAAAAATTATCTTTGAGGGGTTTTGTTTGTCTTTTTTTGGGTTAACTTGATTTTAAACTGTGACTAGAACTAAGCAAACTTAGCACCCTAAAGAAAAAATATATTTGAGAGCGTCTCTGATGTCCAGTTTATTCTTTTCAGTTTAGCTGCAGTTATTTTTATGCAAATGTTTCAGCTTCAGTGCTTAACTCAAACTGGAAAAAAAAATAATAAATCCCAGTGATGTGGGATGGATTGGCAGCTACTAAAGGGAATCTAGTTCTGCTCCTGTTGTAGACCTCTGGATATCTGGAAGGCTATCCTTCCTCCTGCTGTGCATGTATATTTTATACTAATGTTAATGGAAGTTATGTGTGGGGATTCAAGAGAGAGAGCATACCCCATTTGGTAGGTAAATTTATGTGTCGCTCTTTTTCATTATTCCCTAGACCAGTACAAGGAGAAATAGAGATATAAGATTTATAAAGCTTCTACAATATCCTGTTTTGCCAAATTGTATTCCAGCAAGGGCATGACAGGAGTACTTACCTCACCCTTGATACCAGGAGAACACAAATTAATGACTCGCTGTCATTGCCATTAAGAGTAGCCGTGAAGGTTTTAAAGTTATATTTTAAATTACCTGGAATCCAAGCTTATATTGATGGCCGTGATTGTTTGATTTTAAACCTTTTGATGAACGCATTCGCTGTTGCTCTGAATGAGGTACAGTATCTCTTTATAAAAAAGGATATAAAATTAGATTATGAGAGTTTATATAGCTTTTAAATATCAAGCTGTCAGGGTTGGCGCAGGTAGAAATATTATAATCGAAGAATGGTGAAGAAAGAGTTTATATTAGAGAGGGGATTTTTGAGTAAATTCATACCCAGTAGAACATAATGGAGACAGGCTTTTTGCCAGGGCTTTGGCTCTGCTGACCTCCATTTGCAGCAGAGATTAGCTTGATAAAGCCGACACAACCTCAATAAAACACTAACAATGGAAAGAAGTAAATAGAAATCATATTAAGCAGCAGCAATATTGCATGAATTGAAACAAAAATTTAGGTATAATAGCCTTGGTGGGTTTTAATATTGTTCCCAATCGCATCACAATATGAATCATATCACAGTGATTCTAAATAACATTTATCATCTTTAAATCTTCTCTCCTAGTAGATGACTCACATTATTTGAAGGGTTTTTTTCTTTTTTTTTTTTTTCTTATCTTTTTTTTTTTTTTTTTTGAAGAGTTCATACATAATTAAATGTGCTGGAAGCAAAGGGTAGAAAATGCCTTGAGAAACAGCAACTTTTTGTTATATGTTCAATTAAATGCAACAATTCCATATTTATTGTTATTTTGCTACCTTCCACAAGTTAAATGGATAGAAGAATAGAACAGCATTGCAGGACAAAACTCGAATAAATCTAGATGGGAAATTTTATTCACTTTTCAATTACTGTGGCATTGCTAAATTCTGGGCACAATCTGCAGAGCATGACTAAACCAAAGGCAGATTGGTCAAAAATGCATTTGTAGGGGATTAGAGGCTAAATATAACAAGATGGTTCAATTCATTTTGTCAGGAAATTATCTGTCCAAGGGACTATATCTTCATTTACACAGAAAATGTTTAATCCATCATGTGCATGGACTTCTCTCTTCACTGAGGGGTTCAAATTGTAGGGGTTCACTTTTCAGTGAGTCAGAACAGACTTGAGATGGCCTTGGAAGACTTCAGACTTAAAGAGAAGAGCTGTGAGATAATGTCAAACCCCCAAATTTCCACAATCCTGCTCCAAAATGTTGATGATAGTGACATGCTCACTTCCATGTGCGTGAAAAGCCATCTCTGAGAAGTTGGTTGATAGAGGTTGGTACCTCTATCTCCCTGAATAATTGAGAGATTTTTATCCTATTTAGGATGACTTAAATGCAAATGGTGACATTGAGGGCAATGTCTTGGAAGAGGAGCAGGAGTTCACATTGGTTTAAGACATGTGTGAATCGGGGCAGTGTGGACAGGATGCTCAATAGCCATTCCTTTTCTCTCATGTCCTGTGGGAAGCACCTTGCTCAGGTGCTTAACTTCAGGAGAGAGGGAAGGCTGTGGGCCCTGAACAGGAGAAGGGATATAAGTTCACAGGATGGATAAGGAACAAGCCTTGGTGTGTCCTTCTTGCTGGCCAATATCCCCTCCTGTTCTTCAGGTGGGTTTTGTGGGCTGTAGCCACATAAACATTTCCACATTGCCCAGAACACCTGCCTGGGTGCCCCATGCTCAGCTCTAGCTCCTCTTGAAGGCAGGTTTTTGCAGGTGGGCTTCTTGATGGTTCTTTTGAATACTTTGGACATCA